>CM053560.1:66355188-66561434 GCA_028646485.1 Cryptoprocta ferox | reverse complement strand
AATGTAAACTGGTGCAGCCGCTCTGGAAAACAGTGTGGAGGTTCCTCAAAAAACTATCCATAAAACTCCCGTATGACCCAGCAATAGCACTGCTGGGGATTTACCCAAGGGATACAGAAGTGCTGATGCATAGGGGCACTTGTACCCCAATGTTCGTAGCGGCACTGTCAACAATAACCAAATCATGGAAATAGCCTAAATGTCCATCAACTGATGAGTGGATTAGGAAGATGTGGTTCATCTATACAATGGAATATTACATGGCCATGAGAAAGAACGAAATCTGGCCATTCGTAGCAATGTGGATGGACCTCGAGGGTGTCATGCTAAGCGAAATAAGTCAGGCGGAGAAGGACAGATACCATATGTTTGTACTCATAGGTCTAACAGGAGAAACCCAACAGAGGACCATGGGGAGGGGAAGGAGGAAAAAGAGTTAGGGAGAGGGAGGGAGACAAAGCACAAGAGACTCTTGAACACTGAAAACAAACTGAGGGTGGAAGGGGGAGGGGGAAAGGGGAAGGGGGGTGCTGGTCATGGTGGAGGTCACTTGTGGGGAAGAGCACTGGGTGTTAGATGGAAACCAACTTGACAATAAACTATAAAGTTAAAAAAAATAATATATCTTCTTCTAGGAGGGTGGGGACATTTTTATTTTAAGTTAGTAGTATTTTATAACTAAATTGAAAAAGGAAATAAAACATTCAAAATATAATAAATAAAAAAAGAATTCCTATAATCAATAAGAAAAGGTAAATAAGGTAAATAAGCCAAAAGAAAAAAAATCAGCACAAGGTATGAAAAGATAAATGCAGAAAAGACACTGCATTTATGGGAATATGTTACACATTTTCGTGTTCATGTAACACATGAACCATGATCCATGTAACAACTCACCTGCCGAATCAACTAGCCCTGAAGATGGATGGCGTTGGAGTGTCGGGCCCATACCTGGCTGGGCGTTGCTGGCAGTCGGTGAAGCCTGCCAGAGGGACCAGAGGAGTCAGGGGTGCGATGGTTTCCCTTGGGGAGGGGAGATAGGGTGGGGGGGAGAAGGAGGGGGCCACCATGTCCCTGCCCCCACCCCCCAGACGCTTCCCTGACAATAGTAGGCCAGCCCGCGGTAGTGAGCCTTGAAGCCTAGGGCGCAGGCCCGGGTGGAGCCTCTGCAGGTGCAGATCTTCGTTGTAGTATATGAAGGAGAACTTTGAAGGCCAAAGTGGAGAAGGGCTCCATGTGAAAAAAACAATAAAAATTTTTTTAAAAAAAGAACTACCTTATGATCCAGTAATCCCACTACTGGGTATTTACCCAAAAAAATGCAAAAACACTAATTCGTAAAGATATATGCACCTTTATGCTTATTGCAGCATTATTTACAACAGCCAAATTATAGAAGCAGCCCCAGTGTCCATAGATAGATGAACGGATAAAGATGTGGTGTGTATATATATATATTTCAGACATAAAAAAGAAGGAAATCTTGCCATTTGCAGCAACACAGATGGGGCTAGAGAGGATAATGCTAAATGAAATAAATTAGAGAAAGAAAACTACCACATGATTTCACTCATATGTGGAATTTAAGAACAAAACAAAAGAGCAAAGGGGAAAAAAGAGAGAAAGAGAGACAAACCAAGAAACAATCTCTTAACTCTAGAGAACAAATTGATGGTTACCAGAGGGAAAGTGGAAGGGAGATGGGTCAAATAAGTGAAGGGAATTAAAGAGTACACTTATCATGATGAACAACTGAGTAACATATAGAATTGTGGAATCACTATATTGTGCAAATGAAACTAATATAACACTATATGTTAACTATGCTGGGATTAAAAAACTAAAAAAATAACAAGAATAAATTTTTATGCTTAAAGAAACACACTTAAATACATGAAATTCTGGGGCACCTGGGTGGCTCAGTTGGTTAAGCATGTGGCTCTGGGTTTTGGCTCAGAATGTGATCTCACGGTTTGTGAATTCAAGTCCAAAGTCAGGCTCTTTACTGACAGCACAGAGCCTGCTTGGGGTTCTCCCTCCTCCTCTCTCTCTTCCCCTCCCCCACTTGTGAGTGCACATGCTCTCTCTCTCTCTCTCTCTTTCTTTCTCTCTCTCAAAATAAATTAAAGATATAATAGGGGCACCTGGGTGGCTCAGTCAGTTGAGCATCCAACATCACTCAGGTCATGATCTTGTGGTTTGTGGGATGGAGCCCTGCCCCAGGCACTGTGCTGTCAGCTCAGAGCCTGGAACCTGCTTCACATTCTGTGTCTCCCTCTCTCTCTGACCCTCCCCTGCTGGCACTCTGTCTCTCTGTCTCTCTGTCTCTCTCTCTCAAAAATAAATAAACATTACAAAATTTTTTAAGATATAATAAATAAATAATAAAATTCTATTTTATACCCTGAAGATTAAGAACAATTAAGAGGTCTGAAAGCACTAATAATTTGATAGAATATGGCCACATGTGAATTCTCATATATTGTTAGTGTATGCTAATTGCTTCACCACAACACTTTGTAAGGTCATTTGGCAATATCTAGTAAAGTTAAAGATGTGCATTACCTATAATCAGCAAATCCACTTTTAGATCCTAGAGAAACTTGATCAGGGGCATAAGGAATCATGTAGAAGGAAGTTGTCATGTATCATTTGTACTGGGAAAATACTATAAACAATCTAAATGGCCATCCATAGGGGAATTGATACATTTATAATTGAATATTTATGTAGTGTGTGCTTACATAATTATTATATATTTATAAGTGAACCCAAACTACATTTATATGGGAAAAAACTCTAAATACTAATATTGATTTTTAAGGGTACTGTAAAAACTACATGGTGTATAGCATCGCCATATAAAATATTAAATCTTACAAAATAATACTAAACACTGAAAACTATGTTTTTTTGGATAAATACATATGTTTTAATGATGTAAAAATTGACTGGAAGGATACATACCAACTTCAAGATAATATTCACTCATTAGGAAGATGAACAAGGAAAGAAATGAGGTACCTTTAATCAAATATGTGATGCTTTGATTATATTTTTAACATCTAAAGAAAATATTAAAAAATTAACATTTATAAACTCTGGTTTTAGGTAGCACATGGATATCTGTTATGCCATTTTCTAATTTTTTAGTATGGTTGAAATAATTGGTAAACAAAATAGAGACAATGAAGGAAAGGAAAAGGAAAAGGAGAGAGGAGGCAAGAGGAAGAGGAGGAAGGAAGATGGACATGGTCATTGGACACAGACAGCCCCGAAAACTAATTGCAGCAGGCTGTGTGGTATAGTAGAAGGAGCTTGTCTGTGGGCTCAGTAGACTTAATTCTAGCTTCTTTCAATTTGGACAGGTTAACTATTCTAAGACTCCATTTACCCACCTATAAAATGGATAGATTAAAATGTAACTGAGTGTGTTCTCTGAAGACTAAGTTAGTGGGGTATGCAGTGGAACTATGCAGTGCCCACCAGGTACACAAGAGTGCTCCATGAACAGAAGTCTCCTTTTCTTTTAAGCAGTGGGAAACAATAAAGTCTGTGCAGAAAGTATAGCACCTTAACTCACTGGATGGAATTGAATTCCTCTTTCTGGTGTGTTTTTTTTTTTCATCTCAGTAAAAGTAATTTTGAAAAGAGATTAAATGCCTTTGGCATGAACACAGATGCAGACTATAGAGAAAATTGTAGGGCTTCAGTTTCCACCAAAGTATCCATTATAAAGGTAGGTGAGGAAGTTCCCATGGCTCTGCATTTAAGCTCAAGTCACTTATTTAAGGAGATCATGGCACAGGCCCTTCACCCTTGGCTGTTAATGACCTTACTTTGAAGTACTGAATGGAACGCGCAGTAGGGTCAATTGCAGACTCAATGACAAGAATTAAAGCACAAAGCTCCCTAATGAGATCTGTGCTTATTCCTTGTGGTTTAAGGAACACTGTGGTTAATAGTTTACAGCCTACAGGGTCAAACTCCTTGCAGAAGCAGAGTTAACTTAGGCATTCCCTGGGCTGTGTAAACAACACTGTCTATAGTACAAAGCTTGACCCTCCTTTTATCATGCCAGGAAATTCTTGGAAGGTAGCCATGGTCTGATATTTATGGTTCCATAAGCATTTGACTCTGAAAAGTCTCTAATTCTGGAAAATGGCCACTGGTCAGTTGTTAATGCACAAGTGGTAGGAAAAAAGCCACCCCTTAGAAGGCAACGGCTTGTGAGGCCAAAAGTGTGGCAAGTATGACGTCTACCTATAAAAGAAGTGTATATGCACCAAAGTCCTATTCATGTACCTCCGTACATAGAAACTAAAATGGTAAAACAAATGCTTAGACACTTAAAAAATTTTGTAATTTACCTTTCTATAAAAAAAATGTGGCGTATACTATTTCTCAAAAGAGTAGAATAAAATAATCTAAATTTACATGGGCTTCTATCCATAAGCTTACTTTCCTGAGCTCTTAAGGCTGAAAGGAAGCTTGAGAGGTCCTTTTATCCATTTCTCTCTTCTTTGCACTAACAGGGATCTTGAGGGCAAGCCTGGCAATTACTTATTTTATTGTTAAAAGAAAAAAAAGAAACAATAAGATTATTTTAAACTTCTTTGGATATATATAATTCCATGTCTAAAAAAAATCCTCCATTCTGAAATTCATTACTTCCTTAGCTAAAGGATTTTTAAATTAAGCATAGAGAATCACATAAGATACCTAATAACTGAATCAGAGGTAGTGGTTTCATACATTTTCCAAACATCTTGTCTCCAAGGTAACCTGTTCATTCCTGACAGGCTGGAGGGCTAGAGAGAAGTGAGAAGATGGAAACATGATGAAGTCACATCCAAGGATGAGGTGGCCACTGGCTGATGGATCGATTCCGACAAGAATAAAACAATTCATAGAAATCAATGTCACCAGCCCGCAGGTGCTTCTCAGAATCGTTGCCACACTGGAGATGACTTGCAAACACTGCATCCTTTCCTCAATAACGCTAGCATCCAATAGTCATATACTACCTTTTAAACCTGAATTTCATAAGAGGCAGGGTGGAGGGTATGGGGGGGGGGAATCCTGAACTTCATAATAAAAAGTCACCCAGAGATCTTCAGCAGGTTATTCTAGACTACAAAATCCAGGCAGGTGATGAGGAAATCAGAGGCGTCTTGCTGGAAATAACAGTTATCTTGCCAGGAGTCTCTGGTGTTATTGAAGAAAATGTGAAATCTTTTCCCAAAAGTATTTGAAAACATCCAACTGCACAGGGATGCTCTCACCCAGGAAGAGGTTCAAGTTGGAACAGTGTTAACTGGTTATTACAGGAGTGTTCAAGGTGTAAGCCACCCCAAACCTGGCCCAATGTCATGAATTCTGCACTTTCGGTAGGTTAAAAGACCCAGGCAGGGTATCTGACTGCCTAGGGTTTGTAATAGAATGAAGCTCAGTTCTCAGCTTGCTGGTACCCAGCAATTAATGAATTTACACATGTTGGCCCATTCCCGCTTCATGTCAGCTTCTACTTCAACCCCTGTGTCTCCTTCCTAACACATTATTCCTACCTACACAACCTCTGTGAAGACACAGAGCTCCCAGTCTGAGGGAGTTGGGGCATCCTGGAGAAAACTGGCCTGCAGAGGCACAATACTCAATAATTCCAGCTCATGTTTCCTGAGCAGCCACTACATATCTACGTACTGGCCACTGGGCCACATGTCAACATTTGCATAAGATCCTAATGAAGGAGTATTATCATTATTTCCATTTTAAGAAGAAGGGAACTGAGACTTAGAGAAGGTAATTTATTGAAAGATATGCAGTGAATAAGAAGGGCTGGGAATCCAGCCTTGGGAGTATTACCTTGAAGTTCATGCTCTTAATACCATCCAAATTCTACTGCCTAAATTTAATAAGACTTTGCCACTAGCTAGATGTGGAAACTTGGGCCAAAGTTCCTCTGAATCTTGACCTTTTTATACATAAAATAGGATAATTATCCTTTCTTCCTTTTTCAAAAGAATTTTAAGAAGTCTATGTGGGACACCAGAGCTACTTACTGGAATTTATAAGTGAACAAAAGAAAGATAGAAAGACTTAAAGAAAAAAGATGAGAGATAAGAGTGAGAGGGTGATAAAGATGTCTTTGTTATGTTATGAGGTGGCTTTGAAAAGCCCTAGATCTAGTGATGGAGGCTGGTCACCAGAGGAACCAACCAAGTAATTAAAGTATTGGAACTCCAAGGAAAGAGGGGCAGGAGGTTAAATCAATTGCCAATGGCCAACAATTTAATCAATCTTGCCTATATAATAAAGCTTCCATAAAATCCCAAAAGGATAGTGTGCAGAGAAAGCTTCTGGCTGGTGAACAGGTGGAAGTGCTGGGAGTGTGGCCTACCTCGAAAGGGCATGGAAACTGAGCCCTTTTCCCATAACTTGTTCTGTGCATCTCTCCTGTCTGATTGTTCCTGAGTTATACCAGAAACCTATGTTGTAGTAAGTAAAATGATTATCTGAGTTCTGTGAGATGCTCTAGCAAATTAATTAAACATGGGGGGGGGGGTCATTGGAACCTCTGAGATAGTGACCGGGTGAGAAGCTCAGGTGACAACCTGGGCTTGTGACTGGTATCTAAAGTGGGGGTGGGGCAGTCTGGTGAGACTGAGCCCTCAACCTGTGTAATCTGATGCTATTTCTAAATAGATAGTGTCAGGGTTGAGTTGAATTCTAGGACACCCAGCAGGTGTCCACAGCATTTATTAGCATGGAGAAGTGTTCCTCAACCACATACACACGTTGGAATTGGGTCCAAGTGATGAGGGAGCATAAGGCAAGCTGACACCCAGCAAACAACCCCACCCACAAGGTGGGATCTGTGTGATACTCCTCAGGCATTCCTGACTGCCCAAGAACAAAGTAAAGGGAAAAACAGTTAAACTGATAGAGTCTCCAATGGTTTACAAACACCTCAATAGCCCAATCTCCAAGAACTCCCTACTGTCTTAATGAAAATAATTCGTTAGAGGGAAAAACAACTCTAGCTTGACAATAGCTAGACCTCCAGTAATCTGTAAATCCTCTTTAGGCATATGGAAATCCCTTTAAGAAACTTCCTCTTGACTTTACCTCCCCAATCCCAAAGTATATACCTAGTCACTCTTCACAACCCCAGTGCAGCTCATTCTGCCCATGGGTCCTGTCCCCATGCCTTAATAAAATCACCTTTTTGCACTAAAGAGAATTCAAGAATTCTTTCTTGGTTGTCAGCTCTGAACCCCCACCAAGACCCCAAAACCTCATCACAAGGAGCACAAAAGACCATTCTTAGCAATGAGAATGCCATATGCAAAAGCCCTCAAAGCAGGAAGTCAGTGTAGCTGGAACAAAATCTCAAGTAGGAAAGCAAGGGGCATGAGGCGTTATTCTGGGGAGTTATTTGGGTTCAGTTCTATCTTATCCCATTAATTCAAAAGATATTTATCTATTGCCTAAATTCATCAATACAAACAAGATTCCTGGAAACAGTAAAGAAAAGTGCCTGACATAGAAACCTAGAGATGTAGAAATTGATTGAGGATGAGTGTGAAAATGCTTTGGGAAAGCTAAAGTTTTAAGCCTGTTTAAGTTTATTACTGTGAGCCTTTTTGGGGAAGGGGAGTGGTTTGCTTTTGTTTTGTTTTGTTTCCTTCTTGCCCGTCTCTTTTTCATTGGGTGAAATACACAGACTGAGGTAGCAGGTAGTAAGGCACATTATTCCAAGAAAGAGCCCTGAAGGTGCTGGAGAGCTCTAATGCCAGGTTACTAAAACCTTCATTAATTCATCCAACAAAGTTTTTTTTTTAATGTGTGGTAGCCACCGACACCAATTGGTCTTGCATTGTTGCTAATGGTACCCTGATATTTTGTAACATTGTACCCTCTGTCCTAAACAATGTATTTATTTGCATAATTCTCCAGCCTCCTTTCCAGATAGAGAAAACCCTATGACCCAGTTCTGCACAACAAGATGCAAATGGAAGGTTTCTGGGGAGAAAAGGGCTTACCTAATATAAAAGTGTCTTACAGACCTCCACTATAGGGTGCATAACTGACTAAGGCACCATCTACTAAACTTTCAAATTTATCTGTGTTTCCCAGGAGTCCATGCTGTCCCTGGCTGCTTCCAGAAACCATGACTGAGTGCGGCATGGACATTCCTAGAAGACCGACTCTGGCCAACGGCTCTCTGACAGTCTTGCCATCTGGATTATAGTCTAAGACACACCCATCCAACTTTGCTTCTCTGTCTCTTTCACTCCCATCAGACTTGTATAGTTATTCTAATCTGACAACTCTCCTACACACTTTTTCCCACTTTCTCTTACAGGCGTTTCATGGAGAATACTGTCTTGGCATCTGCTTCTCACAGGACCCAACCTAACACAGAAAATATGTAATGAATGTTATGTTATAAGAAAATCTCCAGGATATATTGTTAAATGAAAAAACCAAGGTTCAGAACCATATGTAAAATGTGTCACCTCCTGTGTTAAAATGAAGAGGAAATAAGAATATGAATGTGTATTTGTTTTTGTATGCAAATATAGTGGTTATTTATGATGGTGGGTTAGAGTAGGATCTGGAAAACAAATGGAAAATGGAGAGGAGAGGGAGAGATTCTCTATCTTATGATACATTTTTGCTTTTTAACTAAGTGAAGATATTATGTATACATTTTCTTAAAAATAAAAGATCCAATGTCTTAAGAAACTAATATAGATTCTCTGGGTTCTGGTTGCTCTGGAACTTGTGACACATATTCTTAATAAGGCAATTTAAGAGTTGGAAAAGCTTTTCGTAAGCTATAAGAAGACATCAATTACTCAACGCAGTTGCATGCTAGAGCCCCAAAGCAGCAACACTCCTTGAGAAGCTGAGAAAACTATTTAACACCCTTCTAACAGGATTCTGCCACCACTCAGTACACACAGCCACATCAACAGAGCCTCTATTCAGAATCTGAAGTTAACATCTTCTGAATCGATCCCTGCTTAAGTTTAAATATGTGGCCATATAACCGTCCAGTCTAATCCCCAAATCCTAAAGATGGCAGGACCCACAATGACCTGGATTAATTGTCATCCAAGGAGGTGGTTGCTTAACAAGAAGCAATGCCATTTCCCTTGCTGGGCACATGATCAAGAATTGTAAAATGGGCTTTCTCATCTATCTCAAACCGGTTTGCAAAATTATGATACTTGCATGTCAAGTATGTCAATGGATGTCAAATGATTGATAAAAATGCTTTGTTAATAGATTTGATAAAAGTTTTATGAAGGACTGATAAATATTCAGTGGTAGACAGTTTTGGAGAAAAAAAGTGTTTACGGTCTTCTGTGCCATTTCATATTAGGATTGACAGGAAAAAGTATTTGATTGGGGAGAGGGGGTGGATAACTTATATTGTCAAGCTCAAATCTTTCAAAATTTCAGTAATTCATCTAACATATTTGGGAAAAGAGACTGCAGGTGGTTTTGAGAGTAATGGTATAGGCAATTTAGAGTATTACAATTACTCTTTTTTCCAACCCTCTAGAAATTATCTGTCATGTCTCCGACATGAATCCTGTGTATTATAAAGTAGCTGTGTTCTGTAAAGAAAATTTTACCATTTGGGGCTCATTTCCCTATTAACTCTGTGAGAATTTTAGAGATTTTTCTGAGGATAGTATTGGGAATAAAGGCTACTTTTTATTGAGCTCCTACTATGTTCTAGGCCCTGTGTTAGAAACTTCACATATATAATGTCCAAATTTCATAACTACTCTATGAGCTAGGTATTATTTTTCCTTTTTCTATAGATGAAGTTCTGAAATGAAGTAACTTAGTTGGGGAAGAACAAGGATTCAAACCCAGCACATACCCCTCCAGGTACCTGCCACAAAACATATGACTGGAAATTGTTAGCTTCCTTGGTATTTGTGCTTTATTCTCTAGGCACATAATCCACCCATCTACCCAGAAGTTGTCCTAACAACTGTACTTTTCTCCATCTCAGTTGGATTTGTGGAGGACTCAGGGAAGCCTAGCAAGTGAATGCACTATTCCATGTCCCTTGGGTCATATTTTCCAGCCCCATTAGAACAAGTACCACTGAGTCTCTTTGAGGTAAGGCCTCCATATTGCAGAGAAGACAGCCAGAGTCAGAAGTTGCCTTACAGGAAGACTTTCTCCAACACCAGAAAACAAATGTGCCCTGGGCAGGTCTGTTCAGTACACCTCGGGGGCATCACCATGGCCCAGGTCTGGTCAACATCCACCAGGGCTTCAAGGAATCCTGAGTTCATGTGATGTTAATAAGAGCTGCAGGGAGTTAAAAACATAGGAATAAAATACCTTGGAATTCTTATGTTGGGACACTGGGTACCATTATATGGTTTTTTACTTAAAATTTTATTTTACTACATAACACATTGTTACATGGCAATAAAAACAAAAACCCTATACATAAGTTGTGTTCAAAATGAAAAGATAAGTACAACGTTGATTATTTTTTGCATATCCTTCTATCCTACACTTTGTCATCATGTAGAAAGACATATCCTTCATACCATATCCATTATTTTGCATCTTTTCACTGAGCAATCTTTGGGATTTTGCCATATGAGTACATAAAAATTGCACCAGTCAAGGTTGCCAGGGTAAGCAACAGAAATCTTGAAACAGAGGACATTTATACAAAGTAAAATGGGTATTTTCAGAATTGAGATGGCCTAAGCACCAGACAGAGAGCCGTCACCACAGGGAGTTATTCTGCAACTTCAGTGTGAAGTTGCTCAGCTCAAGGCCCACTGCTGGGTGCTTGTGGCCACTGTGGCTTCCTCAGATGACATCCCTGAGGCTGCCCCTCACCATGGCTTCTCCAGAAACATTGCCTCAGCCGCCCCTGCAGGAAGAATGAGCTGCTACCTGTATCCCCACTCTCGTCAGAATGGACTCCGCAGCCCTGCTCCTTCATGTCACAATGAACTGTGGTAGTTCATTCTAAATGTGAGAGTCAAAGCCCCATGCCCACATCATAGTAAAGCGAAGCTCTCTCGAAACCACAAAAAAGCCACAGCTCCTTACTGGTGAGGATCTTCCCTCCAAATTATTATTTTAAGTCAGTGTCACCAGGAACATAGTGATTTCAAGTCAGGAACCACCTGTATATGTTAAAGGCCCGAAAGAGGGAAAACGATACTTCTTTTATTGAGTCTAATATTTGGCCCTACGACGAGAGAGTAATGCTGCATAACAGTGTCTCCCTTGTAAAATCTCTCCAATATTGATCACAATTTTATCTCCTTCCAACTTTCTAAAGTGAGGTGATGAGGAAATGCTAGTCCCCACCAGCTCAACAGCTATACCTATAATTTAGCATTTCCCATCATGTGCTTTGGCACCAACAAAACAGGCAAAGTTGGTCAAATAGAGAGGTGACCTTGCTTGTTTAAGGTGGCATCGTGTCTACAACACACATGAAAGCATCCATATTAGATGCAGGCAGGTCATAGGTCAGTGTGTTCATGACTCAGCAACTTAATAGAAATGCTAGAAATGCAATTCTTGAGACCCACCCTGGACCTTAAGAATGGAATTGGAAACTCGGGGTAAGGGAGTGGGTCCCAACAATCTACTTTACAGAGATTTCCAGGTGATTCTACTGCAGGTTTAAATTTCAGGAGTGGACTGTGCAGAGAAAGGCAGCCACAGTTCACCTTTTATCCTTCGTGTGGCAGTCTCTGTGTCCACATCGCCCCTCAGAAGAAGACAGAAGAGGACTCATTGCCCCCAAAAGCAGCCACAGGTAATCACAGCCCCTTGGATAAGCTTGTCCTACCCAGAACTCACAGTAAACTGCCAAAGCAACACCTGAGGCCAACTTGGCTTTCCCCCAATCTCTTGAAAGTTTTGCTGTGACTTTAACTCTGACATACCTGTTTAAGAAAGGGGTGTTCAAGGCATGTATATTTACACATCCACATACATAACTGTGTCCATCAGTAAAACCACCTGCAGAGGATAGCTGTCCAAGGGAAGTGAAAGATTTGCCTCCATTAAGTTTGCTCACTGTGTTGCAACTATATTTTTGGACTTCCCTTATCACAGCATGACGTCCATTTGCACAACCGCATTTTTCCAGTGACTGAAAAGTGATCGCCGCAGCTTGGCAGCCTACACTGCAGCACGATCATTTATTTCTCACAGCACTCCATCCTGGACGTTCCCATTGAGCACACAGCCTTTGAAGTCCATGGTGCATATAATTCAGCTGACAGTGGATTGGATTGGAGTCCATCTAAATAAAGCCCAAGCCTGAGCAGGCATCAAAATATCTCCCCCATAATTGGCAAGCACTATTATTCTACTGAACTATTTTTTTTTTTAAAGACAGACATTTTCTTGGCTACATATTTTATCGACTTTTGCTGTAATGAATTTCTCCTTGCTTCTGGAGATATGTTGTTTTTTATGAGTGAAAATCTTCTTCCACTCTAACCAGCTCTCAAACTTTGGCTCAGTTTATGTTTACCAATTGGCCCATTGAAAAAACAAGGAAATATTTTAAAGAATTTCTCAGGCTTTTTGACCTATGAAGATCGCTTTGGTTTCACTTGAGCATTTCCATCTAATTTGCTTAAATCCTTTTTAAATTGGGGTTCATTTACTTAATGTTCGATGTCTGCATTGACTTCCGGAAGCTAATTTCAGAAGACGGGGCGGTTCCAGGAGAGAGGTCTTCTCTGAATGGTCCTATAAAAATGAAAAGAGGATGGGAGGGAAGTTTGGAAACACAGAGACCAGGGATGCTAATTTATTGTAGTGGCGATGTGGCAAACACTGAAATACTTACAATAATAACCCATAGCTTTCTACTTCTTCCCCTCATGGACCCTAAGTTAGGATATGAAACATTCTGCCTAATGTTAGTATGTTTAACTCTGTGTTGCAATATAAGTAAACCTAGCCTAAGAAACACCTGGGGTAATTTAATAATAAAGCAGGACACAGAGGATGCTAACAGTTGGCACTAGGGCATAAAAACACAGAGCATATAAAATGTAATAGCAATTTCAAAATGTAATACAATTGCATGAAAATGCAATTAAATCAGGTTGGATAAATAGCTTCCAGGATATAATAGCAAGAAGAGAGAGTTCATTTCAATGAAGTGAAAATGGCAAAAAACCGAATAAATAATTTAAAGCTGGAAATGAAAAAAGTTCCGTGTGGAGTTTAGGAGACAATTGAGCTCATCTGACCTTGTGCAAGTCGGTTAACCTCCTGAGGCTTTACTTTCCTTATTAGGAGAAGGAGGGGATGGGAGGGAGGGTTAGACTACGTGATCTCAAAGGTCTATTCAAGTTCTAAATTCCCCTCCTGGGCATGGGAGGGAATGGAAATGTAGGGCATCAACACAACATTAGTGGGTCTGGGAGAAAAAAAATGCACTTACACAAACAGTGAATTTGGGTTTCATATGAAGCATTGATTTTATCCGCTGGGATCTCTTTGTTATTCTTTATAAAAATAAAAGATAAGAACAAATGCCTGCGATGGTTGAATTTCCATGTTTCCATCCTGTCTGGCTATAGTTTTCCCTTATCTGGGCCTACAAAAAAGGCAGTCTGCAGCCTAATAAAACAGCCCATGTAGATAATGCTAGGCTGAAGTTTCCGTCTCAATCATTCTGTTCCCTTTCTGCCCTTCTGCCACTTTTCACTCAACTGATCCTCCAGGGTAGAAAAGTTAGCTGGGTGCTAATCAGCAGATAGGGAAAGAGGAAGCATGTGTTATTATAACCTGCATGGATCATGGATCATGGGTCAAGCAAACAAGGACTCCAGTGAGAATTGTTAGAAATTTAATTCACTTAACTACAGAGGTTGAGGTAAAGCAATGCCTTCATGCAACGTATAGACACCAGTAACTCAAGGGACCAAGGGGGAATGTTGTGTTTCTAATGCTTATTGATAAATCCAAGGGATCTGAGAAAAAACAAAGAAGTGTCTTTTTTGCCCACATTATGCTTTAATAGAAATAAAGTAATCAGTACTTCGTTCTTCATTTTCTGTTGAGAATATATTTTCTACCCTTCTCTACTCCCAAGTAGCTAATCAGGAAACATGAAATTTAAACCCAGTCTTTGTAAATGAAAGACTGTTGACTACATCCAATGGCTTAATACTTAAATTACCGTTTGAAAAAGCATCTATTAGTCAGTTATGTGACAATTCTAACTGTTGAAGACTATTTCATAGCATTAATAATTTCTCCTTAGTAGAAGAAAGACAGGGGGTGTACTGGTGATTTGTGTCACAGCAACATTGTAGTGAAGCGATCAGGTGATGAACCCTGAAGTCAGGCTACCTGGGTTTGAATCTGAGTCTGTCACCAGCTAGACCTCAAGACCTGACTTTTACGGCCCACCTGCTTGTACTCCCCCACCTCTGTCCCACATTTTCCCTTAAGCCCTTCTTTCCAGCTTATATCTTAATTCAGGCAAATGCAAATTGAAACCACCCCTTAAGTGATAGTGATTGCCCAGACAAGCCCTCCAGGCAGCCCAGACCACCCAAACCACTTTGAGCTTAACTCCCAACTCTCACCTGCACAGATAGACCATGGAATGACCTCTAAAATGACCAACAACTACCTTTACTTTATTATAACGCTAAAATCTCCACCCAAGGAAGAGCACAACCCTCATTTACATAACGTACAATGTGTGTATAGGCATATTTCCTTAAGGCACATTGTGTGACCTTATACCTGACTCTACATATGATAACAAGGCGTCTCTATCTAAATATTCATCCTAATCTTAAATAAAAGTAACTCATCCACCCTTGCTCCAGGATTCATAGCTTTGGAAGTTATTCTCTTTTTCTGCTGCAAACAAAGTTTTGCTTTGTTTTGTTTTGTTTTGTTCTTGTTTTGTTTGTGGGGCACCTGGGTAACTCGGTTGAGTGTCCTTCTCTTGATTTCAGCTCAGGTCATGATCCAAAGTTGTAGGATCAAGCCCTGCATCCAGGCTCCATGCTGAGGGTGGAGTCTGCTTAAGACTTTTCTCTCTCCTTTACCCTGCTCATGCTCTCTCTCTCTCTCTCTCAGTTAAACAAAAAAAGTTTTCTTTGTGTGACAATTCAGCCTGGTGCAGTTTCTGATTCACCAAGGAGAAAACTCACATTGGTTTAGATACAGGTCCACTACTTCCTTTCTAGCTATGTGACCCAGGCAACACACCTGGGTATTAGTATCCCTAAATGTAAAGATGGTAATGTCAACAAAAGCACTTTTTTCATGAATTTATTTTGGTGATTAAATGAACTATTAGAGGTCAAGTGTTTGGAAGAGTGCCTGGAGCATAGTTAAGTACCTGTGTGAGCAATTATCACAAGAAGGAGGCTTCAAGAGGCACCAACAGTAGCAATAAGAATAGTCCCATATCTTAATTTCAAGACTCATATAGTTCTGATTTATGTGCAAAAGTCACAATTACAAAATATCTGTCTAATATATTGTCCTTCTAGATAAATATTCCCCATCCCCAGTTGTATTAAAGATTATTTGAAAAGGAGGTTGAAAAGGAATCCTGTGAGCATATATTATGAACTATTATTGGTGGTTTTTTTACGGGAGCCAGATTGAGGAAATTATAGTACATTTCCAATAGAGGACCCTTGAGCTTGCCTGGTTCTTTTCAGAATGCAATAACATACGCAGGTTACCAAGGATAATAGGAGTTTATCTTACAGGAATACAAGGAAGAAATGTAGCTCAGGAAGATGTCTAGCTTTAGAAAACAGCTTATGAAGAACTGAATCATCGTTCGGAATAGAACAGCAGTAGAGAAGTCTCCTTTCTTCATGACTCAGCTTCTCTAGCTCCAATTTCTTCTACTTGTTTCCACTACTATTTGAAAATGTCCACAAAATGTGATTAGTTTAGTTATATACTGTTTTTTATTTGGGTGCTTTGTTTTTGTAGTTTCTGTTTTTTTATGTTTTTATTTATTTTTGAGAGAGAGACAGAGACAGAGCACAAGTGGGACAGGGATAGAGAGAGAAGGAGACACAGAATCCAAAGCAGGCTCCAGGCTCTAAGCTTTCAGCACAGAGCCCAATGTGGGGCTTCAACTCATGAACTCAGACCCGAGATCAGATCTCTGAACTCTTCAACTCAGAGATCATGACCCGAGCTAAAGTCAGACGCTTAACCGACTGAGCCACCCAGGTGCCCCAAGACTTTATCTTTTGAGGGTTTTACCTGTGCTCATCTCAGGACCAAGTTTCACAGGGATTCAAAATAAGCATAAATTTTTGGGGGGTTTATTTATTTTTGAGACAGAGAGAGACAGAGCACAAGTGGGGCAGGGGCAGAGAGCGAGAGGGAGACACAGAATGTGAAACAGGCTCCAGGCTCTGAGCTGCCAACACAGTACCCGATGCGGGGCTTGAACCCATGGACGGTGAGATCATGACCTGAGCCCAAGTCGACACTTAGCTGACTGAACCACCCAGGAGCCCCTCAAAATTAGCATAAAGCATGAGACTTGTCTCACTTGGAAAGCCAGAAATTTACACACATGAAGATATCGACTATTATAACATGAAATTTGTAATTTATGTCTATTATGAGTAAGTATCTGCATGAATGACAGGGTTTGTAAATTCTCTAGGACAGTGGTTTTCAGTCTTGACTCTAACTTAGGATCACCCAAAAAGCTTTTAAACCGTGATGGCAGCAGGAACATATGATTTAATTGGTGTGAGGTTGTTCTAGGTATTGGTATGTTTATTAAATGTGAACATTGACCAAAGTTCCCCAGGATTCTAACATGCAACCAGCACTCAGTGAAGAAGAGGGGAGACATGTGAGCCAGAAGAGTCTTAGAAGACTGAGAAAAGGTTATAGGAAAGACCCTGAAAGGATTCTATGGACATAAAAAGGGCAGTTTATTCTAAGACAAGGGAAGTTTGAGTAAAATTGAGATTCATCTTGTGAGAAGGGATTTGTTTTGTGACAATGTGAGGTAGTTATGGTGCAGCAGGAGTATGGAGAAACATAAATAGCAAAATGAAGATTTGGGGTTTAACAAACAAACCAGGGAGTCTAAAGGAGAGATAGCAGAGGCCTTCAAAGGAAAAGTCAAAAGGACTCTGGAACTGATTAGGTATAGTTCCAGAAGGAACTGAAGGACTGGGACATCATCAATTCACTTTTGCTTTGAAGATTACGAAACATTTTTTTTTCATTTTGAGGGAGTCTCTGATTCCACTCAAAGCTCAGAAAAACATAGCAATTTAATGTTTGCCTGTATGCCTAGTGTATCTAGTTAATGCTTGGCCACAGGGTCACCCTTGTGGGTGGGTTCTACACTGAACCAGTGTATATATCCAGTCTATGAAATCTTTAATATTGGAGAGTCAGAAAATAAAAAATAAATTATAGTTATTTCCTATCTTTCAAGTTCATCTAAAATGAGCAATATCTGTACTATACATCATGTGCAAGGACATAGTCTTTCTTGAAGCTTTCTGTGTCATTTATAATTGAACTTCTGTTTGGGTGGCTTTTGGTCTAGGTGCAATATCAGAAGACAGCAATCTCATCTTTATGAAAACCTTGAAATTGTATGATAGAGGGGAAGTAGCAATGGATTTAAATCAAGTTCTCTCATCAAATAACTGTCTGTACTCTGAGCCAGTCAGTTAACCTTTTGGGACTTCAATTTCCTCATCTGTGAAATCAGGAAAGTGACCCAGATGATGTCTAACATTCTTTCTAACTCTAAAATTCTATGATCAATTTGCTCCCCTAAATTCTCTTTCACTGGGTGGTTAAAGGTTTTGAAAATAAATATTATTTGGCTTATCTACTTCTCTTAACATTTTTTTAATCTCCAAGAATTTCTCTTTTCCTTATATTTAATATATGTAAAAGCAAATATTGTATGAGTTTACTCAAAGTACCCATTGGACAGGGTAAGATCAGAGTCAATTTTAAAACTTTCCAAATAAATAGCCAACTGTGTTGCCACTGCCATTGTTCCAATCTCATCAATATCTCCTATTCTTGTACAGTCAGGAGCTAAGAGTAGATGTTTCAGAAATGTCATCCCCTCTAATTTTCCATTAAGGTTTTCCCTATGTGTTTTTCCTTGCCAAGTATTTTCAGGGTTCCATGAAAACAAAAATATTGCCTTCAATCAAATAGAAGGAATCCTTGACACTCATTGCCTGGATCCTGATAATGAAAACCATAAAAGGCAGAGACTGGACTTGACAGGACAGAGTGCAGAGATCGTTCAGAAATGTTTATCATGACCATAATATAGTGCGGTTATGGCATTCTTACTGTATAACTGCCAAAATGACTTTGGGACAGTGAAAGTTTAATAGTGTGACATTGTAATTTTCAATAAGAAATATGTGTTTGACAGAATTCCTAAATCCCTTGGAATTTCCTAAGCGATGAGAACGATAAAGGTGCCTTTTGTTGTTAATTAGGTGCTTTTTGGCCTGCTGAGGATGGGGGCTTGTTGCCAGGAGAACCACCAGGTGATTAAAGGGTTGGAAATTTTCAGTCTTACCTCCCACTCCCACTTCCCCTGACCTCTGATAAGGGAAGGGAGTAGGGCTAGAGATTGAGTTCAACCACCAATGACCAATGATTTAATCAATCATGTGTATGTAATGAAGCCTTCATAAAAATCCAAAAGGACAGGGTTTGGCTATCTTCCAGGTTGGTAAACATATGGAGATTTGGGTAGAGTGGTAGAAAACTTGGGAGCTCCAAGCCCTTTCTATGTACCTCACTCTATCTACATTTTCATCCGTCTGTTGATTCGTATCCTTTAATGTCTTTTGTAATAAACCCATAATCTATTAAATAAAATGTTTATTTGAATTCTGTGAGCCACTCTAGCTCATTAATTGAACCCAAAATGGGGTTATCATGGGAGCCTCCAATTCATAGCTATTCGGTCAGAAGCACAGATGATAACCTGGCCTGCAAATGACATCTGAATTGGAGGGCAGTCTTATAGAACTGAGATCTTAACCCATGAAATCTGATACTATCTTCTCATAGAAAATGTCAGAATTGCATTGAATTGTGGGACACCCAGTTGGTGTCTGGAGAATTGTTGGATGTGTGGAGAACCTTATACACATACAAACACGCGCACACACATTGAAATAAGTAATCAGAACCATTGTACATAGTAATGACAAGTTAGGTCATGCTGAGTTAAGCAACCCCATAATCAACAACAAAGGTTTATTTCTTGCTCAATCTACATTGACTCTGCATATCCAGGCAAACAAAGTAGCTCCTATACCAAATAGTACTGAGTACAGTGCCAGAGCAGAGTAAGGTCTTGCCCCAGGAAATAAATGCTCAGCTCCAAAGGACACATAGCATTTCCCTTTACAGTGCATTGTCCAGAACTAGTCACATGGACCCTACATCCACAAGGGCCCAGGAAGGGCAATCCTATAACCCTTAGAGATAATATTTACATACTAATCTTCTAGAGAAATCTGAAATTTTGAATCACTGGAAGTCCTGTCCTGGTGCCCAAGACAGTTCTTATATGTTAAATAAATGAATGTTAACAGACCAAGATCTTAAGCCCTATCTCTTTGAGAATCATTGGTATTTATCATTATGTTATCATGTCCATAAATAAGAAGTGCTAAATAAAGCAAAGAGAGGCCAGATGGTTACAGATTGGCTTTAACCAGTATTATAAAAAAAAAAAAAATCCAAGTTCTTAACTGATCTTGCAAATGTATTATCCAGTTAGCATTGCTGCATGCAATGAACAGCACATTTGAATTGCCTTACTTTTAGAATAAATCCATGCAAAAACTTATTAGGAAAATAAAAGGTAATACCTTAGCAGGCATCATTATTTGTTATTTCACACATCTTATCATCCAGAGTTTATATTTTGTAGAATGGAAAAAAGTAAGATGTGAAGCCTCACATTCTGAGCTGGTCTCAAATATGAGAAAATATAGACAATTGTTTGTCTTTTGTATTTAACGCACAACTCACAAGGACCCAGATATTTTTTTGTTTCATTTAGTGTTGAAAGAGTAACAGTTGAAGGGTAACCATGCAAACGATTCAATCAATATGATTAATATAGAGATTTGTGCTATTTCAAACTTACAAAATCCATATTGTAATCGCAATTTAGCTGGACTAATTTTCTTCATTGATGGACTGTGGATTAATTGCCCCTTCTCTTTTTCGTTTTGCATGGCCTTAGAAGTGTGATTCCTTTTTCCTGTAAGGAAATGGCCTAGGCTAGAAGAAATTATAGGTATGGTTGGCTCCAGTGCTTTTTCTTTAGAGCTCCCTGTATTCTGGTCTGTTGCTCTTCCTGTCCTCTTTTTCTTTCAGTTCTGATGGGACCCTAGGGATTCTAACTGGCTTCAGAGAAAGGTGGTTTCTGACAAGGAGTACTGAGCTCTAGATACTCTCTGTTCATCTTCATTCCGACATGCAGTCAAAGACAGAAACCCAGGTTAACATTAGAATCATTCACAATTCCAATTCCTACACAGATTTCTAGGTTAAACAATCCTGGGTCAAATCATGACACCCCAGGGGCTGAGGTCCTTAGTCCCTTCTAGAACCTATCTTGTTTCCTCCTCTTCCTACCTCCCTCCTTTCTCCCATTCACTTTAACCTTTCTCTTTGTAAAAATATTTGGTTATAATTGATAGATGCACATAATGTATGCAATGTAAATATATAATTAAACAAAATAATGAAATAAATATTCATGAACCCAACACAATAGTTAAAAGTAGAATGTTATCAATCTCATTATACTACCTGTGGGCTTCTCTCACCACAATCCCATTTTCTGCCATTCACCAGTATCATATATTTTATTTATTGTTCTATTGCTTTTATTTATAGTTTTACCACATGCATGAGTATCCCTAAATCAATGGTTTTCCAACAGCAGGTTATGACTATGAAATCAAAATAATGGGTCACTACCAGAATTTGGTTTTAATGACATGGAATGGAAATTGCCAGAGTACACTGGACATGGTTAGGGTAAGTAGTATGTGTACTTGCGTGTGTATGTCGGTGTGTGAAATAATTTATTACAGTGGTCCATGGATCACAGTGTCAAATAGATTTCTTCCTTTGACCAGTTGTCAAATAGTTTTAAAAACACTCCCTTAAACACTATATTATCAACTCTGTTTATTTTGAGCTTTATGAACATTGAAAAATATTGTATCTATATGTCCTTTAGTGACTGTTCTTTATGGTCTAGGATTAATTTATGTTGGTTTATTTTTACTGCCAAATAATATTCTATTGCAGGACTGTAATGTAATTTATTTATACAGTCTTCTGTCACTTGTTGTTTGGGTTGTTGCCAATATTTCATTATAACAAAAAATGGTGCTGTGAATATTCTTATGACCTCCTGATGCACTTGCAGAATTGTTTCTGTAGAGAATATATCTGGAAGTGTAAGTGTTAGATCTTAGGGTATGTGCATGATATTACATATGATGATACAGAAATATTTTCTAAAGTGATTTTTTTCCTCTGTGTATCTTCTCCTCTTCTAAGCCCAAAGGCACCCAGAAAACACCATCATGTTCTAGAATTCACAACACTGTATTTGTACTCTGAACCTACGCTGACCCTAAAGTTTTTTCCTAATGCCTTATCTGCTGCACATGAAAGGCATTTTCCTACCTGAGCCATGAATCACTCTCTGGGAGATCAATTCTTTTGTATTCTTTTTTTTTTTTTTTAACTTTATAGTTTATTGTCAGGTTGCTTTCCATCTAACACCCAGTCCTCTTCCCCACAAGTGACCTCCACCAAGACCATCACCCCCCATTACCTTTCCCCCTTCCCCTTCCCCCCTCAGTTTGTTTTCAGTATTAAAGAGTCTCTCGTGTTTTGTCTCCCTCCCTCTCCCTAACTCTTTTTCCTCCTTCCCCTCCCCATGGTCCTCTGTTGGGTTTCTCCTGTTAGACCTATGAGTGCAAACATATGGTATCTGTCCTTCTCCGCCTGACTTATTTCTATTAGCATGACACCCTCGAGGTCCATCCACTTTGCTACGAATGGCCAGATTTCATTCTTTCTCAATTCTTTTGTATTCTGATGGAGGCCTCAGCAGCTCTGAGCCTGAGAAGTCTCTTCCTTAACCATGATCTGTTTGATTCTCAGGAATAGTATTATACAACTAGCTGCCATTAAGTCAAGTCTTGTCCCTAAATTCAACTTGATTTCCCTAGTATTTGTCAAGAACTGCAAAGGGTCTGAGATTTTACCTGACTTGCAAAATACTGAAATACTCTGCCAGAGTTTCATAGATGCTGGCAGAAGACGTGAGAATCCCGGGTCATAAACAAAGATGTTTATTACTCACAAATGAGCAGTAGTCAGAGTATCAGCATGTTCCTGCACCAGTCCCCAAGCCCCAATTCCCACAGGGCAATGTGAAGAGGGCCAGGAAGCACCTGTACAGGCAATGGGTTGCGTTATAGAAGAGGAAGTCTGAGGTGTTGGGGAACCCGAATCTCTTATATTGGGTATAGATAGCATAAGCATGGCTGCTCATTGTTTCAGAGTGATATACTGTCTCTTCCAAGGCTGAAAGTAACCCTACCCTTTGCTCCATAGAGGGGTACTATGTCTATTTTCCAAGGATGTTCACTATACAAACATCGTTGAAAAGATAGTACAGAAAAAGGCTATCAATTCTTCTGATCATAAGACATGCGGACATAAGGGAGATCCGGGAGATCCATGGAGAATCGTCTCTCAGCAGTATACTGTACAAGAATTCAGGTCTACCTGTCCTTGGAGAAAGACATCAACTTATCTGCATCAAATTACTCTTATCCAATTTTAAGAAGGACATTTCTATTTCATTTATTTTTTCCTAAATCCTCTCTGTATTAGGATACTACAGATTATGCTGCAATAATAAACACCTCCCCAGATCTCAGGGGTTTAATATAATACATTTTATTTCTCATGTTAGTCTGCACAAGGCTCCATCCCATAATGTCACCCAAACTGATAGAACACTACCTTCTTGTAGATCCAAATGTACAGCCTCATCTCTTCAATTGCCCTGGCATCAAAAGAGAGAAAGACTCATCCATAGGCCTTTCACTGCCTTATTCTTATACATGTCACATTTTATTAGCCCAGACTGTTTTCATGGTCATATCTAATAGCAAGGGTGTTAGGAAATAGAGGAAAACTGATGGAATACTGGGTGAACATTCCTTTCTCAGCCATTCTTTATTTGGGCTTCCAAACATTTTCCTATTTTCTGTCTTATGGGCAATTCTAATCCACTTCTTAGCTTAGATGACCAGATCTGCCTTTGTTTAGGGCCTATAAGAATCTTTTTGATGATATAGTCACTCAACCCTCCAGAACATGACATCACAATCCTACCCGTATGCATTTTTATTAAATGGGCTTTATGCTTGTCATTCTCTACAACTGGCAAAATATACTTTGCATCAAAGAAAAAGGAAATTTACCTCCTCAGAATCTGAGTTTCTTCTTGGTTTGATTCCTTACTGTGTGCCAGATATTAAGCTAGGCTTTAGGAATAAAGAGATTAAAAAATAAACATGAAAACCAGGACTCTGAGAGTCCACAGGAGGGATGGAGAGAGACACATATAAGCCAATACTGTAAAACAACAGTGTGTGATAGTTGCTCTGGCTTAGGTGTGCCCAGGGTATTTTGGAGCTCAAAACAGGAGGTATGTAGTCCAGATCAGGGAATTTTGAGAAGATTTTCTGATTCTCCAGGAAACAACTGAAGTGGCTCTTGAAGGACAAGGAATAGCCAGTTATGCTTATGAAAAAAAAGTCAAGGTGGCTGGAAAGTCAGTCTAGAAATAGAGAATAATTGGCCCAGGGGCAGAGGCATGAAAGAACACAGCTGTTTTTAAAATGCAAATACTTCGGTATGACTGGGCACAGGTGAGTATTAGGTGAGTATTAGGAGGTTATAAATGATGCAAATGGACAAGAGTCAGAACAGATTCAGCTTGAAAACAATGGGGAACTATTGAAGGATTTTAAGCATGATGGGAATTTTGTATTAGAAGATCACTCTGACAGTAAACTGAGAGATTACAAGTAAGTGAGACTGAGTCAGTAGAAGTGATAGGAGGATTTTACAATATCCTAGACATTAGTGGCAGTGTGGATAGAGAGGACAAAGTGGATATCTATGATATCAGTAGATGCAATATCAGAACACGGTAATTTAATGGATTTTGGGGATGTGAAAGACAGAGACTTAAGTTGAACTCCAAATTTCCAAGGTTAGGTAGAAGAAATACAAATTTTAGTTTGAAAATAGTTTCCTCTTTGATTGGAGGCTATAGAACATCCTGGCATACTGTTTGGTGTGGAGCTCTGCTGAGGCTGTGGATGTAGACATTGCCCCAGGCCAGGCAGATGAGGAGAGAAGAGAGAATGGAGATAGGGATGTGACAACATCCTAACTGAGGAAAACCACAGTAAAACTGTGTCTACCAATAGTATATGCAAGTTCCTTGTGCACTTATGAGTTAAAACAATATAAATTTTTTTAAAAGAATCACCAAAATACTTTCGAGATGTTCTGCCTCACCAACTTTCACCTCCTAAGCACATTCAGCATGAATTCCATGATGAAGAAAATCACAAATTTAAAGTAAGTGGCAAACTGAAAGCACTGTTAGTCACTGGCAAACACTAAATATGTTTTATACTTCCAAAGCTCTTGTCTTCTCTGGTGCACTGCTGGAATCATCATGACAAACCTCACAGAAGTCCTGGGAGGTAGGAAACGAGTGTGGCAGTACTCTGTAGCATTCTTGTAAATAAGAACACATGCTCATCCATCCACAAAACCATTCTGCGCCAGACTGCCGCAGGTTATAGGGTGGTTGAACAAAGGAAATCCCAGTTTTCTACCTGTCCCAGAACAAAGAGATTGGCATTAGATGTAACTACTGTTGAACGAACTGGAGTCAGGAAATCTTGCACAGAGTTAACACGTTGGGATATTTGAACCTTGCCAAGGAGCTCAAAGCCCATCTGAGTCATTGATTCACTAACACCAGGAAGTCCTTGCAGGATAGGAAATGGTTTGTGTACAATTTTAAAAGATCTGAAGCCTTAAAGTCAGCAAGCTAGTGACCAAGACTAAATCCCAGTAAAGTCCACTCTTACTAAACCCAAATACTTGGCAATATCAGAGAAGTACCTAGAGGGATCTTGGATGGTGCGTGCTTTAGAAACTCCCCTGATGAGCTCAGTCACATCTCCAATTTGTGGTGCAAAGCCATTTGACTCACCATCTAAAAGCTCTCAGAGAGGTGACCCCATGGGCATTCCATTCTTTCTTTTATTCTCTCTTGAATTGCTGCTGCTCCTCTTAACCTGGTTCCAAGCCAGAGACCCTGCTGTTTTTACTGGAGGTGGAAAATGGGGAAGGAAGAGTGATAATTCCCATCAACAAGTACCCTGGGACATTCACTTGTTGCTTTGGCCTGGCACCTCACGACATTCTGAGCTTCCACTCTACTACAGTGGGAATTACGATCACACTGTTCTGCCCCCAATGCATATTCTGTGGCTATTCAAAGACTAATCTGAAAGCATTTAAGCTCGATTGCCTCATCACATTTACAACTTTTGATAGAATAGAACATTTTTTAAAATATGCTTTTCAAAAAAAAGAAAGGAGCATCATTTCTTTAAAAACAGGAGAGTGGAAATTCTATCAGTCATTACCCATTTCTACTCAGGGCTGAGCTGTTCTTTCAAGAATCTTTTCCATTGTGCTTTTACATATTGTATTATGCGCCATCAAATCCTGTTTTAATGCAACATATTGATTCTCTTATAGGCTAGGGTATTATCGTCTTAAAGAGATTCAAAGTAAATGATTAAACATAGTTTATGCATTGCAGTCACCAGCAATTTAGCTTTCTCTTCTGATCAGTATGTTTAATGTCTGGCTGCTCAAGCAATGGGGGATAGAACACCTTGCACTCATGGCTATGAAATGAAAGTAGTAGACACCCTAAAGGCTCTTACTGTTCCCAACCCACACCATTCCACAAAAAGCTAACTTACATTAATTTTGGAAATACCATAGGCTTGGGGCACCTGGGTGGCTTAGTCAGTTAAGCATCGACTTTTTTTTTAGTCTAGAAATTGAGCATTTACAAATACCAGCATCTTTTGCATGTGCTAATACATGGTCACATACGTGCACATGCATACACACACACAACATCTTTATCAATAACATTTTCTTTTGTTGTAGAGTGCCGGACTCTTGATTTTGGCTCAGGTCATGATCCCAGGGTCATGGGATGGAGCCTTATGTTGGGGTCCATGCTGAGTGTGGAGCCTGCATAAGATTTTCTCCCTCTCTCTCCCACTTGTGCTCTCTCTCTCTTTCTAAAAAATAAAAAAATACCATAGGCTTAGTTCCTTTAAGATAGGTTTATTTCACCACTGTTCAGCTGAGAAAGCAAAGAGGAAGAAGTGAAAACACCCTTTACTTACTTGATTAACTTTAGTGACAATGACCAGTGTTAAGTTGATGTTAAGCAACATTCAACATGCTTTCAGTCAGAGCACACTTCTCTGTGGTTTTAGAAAGCACAGCTCTGAGGGAAAGCATTGTGGTAAGAATAGGATTTCCTTACTGGCATCAATGTATAAAATACAGACAGTATTTGTACCACAGAAAAATACTGACTGGAGACAATCTAGGAAGGCAGAAGAGATCAGAAGTGCTGCTCACTGGCTTATTTGGAAAGAATGGTCTGAACGAGCCCTTACATGGATGGCACTGTTGCCTGTTCTTTGAAAGATACAAAACCCAAAAGGAGCAACTCTCTTTGGAAATGGCTGGACACTGCTTGCCTGTCATGGGTCCTTGAGACCAGCTATGTAATTCAGCTGGATCTGAGCTTTCTTCATGCCGGTCACTCCTGGGCCACCAGCATCTATCAGATTTGCCAGAAAGCACAGTAATGTAGAAAGAAATAGAATCAATGGCATATAGATTATAAAGGTTGAAAATCAGAAGACATCACCACAAAGAAAACAAAAGAGGATGTTGGAACAAGGTGTTTTATTGAAAGCAGGAGTGTGTATCTTTTCGACTCATTTGGAACTATCCCAAAGAAGGAATCCCAGGAGGGGACAGTTGCTAAGATTGCACTGTGTCCCTTCCAAGGATGATTCTTGATAATCATATAACTCAGAGTCTTAGTTTACATTGAGAAACATAAGGTTTTGATCAGTTGTGATTTGACCAAAACCACTCAGTTTGTCCTTCGCAGAGCTGGGGCCAAGCTCCAAGCTGACCATCCACCGAACCTCCCCTTTCATCCTGATGTTTCCATTTCAGCACCATGCTGTAATATGGGGCCCATTTTATTTTATTTTTTTTATTTTTATTTTTTTTTAAACTTTATAGTTTATTGTCAGGTTGGTTTCCATATGACACCCAGTGCTCTTCCCCACAAGTGACTTCCACCAAAACCACCACCCCCCATTACCTTCCCCCCTTCCCCCCTCAGTTAGTTTTCAGTATTCAAGAGTCTCTCGTGTTTTGTCTCCCTCCCTCTCCCTAACTCTTTTTTTCCTCCTTCCCCTCCTATGGGGCCCATTTTAGATATTTAAAGGCAAATACAAGCACAAAATTAGAATGATGAAGTGAAGGAGATAAAGAATAGTTCCAAAAGAATTGTTCCTCAGTGACGAAGAGATTTAAGAGTATGAGGCAGGAAGGGCCAACTATTTCTAAGAAAGAGATATGCCCTTTGGCAGGCAGAGTGGGGCCTGTGACAGAGTGAGGAGAACAGTAAAAACTAAGTTGGCATGTGGCAACCCAACACAGCAAATGATGCTTTCCTCCTACAAGATGGGTGTGTTGTTCAATGGGCATTTGGCCTGAGGACTCTAGGGAAGAAGGAGAAATTGATAATATCTTGGCCTAACATTCTGAAGACGACTGGCTGGATATAGACAAAGGCTATGTGCTTTTATTTAGTTTGTAAATGTTTATTTATTTATTTTGAAAGAGAGAAGGGGGAAGGGACAGATAAAGGGGGAAAGAGAGAGAGAATCCCAAGCAGGCTCTGTGTTGTCAGTCCAGAGCCTCCCATGGGGCTTGATCTCATAAACCATGAGATCATGACCAAAGCTGAAATCAAGAGTCAGATGCTCAACTGACTGAGCTTCCCAGGTGCCCCAGGCTATCTGCTTTTAAATGTAGGTTTTGTCATTTGTCAGGTATGGTAAAGCCTACAGATTGGGAGATGGCTGCCTTTGAAACAACAGTTTGTTACTTACAGTTCCCATGAGGAAGGGCATGCCATACTGTGCAGGGTTACAGCAGGATGCTCCAAGGTCAGTCAGCAGACAGAGTAAGCAAGAGGAGAGCATGAGCATGAGCCTTTATTGTGGTTTCTGAGGGAAGAAATGGGCAAGGGTAGTTTGCCTGGAGTGGAGAAGAGTGGTCTGGAGTGGAAAGCCCTGATTGGGAGGTAGGACAGAAAGGACTTTTAGCAGATGAGTTGTTTCCTCTCTCTAGGAATTGGCTATAGGGTTAGCCAAGCCCCAGATGTGAAAGCATCAGAAATAGAGAAAATAAAAAAATTATCTAAGGGTGATATCCCTAACGTGGAGAAAGAAAGAGACTTCTGACAACATACCAATAAGTGATGTCCCTGTGGAAAGAAAGTGTTTGATCTTCGGGGCACCAGGGTGGCTCAGTCGGGTGAGCATCCAACTCTTCATCTTGGCTCAGGTCATGATCTCATGGTTGGTGAGTTTGAGCCCCACATCAGGCTCTATGCTGATGGTGTGGAGTCTGCTTGAGATTCTGCCTCTTCTCTCTTCCTTTCTCCCGCTTATTCTCTCTCTCTCTCTCTCTCTCTCTCTCTCTCTCTCTCTCAATAAGTAAATAAACTTAAAACTTTTTAAATAGAAAGTGCTTGATCTAACTGGACATACTTTGAGGGGTGATAGTATCCAAGAGTGTGAAGGCAATCCTGAGAATGAAAAAGGTTGCCCCAGGTGGGGTAAGAGTGGTCCTATGTAGGAGAATTTCCCCCAAAAGAAGCGGCATGGATATTCTGAAGAGCGTCGTGAGCACAGAAGGATATGGACCTACAATAGGAAATGACAAAATATGTATGACATTGTAGCTCTCTCAAACAGTAAGCAGTCACCCTTTACAAGAGGAACCCTGGAGTGCTGGTTTGGGACAGTAGGATCACCATCATTTTATTTTTCCCAGTGTTACAGCCAGAGAGGCAGAGCCTCCAAAGACAATCTTGCTGGTTGGCGAAGGCGGCATCTGCACGAGCCACACATAACAGGCTACTTACATCTCAGCTTGTCCTGGTGGGTTTACAGAAATATTTTCGGGGCTCTGTTCAAGGACTTTTACTTGTACAGTTTTGAGCTGTTAAGGAAAATTGACTCTTCTATTTATTATTTGACCAAATCATGAGAAGAAGCTCAGGGGGAGGGAGTGTGTGAAAATAAATAAGGCTTGGCCACAAAAAGACATTCTCTCTGCTCCACCCCTCCAATGCACGTTTCAACCAGGCACTCTCCCAGAGAGAGTTTGTGGTGACAGGATCCCTCCAGATTCAAATCTAGATATGAACACTTGATCATAGTAGTTGAGAAAGTGGCTTTCAACTGCCTGGTGGTGAATGAAAAGTGGTGGCCAAGGAAACACAACCATGAGTCTACTCCCAAATCAGAAAAACTATTGACTTTACATTTATTATTTTAGTGGGTTGGGAAAAGTACAAACTATGAAGTGATTTGCAGTCAGATTTCCACTGTACCTCTAGAAGTTACAGCGGTGTAAGGTAGGACAACATTTGAGACTGGAATGATCTAGGTAAGCAGGTTTTAAGGCTGAATGGGGAGAGGCAGACAGTCCTAGGGATGGTCTGATGAACTTTGAATCCTGGTCCATTCAACTCAATCCATACCAGGAACATCCCCCTCTTCCACTAGAAAAATCCTCCCCTCCCCCCCATAAACTGGAGTCTGGCTACACTAAACAGATAATGCAGCCACTGGATACCAAGAACCACTAGGTGGCATTTGTGATTTATTACTTTCGAAGCTGAGATTTTTAAAATGTCTCTGCCGATCCTTTGCTTAGACTGAACAAGACATTTAACATTCCAAAGCATTTCATTCAAGAAATGCATAGTTCACTCTCTTTATCGTGCTCAGAAGGGATGGGGGCGGGTGACTGATTTGAGAAGCTGAATTTCAGATCATCTACATTCTTCTGCAGGTCCTCTCTGACCCCACACCATCAGCTTACATAAGTAATTACTTGTCTACAATTAAGCTGTAAATAATGCAATCACTCCATTCTTGTCCCTTCACTCCAGTCCCAACCACAACAAATAGTGCTAATCACATACTTATTCAAGTGTGTAATTATTCACAGTTAAACTTCTGTCACTTTCACCCTGTTTGGAAACAGCAGAACACAACCTGTAATTAGCAAATGTGGCTCCAGGCACTTTCGCCTGGGAGTACGCCAGGGATTCAGCACCTAGGCGCTCCTTTGATCTGGAAGCTGGCAAGGCGCCTCACCCTGAGGCCAGAGTGCTATCAGCACTCTGCAAGTCACCGAGATCAATGAACATGTCAAAGGCATCTATCCCAAATCACATATTACTTCCCTTTCTCACTGTGGTTTCTGCCTTTAGTATATATTTCATAGACTCTCCTTTTCTTTTTGAACCCTTTGACTTCAGTTTAAAGGGTTACCAATAAGGTCTGCAAGTCCCCGTGTTTTCAACTCAGGTTAAAAATGAAAGTCTCCAAAGTCCTGCTTGATGGTCCCTGTTCTTTCTTAACTTTGCAGTTTCCTTGAACACCAGCACAATGGAGGAGGGATGATCTTTGCTGCCTTGCATGGACCACAAGGAAAAGGAAACCAAAGACTTTTGTCCAAGCCTTATGTTTGCCACTTTTCTCCACACCCCAGCTAAACCATCCAGCATACGGGTATCCTGGTTACAAGGGAGACCAAGTAAACTTCAGATGTTTCAGAGCAAATCTGTTGTGTTTTATCAGAGGAACAACTCGGCAGCACAGACCCTTCCCAGGGAGGGCTAAGAGTGTCCTGCTGGGTAGGAAACAGAACATGGTGGCCAGCTTTTCTCCATAAGAAATTGAGAGATGAGGTGTGCCTTGAGATACAAGGTAGTGCTTTGCATGAGAGTATACTGGGCCCATAGGAAGGAAAAGTGGGGCACGAAGATTCAGAATATACATCTCTGAATTAGACTTTTGTTTGTATGTTATACTAAGAGTGACCCTTTTCTTGAGGAAAGGTTGTTTTACTTTCATTAAGACTCCAATGCCAATTACCTTAGGAAAACAAATTTGCATATCTAGCCTGGGGATATCTTTCTTGCCTGACACACCCCATTAAGACAGAGGTTTTTCACTTCAACCAAGCATGAATACTCTTCCCAGGAGAAGGAGGAAAAGAATTGCAGTTTCGTTCTTTGTAGGTAAAGGCCAGCCAGCCTTTGGTTCTAACCATAACAAAGCCAGTTTTAAAAGTACTATTTAGGCCTCAAAGGCAGGAACACCTATATGAGCTTCTCTGTCAGAGAAAGCGGTTCTCACAGAATAGAAGATGAAGTGTGAACAATGTGGGGATGCTGCCTGGCCAGCTAACTTAACCAAATGAGCCAGATTAGCCCTGGCAAACAGTGCGGTGACAGATGTGTGAGCCAGATTGCCATGATGTTTTTATTTTATAATTTTTTAAAGATGAAATACTATGACTGCTTCTATGTGAGCGAAGTGGAACACTACTGAGTAGTTATCTGATGATTTTGATTAATCCAGACTGACAAACAATCTGGAGGATTAGTTTTAAAAAACAAGCCAAAAAGATTCCTGTTTTCTCCAATGACAGTGGTCTTTAACAGAGCTTCGCTGATAATGATATTGAGGATTTTAAAAGCTCCACTTGATTTAGCCCAGGTAGACACAAACAAGGCTCTCAATAAACTAATTTTTAAAGGATCTTAATATATAGTCCTCTAACATAGCAAGAGTATGACGAAAACACTAGCACCATGGATTTGGACAAGTGTAAACATGCCTCACCCGCACCACTCTGTTCTGCTTCCTGGGAAGACTGAAAAACTTTTTACAAGCTCTGTTCCATCCTGACTCCAGGGTACAATTATGGCATTTAATAAAGAAACCCCTCTCTGCTTTCAGGTATGTATGTATACCTCAGCGGAGAACTAGAACCCAAATAGGCGTGTTCAGCCCCCAAACAGAGCACAATGCTGGTCAGTCCACTTTCTTCCATTCCCACAGCCACCATCTTCGTCCAGGCCATGGTCATCTTTCAGCCAGTCTCTCCAACGGGTCTCTGTATTTGGACTCTAGCACTCTTATGTAGTGCTTGCTCGCCATAACAGGGACACTGATTTTGTTTATTAATTTTTATATTTTTAAAGTTTATTTATTTATTTTTGAGAGACAGAGAGCAGAGGAGGGGCAGATTGAGAGGGAGAGAATCCCAAGCAGGCTCCATGCCTTTAGCACAGAGCCCAGTGTAGGGATCGAACTCATGAACCGTAAGATCATGACCTGTGCCGAACCCAAAAGCCAGAAGCTTAGCCCACTGAGCCACCCAGGTGCCCTAGGGACACTGATTTTAAAACATAAATATGATCACATCATACTCTGATTTAAATTCTCCAGTGTCTTCCCATTGCCCTAGAATAATACTCCTTGTAGAGAGTTTTATGTCTCCACCGACCTGTTCCTGTCTGATTCTCCATCTTCCTTTTATATTCCACTCCCTTGCCAGCCTCACTAGTCTTTCAGCTGTTTGAGGACTCCTGGATCCTTGCATACCTCATACCTTCCACTGGGTTGCTCTTCCCCTCGCTTTTCAAATAGCCTCAGCTTACAGGTCTGGCCCTTCATGATCATCCCCTGTAAGATGGGTTGTCTCCTTGGCCTCCTCAGTCTCAGTCCTGTGGTTGATTCTTTTCATGACAGATCACCATTTGTAAGTAGTCTATGTATCTGCTCATTAAGTATTGGTATCTATAGAATGTCAGCTCCATGGGCAGAGTCTCCGACTCTCTCGTTCACTACTGGAGCTCCAGTGCCTAGCCTAGTGCCCACTGAACAGCATATTCTCCCAGAATTGTTTTCAAGTCAATGAACAAAAAGAATTTAATCGCAGTAAAGACCAAAGCATGTAATGTGGAAACTGCCTTCTGAGAGTTCTTCGAGTAACTGCAAGTAAACAGAAGCAGTGAGTAACACCTTCCCCCCTACGTTTATTTTGAAAATTGTCAAATATACACATGAAAGAGTTGTATAGTGAACATCCTCCAGATTCTACCATTCACATTTCATTATGCTTACTTTACAGTATATCTCTTGTTTAAGCCATTGCTCTATCTATACATATAACCACCTGATTGTTGTCACCTTTCAAAGCAAATTACTGACAGCAATACACTTGCTCCTGACACTTCACCATGTGTATTATTAACTAAAATTCAATATTTGTTTAAAGGTTTTGTTTTGGCATAAAGTTCACGGATCATGAAATGTGTAACTCTTAGGGACTTTCACAAAGTTCTAATAAATGCACACACTGCCAAAATTGCTATCCAGATGAAAATAGTAAGTAACCATGCCTCTTTTTTTTGAAGTTTTATTTATTTATTTTGAGAGAGAGAGAGAGAGAGAGAGAGAGAGAGAGAGAGAGAACATGAGCAGGGGAGGGGTAGAGAGAGAGAGAGAGAGGATTCCAAAGCAGGGTCTGTGCTGTCAGCATGGAGTCCGATGTGGGGTTCCAACCCACAAACCACGAGATCATGACCTGAGCCTAAATCAAGAGTTGGTTGCCTGGGTGGCACAGTCAGGTAAGCATCTGACCTGACCTGTGCTCAGGTCATGATCTCGATGAGCACTCTGTGAGTTCAAGCCCTACATTGGGCTCTGTGCTGACAGCTCAGAGCCTGGAGCCTACTTTGTATTCTGTGTCTCCCTGTCTTTCTGCACCTACCCCACTCGCACTCTCTCTCTTTCTCTCAAAAATAAATAAACATTGGGGCACCTTGGTGGCTTACTTGGTTGAGCGTCTGACTTCAGCTAAGGTCATGATTTTGCGGTTTGTGAGTTGGAGCCCCGAGACAGGCTCTGTGTTGATGACTCAGAGCCTGGAGTCTGCTTCAGATTCTGTATGTCCCTTGCTCTTTGCCCCTCCCCCACTCACACTCTGTGTGTGTGTGTATGTGTGTGTGTGTCTCAAAACTAAACATTAAATAAATAAATAAATAAATATTAAGAAAAAAATTAAGAGTCGGTCACTTAATTGACTGAGGTACCTAGGTGCCTCATACATCTTATGCCAAGTGTTCAATTATTTTGTTATTTTCTATAGAGTTGTTGGTGTTTTTATTATTGAGGCGTATGATTTCTTTATATACCTTGGATATGGAGTCCTTTGTCAGATATGCTTTGCAAACATTTTCTTCCTGTCTGTGGCTTGCCTGTTTATTTTCTTTTTTTAAAAATCTTTTTAATGTTCATTTATTTTTGAGAGAGAGAGAGAGAGAGAGAGAGAGAGACAGAGGGCAAACAGGGGAGGGGCAGAGAGAGAGGGAGACACAGAAAGCAAAGCAGGCTCCAGGCTTTGAGCTACCAGCACAGAGCCCTATGTGGGGCTCGAGCCCGCAAACTGTGAGATCATGACCTGAGCCGAGGTCCGGCGCTTAACCGACTGAGCCACCCAGGCACCCCCTGCCTATTTATTTTCTTAAGTAAAGTTTTAAATAAGCAGATGAGAAGTTGTTAACTTTGACGTAGTCAAATTTACTCACTTTTTATGATTATTGTTTTCTGTGACCTAAGAAACCTTTTTCTACCCCCAACTCATGAAGATGTTGGCCTATGTTTTTCTCTAAAAGCTCTTACCTTTATATATGCTCCATCTTGAATTAATTTTTGTGTATGCTGCAAGATAGGGATGGGGGTTCATGGTTTTTTGTTTGTTTTTTTCTATATGTATATCCAGTTGTTCCAGCAACATTAAAAAGGTTTTCCTTTTCTAACTGGCTTGCTTTGGCATCTTTATCAAAAATCAAATGACTCTCTAGGAATGGGTTAATTTATGGGTGCTCTATTCTGTTCTATTGATCTACATTGTTGATGCCAGTACTACTCTTGATCACTGTAGCTTTATAGTAAATCTTGAAATCAGACAATTTACGTCTCCCTTTGCTCTTTTTTTAATGATTGCTTTGATTGTTCCAGGTCATTTGCATTTCCATATCAATTTTAGAGTCAGTTTGTCAATTTCTACAAAAATTCTGCAGGGACGTTGATTGGAATTATACTGAGTTCTGGATAACACTTCTTTGATGCAATTGTAAGATCCCTGAAAGCCATCCCCTTGACCAGTCCTCCCTTGCACATTGCAGGGCGGGTCCGGTCACTTCTCCATTAGAATTTATTTGTTTGAATAAAGATATCGTGTCATTGGTTTCCCTCTGCTACAAATAATAACAGTATTTTTAAGTGCACTTAAAAGCATTCTATTCATAATCTTATTAAAGCCACACATACTGAAAAAAGCCTTTAAGTGAGAAGTTATTTTCCCCAAATTACATGTGAGATGCCCGAGGCTCAAGGAATTTAAATAATATGTCCAAGATCAGACAGCTAGTAAGAGAGGCTTTGAATTCAGATGCCTCTTACTCTGAAGCTTAAATGTTCCGGGAAACTGAATTTTATTATCCTTTCTTACCCATTATCATATGAGTGTGGGGTTTTGTATCAGCTGAGACCCACATACTAAATGATAGTAAGATGAGACAAGATCATTTGGTGATAGTGAAAAAAGCAGAGATCTTCAGGACAGAGGCTGTGTGGCTTTGTGTTGGGATAACCAGGGTCAGAGGATACCGTTTGGGACTGGGAACCTGGAGCAAGCAAGATCTTGAGGAGACAGAAGGCAGAGAGCCTGTCTCCCAAATTGGCCAAGCGAGGCCCAGACTAGAGGTGACCATCTAAAAACAGCCTGTTCTAATGCCTTTAGCTGCCTGGGAATATTTATATCTTGAGAAACTCACATGTGATACACTTGGCAATAGCTGCAGGGCACTGGTTCTTCCTCCTCCCTTCAGATGCTCTCAGGGCAGCAGAGAGAACATAGAGATTCACAAATGAGCTTTCTTTGTAGGGCACTGGCTGCTTTGAAATTCTTCATTAAATCTTTTTCACAAATAAATTGCCCAATGTCCATGGGGAATATTTCCATCTTTTAATCATATGCAGTTTGAATTGACTCTAGAGTTGCAGTGTGCTGGGGCCGGTATGGAGGGCCTTGGCGGGGGGTAGGGGGGGCAGACCTTCAGAAGCCCAGCCCTTGTGATTTCTCTCGAATGTAAGTAACAAAAGGAGGGCTCAAAGGGAGCGATGGGGATGAGCTTCTATTTTGTGATGTGTTTAGCACCTGTCGCAACTATGGATTTTTGTAACTGGGAAAGTTAATTATGCCTCTTACCTCTTGGTTTGGTATTGGTTCCAGAAGTGAAATCGTGGGCTTTGATTTTGCTCTCATAGGCTGGTGAACCATTCTAGATTAACAGTTTAAGTAAAATGTCAAGTATCTGATTGCCATGGAAACATTAATGCAAAGTGGACCCTGTAGCACTTCGTGCTGCAGAATTACAATGATATGAATTACCTCAGTCTCGAGACACCTTCTGAAATGGCTGGAGCTGCATCCCTGAGAAATGAGTCATTCATGCACAAAGCAAGAACTAGTGTGAAATGCTCCCACTCAGTCATGTCACCATACACATACTTATGAGTTGGACAAATGTCAATTTCTTTCAAAGGACAGACACAGGTAATACAGGCAGAACTTAATTCGGTGTGGTGTGCTCATTGTTTACTGTGGAGGAACCTGTGAGGATAGGGTGCCAGCTCTAGTGATCTTCAGTCCTGGCAAGGGGGAGCGTCTCAAGGGGTGCCCGTCACCTGGGGTCAAGCTCAGGAACGCGCAGCAGGCACTCTGGGGCAAGCTCCGGGACCTCTCCATGGAACACATGCTCCAACTCCCTCCCCCAGTCTGATTATCAGAGCACTGCTGATTATGTTATGCAAATCATGGGAGATGGATTTCACATTTCCCCCAGCCAGGCTTCACACAGCTTTGCATTTATTATCCCCCTTTAAAAATACAGAGTCCTCAGAGATGGGGAATGGCTCATTTTTATTTGTTCACCAGCAGAGTTGGCACAGACCTGTCAAGCAATCATCCTGGGCTGTGATCTGCAAAGCTGCCCTTTGTTGTTTGATTCCCCCACCCCCTAGATTGTTTACAAGACACCACAGACATCTGCACGCCTCAAAACAAGTTATTTCCTGATTCGGCAAAACTTGTCAGCCTGGGTGATGAAAATGTTACAGCATTTGCTGACAAGCCATCAGATAAACCTGGAGTTACGTCCCCAGCACCTTGTCCTTATTCACATCTCAGGATGGTAAACACTTAGCAGGTCCTGGTTCTAGATGATTGTGCAATCAACCATCTGCCCCTAAGCACTTCTGATACTGCTTTCCAATCATAGGTGCTGGTCCATCACCAGGAAAACAATGACTACATTTCCCTCCTTTTGAAAACAGAGGATTCAGCTTGCTTGGTTTTGCTATATTACTAATAAGACCTAAAAGTCAAGGTTGGGTCTCTTGATTCTTGGATGAAAGTCTAGAATCCACAGTGGAAATATATCTGAACCACATATCCTTGGTAAGATGTTTCCCTCTGTTCCTACTCTAGCTGCAAAAACCAAGAAAACAGTGTGGCTTTCCATTAACCTCTCCTCCCTCCCACACTCTCCCTCATTCTGCCTTCAGCTCCCACCCCAGGGAGGAACTAATATAATCTCTGTAAAATGAGCAACTGGAAATTAATGGAGCAGAGATCAGCTGACATATCCAATTCCTCCAGAAGAATTTGTATGATGATTTCCCCCTGATTTACAAGATACAGCCCAGCAATAGTATGAGCTCATCAAAGTGGGGAAAAATAGCCTCTTGTCACAACTTGGTAAGAGCTCCACAGATCTTCGTAGAGTGCAAATAAAACTCTGTGACCCTAAAAATGTTTATTAAATCAGAGATGTATAATGCAGCTTTGCAAATAGCTACTCGCCACCTACCTCTGGTGAATCATGACCCATTTGAGACAGGTGGCACAAAATACTGATATATGTGTGTATACGTGTACACACATCATAGATGTACATGTACCTATATGTGTGTGTGTGTTTTAACAATCATCGTTGACCACTGAATTGTCAATAAATATGTAAAGCACTAGGACTTGTAGATTAATCTAAATTGATAGCTGATGATAATGGCAGCTAATATAGCTTAAACCCTTTCATGAACCATGAGATTTATAGATATCATGTTGTTATATAAACTCTGAAAAATTGGTGTTATCTCTATTTTTCAGATGAGAAAACCAGGAAAGAGACTCTGAGTTTGACTGTTCAGGTTACAATGGGATGCAGTCAGGATTCAAATATAGGTCTGTGCTGACTCACGGTCCATGCTGTTACACATCAATAAGGAAACTTATTGTTTTCAGGGGCAGCAAACAACGCAAAATGGCTCAAACAGTAAAGAGAATTTATTGTCTCATATACCAAAAAAGCCAGAGGCTGGTTCTACTGGAGGCTTCCTCCTGCAGTTAAAATAATATCACCAAGGGGCGCCTGGGTGGCTCAGTCGGTTAAGCGTCTGACTTCGGCTCAGGTCATGATCTCACGGTTTGTGGGTTCGAGCTCCACGTCGGGCTCTGTGCTGACAGCTAGCTCAGAGCCTGGAGGCTGTCTTCAGATTCTGTGTCTCCTTCTCTCTCTGACCCTCCCCTGCTCGCGCTGTCTCTCTCTGTCTCTCAAAAATAAATTTAAAAAAACATAAAAAAATAATATTATCAATAGTATAATTTCTTGCAGTCTATCCACCTGTATCTTTCATAAAAGAGGGTTCCATTGGACACAGCAGCCCTATCTTTTCCATGGGTGCCTCTGCATTGGTTCTAGATGACACATCTTCAGCATGCCAACCAGAAAAGAAAGACTGATTCTTAACTCTCAGAGAAGAGAGAAGCTTCTTTTTCTTTTAATATATTTTTTTTTGAGAGAGAGAGACAGAGCATGAGGAGGGGAGGGACATAGAGAGGGAGACACAGAATCCAGCACAGAGCCTGATGGGAGGCTCAAACTCATGAGCCGCGAGATCATGACCTGAACCAAAGTCAGACACTTAACTGACTGAGCCACCAAGGCACCCCCCAGAGAAGCTTCTTTTTCTTGAATCTCAATAATCATCTATTAAGTCATTGAGTATGATAAGATTACATTTCTATCCTTGAACCAATCTCTTGACCAAGGGAAGTGGATCAATCAGGGCACACATCTGGAGTTGGGGGTGGGTCAATCCCACTCAAACCACCAGGACAGGAATGAGGAGGAGAGATGTTTTGCCCCAAACTAGTTCAAAACAACATAGGTAACAATAGCAAATTTTTTGCTAATATGTCAATTAAGAAATAGGTAATGGAGATAAGGAGCAAAAGATACACCTATTCAAGGGATTTAAGAGCACATGCAAGGCAGCATTCAAACAGGGTTTGTAAGCAACAGAACAAAGTGTGAGCGGTTTTCTTATTCTTGTGGTTAATTTGTTATGTTTTGTTTTTCAGTAGGAAATAGCTCAGAGTAGGAAGAGAAAAGCAGAGAAATCAATCATCTGAGGGTGGGGGTTGGGGAAGAAGGAACCATGTGCATATTCTTTTGGGTATAGCAGTGAGAAATTATTTTGGTGAGATTATTAGATAGATAGCAAAAGGGTGAGCAACATAGGCTTTCTGATAATAAAAAATATCAAACTGCTACACACTTTTAGACTGAAAATTAACATGGGAAAATGCTATCTGAGGAAAGATGATCAATGTAAGGAGCTGACAAGCAGAAGGAAGTTGAGCCAGAGCCCAGGATGTGAGGACATCATCTTCAAAAACATATGTTTAGCACATACTAGACCATATGTCAGGTGTGTCCTAGGCACAAAACTAGGAGAGAGGACACAATAATGAATTAGGTGTTGAACCTGTCCTCAAGTTGCTCATGGTCTTTAAGTATAGGTAAATATGTAGATGTCAATTACAATCCAACCTGGTAGATAGTACATGGAGATAAGAGAAAAATACCATGAGTGCAAAACAAAAACAAACTGACTCAACCTAGAGAAATTGAGTAGTCCATCCTTGGGCTGGTTCTTAAAGAAGCAACAATAGCCTAAATTAGGATGGTGGTCTCAGAATGTGAGTGATGTGTCCTAGCGAAGCTATGTTGCAAGGAAGACAAGTTGATTTTTACAAGAAGAAGAAGGAAAGGGAGAGGGAAAGAGGGTGAGGGGGAAGGAGAAGGGGTAGGAGAGGGTGAAGGGGAGAGAAAGGAGAATGGGAGGGGTAGGGGGAGAAAGGCAGGGAGGCAGAAGAGGAGGAAGAGAAGAAAATAGAATTTTTTTTCTTGCTTGATTGCATTCGTTTGTCATGTGGTTTAGTAGTCCAAATCTTTTCTTTCTCTGTTTTGAAACTTTTCAATAGGCTCGGCCTTAAAATGTCACCAACAGTAGCAGAAAATGGGAAGGAATAATATAACATTTACAGTTCAAGTTAGCAAGAGAATGTGGTTGATTTGGGGTATTGTAATAGAATGGAGTTTGTACCCATTTCATATTTTTCAGCCCTCAATCTGTGCCATGTGGTCATTCTCAATATAATGTGTGATATTACCTAGAAAAAGGAACGCTTTTTAAAAACTGAAACATTGATTTGGGACTAAGGAGGGAATGCACAGATCAATTAATGATATTTTTTTCCACTAATTGATACTCTGCCAAGACACTAACATATGCATATTAGACAAGAGAAGGGGAGGACGGCAAACGGTTGTTTTGACCTTGTACAAAAAAACATTATAAAGAAACAATTTCAGACATCAATAGTTTCAACTGAGAATTTTTCTCTAGTATGATTGAAAAATGTCACTCTGTCAGAAATTCTGGAAAGTGGATCAGAGGTGAGGAGTAGAGGGCCAGCAACAATTTTGCCTGAGATGTGTCATTCCCTAGCCCTGGAGTTTCTTGTGTTCCTACAAAAATTCTTTCACTATAAGGTATTATTAAGAGACACATATACTGTGTTTATATCCTACTGAACCCATCACTTATTAATATAGCATTAAAGCAGTGCCAATTATACTGTTTCATCTTGCATTTTGTGGTTGACATTGCAAACTTTCTGTTCCCTTCCTTCTGCAATTCATTTTTGTTCAATTATTCATTGAAATAGGCTCCCCAGAAATTTGGGAGAGATTAAATGTTATATCCACATTCATACCAAATTAATTAATCATGATTAATGTTCCTATAATGAATACAAAAGAAATTAATCATGATTAGCAACATATTGAAATGTGCAACTCAGAATTTGAAGTTTCCCTTGCTCAGAAGGTACCATAGACACCTTGAAATGGCATTCCTGGGTTTCTGCTTCTTTGTCCTTTCTTCTCTTCTTGTAGCTCCTCTGAATCATTGACTCAATAAGGCTTGGGGAAGAGTGCATCAATAAATAAAAGTGGATGGTGAGTTTATGTTCCTGGGATTCAGGAGTAACTAACTCTTTTATAAAAATGACAATCATAAGCCTTTAGACCACGAATTGGCACACAATGGCCTGTGAGCCAAATCTGGTCCTCTGTTTGTCTTTGTCATTTATGTATTGTCTACGGCTGCTTAGGTACTACTGTGGCAGAGTAGAACAGTTGTAACAAAGAGACACCATATGGCCCACAAAGCTGAAAACATGTACTCTGGTTATTTACAGAAAAAAAAAAACACAATTTGCCAAACCCTGCCTTAGATGGGAATCAGGGAATAGATAGATTTCTCACTTATGGGTTTTGATGATCGCAACTATTTGAGAGTAAGGACATTTAAGTGATTCTAAATGAAACTCCTTTGAATTTAGTGACTCTGAATTTGTCTTCCAGGCCACATGAGTAACATAGTGCTTGGAGTGTAGCAGGTCTTCACTATGTTGTGGTTGAGTGAATGAATGAATGAATGAGTGAATCCTTTACCCCATAGATCTTGAGCAAGGAGTTCATTCTACCTTAATGCCTGACTTTCATACCTATGGAAAAGGGACGAGATTTTTGCCGATGCTGTAATTCACAGCATGTTTTGAGATCAGATACAATTATATAAGATCCTGTACAGTTTTTCAGCATTTACTTTTGCATTTGTTATTTAGTAAACACATGTAGTGACAACCATGTGCTGAGCATATGTGCTTTTGCAAATATTAAGTCATTTAATCGTCATATACCCTTGGCTATAGAGTTGCAGATAAGAAAAGTGAAGTGCAGCGATGGGAAGTGACTCCATCCAAGTGACACAGGTATTAAGCAGCAGAACCAAAATTTGGACACTAGCAGTCTAGTTTCAGAATCTGGCTTTTCTCTGCTGTGCAAAGCATTTCATGTAAGGAGATGCATTACTTTTTTAATGGCTGGATCCTCTTCTTTGAGTAATGAACCAAATGCTTTGACCTCCTCTGGTTTCTTTTGTCTCTTCTCCTTTGAAAGGGCCCTACTGAGGATGATGTGTTAGTGCTTGGTGCCTCCAAATCTCCAGAAGTACATATGGAGGCAATAGCTCCTTTTCATAACCTGGCCAATTCGGGTCAAAAGAAATCCTCCACAAAACATTTAACCCTTCAGGAAACTGATTATATTCTATTCATTCCTGGTGTATAGAATTCAAAATTAGATAGGTAGAATTTCAAATGTTCATTCACTTATCCATTTGATTCACTGTAAAATCAGTTTGAAGTCTGGAATTAAATGAAGAAAAAATAGAATGATGTGATTCCCTGTATCAACCAATTCTCTCAGTTGCAAGCATTAGAGAGTAACAAAATCAAGTAGGAAAAGAAAACTCCTGAGAGGATAGTTGGTGATTTATGGACTTGACTCCTGAGAGACCAGGCTCTGATTAAGAGCATCAGAGACAGGTTAATTTCATGATATCATAGCTGTCTGAGTAGGAACACCATCTCAGGCTCTACAGTTCCCAGCCACTTTCCATTGCCCTGGTTGACTCATAGGAATGTTACTGCTATTTGTTGTAAATATTTTCTCAATTATCCATGAGTTTTTATATCACTCTCTCAAGATTTAAAGGCCTAGAGGGGTTAGAGGTATATATCTTAGCTGCCAGAGGTGAGGATAGAGACTATCTGATTTCCTGTTATCAAATTTCACAGGGGAGGTCTTACAAATCAGAAGAGTGCTCAGATGCTGGGTAGTCAACACACACACACACACACACACACACGTGTCCATATAGATATTTCCAGCAGCAATCCCATCCTGACCACTTAGTGCTCTATATTTTTCCTATAAATAAGATAATTCTCAAGAGACTATTCCTAAGTTTCTTGAAAGTAACTAAACAATTATTTTTTTAATTGTGGTTGCAGTTTCAAAAAACATTTTCTTAGTTGATGTGTCAATTCTGGAGTTTGAGATACTTTATTTTTAAAACAAAGAGAGTATGTTAACCTCACATAGATTTATCATCATAAATTAATAGGAATCAAAGATTTTGTCTTAAAATTGTTCTTTACATTCAGAGAAAAGTCCTGAATTCATTGCTTTATTTTATGGAGAGCAAACATTCATTCAGTATCAAGTATCAAAGGGCAAGGACCTCAAGAAGGGAACTCATACATATACTAGAAGTCTAACTCAAACTCTCCGTGAAGAATTTAAAAACTGCTTTTCAGGTGTATATATGACTTGATTTTTTCTATTTATAATTGTATTATATATCACTATTTCTTCTTTAATTTATTCAACAAAAATTCCTCAAGCTTCTGCCAGGTGCCAAGTAATATGCAGACAGAATGACTACTGGTGGCTATATTATGGAATCAGAAAACAACACTCTTCCAAAAAAACATGTTTTATAATATGCATTTTATTTTGATCAAATAAAGAATTCAGAAATTTGGTAGGTTGTTAGAATAATGACCCTTAATGAATCCTACTCTTTGTAAGATTTATTGTTGCTCCTTCTATCAAGAGGGAATGGAGAGAGGTAGAAGGAAAAATGAAATAGACAAGGAGGCTAAGTCATTAAAAAAGAGGCGGGAACTATTTACCAACCTTGAACCAAATCTGTTACTTTCATTGACCAGAAAGTGGCAGAAATAATGAAATGCAAATTCTGGAACCCAGATCTTAATAAGCCCTACTGCTTCCTCTCTTGCCATCTTAGAGCTCCAAAACTATACCAGACGGTGGAGAAGACCAGTTTTGCCCACTGGAGGATGAGAGGCCACTTGGAGGCCAGATGACATGCCCCAGCCAACAGTCAGCACCAACTGCCAGACTTGTGAGAGAGGCCATCTTGGACCCTCTAGCCCCAGTAAAGCTGCCAAATGACCACAACTATGTGAACAAAAGCAGCAGAAAAAATGCCCATCCATCCCTTAGAATTCTTGGAAATGATAAAATATGGTTGTCTTAAGTTGGTAAGTATATAGATGGCTTGTTAAGCAGCAATAGACAACTGGAGGGGGAAGTACTTGTTAAATACCCATAAGCACTAAAGTTACCATTTTTAGATTCAGATTGTCTGACCAGATCTAATTTCTTCATATTCATCTATTGGCCATTTCCCAAAATTGGGTAGAATTCACTTACCTGGTAAAATTAACTATTTCTGTTTAAAATGATACTGGAAATGCCTGCTTTTTCTTTCTGTATTTACCCCCTTTTCTTGGAAAATAATTGTAGGTTTTTACATAGTCCCTTATAGATCAAGAAAAAAATATATGTTCATTTTTCCTAATTTTCTAGAATTATAATTCCAGGGAATAAAAAGTATAGATATAAATAGAACTGGACAAAACCTTAAGAATGACATTACTATAATTTCAAATGTTAGTAGAAAGAATACTTGTGAGTCTTTGTGCCAGGTCCTGTTTCTAACAATATGAAGGCGCTTATATATTCCATGTTTATACCTTGTCCAGCTCATGTCACAAATACCTGTAAAGAAATGGGATTTTAACAAAAGCTGATTCATTTAACAAAGAAGGTTTTTTTATGTATATAAAAATAATCTGCTAAGTTATTTTCATGACAACCACACACAAATACAAAGGAAAAAATTAAAAATACAAAAACAACAAAAACAAACAAAAAACCACTTTTCTATATAACTCCCTCAAAATATTCGTACATATGCTTAGGCCCAGGAAATCCCAATAACTGTGTCCCCATCTCCAAAGCAGGCAAACAACACTGGCTTCCAGGATACCATCTCTAATCCTTTCTTTCTGAGTTTGTGCTAGAAATGAATCTATACATTCTGGAGCACTTGGCAGAGTGGGTATGAGCATGAGAAAGCATCAGAATTATCCCTTTCCATGTTGAAGGAAAATCTATTTTGTTTTCTGTAGGTAAAACATTGGAAACTTCTTTCCTTTTTATGCCTTTCCTCATTTGGAAGCTGAACCATTGCTTCTGCACTGCCTTGGAAAGAAGAGGAGTAGGACGTCTACACAAACAAGCTCTTGTAGTCAGCGAGGTACATGTAAAGTGTGTTCCCTACTGTCATTGCATGGGATAAGCCCAAAATAGCAGTTTGCCCCCTGCACTTATGTCTGACAGGTAAAAGCCTATTGAATAGTGCCTCAAATTATCTCATGGAAATTAGGCTCATTTTTCTAAAATTGAAAAGATCCACCCAATCTTGCCTTATCACATAGCAAATTGATAGGCATATTGAGATCACACATTTTTCCTTTTCAGCTGTGAACACCTAAAGTTCATCACGTTTTCAGCTGGTGGTTATTAAAAATTGGCAAGACAATCAAAAATAATTTGAAAAAAATTACATTATGAAAAGAGAACATCAATTTTAAACATGATCTTTGAGAATTTGAGTTGTTGACTTGAATTGCATCTTAGAATTTAATACACCCAGCCCCAAAGTAAATACTGTTAAGCAAGCTTGAACTAAGCTTACCAGAGTTTAACATGCTCAGTTATAATGTTTGCTTAAGAAGAATTATTTCTAGCTCTTCTTACAGATATGTATTTACTACAACTCTTTAGAGCTTTGCTTTTCAGATGCAATTCTTATGCTTAGATAAAGGTTCATTATTTTATCTGAGAGGAAGTATGTGTGCTTTTGCCTTTACTATCAGGATAACTGGGCAAATATTTTGTCTCAATCTGTGTGAATCATATTTAATAGAATGAGTTCATCTTTCAAAGTATAAGTATTTATGATAAGCCACAGCTCATTGGATCCATCCAAGCAACAGTAACTTATGGTCACCATATGTATCAAAATGACCAGAAGGAAACTTTGAGTTATCTTCAAGTACATAATATGTCATTCTACATGTAATATGAACCAGATGATCTCTATCTTCTCTGAGGATAGAGTAGTATGCAATGAGTTTACACCCTTTTATTTTTTCTTAAATGTTTCTTTATTTTTGAAAGAGAGAGAGAGAAAGTGCAAGCAGGGGAGGGGCAGAGAAAGAGGAAGACACAGAATCTGAAGCAGTCTCCAGGCTCCAAACTGTCAACACAGAGCCTGACACAGGGCTTGAACTCAGAGACTATGAGATAGATCATGACCTAACTTGAAGTCAGACGCTTAACTGATTGAGCCACCCAGGTGCTCCAACCTCACACTCTTTTAAAGGAATTCAAATTAGACTGTCCTCCTAATGAGTTGTTAAGTATTAGGATTAATTGATGAGGGAAACTAACTATAGGATGTCTTTAATAATAGGATGTAATATACTGCTTTGCTCTTTCACTATCTCTCTCAGTCTGCCTATTTAATCTTATTGCTCAATAGTATTCAAAAGTTTGTTTCAGAGACACTACTTAGGAAGGATTGCTTGAAGAATGTGAAGTTTATTATGCAGAAGTTCTTCCAGATTATCCAGTTTCCTTGGGATCAAGTAGGTTGAAAAGAGCTAGGTACTTGAAGCATGGACAGTTTCCACTACCCTCTGCCCCTATAGAATTATTTTGCTAAATTATACTTTGGTGTGGTGCTATCACAATGCATAAGAAATTGGTCTCACAGTAATGTCCATGAAGGAATGCTGTCAAGGTAATTGTTTTCTGCTCTACACAGTCTACTCTTTATGAGGGTCCATGAGAGATATGACTCCCAAGTCTTAGTAATCCGGTGGTTCCACCTTCTGTAATGATTACTATTTTTTGAATGAACAACAGTGATTGTATAAATCCTATTTTATGGTGACAGTTAAAAAACCTACATCTAATTGCATGGTATACCCATGTGCAGACACTAAATACATTTCAGCAAATTTCCCAGCTTATTTTTGTATTTCTATCCATATTATTCTTTATTTTTTACCCTTGCTTTTAAATTGTACATTTTATAGTATTAGTGACAATAATAATAATATTTATAGTAATAACAACTTTCATTTGTGTGCTTACTATAAGCAAGGATGTAGGCTAAGAGCTCAATATGTAGCACTAATTTAATTCTTACAAAATTCTAGCACTAATCATTATTTCCTATTTTATATATAAGGGAACAAAAGGTCAGCACATTTTAGCATTTCCTCTAACCATTAGGGGATGAATTGACATTTCTTTAAAGATAGGCTCTCAGGGGGCGCCTGGTGACTCAACAGGTTTAGCATCCATCTCTTGATTTCACCTCAGGTCATGATCTCATGGTCCATGAGACTGAGCCCCGTGTTGGGCTCTGTGCTGAGCATGGAACCTGCTAAAGATTCCCTCTCCCTCTCTCTCCGACCCTTCTCTGCTTGCGTTCTCCTTCTCTCTCTCCCTCCCTCCCCCCAAAAAAATAAATAAATAAACTTTTTTTTTAAATGATAGGCTCTCAATAGTAAAAACAAACATATGAAGGGAAAGGGCAGAGTCTAGGTACCAACCACTGTCACAAATATGCCTTATATGGGTTATCTTAATTAAAATCAGAACAAGTCTCTGTCATAGCTGCCATAATAAGTACTAGTATCAGTACTACTTATTAATAATAAGGACTATTTTTATTTTCATTATACTGATGAGGAAACTGATGGAGAGAGAGGGTAAATCACTTTCTAAGGTCCAAGATCAGTGTAGAGCTGGGATATGAACCCAGGTAATTCCACTACAGATTCTTAAGAGGATAAATATGATATCATCATGCTTATATTTTACATATCCTTGTGAACCACTAATGTGAACCTCACATTCTGGAAGAAGTGAGGGGTATTCATATTTAAGTACCTATATGTACATTTACACATACATGCATATGTGCCCGTCTTTTTCAACATTCCTCCGTGGAAGTGATCTTACTCAGTGCTAAGGTAAAAAGGGTTTCTCCATAGAATGGAATAAGTAGCTGGGCCTGCAGTCTGGGGGAAGGGCTAGATAACTTAAAAATTCCTTTCTGCCCCAATTCAACTGGGTTAAATGCTCCTTGAGGGCAGAGACTATGCAAATGTGCTTTGAGCAGTAATAAACCCAAACTGCTCTTTCCCTACTTGTTAGTGCCCCTTGGCTTTTCACGAGTCCCAAAGCTGGACAACTTTCATGTTCCTGATGTGCCTCTTCATTAACCAAGAATGACTTCATTTCCTTTGTAATGAACTCTGCTCTGCGCTTAGGCCACGCCCATCAGTAACTTCACTGTGTGAGGGCTGCCTCTTAACAGCTCTGTTTTCAGATTCTGAACTTTTACCCTACAGATGAAGCTTTTGGCCCAAGAATGCAGTAGGGCTCCTGGTTCTTGTTGACCTGAATGATGTGTATAGGATTCTCTGCTTGCAAATCTGGGCCAGGTCAAGACAGAGGTGTAAGTTAGTAAGTCTGAATTAATTAATACTTTTGGTTGCAAGTAAATCCCAACCAGGTTAAGACAAAAATGGGATATATTATAAACCCACCAATATCATGGAACATCCAAAATGAATGAATTTGAGTTTTTTGGTGACTTCAGTCCCAGGTTCTTGGGCCCTTCTTACAAACTTAACTGGATACTCAGCAAACCACAACAGACCAGAGTTGCTTATCAAAAGGGAAAGGGGACTAGGGAGCCTGGGTGGCTCAGTCAGTTAAGTGTCCAACTTTAGCTCAGGTCATGATCTCGGAGTCTGTGAGTTCAAGCCCTGTGTCGGGCTCTGTGCTGACAGCTCAGAACCTGGAGCCTGCTTTGGATTCTGTGTCTCCCTCTTTCTCTGCCCCTCCCCTGCTTGTGCTCTGTCTCTCTCTCAAAAATAAATAAACATTTAAAAATGAGAGAGAAAGGATTTTGTTTTCTGTTTATTTGTTTATTTTCTTGTATGAAAAATAAAGTAAAAGTTAATAAATCAAGTTCATAGCAGTACTTTTAGGATTCGGGTATTGGGCAAGAATAGAAATGGATTCCTTAGGGCAAACTATTATGATTTGATCCTGGTTCTATGGAATCTGCCACATCACAAGTAAATAAAATGTTTAACCTGTCTTTGGTGGATATTTCCTCTCTACCACCTGCAGGGGTGCAGTCAAGAAAAGTGTCTTTGAAGTGGTATTTCTCAACCCTGGAGAAGGAGCTAGCTCTTCTGGAAAATCAGCAATTCTCCTCAAGCATTGCCTTCTCCATTAAATGAGGAAGTCAAGAGTGTGTGCTCTGCAAGCACCTGGGCTGATTTCCCAAGGGGACTGATACACTAACTGGGAGCCATGTACTTTATGACTGTAAGGATAAAGATTGTTCTTCTCCACTCTGTTCTCTGTGAAAGAATTGATAATGCCTATTCATGCCATCACATAAACCTTACAAGATCACATGCGGATGACTGTTTACCATGAAGGGCAATATCGTGTGTGTGTGTATATATATATATATATATATATATATATATATATATATAGTACACTTGCTAAGAGTAGGGACTATGGACTCAAACTCAAACTGCCAGGGTTCACCTCTTAGCTCTATTGCTAACTACCTGTGTGCTGGTGGCAGGTTTCTTAAGCCCTTTGTACCTCTTTTTCCTCTTAACAGTATTCACCTCATGGAGATAAAAGAATTAAATCTGTGTAGTGTGCATAAAATCTTTAGAAGTGTAGTAAGTGCCACATTTGTGTTAGCTGTTACTATCATCAGTAAGTCTTCACACAAACATCCTTTGAATTCTGACCTCATTTCCATTCTCACTGCTTTTACCTCCTGTGGAGGCTCATCACCTCACCTATCCATCTAGGATAATTGCTTCAAAACTGGTCTCTCTCTCTCTCCCTCCTCCTTTTGAATCAGTCTTCCATGCAGATTCCTTGTTAATCTTTCTAAAATGCCACTTTCCACTTCTTACCTTCTCCAGGGTAGAGTTTACATTTGTTTTTCTGATACTACTGAAGACCTTCTACAGTTTTTCCCTTGCCTCCTTGTCAGCTTAGGTTTGCAATGATTTCGTCTTTTCACTGCACACAGAGAAGTGGCTGTGTCTTCTGTGGTGAAGGTGGGGAGAAGAGGGGACCAGCTGAGAAGAGGCACAAAATGAATATTCCTAATTTCTGTTTAATAAATCAGTGTTTGCGAGGCTGGTTCTAAACAAGGACTGACTACATTAATATTGAAGCCTGAAGCCGGGCCACTCCTGTGTAGTTGAAGAAGTCTCTGTGGATGGTGGGGCTGTAGTCACCTTTGTGACGTGTACCCTGCTCCTAAACCACCCTGGGTCATGAAAAGCTGGCCTGAATGGCATGTGATGGGTCAGCGGTTTTATGGAATACTTTCATGCACAGTGAGAGGTAACCACATTAGCTGCAGTATAACTTGGCCTGTATATTTCATTAACGTAATACAGTTTTATAGCTTTGAGTAATATTAAAGGAATGAAAGCAAGCACTACATTCCTAATAGGTTTACAGCATCTCTTTTTCTCACTCTCCCTTCACCCTGCCTACCAGAAGTCAAAATTATTTTCTCTTCTTTTGGTGAAGCAGAATGGATTCATTTCCAACCTGTATTCTGCTATAGTTTCTGATGGAGTCTGTGCATCGGGAGAGGCAAAAATACTGATATTATATTGATCTCATTTCTCATCTGCAAAATGTGTGAGTGCTGTGTATTGCATCTGTGTGTGTGTCTCAGTTACGTTTTAGAAATTTTCATAGTTGGCAGGGGCTCCTCTCTATGCTTCTTGCTTGTCTTATTCTGCTCCCCATGAAACGGATCAGGTTGCCAAGTTCTTACTGACATCAAAGCAGGCTCTGGGCTCAGATCATCTCTGTGGGATGCAGAGGAAGAGGAGAAATAGCTCTTGCCCAGAGAGCAATTCCCTGACCAAATTCTTAGTAAATTCTGGAGCTTATCTGACAGTTTTTTCACTGGCTGGGCTCCTAGTGAGGTCAAATATTACAGCTGACGTCAACCGGCTTGCGGCCAGGTGCTGGACTGTGCTGGGCAAAATCTCAGGACAACAGATCCACCCCCTTGGATCTTGATTTTTATAGTTCCGTTTTGCATGATGTTCTTTGAAATAGCCGTAAAAACAGTAAACAGATTACAAAGCACAAGCCACCCATGCGTACATTCCTTTTTCCTGAACCCAAATGAATACAGCGCCAACCCTAACAAAGGTTAATTAATAGCACAACAGAGATTCTGATTAAAAAAAAAAAATTCTTCTTCCCACAGGCTGCAGAACTAGATGCTTGCCAGTCCTGTGTTCCTTAGCCACATATTTCTTTGTGCTTATTCTTCACATCTGTGCAAAGACTCTTGATTATTCTCATACTTCCATTCAGGGATAGATGAAAAGTCTGAGGCTGGCAAAATGGAAGCGAATGACCTTAATTTCTGTGTCCAGGACTTCCCCACACTTGGATACATCCCTATGCATTTTGGATTTCTCCCTTAGAAAATCCCCTGATTTTCTAGGCCCACCAGTGAGAAACAACAAAGTCTTGTGCTGCTAAACATTTATTTTAAAATCACCTAAATATGTACTTCTCATCCCCACAGATCCTTACCAGCTGATGGGGCATCATTGGTGATAATGAGTTTGTGTTTAAGGAGAGCTACTCAGGAAAGCTTGCTCTTTGTGAGATATTTCTGGTTCCTAGTTTAATGCAGGGGATACACCAAACACACACAGACAGGAAGGTCACATTTGGGCCTAATGTAACCTGTGTATATAAAACCAAACACAGTGAGCAAGATAACCTAGAACCTTGTAGGATTTGGATTTCCTATGAGAGCAATCAGGCATTTATCTGAAGTCTACTCATGACCTGCTGTATTTTCTCCTTTCAAGTGGAAGCAGAGAGGGCACCATGTCTGGAAACGCTGCTTGCAATCTTTCCATCATGGATAGTCTTTTTGGCTATGTTGTAGAGATGAAAAAATAGAAATTTTACCTTGTTTAGTCAGCAGACCCTCTGGTGTCTTTTTCTGGTATCATCAGCCCATCAATAATGCCTTAAAATATTAGAAAACACCATTAAGTGATATCATCTCATGGTTTTAGATTTTTATTGTATCTCAGGGACCACCTATTCAGCTTGTTTATTTTACAGCTTAGAGAAATATGAACCGGTGAGTGGAACAGCAAGCTTAGAACCAAGATCTGTTCACTCCCTGTACCACACTCACTCACTTTAGGAAAATTATGAATGCAAACTATTTTCATGAAAATTTCCATAAGCCCCCCTCAAGTTATTTTTAACTCGTTGAGTGGAAAGTTCTGTGCAGTTTAATGTTGCCTGACTCACTAATTTATTTCTTTTGAATGTTTGTGAAATATTTTAGAAAATAGTGTGGGTAAAAGAAGGCAAAACAATGGAGCCAGATACTGCAGTTGACAACAGAAATGTAATCATGCCCTTGATGATTTCATTGCTAATGCTTTATCCTTGGTCTTTCAAATGTGCCATGGCTATCACATGCATAAAATGGCAAAACTGCCTTATATTTTTCAACATGAACTGATATGTTAAAAACTAACTAGATACTGTGCAACGTGGCTCAGCTTTTTATGTGAGAAATAATGTTCATAATTACAGTTAGTCCTAAGCACTTTCGATGTTCTTATTAGCTTTCTCTTCTACCCTATCTCCAAACTGACTCTAATTAGGTTACTCTCCACATTCTTCAAATCACTTCTGGTGCAAAGATCTATGTTATGTGGTATTCTTTGAACTGTCTTTCTTTTCCTGACCCTAAGTTCTATGTATCTTTAAGTTCAAGATCAAATTCTACCTCTCTCCCATTAATTCTTCTCTCTAGAAGTTATGCTTTTCTTTCCTTTCATTTAAACCTTAAGAACATACAATTTATACCACAAAATTCTATGCTTAATTATCTCCAATCTGATATAAATTGCTGATTTATGTTCATCTAGTAAAATTTGCACTTAGATTGTAACAATTTTCATGTAAAGATTATATGCCTTCTCTATTCCTACAGCACCCAGCACTCTAAAGCAGAAATAGATGCCCAGTAAGTGTTTGCTTTTGATGAACCTATGACTGATTAAGGGTCTATGTGATACAAAGCACAGACCTTGCTATTCAAAGTGTAGTCCACAGAACAGCAGTATCAGTATTCCCTGGGAGTTTGTTAGAAATTCAGAATCTTAGATGCCATTTTGGATTGTTGATTTTAAAAATTCAGTGATTTGTAAAGTCAAAGGAGCAACAGTTTAGGGAGAAGGACTTCCCACTGAGTTCTGGCCAACACGCTGCAGATGCATAGCTCTTCTGGCACATTACTCATAGTGTTCAGAGACAGAGTGATTCTTCATCTGTGGTCATCAGCACCTTGGAGAATCTTGGGAAATCTCTTGACTCTCTTTCAAGAAAGTGAATATAAATACACACATAATATTTGACATGTAATTTGTGAGTTTAAGAATGCATTGAGCTTATAAAGAGATTCCTTGGGGTACAACTGATACTATGTTAAAAGTCCCTTTTAGGAGAGTAGTATATGAAGGACAAGGCTCATTTCTCTGCCGAAGTGCCTGGTTCTGTGTCATATATTTATTCTTGGAAAACAAGGAAGGTCTAATTGGCCTTTCCCTAAGGGGGACAGTCTGTCATATTTACACTAAGAGTTGGAATAGATAATAATAATCACATGTAATGTTTCTGCAGGTGGCATGATCAATATTAGTGTGTAAAAGCTAATTTAACCATGAAAGAAGCCTTCATGTAATAGATTTAATTCATCTCAGTAACACAGTAAGCTTTGATTTAAGTAACCAAGATTGTCTTTCTACCTAATTGTGTACTTAAGTTTTTAAAAAATTTTCTCTTTTTGCCTTTCTTTTAATCCAAGCAAAGAGCCATATGCTTCTCATGTATTTTTTAAAAGTCCTTTGGGGTGATGATCTGAATTGCTCTTAATTATCAATTAAATTTTCTCCAAGTAGATTGTTAAAAGTTTAGGTGAGCCCAATTAGTGAGAACCTCACTCTATCAGCAAGAGTGAGGTTGGTTATTTCAAGTCTTCTTTATTATATGAAAAGAAAGGATCAGATACCTCAGATCAATGTTAAGTGGGGATTATGGTAATGGATGCTAAAAATAAAAGACATAAATTAAAAAGGTATGACTGGAAAAGTCAAAGAAGGGGGCTCTCTTTTTGATATGGAGTCTTGTCAGATTCCAATAATATTAGTTTGAAAATATGCCCCCATTTGTGCTAAAGGGAGTGACAAATTTATAGCTATATTTATATTTAAAAACTATATTGCTTGATATTTTTTACTAGTGCTTTTTTCTTGAAAGAAATAATATCTAAACCTGTGTTCAAGGAAATTTATATTTGGCAGCCAGTAACATGTGAAATTGGGGGTATGCTATTTTATTTCTACAGGGCATCTGTGAAGATATACAGCCTGATTGATACTGTTCTATCAATGAAATCCTAAAAGCAGTGACCAAGAAAACTTGGTGAATTTTAAAGTACTCAAAATTTCTCAGAATAGATTATGCCATAGAGAAAACTAATAGTTGAATAAAGAGAATTCTCACTAGCCATAGAAGAAATTTTGGAGTTAGTACCAAGGGTTGGCCAGCAATAACAAGGTATATCAGATTACTTCCTTAATTATTAATCTCCAAAGCAAGTTTTAGGTTATTTCGCATTCTTTGTTATTGAGGTACTGGGTTAAAATCAGGGCTGAAAAGAAACAAAAACTGAATTCCACTTAATTTGATTCAATTGTATACATTTGTAGAGTACCTAATATATGTCAGGCACACTTCATGGTTAGTGAAGGAAAGGAGAATTAGAAGGAGAAAGAGTTAGAGGTTGGTACAGTTAATGAGACATGCTCTCTATTCTTAAGAATGTTTCTGTCCAATTGGGCAACACACACACTAGGGATTAGATAACTGGTAACTTCTAGAATTGTTCACCATTGGGAAGCTAAAAAAAGTGAAGAAAGGAGGCTGCATTACTGTTCCCTTTCAATTTTTTATGCCTTTTACTTCATTTTCTCTCTGTATTTCACTGTATTTTTATAAGGATAAAAATCTTATTAAAGAACTAAAATTCTATACAATATCACTCATACATCAGCAGGAGCTAAGAGATCATTTAAACAGCTGGTTTCCATGGAGCCCTGAGATCATGTCACTCAGGCAATCACATCTCCAAGAATGGAGGCTTTGGTGAAATGAGTGAGACTAGAAGTCAGATCAACAGCTTCAGGTGTGAATTCCAAAGACGGCTTTTGAGATGGTTTTGGAAAAACTCAACCAAAAAAGACGCCTTGGTGAATTTCTGAATCAGATGAAGTTTAAATTTGATGTGTTTCCAGTGGTAGTCCTGTTCTAAAATAAAGTTAGTATGATTAAAAGGGAGAGGAGGAGAATGATGTGTCAATAACCTTCTTTCTTAATTTGCCCAACATTTTATTGTTGTCTTATTTTTTAGAGAGAGAGAGAGGCAGAGGGAGAGGGAGAAAGATCATCTTAAGCAGGCTCCCTGTCCAATGTGGAGCCCAACATGGGGCACAATCTCATGACTTTGACATGACCTGAGCTAAAATCAAGAGTTGCCCACTTAACCTATCCAGGCACCCCTGGCCTAACACTTTAAAATCAGGAAACACTTATATGAAACTTAATATAGATCAATCCCATTTCTTGTTTCTCTTTCCTTAGTGGAAAGAGTACAGTTGTGTACTGTCATAGTCGGATACTTAAGAAAACTTCTGGGTTAAGTCTTACAAGTGGGATAATGTGACCCGACTTGTATGAGATGAGGTCATTTCTTTTAAAGTTTTTTTATTTATTTTGAGTGGCGGGGAGAAGAAGGGCAGAGAAAGAGGGAAAGAGAAAGAGAGAGAGAGAGAGAGAGAATCCCAAGCAGGCTCTGCACTGTCAGTGCAGAGCCCGTTGCAGGGCTCAAACTCACAAACAGCAAGGTCATGAGCTAAGCCAAAATCAAGAGTTGGACACTTAACCAACTGAGCCACCCAGGCACCCAGAGATGAGGACTTTTTTTTACATTGTATCATAGCAGCTCTAGAGCAGTCATATGCCAAAACCAAAGGCAAAAAAATTCGATTTCCCACTCATTTTTGGAGGGCAGTTGGTTCCCAAGAAAGGAATCATGTTACAAAAGAGCCCTGGCTTTTGCCAAAACTGCATAATATCTTCTTAGGCATCATTGAAAATAAAGTGGGATTTGCAGAGAGTAATGACCACAGTGATGGCAGTGATGATGATATCTATGACGATGATAATGCTCACTACTTTAAAGTCAATATCAGTGAAACAGAATTATTACAGCTATAGCATCTGTCATATGAATTCTCAATTGTTTATACCTCTGGGACATGCTATTACTAAAAGCAACAATGGCCCTGTAGGCAGAAGCCCTGATAAATATTAGGTCAAATTCAGTAAAATTTTGCTAGTAGGAATTCAGTATATTCCAGCTCTGTTTTTACTTCCTCTTGGGAAACTAGGCTTGGAATCAAGGAAGGAGGGGGAAATTTAAGGGTAAAATAGATAAATGATAGGCTACTTCATCTAAGACTGGAAAGCCAGAAAGAGAGATGTGAATGGCTCCATGGTAAATGTGGACTACAGATGAATTAAAGACAAATGTACATAGTGAAATCTAAAATGAAGGGAAAAGGCTGGTCATTTTTGGTAATTCTATGTAAATCTGTAGGTAAGCATTATAGCCTTTAAGTTAATTTCTATAATTAAAACATAAAATGCTGTCTAGAGATGGAAGGTGTCTTAGAAATCATTTAGACTCTCATTTTATAAAGGCCAGGATTTAGAGCTCAGAGAAGTTAAATAACTTGATGAGTGTCATGTGGTCACTGGCTGAGTTGGGGCAGGAATATATGCCTAATTTCCCTCTGACAGCTTTGAGAGGAAAGTGGGTTTTCATAGAGGCTTCCACTCTGTGAACAGATTAAGCAGAATGTGACAGATGGACTGTGTTTATTGCTGCTCCCATCAACATGTACAATTATTGAGATGTTACATGGTGTAAGATATAACATTTACTTGTCGACAATCTATTTTTTTACTCATTGTTTATTGTGTTGCTTGGAGAATGCTAAACATTTTGCAAACAATACAATTTACTTTCCTGAAAGGTTATATAATCAAGTAAAACCACTAACTGGAGTTTAGAACTGCAGTTAAACTTTATTTTCAAACAAATTACTTTCTCATTTTGGGTGACTTGCTTTTTACAAGCCAGTATATAGGGCCATATATAGGGCTGGAAAAAAAAAGTCTGTTGTCCCATTGTCGTTTGTGTTCGGGCTCTGTTACCCCAGCATGAATTCAAATACCTGGATCTGTTTCCTCCCCGACACTGGAAGATTCTCATGAAGTTAGTGTGAATCTGAATATTTAATTTCTCTTTTGAGACAATATAGTTGACTTAAATTCTTTAAACTTGTGTTTTTGTTTCTAGGTTTCTATTTTATTTCTAAACATATTTGTTCTTTTTTGTTTTATCCTCCGTGCTCTTGGCTGCAGAACAAAATTACTGCTGCTGCTGCTGTCAGACCAATTAGACTTGTGGCTAGATTCTGTGAAATCCTTTTATTCTTTTTTAAAACCTCAGTAAATAAGTTTTATTCATTCATTCATTCATTCATTCATTCATTTGATTATTTAATTTAGTAATTTAAGCACTGGCTGTATGTCAGGACCAGTGTTGTTTCTAAGATTGTGAAGATGAATGAGGTAATGTATGCTACCCAAGGAGGCTAAAAAGTTGGTGACACAAAAAGTCATTTCAAGGGGGTGTGTAATTGCTTTGTATATGATTTACCTCATAAGATCTCACATATACTGTAAGTATCCGTAGGGTCCCTTAATCATTAGGATTTATCAATCATGTGTTTCTATCAGATTCTTAACCTATTTTTTTCTAGGTTATAATCATCCGAATATATGCTCTTCCATGAGTTTCTACTTAACCCAGAAAAATATGTCTATATTTTCTCATAAAAAGATTCCAAGGTCCACAGAGCATTGGTCCCAGGTCTTTAACACATGAGAAGAAAATAGAAGATATTAATTTGATTATATTATCAAAGTCTTATTTAGTGAAGCATCTTTTAGTTCTTTTGGGATGGTGTTAATATGTTCATGATATATTCTTGATAAGAAATTAATTTTTCTGAGATAAGGGCTTAAAAAATAAATTTTCTTGGGGCGCCTGAGTGGCTCAGTTGAATAAGCGTCCGACTTTGGCTCAGGTCATGATCTCACAGTTGGTGGGTTCAAGCCCTGTGTCGGGCTCTGTGCTGAATGCTTGCTCAGAGCCTGGAACCTGTTTCAGATTCTGTGTCTCCTTCTCTCTCTGACCCTCCCCACTCATGCTCTGTCTCACTCTATCTCTCAAAAAATAAATGTAAAAAAAATAATAAATTAAAAAAAATAAATTTTTTTACACATTTCATTTTCTTTAATAGATCTCAACCAGACAAAACTGAGGGGCTCAAGGTTGGGAGAGGTACTGATTAACTCATAAGTGCTGCTGCTTTGTGAGCTTCTTCTTCTTCTTCTTCTTCTTCTTCTTCTTTTTAATGTTTATTTATTTTTGAGAGAGAAAGAGAGAGCAGGAGTGGGGCAGAGAGAGAAAGGGAGACATAGAATCTGAAGCAGGCTCTAGGCTCCAAGCTGTCAGCATAGAGCCTGATGTAGGGATCATGACCTGAGCTAAGGTTGGTCACTTAACCAACTGAGCCACCCAGATGCTCCATGCTCTGTGAGCTTCTACTTCTTGTCTGAGATGTGCAATCCTGACAATGTGTATATAGTGAGAAGAGGGAGTTTTCTATTGATTGAAATATTATGGCAACCAAAGATTTACAAACAAGCAACCAATCAGATAAGTTAACCACAATGAGGTTTACATTTCTTTTCTTTACTCATGAGAGGACGAAAAATACAATAATTCCTACAACACATGGTTAGTTACTCATATTTGTAAGAATAAAATTACTTAATAATTAAATTCAGAATCTAAGGGATTCAACTGATGAAGAAAAAGAAAAAAATCACTCAGGGCAGTATAGTAAGATTTAATTATAATTTAAATTCTAAATAAGATTGAGGAGATTCAGGAATTAAGATTTTGAGGCAAGAAACTTGTTATCAAGGGACTTGTAATTTTAAGGAGGCAGGGAGTGAAGTGAGAGACATATTTTGTATGTAAAATGTAGACTTCAGTTTGAAATTCAATGACTATAAAAGGAGTTTGATGTTAGAATTTGAGAACCACAGCTCTCAGGTAACAGTAGTGACCGCTAACTTGTCCTGAGAACTCGCTCCTCCGCACCAGATCCGAACCCTTCCTCTGGGAGTCCCTACAAGGCCAGATGCCTTTATTCAGGCACTTGGTGGCCACGGCATTTCATCTGCAGAACGCCCAGTACACTAATGGAGATCTATGCCCTTGAATGAGCTAATGAACACATGAATGGTGACCTGGAGGGTTGGTGGTCCACTGTAGCTTTGCCGGCTTTTCTCTACCTGATAATGGAGGGTTATAATGGAAATGCCACCAGATTCATCAGCTGCAGTGTGGTGAACATCACCATTATAATACAACTGGGGATGGGTACCTGAAGCCCATGGAATGACTCCTGATTGAACAGAAGAGGCAATTTTGAAGGGGTGATAAGGCACGCGATGCTTAAGGACTGGGTCGTCCCCATTACAGAATAATTGAAGAATTATGATAAAGAAGCAGGGCCACAAATATTACTTCTTTCAAAGTGGCTCTACACAGTCCTAATAATGTGGTATCTGAACTTTTAATGACACGAAAAGAGAGGGCTTTCAGTAGTCACAAATGTTTGCAAAAGCACATGGAGACAAAATCCCAGAGAACTTGCTTCAAAATAACCTGCCAGGCAAACATTTGCCAAATGTACTAATTAGTCACATTTACAACAACACTGTCTGGCTAAGAAATGGGATGAACACTTTTGAGATGATAGAATGGGTGATATACAAATATTTTGGGTGAGACATAATCAGTTAATTGGTTTATTAAATTATAAAATCATTGTTTGCCCGAAAGAGCAATAAAACTAAATGAATAGTCAAAAAAAAAGGAGTTTGAACACATAATTCTTATGTATGATTCCTCAGCAAATAATTTTTGTGTATGTTTCCATATGTGTGTGTGTGTAAATATACACATACATGTATATAAAGTCTGTACCAAAACTTGGATACTGCACTGTGTACCATGAATTCTAGACAAGACAGTATGATTGAAGAGGTAATGAACTATAATACCAAGAAGTGGAATTTCTCTTGAGAAGTAAAAATGCAAAAGAAGACCTCTTAGTTTCATGTATTAGCAAAGTAAAGCCTATAAGTGGTCTTTGGCAGGTGTTTACATAAGCTCATGAGTAAGGAAAATGAAAGCTTATACTTCATTAGACTGACAAGAAATCAATCACATTGGATCAACTGGTAAGTTAGATTTAAATGCTAGGGAGTTCCCTATGAGTACCCAAATCTGATCCATTTTTGTGCATAGGTCAAACAGGTACCTGTAGTTACTACTCACAATGTCAATGCCTTGGAGTTCATGGAATAGCACATTCAGAAGCAGCCTATTCACTGTTTTGAAAATCTGTGTTGTGCACATCTTGGCCATTCTTTGTATTGTTTATAGCAGCAGCTCAATTGCTGCCTGGCTTCTTGGGCTCTATTACTATTGTTTGCGAGGAAATGTTATCATCCTAAACACAATGTAAAGAGAAATATAATATGTTAAATGCCAGCACATTACACAACACTGAATTGGCTGTTCTTTTTTCCCCCTGACCTCTTTTCAACTAGCACAAATTAAATATTTCTAATTCTACCTCACTTACTTCACTAATATCTATGAAAGACAGCTAATTGTATATATTCTCTCTCATTGTAAGATAAACAAAACTTAGCTGACTTCTTCCAGTAACATTTAAGATGGGACAGTTCAGGAGTTCTCAGTTCTATGAGCCAAGACACATAATGGATATTGAAAATCAAGTTTGGACAAAGAAGTATGGTAGGAAGAACCACCCGAATATGTATCAGCCCCTATTCTAAAGGAAATCTGCTGTTTTTCTACTTCTAGAGCAAGCCATGTCACATTGGGCAAATTATTTTATCTCAACCTGTCATCAGTTTCCTCATGTGCAACGTCATTGACTCCTTTGACATATATTCTTTAAATAATATGTTTTAAAATGTTCTTTTCTAACTCTAAAATTTTATGGATCTTTATCATTACATTATTTTTCTAACTAAAAATAATTCTTTAATAAAAGAATGGCAATTAAAGGACCAGGAAAACCTTGATGGGACAGAGGAAGAGTATACTGAACTTATTAGCAATACTAGAATAATGAGCCTGAATTTTTTCATGGTGTTTGCCAAGCATTTTTAATTAGAACACTTTTAAAAAACATTAACTCTGACTTCTGCAAGAAACCACAATCATAAACAAATAAACCTGATTCCAGGATTCTTTGTGCTTTAACTAGAGGATTCATTGTGAATACAAATGAATTATTATAATAAGAGGTGTATGCCAGCAAAAAATGTCAACTGTAGAATATCCTCATGTGTATAAACTTAGTCCAAGATGATAAAACGCATAGTGGATTCTAATCTCTCCTATGATGAATATTCTGTTTTCTCCATTCTAGATACATCTCTGCACTTCCCAACATTTTATTCATTAAATATTAATAGAATACTAATTATGTGCAAGACTCAGCAGAGACATGGATGCTGTCTTTAAGGAGAACTATTGCTGCATCTATTTGCTCACTAGATTTTGTTGACTTATAGACTGATGGTTGGAAATAATCCTCTAGAAGAAAACTTGTTTGGAAGTGACTTCTTACAGATACTTTAATTTCTTAATTTTGTGTTAAATTCAGTGTGAGGAGACTTTGGAAACTTATCAGGGTTCCAGAAGATCTCCTTGAGAATAAAATTTACTACTACACAATTTTTTTCTGCCATGGAAAATTTGTCCTTATGATAACTCAGAAGAAAATATGACTGCTATTTTCTTAAAATATTCCATAGGAAGTCATTTATGATAAAATATAGTACTGTATATTTCTGACAGTGAATTCGTTTCCTTGACCAGGTAACTTCTTTTTAAAATTTAATAGTATTCCAATTTGTTCCATTCTAAGAGAAATATAATACAATTGCTTAGTAACTCACCTGCCTTGGCCTTCTAAAGGTAGAGCTGGTTACCAAGTTATTGCCAGCCATTTCTTCTGCAAGCTAAGTCTGTTTACCTTTCCTAACTAGGACTTTTAATTCCGAATTATTAGCCAATTTTGATGAAGAATCTCTTTGGAAATTTCAATGTTGATGAATTTTTTTTCCAAAAAAATCCCACATATGTTATTGAAAGACAAAATAAATAAGTGTGGATGAGGGCAGTAGGACAAAAAAAGAAATGCCATTCACTCACAAGATGTTCCACAGGTAAGTGCTAGAAGAGACACTGGATGTATCACTGACTGTGGCTGGACCTGATGTAGTTCAAGAAGGCATCTGGAGCCATTGGTCCCATATGTGCTGAAAATGTAGTCTGGATTCTAGAAGCTGTGTGCAGGCTCTTCACTGTGATTAAATTCCTTAGGCATGTCACACTGTCACACTCACAATAAATAACTCAGTGGGGTAGGATTACATTTTTGATTGGGCTTTCCTCATCAATTGTTCCAAAGGCAATAGGAATGCAGTTAAATGGAACATGGTAGAATTTTGACGTAAATTCCTTCTATTCCTAACTATGAATATTCACTGTCATTTAAGTCAAATGGATGCTAGAAGGGTGTTCCTTCATTTAGGATTTATTTGTCAAAACAAACACCATCTAAAAAGCCCAGAATGTGACAGCTTCCACATTTGGAGATGTTCTGATGAAGTAGATATATTTCATACTGGTGTTTTTAAGATTTACTTGTTTAATAAAATCTTTATTCTTTTATGAGATACTGTTTCAGAAAGGCAAACTCTTGCTACCACAATAAAGAGAAAGTGAACATTTTCTCTCAGTGATCTGTTTTATATTTCAGGCCTTCACTTTGGTGACTAGAGTGGTTGTCTCTTTTGTTACCATGAGTGTGATTCAAAGCTGATTCTTCGCAGCTACTGGATAGTGTGACCATCTATTGGATGTTTCAGTTTGCAGGAAAACCCTGGTTATGTGCTTTATAACACTGCTAATTATTCATAGCTCACCCTTTGATTTGTGGCCCAGCATGGACAATAAATTAGATAGTCATTGATTAATACAGTTTTTACTTCCCCCCAACTGTGAAGGCCTCTTGTATGAGGCCAGATCTATTGCTGAGAAATGAGGAGAAGGTTCATTATAGGTGATTTCATTATTTGAGTAGGTTCTGACAACCAGCATCCTCCTCCTCTTTGCCAGGCATCAGGTTAAGCCGAGTTCTGATACAGTGCACATACTTGGGATTGGACTTTTTCACTGTCAACATTCTTGATTGAAGAGAGTGGAAAGAGATAGTCAGAACAGAAATGTGGTAAACAGGAAGTAGAGAGAGTGGGAAAGAAGCAGATGAGGGAAGGATTTGAAAGAAGGAAATGAAGTTAAGAATAGAGCACTCAAGAAATATATGAATAGGCATTCTATGAAGAAGGTGAACAGTAGTATATCTTCTCCAATATTTCTTTCACTGTTATTTCTCTGATGGCATCCATCCTTACATTTCCGCAATCAAATATAAACAGATTATTGCCTGCCCCAACATTTTGTATACTCTGCAAGATCTTTGTTTTGGCACTAGTGTGCTTATTTACTTCTTGGTCCTTTCTCTTGTTTAAATTCTTCTTCAGACTCTATTTATTCAGATCTCTGCCTTCGTGAGGGTCAATAGAATAAATTAATTCCCATAATGATGAGAATGACTTAAAACACCTTTTCCAGTAAACTTACTTCTTATCAGAGACCTTCGATGGCATTTTAACCTACTCAAGAATGTGTTATATGGAGGGCTGTTGCAGAGAATAAGGAGAAAAAGGTATTTTGGATCAGTGGACCATTGATTCTTTAATTCATAGCCAAAGGTCTCTGGCTACTTCACATACTCATAAGATACGCTCTTACTTCAGGTCCCTGTGAGCCCTGCCTCTGTGTTTCTTTATAGTCTTCTGACTGATACTTCATGGTATTGTTGGCTTTTGAAAGTAGGATATTTCTCTCTAAAAACATAGGTGATTTAAACTGTTACTATCTGCATCCATGTGTAAAAACCATTCCTACTCCCCACTCTGTCTAGCTTTGGAAAATGCAATTATTCTTCCCAATGTGTACCTAGATATTAATACTTACTAATATCTACAGAATATTAGGACAGAGTATAACTCAGTTTGTACTACTGTAAGGCTGCTTGTGGAAGTATCTTAATGCAGTAGCTTGTATATTAGTGTACATAAATTTTTCTTTTTCAATTCTGTTCTTTGAACATAAGAACATTAAATTTTTTCTTTTCATATTATTTTTCCATCATTTCTGGATTATAATATGCCTTAATGAGTGTTAAAAATAGGCTCCTTTTCATAGAAGCATTATATCAACATGAACTTTTCCCCAATTAGATTTATGGATGTGGAATAGATTACTAAGAAGTAAACTGGCTGAAGAACAGAAAACCTCACTTCCAGTCACAATTCTGTCATGTGTTTTCTGATCACTAATCTGGAAAAGATAAAATAAATAAAATTAAATAAAATTAAATTAAAATAAAAGCCTACCTTACCTGGTCACTTCTCCACCTACTAGTGTCATTTCCTTTTGTGTCTTCCTAGGTCTTTTGTAATGATCCTATCGGAAACTTTTATTATATCAAATGTATAGTGCACTATAATCTTTGGTCTCCTTTTATGTTTCCTCCAAAATCAGAACAAGATCTACTTCTTTTTCATCTTAATAAACCCAAGACTTATCCCAATTCCAGACATATTACAGGCACATAATGTTTATTGAATCAAAGAATGAAAATCATAGATAATATAACCAGTCTCTGCTATGCATTTCTGTGTTCCTTTAAAGATAGGGAATGATTTAACCTCCTCGGGCTCTTTCTAACTCACAAGACAGATTAAGGGACTCCATATAAGAGGTCTTGCCTTCTTTAACTGGGCTTCTCTAACTTCCCTGTCTAAAGTTACCCCTTTCTACCTCTCTCCCATGTGATTTACTCTTTCTTTACCATGTTTTATTAACTTTATGGTTTAGTTTTTTACTTCCCCACTGGAATGTTAGCTCTATCAGGCAGGTAACTTATCTGCCTTGTTCCATCTAGAATTTGTTGTGCCTTACATAATAGGTGCTCAATAAATTCTTGAGTGAATAATGGACTTCCATATGTGGCACTGGGGAGACTCTAACTCAACAAACATAAATACCCTATATTTTAATGTGACAAAATTATGAAAATGCAAGCTGCTTTTATTATCATTAACCTACTCTGAGACTTCTTTTTAACAAGAGAATATATGCTAAAGGAAAAAAGAATCTTATTTGGTGCCAATTTTTATCTTATTTAGTTTTGTAGCTATCTTTTTTTAAGGATTTTAAATATATGAGACTTTAAAAATGCAACTTTTTAGTTTCTTGACATTTTCAGATTCCTTTTCAGTGAACTAAGAGTTATTTCTTGAACACTAAGTTTTCAAAGTTGGAAGATAGTATTTAATATGAGAAATATGTAGGTCCTTGTTTGACAAACTAAATATATGTTCATTTTTATTTGGTATGAGGATTTCAACTTGATACTTAATTGTTATGTTGGATTGTGGCTTGAAGGTAGCTTAGGGAATAACACAGGTGTAGGTGATTTCGTGTTTCGTTAGGATTGATTTTTTTGTGAATCTGAAGGTGGATGCCTATATAATTTATAGAATCATAATTGTGTGGTCTGGTCCTAAAAGGCCATCAAGTAGTGTTTGACCCAGTCATTTCTCATGTTTACTTTCACATCTAATGAATGATGATGTTGTTGAGAAATATATGAACATGAATATCACAGTTATATTCACATAGTTGTATAAGAGATTTGATCATCTTCATGCTTAGGAAGAGAGCCACCATATCTGTTTGGGCATAATGTGGACTTTGAACCATGTCTACAGGGGGCAGGAGTTTTGTATTTATTTTGTGGCATTATTTAATTTTATGTAGTCATTTTACAGGCTATTAGTGACAAGCTACCTCCAGTGTCTCCTTCCCCCAAATATGTGCTTAGACAGCTTTTAAGTATAAATTTGATTAGCAGTCAGTTGCTTTAAATGTAAACAGGAAACCTTATCCTACCGTGCTTTACCATATCATTCAGTAAGAAAACCATTTAAGACCAAAGTAGGAAAAAAAGGGTAGAGCCAGTCCTCAACCAATCGTACTTCTCGGAGTCAGCTGCAATGCCCCCAAATGTGAGCGTGTTTAATGCAAAAAGGAAGAAGTCTTAAAGAGATATAATAAAAGATTGTACAGTGCTACACAGCCCATTTCCCACTTTCTATGTCTTAATTTCTCAATTTAGCTATGTGAAAAATATAACATCAAATGGCCATTTAAAATTTTATTATGTCAATGGTGGATATTGCTTGAAAGTCAGGCCTCTATAATGAACAATGGTTTAGGACATAAAGAGTGTGATCCAAGCACACTTTAACTTACCTTCTCAGATTCTGGATTATTTTTGAGAGCTGCTGATCTAAGTAGGTACCAAAAAGGTTAAAATATTAACACATTACACATTTAAATATTATTACTGCCAATGTTGCTGAATAATGTGTCATATTCTTCATGCACACTAAAAGTTAATGGACCCTCATAGATTTGGCCTTAATTGTCAGGTATTCAGCATACATGTTGTCAGAACTTTAGGTAAATATATTTATATTTAAAATTAGATTTTTTTTTGTCTTTAAGAGAAATACAAGGAAAATTATTTTTGAGTGATACTGTACTTCACAATGTAAGGGTATACATAGGAATCAGTACGTTTTAAATTAGTTGATATTCACATTAAGAATTTATACAAAGTAATTTTTGTTTTTACTTTTTATTTCAAAGTTGATCAAAATAAAATTTATGACATTTTATAAAAGATAAAAGTGGTAAAAGCAGTTTTTTGTAGCTTTTATTATTATCTTTCTTGGTTATGCTGAAAGCCAGGACACAAAAATTCCAAATACATAGAACCTGAAATAACTTTATCAATTTAAAAATTAAATTTGTGAATAGGTCAAGAAAAATATTCTTTGTTCAAAATTTTGGAATGATAAAAGTAAAACAAGCTTACCTATTACCCCTTGAATTTCCTCAGTACACACCCCTAGGCTTAAATGTTGGAGGGGTAGGATGTGCAATATGGGATTATTTGTGTTTGCTTTTCAGATACTTTCTTTGATCTTTATATTAAGGGAAGAGACAAAGCATCCTAAATGTTAATTTTGTTCCTCTGATATTTTAAGTTCAATATTACTAAAGTAATATTATAAGGTATATTATAAACAAAAGAAAATTTCATTCTTTTCTTGTTGAAGGTTTTCTTATAAATGGTTTTTTAAAAACAGTGTAAAATTAATAGCAGTGCATAAGTTTGAAAGAATTCAACTTACGGGCCAGATTTTGAAAGTAGGATTTTTTTTGTTTGATGCTTTAGAAAAATCTACAATGTGGGATATATATTTTAAATTTTCATATTGTTGAATTTAAGTGAATTTTGCTACTTTAAAGGAGTTTTAGGATAAATGAAATGAGATAATCGCCCTCTGTGGGGTAAAATGCAAATATAAAGTGGACTGTCATCTTCATCCTTCATGTATGCATCCGGAAGGTCATCTTCAAGTCTCGTTGCTGCCCATGGTGTGGAGCGGCTCTTTCTCTCAATATGCCAGGCCCATAGTTCATATTGTTCATGTATATGCAATTTTCCCTAGTGAATGTTCACATCATTTTCAGACAGAGAAGTCACAGAAAACTAACAGCAAGAAAAATAAAGTTGGATATTCTTTTCATGTACATTTCTATGGTATGACTTTTCTGTTTTATTAACATAATAAAAGGTGTTTCCTTATGTAGTAACCAACTTGACCTATAATTTTAATATATTTAATAAATGAAAAATTTAAAAATTCCCTAATTAGATCAGTAAGCATAGGTCTTTGGATTGAAATGCTGTTATCCTCGTAAGCCTTAGAAGTAAAAAATATATTTCTCATGAATCAAAGAAAGTGTCTCTAAACTTTACATTGAGAATATTCATTTTAAATACCCAAACACTGAGATGGAAAAGCATTCTGAGTCACAAATAAAGCAATTCCTTCAAAATCACCTCCTTCTTTTAAAATCATGGTTGAAATTTCAGAGTTAAAAAATACGTTTTCCCTTCAGAGTTAGATCTTAAAAATATTTGGTATATGATAATCCTTTATTTAGGGTCACTTGTAATTTGTTTTTACTGCACTTATTATAGACTGTTTAGAATTCCATATTCTGTTATATAAGTCACTTTGAAACTACATTATGTTTCAGAACTATCTTTGTTGGCAATGATAATAAGAGATGGTCACTATATTACATTTATGCCATTAAGAAATAATTTTAAAGTGATTTTTATATATCTAGGTTGTAGAACATTCATTTTCTTTTTCTATCTTCTTAATGAATATAATCACCTACCAAAAATGATTAAGATGATTACCATTGCTTATTATACACCAGAAATAGTAATAAGCTTAAATAAACTAGGCTTCACAGTTTAATTTGAGAATAATTCATTTCCCTTTTCCCCCATTAACTGTATATCCATAGACTTGTTTTTATTCAGAGACCCTTTCTTAGCATTTGAAAAAACAGTGCATTTTGAACATTTATCACAATATTCAATTTAATGCTTTAAAGACCATAGCAAGTAAAATTCTCTGAGATTACTCTTGCCAATATTTCAATTTAATGAGAATAAAAAACTACTTAATTATTAAAATCCTGTTGTTTTCAAAAGCAAGAGTTATTAATGCCTTGCTTATGTTTGTATATATGTTTTGTTCCTTCCTCATGTTCCTAATGTTTGCTTCTTTTCCATCACAATTGGTCTTAGGAAACATTTTAATGGCAGCAAATATACTTTCCTTCTACCCTGGAGAGCTAGGCTCTTATGTAATATGTTATGCTGAATACCATTTTGGTTAACCTCTATATAGTGCTTGATACATCCTTTACAGTGAATAACTCTTGCCCAGAGTGGAAAAGCAATTTTGTGTCCTTGAGTTTCCATTTTGTATGCTTTTCAAAAATGTCTTTAGATCATATAAATTTTGTAATCAGATTTCTACCAAACTAATAACATATTATGTCCCTAATAAAACTGAACACATTTTAGCAGAAAAAAAGCATTGAACCGCATTTTAAATCTTTGCCTGTATACCAAATCATGTACATAATGACTGCTTCTTACCCAAATATGGGAACTAAATTTAAGAGCCAATTTCAGCAAAGGTATTTATTGTTCAAATTAGATGGGGTAACGAGCGTTTTAAAATATTTTTTTCATTAGAGTTTTAAATATCCCACAACCAGTAGCTATGACTGAAATGACGGGTATTTTGAGGATTTATAAGCCCACTTAATACTAACTGAAGTGCCAATTTTTCCTGTGGATTGTCCAAATCACCCTTCACTTCCTGTTTTTACTCTAGGGAAGAAACCTGACCAGAACTTTTAAATTCTAAAAGGGATTTTTAACTGCCCAAGAGCTACCTTTGAATGCCAGCGCATGCAATGTAGTGTATGTTAAAATCCTCACAATGAATACAAACAGTTGTGTCTGCTGTGACTTTCTCCCCGTTATTGAAATTGGGTAAATCATTTTCATAGCTTAAGGAAAAACATTAAATTTGATACTGGTTCTGCCATTTTCAAGGATTTATTGTAAAGAAAAAAATTAAAATTGATGCAATGTCCAAGCACTTTGTTAACTTTAGGGTAAGTTATAATCTTGTTGTAAAAGTGTGGGAACCTGACGACTTATTAAGACCTTAAATCATCTATGTAAGCAGTAAATACACTCTGTGGAATGCAGTATGGATAAAATTATTCCACAAAATAAACTCCACAAAGACTGCCAAAAATTCCTGTCATTTTCCCTATTGTGTAACTTGTCTTTGACCATTTGCAACATTTTAATGACCTGATTTTTATCGACTTTCTTACAATTCTTCCATTAAGGAAGAGAGGCATACCTCAGAATTCTTTCATTAGCTTTCAAGAGTTCTTTCTTAGATACTTATTATCTTAAAATTTTTCCAAATAAAATTTCTTTTTACTTAAGGCATGTGCACTAAACCCTTTAAATATAAAGGTCTGTGGTGTTTTTGATTTTACTATGTGTTAACTTTATTCTAAACATAAAATAATAAATAAAAAATAATTTATAGGGAAATTATTTATTTGAAATGTTAAGTCACTAAGCACCAAACACACAAAAACTTTTGCTGAGATATTAGTCAGATTTTGTTAATGTTCAACATAGTGCAGTTATTGATGAGTTTCTAATTCTTCATTACTTATTCTTTTCTTTAGATGATAAAGCAGTAGTGTTTTGTTTGTTTTCTGGAGAAGTTTATGAAAGATTTAAATTAAAATAAGACAATAAACAATCTGATAAAGTTGTCAGTTCAATGAACTTACTATCTCAAATAAAGTCATTAATTGCCAGTGTCAATTTAATTTCATCAGGTCTTTTTAGCCATTGTAAGTTTTTCTATAATGAAGTTTTAAAATATTACAAGAATTCATTTTCTCTCATTTACTCATTGAAGTTTATGTTTAAAGAAAAATAATTTAAAAGTGTCTTCCTTAAGTGTTCATAAACATTCTCCTGTACTGTAATTAGGATTCTAATTTTACTTCATTAATAAGCCAAGGTCAAAAATGTATATCTTTATATATTTTTTCTACTCTTTGATTAATTTTAGGAAATTGTAGCTGTTTTTTGTCAATATAAGTATTTCTTTTAATAATTTAATAAAAAATCTGTGTAATACCTTTATGGGATCACCCAGATGGAAGGGTGACAAATAAAAGTGTATGAGAAAATATTTAATGCCTCTTTTTGTTTGTATTCTATGCAGACATTTGATCTAAGTTTGCAAATTTAGGTCTTTATCTTAGATTCCTTCATGCTCACACATTTTGTAAAGTGTATTCACAAACTTTACTAGGCTTTGATTTCCCTTTATTGTTAGAGGCAATTGATATTTATTGAAAATCTCTTGTTTCCTTGAGGTTGAATTTAGGTACTGAGAGTTAGGAATTTAAAACAAATATCTCATTTAATTTTCATATCCTGAGGTAATTGTGATCTCCATGTTGTACATATGATTTTGACATCTACAAAATGTTCAGTAAGAGAAGAAGTGAAACTAAGATTCAAATCTCTATTTGTCTACTCTAAGGCCCTTTTCCTCTATATCATGCTTTGTTTGGACTTATATTCTCTAGTAGATGTTCTTTAGTTAAACCTTCTGATAATAAAAACTTCTTAAGAAGAGTCACAAAACTTTTTCCAAATTATGAAAATAGGCACCCTGATACTTACTGCTTTTTTGTTTTTTTCTCCTCAAATGTTTATTTATTTTTGAGGGAGAGAGAAAAAACACAAGTGGGTGGTGAGGGGCAGAGAGAGAGAGAGAGACAGAATCTGAAGTAGGCTCCAGGTTTGAGCTGTCAACACAGAACCAGACAGGGGGTTCTAACCCATGAACTATGAGGTCATGACTTGAGCTGATGTTGGAAACTTAACTGAGCCACCCAGGCACTCCTGGTATTTACTGCTTTTATTTTGAGATAATAGAATCATATCTATAACTCTTAAATTCTTACAATGTTTCATTTTAGATATTTATTCTGGAAAGTTGATTTCAATCCATATTAGGACAGACAAACTATACTTTTCGCCTAGGACGGCCTAGAGTCTGCTTTAGGGAAGAATAAAAATTGGAGGATCTAATAAAATGATTCATGTGTCTTCTCATTTGGAGAACAAGGTGCAGGCAGTATTGTTTTTAGATTTAAATAATTGTAATTTTCCTAGTAGGACATGCTATTGATTGATAATTATTATTTTAGAGAACAGAATAATTATCCTACTACTGAATGGCCACACTAATCCTAAAATTTTTGTTATCACTCTAAAGTGAAAGGCAAACAGAATGTTTTATAAGAAGCATTTTCAGTGATTACATACTTTTGTTTTTCCTGAAGACTTATGAAAATATATATATTATTAATAGTGAACATACAAAGGTTACTTCCTAACTAGAAAAGAGTATCATTTGATGAAAAAATTAGGAAATATTAATTCCAATTTTTAGAAATTAAAAAAAAACACTTGGTATAAGGAATGTGATATCAAAATAATCCTTTTAAAACAGTTCAGCACTTCTAGGACTTAAAATTTTAAGTGTTGCCATTATCCTACAAAGATATAATTATCTCTGGATTTGTTAAATGTGATGATCAAATTGCTTATGACAGAGTTAATTGGATTCTCAAGACTATTTTGATAAATAAATAAGGAAAGGTGAAGTATATAAAGAAAGCATTTGACCATTGAGGAGACTGGAAAAAAATGATAAACTATTAATGATCAGTTTATACCAGATATGGATATTTCCACATATTTTTAACTTTCCTGCCTCTCAGAAAGAGGAAGTACAAATGACAGACTGAGAATTATTATTGCAGAATTTTAAAAAATTTCCCTTACTTAGATCTTAAAGCTAGTCTCTCATATAATGTCATTTCTGAACTTTTTTGTAACACATAACTTTTTATTTATAAGAACATATTAATAGTTATTTTTATACAATAATCTTTATAATTTAGTACACAGGAATTTAAGAAATTTCAAAAATATGACAAAATGCTTCTTATAAATGAATACTTGAAAATTTAGATCACAAACAGAACTGTCAAGAAACAAAGTATTAGTACTCTCATGTATCTTGAAAGAAATTGAGATATAAATTCCATATGAGGTCATTTATTTTTCCAACTAGCTACTATTTATTCAAGTTAATATTAATGTGAATTAATTTCTTTTGGTTTTAAAATGTGCACTTTCTAAATAAATTTTAAACATATTCTAAATATATATTATTATCTCACTTTCTTCCCCACAGGTTTAGAAGATAAACTATCAATGTCAATGTCATTAAACTTTCCATAATTTGCATTTGCATGTGCATGTCATGTGCATTGTTCAATTAGTTTGAAAAAATTTATATTTTTTAATTGAAAAATAAACCAAGTGAAAAAACTTTTTTAACTTCTAAGAACAAAGTTGACCAACAATAGCACTTAGAAATAGCTTTGAAACTCTGTAGTAAATTGCATCTTATGAGCACTCAAAAGGAAATAATATGAATTTTCTCTAGGGCCACAAAAGTAATCATGCATTGGACAGATGAGGAGATACACATATATCCCACGTAATTCCATGTATCTCTACCATGTCACTCCAATTGCTTAAGTTTGTTATTCCCATAAAAATGCTTTAGTTCTCAAAAAGCTTATGGCTTTATTTCTCCACTTTTCAAAGTATCCCAAAGAGGTAACATGTGCTGTGACAGCTTGAAAAATATACTTTAAATGGAAACATGCTTACTAGTGTGTTTTGCTTTATATGAAAGTTATGGTTCTGAGTTTCGGACTATAAAACCACAACTTGTGTTAAGGTTACTTATTATTTAATATATTCTAATACATTTTCTTTATAATTTTAATTTAGAAATTTGAAATCTTTGTGTTTCCAGTATAATGGGATAAATCCTCAAATTCCTAATTTTATCTCAGTGGAGTGAGACTCAGCAGTTTATATTCCTCCATTTTCTAAGATATAGGGATAAAATTAATACCTATACCTTACAATAGTGTGAGAACTAAATAAAGAATAAAAGTATATTATGTGTATGATAGAAGATAATATAAACATCAGTTCTAATCTCACCAGATATTGGGAAATCATTTATGAAAAACTTCTAATAATACTTGAAAGAAAAAAAGTAGATACCTTTGTATTTAATTTTAGAAGTTCAACCTTTTAAATATACTTAAGCATTAATGGCAACAGAGCTTGTGTTAATAATGAAAATATCATAATGAATATAATGTTTTAACTGTAACTTTCTTTTTCTTAAACATTTGAAGTGATATAGAGGCATGGTAAGCTAATTAATTACACCAGTCTTACGATTGATTTTACCACAAATGATGGCATTCTTATTGTTAGTGAAAGTAATGTACTCTCATTTCAAAACCAGAATCAGTAAATATACAGTATATATACAGAATATATAATCACAGTTGAGTGTTATAGCTTACTATTCAGAAAAACAGGGATTTTGTATCTATTTTTTATTATCAATTTTGTGCTCTTGAACATAATATTGTGCTTAAAATTTAAAAATTGGTGTAGATCCCTCTTCTCCATGATTTCTTCATGTCAGGATAAAATGTGATGCAAGTATGAATGAAAAAAGAAAGAAAATAATCAAAAAGTGGGTGTAATCTGTAAATATTTGATATAATAAAGATATCGGGGCAGTACTACTAATATAATGGAATAACATGTTTTTTCAGTAACATTACATTTCGCATGTCACTTCATTGGTAATTTAATTAGTGTTTATCTTTGGTTTTCACTTATAGGAGACCTGTCAATACAGTATTAATTTGAAAATAATACCAAAGATATAACAAGCCCACAAAATATGAAAATGCACAACAGAGATCATCTTACATTGTCATCAACCTCTGTATGCCTAAGCAATGAAAAGGCTTCAGAATGAGGTGTCCTTGGTTGGCTCAGGTCTCTGATTTGGTTATTCTGCCATTCTTCAAATGACTGGTTCTCCAGTGCTTTGCCTTCCTTCCCCCTATTTTTGAGTTATGTATTTAGAATACCTGACTTCATTCACAATGAAAAAATCCACATGAAAAGTAATGCCTAACAGTTTCAATAGTTGTACAGAAGATATTTATTTTGGCATACTGATGATGACTGGATCCATCAGTATTTATTATTATTTTCAGAAAGTTAAAAAAAGCAACATTAGGGGCACCTGGGTGGCTCAGTTGTTTGGGTCTGACTTCAGCTCAGGTCATGATCTTACAGTTCGTGGGTTCAAGCCCTGTGTCGGGCTCTGTGCTGGCAGCTCAGAGCCTGGAGCCTGCTTCTGATTCTGTGTCTGCCTCTCTCTCTGCCTCTCCCCTGTTCATGATCTGTCTCTGTCTCTCAAAAATAAATAAATGTTTAAGAAAAAATGCATCATTATAATCATCTATCCAACCTTTAAATATCTTTAATATCTAGAGAAAACTATTCTAAAGAGTAAAAGTTAATGCATAAAATTAAAACAAATCGAGACGCCAAATAAGTGATAAGTATAATTTTTTTTAAAGATTTTCAATTAAATAATCTTAAACGAAGTAGTTCCTAAATAGGACAAATTACAAGGAAACATTTTTAAAAAGTCCTAAGAAAAGGTTTTAAATTTTCACTGAATTTTTATGTTCAGAAATAACTACATCAGTGACTATTTAAAGCTTTGAAATTATAAGCATGTTCTCAAGACAGTGAACAATAGTTATATTTTGCTATCTCCTAGAATGTGTAAAATGTTTCATGAGTTTGAATACGAGAAATGAATTTTATAAAGCTCTCTAAGCCTATGCAGTGTATATGTAAGTAACATTTTCTATAATTCATGAAGTCAAATTTCAGAGGAAGTTCAACCTCAAAGGTTTATTTCTCTACTGGCAAAGCAATGGGAAAATCTTATTGAAACTAACTAATTGAGAATTTGGCCTTCCAAATAATTTTTTATAGAACAAGTAACTTGAATGCAAATAGTCCTGATAATTGCCTCTATCCTCTACTTGTGCATAAACATGCTCCCGCCACCCCACACCCAAAAAACAAAACACTGCATATAATCTTGATGTTAAGATACAAATGTTGAGAACTTCTAAGGGTTCTGTTACCTAAATGGTGAATTTATTAATACTTTTTACTAAGGACCTGAACCTTACAAAAACCCTGTACAGAATTGACTGGGGAAGGTTTTTACTTTTTATCCTAAGACATTTTGGAAAATATGATTAGTCTTTGATTTATGAGATTCAAAATTGTTTCTTTTTTCTGTTTTAAAATGAGATGTTAATTTGTACTCTGCTAAGGTTTTTTAATTACAGTTAGTTTCTTGCCTATATTTTAAACCCAAAAAATGGTTTATTTCACAATACAATTTCAGCATGGATTGGTCTCACTACATTATAAATATACAGTCTTCCTGTAAACCTAGCCTTTTTCAGCATTTACATCCTTATATAGGCAATGTAAAATATGTAAATAACCAAAAATAATAAAATCTATCCAAGAAGTTTTGAAAATATATTGAAATATTAATTCCATTACTTTGATCTACTAAAGACTTGATATATATCAATATTTTTAAAATATTAAATTAAAAATGTGGAAATTTTGAGAAGTCATTATTTTGAAATTAAGGTTACAATAATTCCTTTCCAGAAAAAAAATAATTACTCACCATCTTAAATACTGACAGAAACACTATTTTTGTTTTTGATCAAAAGCTATAAAGTTGGATAAACTAATGAATGACTATATTAGAAAATGCTTTAAGTTTTTATAAGCCAGATATCCCAAAAAATTTTCCTAATAAAATTAAATTGGTAAACCCAAAAACTTCATTATAATTTGAATGCTATTTGCAGTTTAACAGGGTTGGAATACTCAATTGAGTCCTTAATCAAAAGCTTAGCATTTCTGTTCAAGCAGAAGGACAATTAAAAAAATATATATGTATGTATTTGGTATATTTTTTGTCTACAAGGCAGTTTCTATAAAATGGGGACTCATTATTTAGTAACAGAAATAGAGACTATTTTACCCTAAAACATTTTCAACATAAATTATAAAAAGTCACAATTCAAGGGAAATGTGTATTTTATACAACAATTTCAATCATAATGTGTAAATCACATGAAAGAAGACTGAGGCACCGTGGTTCAGAAGAGTCCAAATTTCTTCATTGTTATTTATAAAGAAGTCAGTTATCTATATCAAATAATTGTTTTATTAGCAACCATTTGAACATGTGATTTCACGTATTTTTTGCACTTTTCTTTGATACTGAATTAAAGCTGATACAAATTGGCCTTTAACTGTTTGGGGCAGTGGCCAAACTGATGTGACTGGGGAGGGATAGAGAAGTGTAGTTTTTTGTAAAAATTCTTTAATTATTTCATAGAGGTAAACATACTTGAATGCTAAATAGCTGGCCTTTTCAAATAAATGCAGACCTACCTTGATTTTCACAATAAGCCTCTATTAATTTCCATGAAACAATGTTTTCACAAATGTAAGGCAAAACAGATGTTAAATTACTTAAAAGAACTCATAATTTAAATAATTAAAACTAATTGGTGTTTAAAGCTATTTGCAGATTTATTAGAGAAACAAATACAAATATGCATTTCTACAGAACTGGTTTTTTTCCAAAATGAGCTTAAAACTTGTTCCACAGTTTTTACTTGTTTATTTCTCTACGGTAACCCAAGTATTGGCTTCTGTACCACTTGTAATGAGACAATTGCCCTTCCATTGCAATTATAAAAAACTATTTAAAAAAAAATTCAGCACATACACGTTAAATATTTTTCCTTAAAAAAATAATCTAATCAAAATATTGAATACTTTAGATTTAAACAATATTTTATTTACAAATCTGATTTGATTACTTTATTAATTACACAAGGTAATGCTTCAATTTTCAAGAACAGTTTTTTTTTTTAATATATAGACCAGTGGAATGACATCCTATCTAGTAATATGTACTACACTTCATTTTTTTTTTCAAAATTAACATGACAAGTTTTCTAATACTTTCACTGTTTTGGAAAAAAATGTTATTTTATTGGGGCACATATCTGATGAAACAAAAAATAACATGCAGAATTCCAAAAATAATCTGTTAAAGTAATATGATACTTACCCTTTATGTAATAAGACATCTATGAACAACAGTGCATAACAATATTATGTATTCATGTTTATGAGAAACCAAGCAGGAGGCAAAATGAGTTCATTCTGCTTTCTAATCATGTGAAATTTCATATGGCTGTTTGCATCATTTAAATAAAGTGTGTACATTAAATTTCTAAGACTGCATTGCACCCAAAATTATTATGGATAGCCATGCTTGCCCTGTATTTAATGAGTGACGAATTTCTCCCACTAACAGAGTAACTGGTCTCAAATCGTGTCTGTGATGTAAATAGTATTAAATTATATTTTCATCTCTTTTCAATTGCTGCCTTGGAAAGCAAAAATTCCCTTCTTGGAGAAGACTTACAGTAAGTAAAATTTACTTAAGGACTCAGCATGTGAATTAAGAATGCAATATAAGAATGGATTAAAAAATGTGATTATCAGTACCTTTGTTGAAACCTATTACCACCATTAACATTTCCAAGGAAAGATAGGGCCTGTAACATAGGGATTCCATTCATTGTTAAATTACTAAAATCTACCAATTTAATGCTTTCATACTGTTTATTTTTTTCCAATAGAAAAATAAATCTCATACATTAGAAGTGGTACACAAAAACTGGGATAAAATTTATCAGATTCTTGATAGCACCATTTACACATTCTTAAAGTAAACATTAATATGCACTTTCTTAGAAAGCGATATAAATATATAATACAGGACTTGCTAACCTCTGTTAACCATCTGAATACGATGGAATAATCTATCTCTACTGTGCAGGTAGGCTGTGCATGGTGGTGTGGTAATATAATTTTAAAAGTTTGTTACAGATGTGATGGGAAGCTGGAAGGAGTCGAATAAGCAGAAAAAAGAGCTTAGATCTATTGTAAGCAATGAGTCGAAATGAGCCGTTACAGGTTAGAATTTATCTTTGTTTCTGATCATTCAATGAGAAAATGACTTCCACAGAAATAGATACATTTAACTGTTTCAGGAGTGGGGTGGGTGAGGTGAAGTAGGATTGAAAGTCCTACAGGTAATAGCAATAACTGGAAGTGCAGACGAAATTGGTCTTCAGTGCAAAGAGGAAGGCAGCCGTTTAAAAAGTCTAGGTGCAATGTTGTGGTGCTGAAAGAAAAGCTCCCAGTGATAAAGGAAAAAAAAAAAAACTGCAATGCAACTTCAAGCAGTAATTTTGTGGTGCTGAAAGGACAGCTCCCAGTGTTGAGGAAAAGATCTTGGATCTAGAATGAGGTGTCCAATCTGTATGATAAACAGCACACTGTGTCTCAGAGCGCCCATTCAATCTCAGTAAGTAAATGAAATATTGATTGAAAGTGACCCTGAAACAGAATGCATTAAAAAGACATAGAAAGCTGCAGAACTGAGGTAATTCGTATTCAGCATGTTCACCAGCCTCCCTATAGCAAAACAAGTCTATAAATAGTTGCATTTCATAAGATGTTTGGCCCTTGTATCATCAGTTTTCTCCATTTTGGATCAGTATAGCTGAACAGCCATTGTTACATGCCTACCTGTGGCAGTTTGAAGCCATACTAATTTTCTTGCAGTAAATTAAAGCATCACATCACAAATCAATTCTACATGGTCTATAAATTTCATAGAATAAGTTTTTAGACAGCATGAAGCTGATTTACACATAATGCACACAAACCCTTATCTGTTACCATAAATTAAAATGTAAATATCTTCAATTTAGCTTTCAGTTTTAACTAACATATAACCATGCCAACTAGCGAAAGTTTATAATTCCCATTTACAATTGAAATTGAACTGAGTGCATTTTCAGCAATACTAGCTAATAAAATACACATAATTGTTTAAATGGTTTGGCTTCAAAGTAACATTAAATTCCAGATGAAATGCATGGGCTCCACAGTGGACTACTGGAATTTTGAAAGAAAAGGTTGAAGATTTGCTAAGACTGAACAAAACATTTTAAAGACCCAACATTTGAAATGCTTCTAATACACATCCTAGATTACTTCCTTTCTCTTTTTCAACTAAGTGGGGCCCCAATCTTTGCCTTTGTTCACTGCTGACTCTGAGACAGCATGGTGAAAGAAATTTACATAGATATTATTTACTGTTAATGTATTATAAATGATCTGAGACTTGTGACATGCAAGGAAAAAATGAGACGGGAGACAAGTGATGCTACATGATGAACTAAGCACATTTATAATGATAAAATGAGTAAATATAATAGCGGCAATGCTAACCACTGATTCCACGAGATACACTATTTGTCAAAACTTACACAGCTACAGAGTATCGACGATAAATAGTCATTACCAATTAACACAGTTTACTACAGCTTTTCTCTTTCATTTAAACAAGCATATCATTCCCTTTTAAAATCATTCTCTAAATAAATATTTAGAGATAGAGAACTCTAAAATGAAATAACAGTCCAATGTTAAAAACTAAAAAAAAAATGAATCTACTCTTACAGTTTGACAGAAATGAATTATTAATAGTGGAAGGGGAAGGGATCAGGAAATAATTTCAAGTTCTCAATGTCCAAAAGTAAATTGCACAGTAAATCAATATGAAATGAAGAGTCCATATAGTTCAATGAACAAAAGGGAAAGTTCATGAGGACAAAGATCACAGTTCAGAGAGAGGCTGGACGAAATTCAGACATGGAGCATCACACTCATTGTTCTTTAATTGGTTGCACAGAAAGGAGCAGCTGGGATGCCATTTAGCTTGCTAGGATGGACGTAATCAATGGGTTGAAGTTGAGATGGAAGTAATTCTCTTTTGTAATTCAGTTGCTCAGCCAGATGATCCAGAGGTAGCCAGCATTTTATTTTTGTCCATTGAATTTAAGACTGCATGCACAGCATGAGGAGGTGCTTGGGGATGGATGCCCCTATGAGTGGCCTTGAGTGGGCAAACTCAGAGGTTAACAGATGGTGTGTCAAATGGCCTGGACAGTTGGCACTCAGGAGAGGTACAGAAGAGGGTGACAGTTGTTGGGTCTTGGGAACAAAGGCTTACTTTGAAATGACCTGTCAAAAAGCCTGACAAAGGTAGATCACACTACCTCTCAAGATAAACTGCCTCTTCTAAATAAGCATGCAGGAAATACTGTCTGGTTGGTGACATAAAAATGCTCCACAAAACATGCAAATTACCGAGTATTAGAAACTGCATTGGCTGCTAGCGCCATGCTGCAAAGACTCCATCATGGGAGCAAACAGCTAAATCACAGATAGCTTCACAGTAAAATCTACATTCACAATACTAATAGGTTTCTAGTGTTAACAAATTATACACAATTATAAGCTCTTAAAATGCAACATACTTATCAAGCAGTTGCAGATAATGAAACATTATCAGCTATCAATAATTTGTTGGCACTTTCACTTTTGTTTATAAAATTTCCAATACACTGTACCACAGTTATGTGTCTAAACAGTGAGGATGTTAATGGAGTAATGACTGTTCTACTGGCCAGGCGATGGGATCAGTAGTGAATTCAGTGCTTAAAAACAAATGTACAAACCTCTGAAGAGGTGGGACTCCATGTGAGAACTTTTGTTGAACTTACAAATGATGAAGAATGGGCCATGGCCAGCATGCAGCATTATTTCCATTGTCTAGTTCAGATGGAGAACAGGTGCTTTTATTGATCTGTAAACTTACCAATATAATTTTCCACAGTTTTAACCTTTTAAATATTTTACAGTGCTTTTATGCAACTATATTGCTTTTTGATCATTTTAAATTTAAAACTTATTTTCAAAATATTGTTTCCTACTTCACTGTGCCCTAAGCAGGAAGTAAGACTTACATGACAGTGCTTTGGCCTCACTCCATTTTAGGTCACTGACCCCACCATACTCAACCTAACAGTAGTTAATTTAGTGTTATCTAGAACTAATACTGAAAACTATACGCATATCCCTGTCTACATTCAATCATTAAACTACAATAATGCTGGTAAAATGGCAGGCTTAAATCTTACACTAGAAACACCTCTGACAAATATACACAAGCAAAGTATAGAGAACAAAACAGATCAAGAAAAAATTCTTTCTATGAAACATCTGGTAAAACACATATTATTTACATATACACATTGTCAACATAGTCGCATTCATTTGCATAATTATATATTAATAACAGAAAAACTTCACTTCTGCAAAGTACAGTACATCCTTCTTGAAAATGGGGTAAAGGAGGGGTTAAAACAATCTGATGTATAATTGGGGCACTCAACCCACTTTCTGAGGATTGGCAGCCCGAACTCCTTGCTCATATGTGATCCTTTGTGTAATTAAATACTGAGCAGCCTGTGTTGCAGCTGGTGTTCCAGTAATGGTTACCTTCCGATTCCTTGTGCCAGGTACGAATTCTCCTTTTTTGGAGATCTGTATCCTTGCACCAGTCAACTCCTGGTATTCCACTAATGTTTTCCCTCCTTTGCCAAGTATTGCACCAACTAAGTTTTCTGGCACTGCTATTTCAACTACATCCTTTGATCCATCTGTGGATTTTTCTGTTCCTAGAATGGCACTGGCAGCTAGGGGAGAAGCAGCTCCAAAATATCCATTGGTTGCAGCAGTAGCAGCAGCCAGGCTACCTAATGCAAATGTCCCCGCCGTACCACCAGCTGTGCTGCCACTGGCTGAGGCTTCACTGGCATAGGTGGCCAACAAATTGGCTGCTGCTGCTGCTGGGTTGGCACTGGCAGCTGCTGCAGCCAAGGCCCCTGTTGCTGCTGCTTGACTGAGACCTAAACCTAACGTGTTGAGATTATATCCGTAGCTGGCTAAAGTATTAAGTGCAGAGGTGATGGCCACCAGATCATTGCCTGTGAAGCCAGATAAAACTGCTGGAAAGGCTGCAACGCCAGCAAGGTTAGCATGTCCTAATAGCCCTGCGGCTGCTGCAGCGGTTGGTAACACTTCAGCAGTGTTTGCATAAGGAGATCCGGTTGGATTGGAATTTGCCACTGGACCTGTAACATTGGCATAACTGATATTGAGACAGCTGCCACTCTGTGGATCCTCTTGTATCTTCTGGATGATAAGTTCAACAGCTTTTCGGTTTTGTTCAGGTTCTCCACTCACAGTGACAACCCTCTCTTGCAAGTTGATCCCATCAGGTTTCTGGGAAAGCTGCACCCAAGCCCCTGACTGCTCCATTATAGCCTTCACAGTAGCACCTCCCTTCCCTATTATCAGACCTGCTGTGCTGTTGGGAACTATAATCTTTACCTGTAATTAAAAAAAATACGTATAAATAATACTTCTGTTTTGCGCATATACATCATATTACTTTGCTATCCTAGCAAAAGTAAAATAATAAATTGAAAATTAATTTAAACAATTTATGAAAGAGTCAGAAATAGCACAACTTCTAAAGTGACTTTTATCACATTTTAATACAATTATCTTATCTTGTAAAATCAGAATTTTTAAAAGAAAAAGCAATTTTCAGTTTAAAGTTATTAAACAAAATTTTCCTTGAGATTTGTGCAGTACAACTTATAAGAAGTCAGTATGTTTTAAAAAGAGTGTATCGTAACTATACATCAATAGTAACATTTTTATATAGCTCCAGAATAAAAATACTGTTGATATTCTTCTCCTATTGTAGCTTTAAGAATACCTTTGGTCTAAAACATATAAATAAACAAAGAGTGCAGGATTATGATGCAAAGTTAGTAAAGATAAAAGTAGTAACGTTCTAGCTTGAGCCCATTCAAAAAATTAATTTCATGTTCCTTATTACCTACTAAATTTTGTGTTATTCAAACTTTACTTGTTACATGACTAATATTTTCTGAGAACAATAAAATTACTAGTAGTATTCTGATTTTTTATCTAAACTGACACACAACTTGTAACTATAAAAATAACAAATATTTCTAAATAATTAACATAAACAATCACTTTTAGGTAGGTGAAGGCTATTTGAGAATGATATTACCTGGCTGTTCTACTTAAATTTGTAAAATGACTATTTTAATTAGATACTTTTTTTTCTGGCAGTCATAGATATGCTTTAAAAATTAGGGCTTACAACCATATTATCAAAGGTGACTGAAAAACTACTGGAGTCACATAAATACTTACAATGATCCAATGTGACCATATGAAATATAGGCATGTTAGCTAATTTGTATTGAAACATCCACCCACGAAACCCAGCCTATTTTTATTTCTTTAATTACAATCAAATACTATTATAGAAAGTTTAAAATCAGTAGGGTATTTTGTATAACCCCTAAAATTAAAATATAAATATTGAAATTTTTATTTTGGTGGCACAAAGATCCCCGTGGTGCTGTTCTATGACTCACTGGGTAGGTCAGAAACTCTGAGTGCTGTGTGTCACTGACAAAGCTCTGAAATAACCGCCTTCCCTGTTCTAGATATTAAAATGGGCAGGCTGAAATAACTTGTTGAAAAATGAACAGGAATTAGTTGAGATATTCTATGAAATATTTCACCAGCTAGTTTTTAGCAAGTATTGCCATGCTCTCTTTAAAACAAATATTTTAAAGAAATAACAACTACACATTTCTGGCAATTTTGCTCTTGAAGGTAGCAGGCAGTGAAAGTATAGATTTACATGAGAGACTCTTGAATACTGAAAACAAACGAGGGCTGAAGGGGAAGGGGGAAAGGGGAAGGTGGGTGATGGACATGGAGGAGGGCACTTGTGGGGAAGAGCACTGGGGTGTTATATGGAAACCAACTTGACAATAAACTATAAAAATAAAAGAAAGAAAGAAAGAAAGAAAGAAAGAAAGAAAGAAAGAAAGAAAGAGAAAGAAAGAGAAAGAAAAAGAAAGAAAGAGAAAGAAAGAGAAAGAAAAAGAAAAAGAAAGAAAGAAAAAGAAAGAAAGAAAGAAAAAGAAAGAAAGAAAGAATAGATTTAAATTCTAGACTGGGTCATCTCATAAACATTTACATGTATTCACACATATGTGCAAACACACACTTTTCTTTTCCATACATATAATTGATAGGAACAGGATTTTGTTTCATTCCAATTTGTCTATAAAATAATTTCATTTTAAATTGAAACAACCTAAATTGTCTAGAAACATTTCTTAGGAATATCAAATACATCACTCATATCCCTGATTATGCATTGAGTTTCAAGAAGTAGACTAAGAAATAATTTTTTAAAACATGTTAGTTTGTTATTTTTGCTCACAGACTTTTTTTTATAGAAAATTATTTGTCTGAAATGCTGTAGTATGTTAAAGTATTATAATTAGAAAGTTAAACCATGATTGCTTCTTACACTAATTATAAAGATGAATTAGAATCATCCTTCTATTTTATCCTGTGCACATGAAGTATTGAGAGAATGTACTTTTAAGGGTTTAAATATCTGAATGTTAAATATGATATTTTATGAATAAGTACTTCTTTTCAAAATCAGAACTTTTATATACTTGAAAACATTTATATATTGGCAAACTGTAGTGTTTTAACATAATTTTTGTTTTAACATAATGTTTTACAAAGAAAAATATATTAACCAAAACTTCAAAAGAGCTGTTCTTCAATTATTTTAAATTCTAATATCACTATTGTTTTGCCCAATGTAATAATTACCTGCATGATTATAACCCAAGAAGAGAAGAGCATATGAAAGGTTAACTATGGGAACTGTCTTACAGACTGTCAATAAAAAGTAATGAAATATATAAATTTAAAAATCACCTTAAGCTTCTATGAGATGTGGGAAGGTAGTATTAATTTCTACTACACTGCACACCAGTCCACCAGTCTCCTACTATATTTACTGTTCTATTCTTCCAAAAGAACTTGCAAATGTATGCATAGTACTTCCATTACTGCACGGGTCTGTCCTTTCTTTATTTATCCCCTTAGTCATTTTTCTTTCTTTCCAATATTCAAAGATTCCAAAATAATGTATAGTTCAGAAATGGTGTGTAAACTTTTCATAAAAGTAAACATCTTGCAGAAAATCTCTTTGTAAAATGAAAAACGATACCATGACATCTATCTTTATATTAAAGATGTCCCTCTAATACAAATTACTGTCAGACCACCTACACCCACACCCACACCCACACCCATACACATAAAGTCATATTTATGTAATAAGTACTATTCTCTGGATTTTAACTATTTGAAATAATCTTATATAAAATACTGTCAGCCTTAATTGCTATTTTATCAAATAGGGATGTGGTATCCAAATTTTGTTGGTAGAACTTACATCTGTCCACATATAACTTAATAAAGGTGTGTTATGATTTAAGAGAAAATATTGATTATATATTAGTATTTGTAGTAGCACTTAACTTTAGATAGTAATAATTCTGCATAAGATTACTGATCTTAGAGATTAAATAAAAAAATAAAATAAAATATAAACATAAAAAGTTATTAAATTCCAAATTAAAAAAATACACATACTGAATAGCCTAGCCAAGGGAACATGTCACCCAACTTTTATTTATTTTTGACCCAAGAAAATGAAAAAGCTCTCAAGGGGCTCCTGGGAAGCTCAGTCAGTTAAGTATTTGACTCTTGGTTTTGGCTCAGATCATGATCTCATGGTTCGTGAGTTCAAGCCCCACATGGGGCTCTGCACTGACAGTGCAGAGCCTGCTTGGGATTCTCCCTCTCTCTCTCTGCCCCTCCCCTATTTGCCCATTCTTTCTCTCAAAATAAATAAATAAATAAAATTTAAAAAAGATATGTGGAATCTTTAAAAAATTAAAAACTCATATTTACACTTTTTTCATGAAGAATAAAAAACATATATGTATCTATTTGCATGCTTAATCTAATATGGACACTAGCAAGAAATAGCTCTCTGAAAAGGAGGTGAGACAAAAAGAAAATTGAATCCATTTGCATTGTGTTTCAGAAAAGTAGTGTTCTATTTCCATTTTATGTGTCAGGTCAGAGCCAAGAAGAAGCTGAGGCACTAGTGTGGAAGCCTGGAGACAGCGGGCAATTGAATACTGGGTGGGGTAGGGAAGAGAAAAGGAGGGTGGAAAATTATGTAAGACGGTCTACTTGTTTCCTTCTTAGGTATAGGAATACAGCATTTACCAAAGAAAAAGTCTGTGCATTGGCAGTATTTGCATCCCCAGTGAGATGATCCATAGCACATTTTAATTATATGTATGGCTTCATTTTTACTGGTGAATCAATTAACAAACTGACTCACATATGTATATGCATACTTAAAATCTTTTTTTTAATGTTTATTTTTCAGAGACAGAGACGGGGCACGAGTGGGGGAGGAGCAGAGAGAGGAGGAGACACAGAATCGGAAGCAGGCTCCAGGTTCTGAGCCGTCAGCACAGAGCCCGATGCGGGGCTCAAAGTCACGAACTGGGAGATCATGACCTGACCCGAGGTCGAATGCTTAACCGACTAAGTCGAAGCAGCCCTGTATACTCATTTCTAAAGAAATAAGTATAATAAACCTGAATCCTAGACAGCACACAAATTATTTGGTGTAACGTATACCAACTAAATCAAACATAATGTTGACAGCTACAAATCAGTTTTCAGAACTATACTCTGCAGTTGCTACCATCAATTCAATCTTTCATGGAATGCTAAGTGGTCCAGGTCCTGTGTTGGGAGTTAGAGATAAAGGATATATATGACAGCGCTCTTGCTTTAAGGAACTTACAGATTAGTTGTAGGAAAAAGATGTGTAAATGCAACAGTGCAGTGTAAACATGCTGGAATATAAGTATATGAAGAGTACAAAGCAGACACAAAGCCTAACTGGATGGAGAGGGGTAAGAAATTGAGTGACAATGATTATATTTATCTAAATGTCTTTCACATTTTTGTACTACAAGAATCCTATTCTTTATTATCAGACACTCCCATAAGGTTGCTCTCTGTTATCTCTGTGTTGGAGAGTTCCCCAAACCCAGTTTAATAGTGTTTATGTGCTTAAGTATTGTTTTTAAAGAAAAAAAAATCTTTACTTAAATTTTCCCTATTCCTAGACTTTTAATTATGTATTATCAAATTAACATGAGATAAGATTAACAATATAATTATACTAATTTTACTAGCATCAACTCCTTTTCAGGAAAAAAAAAGTAATTAAGTGACTATTTCTCTATGTGCAGCCAAAGAAGAACCTCTATGGGAATCCTATGAAAAGATCAAAAACACTAAATAGGTAGGTTTTAAAGTTGATATGTTTCTGATTAAAAATAAATAGTAAGACAAATTAATTTACTCCTTTGCCAAATAAGAACTATAACTCATTATGGTCTTATAAAGCAATGAGAGTGTCTGTAGTCATATTTCATAATGGCAGGAAAATTATTTAACTATTTCATAAAGCCATACCTTAATATACATGCAAAATAAGCTCTGTTATAATTTAAGATATCTTAATTAATAGTATGTACTATTTTATTTAGGGATGCCATATTATATACTACATATGCATGGACTTACATTTATAAAGCAATGACTATCAATAGTGGATACTTTTCTTTCATTCATTCATTCATTCATTCATCCAACATCCCATCTTCCATCTTCTGGCAACAGACCCCAGTTTTCCTTTGGAAACACCCTCTCTCATTCTTTGTACCTGTGCTTCAGGGAAGGCTGACAACTTTCCAATGCTCTAGCAGTACAAACATAACAGAGCCTGACACATCAAAATTCCCACACCCCTGGCAAGTACTGATTTGGGATTAGGAACACGGCCCAGGATGGTCCAGTAAGAGTTAACCTGAGCATCTGGTAAAACTGTTCAGACAGAGATACTTGTATTTCTAATCTAGTAGAGCACAACCCTGACATTACTAGTAACTATTTTGTCACCATATGGAAAGACTGAAAATAAAGTTAACCTAGATAAAAGGAGACCCCAGAAATGGAGAGAGAAAATTTATGACAGCATTTTGGCATCTGAATCCAACCATGTCTAAAGCCTGCACAGATCAATATAATTCCTTTTTTTTAAGCCACTTTGAGTTAGATTTCTATAATTTATACCAGCCAACTAGCATATTAGAAACTGTTTTTACATTCTTATTATATCATATATTATTTGCCTATCTAAAAGAAATACCACATTTTGTTGTATCGGTTGATGCTTTAAAAGTCAAGACATTACCAAGATATACCCTACATGATCTAAGAAAATAAATCTCTTTTATTTCCCTAATGTATTACACCTTAGGCTACTGAGGCAGCATTTAGTAATGTCCAATAAAGATGCATGTGTCATTTGGGGATCTATATTGAATTGCTGACTAAAGTAAATTGAAAACCTCTTATCTTTTCTTTTGATTACAGATTTTATACAGACAAATAACTGCCTTCTTGAAAAGTATGGATTTGACAAAATATGTATAGGATTGCTACATGAATACAAAGTATCCAAATAGGAAAAAAAAGGAACTCTTTTAACTCTCTGGCAGTCTGTTTAATCTGCTCACTTTTGATAATAAAATCAAAGGCAATATAGTTTTCATAAACATGCATTGTATCACTGCAAAATACCATGCTGTCTTTTCTTACATGTCTTCACCCATTCTTCCCCCACCACTGCCAACACCAGGTTTCAAACCCAGGAGCCACCTGTGCCTTTTCTTCCTCCCTAGATCTCTACATCCTGTTATGTACTGTTGATATTTTTTCTCCCTGAAATGCTTCTTTTAAGACTGATATGCCATGCTGAATCCAAACTTTACCTTCTAATTCTTAGATATACTCTATATTAGTTATTTTTCCATGTTTTTTTCTTGTTGTTTATTCATTTGTCCCAACTGAAATTGTTATGTACCTATATTCCCACACTGTTCTTTATCTGAAAATGCATATTTTTGCCTCCTGAAAGCATATATGTCCTGTAAGAGCAGTTCAAATGCAATATAGTTTGTAAACTCAATCCTGGTTCCCTAAAGAAGTGTCAAATGCTTTTCTGTATTTCTTATTATGTTACTTATCCTATGCTGGCTTATATTAGCATGCAACAGATAATTACCTCTCTTACAAAATTTTATTTTTCAGAAGGCCATTATTTTATTTAGTTTTGCATTTATTATTTGCACTTAATTGACATGATCAACTGGATTAACTGTTTAAAAGTAAACCAAAAAGTAAAATATAGATTAATTAGAGGCAAAATAATAAACTATTTAAAAGATTCCATCATGGCCATGCAATTTTGTGTGAGTGTGTGTGTGTGTGTGTGTGTGTGTGTAAAAATATGACATGGGGTTATTAAAACAAGAATAACTTTACCATCTCTAAAATCCAAACTTCAAAGATTATCCTTTCAGCTGGAATGATCATCCTCCAGTAATCCACCAAAATGTCCAATGCAAAGGGGAAGGGGTGAGGTGCCCGCTACCTATTCTCTAGGCCTTTTAGAAAACATGGAATTGTTCCTTTGGCCACATAGATGTGAAACTATAAGAAAGGTGATACTGTGGGCACCAAGGGAATGGGCACTGTTCTAAAAGGAATGCCCCACCAGTGTTACCATGGCAAAACTGGGAGAGTCTACAATGGTACCCACATGCTGTTGGCACTGCTGTACACAAACAAGAGCATGATTCTTGCCAAGAGAATTCATGTACCTATTGAGCATATTAAGCACTCAAAGAGCTGAGATAGCTTCCTGAAGCGTGTGAAGAAAAGTGATAAGAAAAAAGAAGGTAACCAAAGAGAACATTAGTTGGGTTCACCTGAAGTGCCAGCCTGCCTCACCTAGAGAATCACACTGTTTGAGAAACAATGGAAAGGAGCCTGAGCTGCTGGAACTCATTCCCTATCAATTCATGGGATGATAAGTGTAAAAAAAAAAAAGACCTCAAGACCATAAAAAAAATTCAAAGATTATATTGCAAGCATACTGAAATGTACAAAAAGATAAATGCATAGATGTTTTAATCTTACAAAATGACTGAAATCAATAACACTCATAGGTTTATGATCACTTAGAAACCCACTAACATTATGAACGGATGTTGTACTTTGTGAGATGCTTTTTCTGCATCTGTTGAAATGATCATATGGTTATCCTTTCTTTTATTAATATGGTGTATCACATTAATTGATTTGCAGATATTGAACCACACTTGCATCCCAGCAATAAGTCCCACTTGATCACAGTGAAATGATTTTTTAAAAAATGTATTGTTGGATTCTGTTTGCTAGTATTTTGTTGAGGATTTTTGCATCTTTGTTCATCAGAGATATTGGCCTGTAGTTTTCTTTTTTAGTGGAGTTTTTATAGGTTTTGTATCAGAGTAACGCTGACCTCATAGAATGAATTTGGAAGTTTTCCTTCCTTTTCTATTTTTGGAACAGTTTGAGAACAGGTATCAACTCTTCTTTAAATGCTTGGTAGACTTTGCCTGTGAAGCCATCTGGCCTTGGATTTTTGCTTGTTGGGAGTTTTTTTTTTAATTAATTAATTAATTTATTATACTGATTCAATTTCTTTGCTGGTTATTGGTCTATTCAAGTTTTCTATTTCTTCCTATTTCAGTTTTGGTATTTCATTCAAATGGAGTTGGGAAAACTGGACATCGACATGCAAAAGAATGAAACTGGATGACTGGTTTACACCGTACACAAAATTAGTTAAAAATGGATTAAAGACCTAAATATGAGACAAGAAACCATATAAATGGTATAGGTGTGTAGGAGAACACAGGCAATAACCTCTTTGACATTGGCTGCAACAATTTCTTTCCAGGTATGTCTCTGGAGGCAAGGGAAACAAAAGCAAAAATAAACTATTGGGACCTCATCAAAATAAAAAGCTTCTGCTTGGTAAGGGAAACAATTAAACAAAACTGAAAGGCAAACTACAGAATGGGAGAAGGCATTTGCAAATGACATATCTGACCAAAGGTTAGTATCTAAAATATATAAAGAACTTATAAAACTCAACACCTGAAAAACAAATTCCAATTTTAAAAATGGGCAGAAGATATGAATAGACAATTTTCCAAAGACATACAGATGGTCAACAGACACCTGGAAAGATGCTCAACATCTTTGATCATCAGGGAAATACAAATCAAAACTACAATGAAATATCACCTCAGGGTGCCTGGGTGGCTCAGTTGGTCAAGCATCTCTTGATTTTGGCTCAGAGGATCATCTCAAGTTCCTGAGATCAAGCTCCATGTCAGGCTCTTTGCTGACAGTGCAGAGACTGCTTGGGATTCTCTCTCTCCCTCTCTCTCTGCCCCTCCCCCACTCATTCTCTCTCTCTCTCTCTCTCTCTCTCTCTCCCCCCCTCCGTCCCCTCCCTCCCTCTCTCTCAAAATAAATAAACTTAAAAAAAAAGATCACCTCACACCTGGTCAGAATGGGTAAAATCAACAACACAAGAAACAACAGGTGTTGGTGAGGAAGTGGAGAAAGGGGAATCCTCTGGCACTGTTGGTGGTAATGAAAACTTGTGCAGTCACTCTGGAAAACAGTATGGAGGTTCCTCAAGAAGTTAAAAAGGGAACTACCCTATACTTCAGCAATTGCACTACTAGGTATTTACCCAAAGAATACAAAAACACTAATTCAAAGGGATACATGTCCCTTGATGTTCATAGCAACATTGTCTACAACAGACACTGTCTTCCAAATTGTGGAAACAGCCCAAGTGTCCATCGACTGATGAATGAACACAGAAGATGTAGTGGTGTGGCATGAACATGGGAAAGCAAAAGAAAGCAAGAAAGTATGCGACCATAAACCGAATCCTTAGTCTTCAAGATCAGAGGCTTAAAGAGAAGGATAGATTGAAACCTAAAAAGAAGGAAAAGATCTCAGTGCACTCAAGAAAGGAGAAATCCCCCAACATCCTTCCAGCATATTCTTCCAATGTAACACACAGCTGGGCCTACCTTCCCACAGCCTGGTGATACCAACTTTATCAACTTTTCCATTAAAGCCAAACTTGACTTAGTACAATCAATGATGGACTGTCTGTAAGCCAAGTGTATCCCTTGTGTAACTGTATGGCTGAAAGTGAGAAATTGAGGCAAAAGTATCGAGTGGCTTTAAGGATTGCCAGGTATCCAAGATTTGAATGATTACCATGCACACACAAAGGAACCTATGCAGATGACTGCTTAGTACACAAAGTAGCTCAGCACCAGTGCTACATTGTAGCCACAGTTGACTGGGACCTTAAAGGAAGGATCCAGAAGATCCCTGGAGTTCCCATCATGTACATTTCTAACCAAAGGTACAACACTGAGCAGATGCCAGATGATTATGTAGCCCCTCAGTTCTAATTCTAACACTCTAAAGATAGAGGTCCTCTGCCTTCCTTTACCAAATTTTTCTGTTGCCAGTTCATATAGCAATACGCTATAGCATGAGTTATTCTCCTTACCCATTTGCTCTCTTATGAGCTGAATATGATTAAACACAATCACTTTTTGATGTTGTTTTGAAATTGATATTTTGTATCATTTTGAATTTTGCTGCATCTTTTTATAAATCAGATGATTACACACACTCACACACAAAAGAAGATGTAGTATAGATATACAATACAATATTACTCAGCCATCAAAAAGAATGAAATCTTGCCATTTGCAATGACATGGATGGAGCTAGGGAGAATTACACTAAGCGAAATAAGCCAGAGAAAGACAAATACCATATGATTTTACTCATATGCAGAATTTAAGAAACAAAACAAGCAAAAGGTGAAAAAAAAAGAGAGGAGGCAAACTGAGAAACAGACTCTTAACTAAAGAGAATAAACCGATAGTTACCAGAGGAGAGTTTGGGTAAAATAGGTGATGGGCATTAAGGACTGTACTTGCTGTGATAAGCAAGTTGTATGGAAGTGCTGAACCACTGTAGTGTATACCTAAAATTAATATTACACTGTATGTTAACAATTGAAATTTAAACAAAACCTTGAGAAAAAAATCACTAACATCATAAGAATTAAATGATTAAATATGCACTATACGCCTTTTCTTACATTTTCATTGATGTATTATGTTTTTCCTATGATATTTCATAGTTTGTTAGCCCTTACGCACTAAGGTTTTGTGGCTAGCCTACTTTAGCCGTCAACATATAGTCAGATTGGTTCTAAAAGTCCAGAACACAAATATATTAGCATTTACTTGATTATGTGATGAACTGGATCAATGAACAACGTGACTCCAATGACAGTTTCTACTGTCATAATCACAATTCATAACTGGGGCAATTACCTCCTACCCCTTGCCTTGGTTCAAGCAATTACATTTTTTCCCTCAGAATAATTGAGTTTATACTTCATTTTGTAACTTCTTTCAAAGGGCCATACTGTGTTCCTCCTTGTGGACACAAGATATGAGGCAGAATGACAGACCGTACACCTCTATTTTTGTGTCCCCTTGGAAGCAGACAGAAACTGAAAGATAATCCCCATGAAATTTCTAAAGGCAAATAAAGTTTAACTGAACTATATTTTTACGTAATACATTATTTCACTTTGCCCCTTGAAGCATTATTCAAAGATGTGTTTCTTTTTCTTTTGATGACTGTTGCCTATTTTAAAGATACATCACATCACATTCCAGACAGGGACACTCTTAGGTATAAGAAAAATAGGAAAAATCATGTTTTGTAGGTAAGAACAAGGAAAAGTACTGTAAATGATTCCTGTTATGTTGAGATGCTATGCACTCTAGACATAGTTATGTCAAAACAGAAAAATACTAGAAGTCAAATAATTATAAAGAAACCATAAAAGTTGTAAGTAATAAACTATTTTCGGGCAGCCTATTATCTACAAATGAAAAAAAAACTTGCAGCATTGTCTTCTTAATGCATACTTTACTAAAATGAGGTTAAATTTCTGGAACTTCCATTTGTCATCATCGCCTATGTGCAAAATTATCAAAAATCTCTTATAAATCATTATTATTATATTATTATTTAAACCATATCTTCTTAGACAAACTCAGAGTTTATATAATAAGACGTATGTTCAGAGTTTTTAATTCCAATTAGTGAAAAAAATGTACTTGAAATATTTGGGTTGTTAATATGAAAACTAATGCTTTTAATTTAATATGTTAAAGGTTGTAAAGTCAATTTAAAAAGTGAAAAATAGCTATGAACATTAAAGTAGGGGATATGTTCATGGAAGTGGATGATGAAAAGGGATGAAAAATAAGGATAGAGGGAATAAAAAATTCTATTTTGGATATTTTAAGTTTGAAATCCCCATCAGACATCTAAGTCATGATATCAAGTAGGTGATTGGCTAACGATCTGGTGATCAGAGGAAATTTGACAGTTATTTAAAGCAATAGGAATGGATAAGGTAGTTTAGGGGAAGGTAAAAGTGAAAAAAACAATTCATTAAATAGTAAAGAGTAAAGAACTTTAACAATATTAAACTGCTAAAATCAAAGATATTCAAAATAGAGCAGGAAAATTAATTACTAAAAAAATAGTGAACCAAATGTACATGAGGTAATGGTCTAACTACTAACCTCTTTCTTTTTAAAAATGTGTAGTAGTATATATTGCCTTCTGGAAATCACATTGTAGTTACATATAAAACATAACCTTTGCCTTAGGGTGTCTCGCCTTTAGTGATCCTTCTGGGAAATAACCCAGAACATGGAAAATATCATATACACAAAACAGTGTACAGGCACTACATGAAATTATAAAATAATGTGGAAAATAACACAAAACTCTAAAATATATATAAATGTGTATGTAGAGTCTGGATTAAATAGTGTAAAATTATATGCAGTAAAACTGAAATGAAGGGAATAATAGAAACTGAATTTCAGATGAGCTTTTCCCCCCTACCATGTAAATTGTCTTATTTTAATATTTTAAAAGCAGTGTAATAAAAGGAAATAAAAAAATTACTTCTAAATTTACTGCTGGATAAAAAAATTATGCAAAAGGACAATAAACAACATATTTAGAATAGTTTTAGTACATTTCTTGATACTCACTGCACAATTATTTATTCAGTGAGTGTTCCAGGTATTGTTTCAGATTTGTGGATTTTATAAAAGTAAATAAAAAAATTAGATCTCCCCTTTATGAAGCTTACAGTCAGGTAGTATCTATTATAATGACTACTAAATATTTAAATTTATATTATAAAAGTAGTTGAGAAATGACAGAAGGAGATTTAGAAAATACTTTTAAATTTTAAAATAAGGAAATTTACAGTTTTAAATAAGAATCATGTAATTAAAATAAATACCTATTTAGGAAAAGCAGAAAGTTAATGTTAGAATTTAAAAATTTTTTATATTCTGAGTTTATTCATGGATTGATTTAATATTCTATGATACAACAAACTAATTAGATACAGAAGAAAATGTCTCAACTATGTTTGAAAACTCAATCTTCACTTAAACTTCTTTAAATAGATGAATTTTTAAAACTTGCATAATTTGGGTTTTTAATTTTGTTTTTTCAAATTTTTGATTAAGCCATTTTTACCATTAAAATTAAATGTTATTTAGTTGAAAAGATTGATATGCAATATTTTTTACCTAATTTAAGCTATTACTGAAGTCAAATACAGGTGTTATAGGTATTTGATATTTACTAATCATCCTAATACAACACTTCTTATATTTGATTTTACCAACAATTTTTCTGAAGCCAATACTTATTTTTTAAAAGATAATACATGTTTGCATTTCAGTATCTTACTAGTAAAATTTGATAATTTATTCACAAATGACTATCGTTAAGAAAATGAGATTTCACAAATTATTCTTACTTAACACTTGAGATAAATATTAACAAATATTAACTAACATAAAAGACTACAGAAGAATGTCAGTAATTTAACAAACTATATTATTAGTCACAAAACTAAGCTCTTTTCTTATATATGGATTGAAGTAGTTCACTTCTAATATTTAATAAATCATAAAAACACATTAATTTTATAACTTCTATTATTTGGCTCAAAACAAATTGTAAGTTAATGAAATAGAACATTTCCTTTTCCTAAATATTTTTAGAGTATCTTAAAAAAACTGTATCATCTAATAAAAGAAAAAAACAATAGCTTAATGAAACAAATTATAAAGGTATTAGGTTCAGAATATGAAAATGATCAACTTATTATCTCCTAGAATGTTCCTTAATCAAAGATGAATTAGAAAAGTCAACAATGAAAAACAACTTTTTACTCTATAGTGAGCAGGAGTCAAACTCTCTAATCTGGCAAAACTAATCTTACCTGAAAGAACATCCAAGACATTCACATGCTTCAAATTTCTAAGCATTTTAAAAAGTAAAATGTTGAAAATAAACTTGATAACCACCCCTTTTATATGGCTTTATTTGAAAAATAAGAAAAAATTCTATTGAACTGTACACACACACAGCAAGAAGACTAAAAGCAAGAAGACTAAAACTAAAACTAAAACATTATACATGCATAATGTTCTGTCTTGAGAACACATTGTGGTATAAGAATTATTGCAGCTATGGCTGCAAGAAAAACGTCGATGACATAAACAAAACACCTCCATCTAGCAGGTAGTCCAGAAAGACAGAATACTGCAAATCTTCCTACTTATGAGCCAATGCCTGAGTCATGTATGGGATGTAAAATAAGCAACATTACAGAGTGACTATATCACTCTTTTTCCCTGAAGTATACCACTTTTTTTCAATCTGAATAACTGAAAAGCACTAGATTTTCCATAAACATGAATATATCTTCATATGAAATTATACCTTCAAAAGGGACTTCGGAAGGTCATATAATATGGTATTTACCATATGGTGTGTTATGAAAATATAAATTAGGTGCTTTCAGCAGTAATTCCTAACTTGCTCTCAGGCAGATCCTCTGATTCCCATCACACACTTGGGTGTGAAGAATACACTATCTACAGCATAACGAACTTAGAAGTTTGCAATAGAATGAATATGGTTAGAAGCATTCGTTTAACCCTTTTCCATAATTTCTGTAATCTGTATATAAAGATCTCCAAGGTAAGAGAACTCCTAATTATTCCTGGTAATTGTCAAGGACTATTAATGCTATCAGAAAACATAATCATTCTTTGCATAATAACCCTTCATAGATTTAAATTGTACTAGTTAGTAAACTCTTACTGTTCTCAATGCTAAACTTAATACCTACTCTTCAACTTTTCACAAAGTTGAAGTTCAAATATTTTTTAATTTATTATTTTTCAAATAAAGTGTGTTATATTATGGAAAAACGTCTTGATAAAGTCTGAGAGACGAGACAGTGTTAGTACACAATCATTTTAGTCAACTAATATGCATTTTTCATATAGTAAACAGCTTCAGAAAACATTTCTCTGACTCTTTAACTATAGATGCTCAATCTCCTGCCAGATCTATTAAGTATCTCCATAGGTATTTTTGATGTAAAAGTAGGATTGAGAACCTCTGATATATTAAGAAAAATGAAGAAAATATTACATATATTCCATAATTTGATATAACTTTAAAATATGAAAAAGTGTCATTTCCTTTGTCAGTTAATAAATGTCTCCTCTAGGCCTGAACCCTCTCTCGTGAACCTTCCTGAAATTCTTCAATAAAGCATTCCATGACTAGAAAAAGAGGAGTCAAGTAGCTCAAACAGATATAATGTCAAAGATGGTCCAATCTTTCTCTTGGGAAATTCCCACTTTATATTCTTTAAAACACAGTATATACCACAACTGAAGTCATTTTCTCCATATTGTTTTACATTCCCAGTTTTCATTTTAAAAACAATGTAGAGATATAAATAGAAAAAGTTAATAATGTTCATATTCCTTGTCATCACTCTATGATACATGAGCACAAGATGTTTTCTGACTATTAAACATAGGGCCATATGTTTCTTAGCAACTTAATATTCTTTAGATAATATATTATTAACATGATTCTAAGCCAATTTATGTGGCTCCAACTCATTATTTTTAATGGCATCACACATAATATTCTGCAATACCATGATTTATTCAGTCATTCTCCTGTTAGAGGTCAGGCTGTTTCCCAACTTTTGCCACTGCAAATAATACTGTGATATACATCCTTGTCTCTATATTCCCATGTATTGGTGCATTAAGTTTTACTGGATAGATTCTCAAAAGCTGCAATATTATAGCATTTGTTACATCAATATTGTATAAAAATGATTATTTCCTATATCCCTGCCAGCACATTAAGTTTATAAAATGCACATCACACACATACACATAGATTTTTTGTGCTCCTGATCTATGTGCATTATTAACACACAAAGAATTTTATCTGTTTGGTAAAAAATCAGTATAATCTTATGATGTTGATTCATCTTTCCCTGATGCCTACTGAGGTTCAACATGCTTTCATATATTCATTGTATATTTCCATTTCTTCTTCTGTAAAGTGTCTTTGCATAATCTGGACCTATTTTTCTCCTGTCTTTTTTTTTTTTTTTCTTCACATCTAGGAGTTCCCTCTAAACTAGAGTTAGTAATTCATTGTCATGTGTTTAACATATATTTTTCCAAGGATACTGCCATCTTTGCTTAGTAGTGTGTATTCTGCTTACCAAAAATATAAAGTATTTATATACCAAATCTTTTAACCTATTTCTTTGTTCTAGATTTCCTTCTTGCTTAATAAAAAGTCATCCTCAACTTGATTTTGCATACTATAATTTACAGTTTCAACCTTGAATGCATTGAGATTTATTTTTACATAGTATACAGAATGAAGGTCTGAATTTATTTTCTTTCAGGTGAATAGTCAAGTATACCAACCCCATTTATTATTAAATAAAACATCCTTTTCTAAAATGAATTAAAATGACACTTAAATATTACTCTGGACCAGGCAGTGTTCTAAGTGCTTCTCATGTTTTCATTCATTTGAGAATCATAGCAATCCTATGAGCTAGGGCACTGTTGTTATTCACATTTGTACGATGAGAAACACAATGACAAAGTTAAAGATGTTTCTTCAAATCAGAAAATTAGAAAGTGGCAAACATTTGATTTGAAACCAGGAATTATGACTCCAAATCATAGTTCTCTTAATCCCTAAATTAAACTACTTTTCTTAATGTAAAATAAAATACAGTAAATCATCATATGTACTTAGATTTCTGGAATCTAATAGGTTTCACTGATCAATTATATGTGTTTGTGTTAATATCACATTCCTTTTATTATGATAGCTTTATAATAAATTTTAATACTGAGTCAAATATGTCATCCCACAAATATATTATTTTCATGATAATCCTTTCATTAAAAGTTTACTGGTAATTCTTGGGCATTTATTTTTCATATGAATATTAAAATCATTTTGCCTTTGTTTCTATCCCCCATAATACCAAAAACATTTGGAAGAAAATGAAAATTACTATATATTTACATGTTAATTTAAAAGTATTGATATTTCTATGTTAAATTTTCCAAAAGTCTATCTATTCATTAAGGAAGTATTTTATGTACTTATATGAAAATTGTACATTCTCTTAATATGGATTCTATCCTTTTTTTTGGTTCAATTTACTCCTGGAAAGTTTTACAAATTTTGATATATATATGATATACACTAAGAAAACTACACTCAAATATTAGCAATTTTTTACCATCAGCAATTTTATAAAGCTCATCCTAGTAGTAAGCACAGTACATAAACTCTAATGTATATAATAAAATCAGTTCACTTAAAAAAGAACATTTGGATTTCACTATTTTTCTAGAACTTTCTTAAATACACTTCTAATGAACATTACCCTGGTATTACACACATGTACATACACACACACCAACTCCCACACATACGCTCAAGGAAATGAAAATTTTGGTATTTTGTTGGAGAATTATGACAATATTTGAGACAACAGCCTGACTAGCTTTCAAACTGTTCTGAGTAAACCAGAAGTCTAATGAAGAAAGTGATGTCCCTTTGTTAACCTCTTTATTCAATACAGAAACACATAAATACAGAGAACAAACTGGTGGTTACCAGAAAGGAGGGCGTGAGTGGAAAAGTGGAATAGGTGAAGTGAATTAAGAGTTATAGACTTTGAGTAATAAAATAACTCACAGAGATGCAAAGTACATCAAAGGGAATAGGGTCAATAATACTGTAATAACACTGTGTGGTGACAGATGGTAACTACACTTTTCATGGCACTGTGTAATGTATAGAATTGTCAAATCATCATGTTGTGTACCTTAAACTAATATAACATTGTATGTCAACTATACATAAATTTTAATAAATTTATTAAATAATATTAAATAAACAAATTAAATTGCAATAAAAAATTTTAAAGCATCCTTTATTCAGGTGGTTTATATTCTTAGAGAACTTATGTTCAAAATTTCATTTGAAGGGATTTTCAAAAGTAAACTAATTTTTAAACATATAGGCCATAAGCCTATATTTCCCCCTAAGACAAGTCATTCAACAAATATTAATTGAGAACCTATTATATTCCAGGTTGGTGCTTCTAATACATGAGAGAATAAAACAAAGATCCCTGTTGTCATGGATCTTACTTTCTAGGAAAGTGAGAGAGACAATGCACGGTAAATATGAGAATAAACAAATATATGGTTTTCTGTGAAGGGATGGAAAAATACTGCAAGATAAAGGGAATTAAGGGTACTAGAAGGAGGAGGCCAGTTTTCAATATTACATAGGATGGTCAGTAGGCCTTATTGAAAAGGTGAATTTTGAAGTAAGACTTGAGGGCTATGAAGGTGTTAGCCAAGTAGATCTCTGAGATTAAAGAATTTAATGCAGAGAGAAAAGCAAGAACAAAATACTGAAGTGAGAGCACACCTATTGTCTGAAAGGAAAAGCAAGCAGGTAAATTTGGCTGAGGCAGACAGTAAGGAGGTGAAGTAGGAAATGAAGTGAAAGAGATAATGAGGCAAGGACCAGATCTTGTAAATTAATGGATATCAGTTTGGGGATTTTGGCTTTTACTGAGTGAAATTGGAAACTATCACAGATATAGGCAAAGGGGGGAAAACCCCACAAAAACCTGACACATTTTTAAAAGGAATACACACTTGGTGTACAACAAACTTTTGGAGAGCAAGGGTAGAAAGGGCAGGAAATCCTATATGAAGGCTATTGCAATAATACAGGCATGGACTAGGGTAGCAGTAGATGTAACGAGAAGTGATTAAGATTCTATATCCATTTTAAAGGCAGAGTCACTATTATTTCTTATAGGAACTGGATTGGGTTATGAAAGAAAAGAGGTGAGAGTGAATCTAAGATTTCTGGTCTGAGCAAGTGGATGCATGGCATTGCCTTCTACTGAGATGGTGAAGGCTGAAAAAGATAGAACAGGTTTAGGGTAGTTTTTTGGACTGTTGAATTTAAAATGTCCATTAGATATGCAAGGGGAAATTGCTGGATGAGAATCTGGACACAGTCTATAGTTTCTTAGTGAGAGCGGATTAGAGATAAATATGAACCCAAGTTATGTAGGACCAGAATCATACAATTTTAGGGGACATTTCTGGGAAATATATTCAAAATTATGAACATAAAATAAGGTGCAGTGCCTTGTAATAACCCTGTAGAGGTGAGAAATTTTAAGGCTTAAGCTTTATTAGTCCATAGTAAAGCTGCATCTCACTAAAGACATAAATTTTGCAGATTGGTAACATATGAAAGCCATGGTATCAGATAAGGAGAAAGAAAGTATAAACCCCAAAGAAGTCCTAAGACATGGAGATTTCCAAAATTAAGTGGGATGAGGAGAAGAACTAGCAAAGGATTCTGAGACAAAGCTCATGATATGATGCTAAAACCTCAAGTGTGTAGTATCCTGGAAGCCAAGTAAAGAAAGTTTAGCAAGGGAGGGGAAGTGACAAATTATAACAAATACTGCCGATAGGACAAGTAACATGTGGACTGAGAACAAACAAATGGAATTAGCAGTGTGGTCCTCACTGATGTCCTTAGCAAACACGGATTTGGTGGAATGGTAGAGGCAAAAATCATGCTGGAATGGACCTAAGAAAGAATGGGAAGAGAGAAATTGGAAAACACAGAATAGAGAAAACAATCTGTGAATTTTGCTACAAAGGAGTATAAGAAGTGGGGCATTAGCTGGTGGGGGGAGTGGGATTAAAAGAAGTTTTGCTTAGTCTTTTAAGATGAGGGGAAAAAGATGTATGTAGGCCGATGGGAATGATCCATAGAGACGAAAAAAAGTGAAAGATAAAGGAGAGAGGAAGGCAGAATTGCTGAAGAGATGTCCTTGAGTAAAGGAAAAGGGATGACGTTTAACGTATAACTGAAATTGCTGGCTCTAGATAGAAGGTAAGAGAATGTAGAATATGTGGGTATAAAACTGGCTCATTAAGTTTATGTTTTAGTGTGAGTTTGTGGAAGTTTTCCTTTGAGTGCTTCAGTTTTCTCAGTGAAGTAGGAAGTCAGATCATCAGTTGGGAGTGAGGATGGAGCAAGAGATATTAGCAAGTTTGATAGGGGAATTCTTAGACGGCCCCATGATGCGCCTCCTTGGTGCTACACTTTGTGTAATTCTCTCCATTTGAATGTGGGTGGAAATTGTGACTTGATTCTAATCAATAGAATATGGCAAAATGATGGAATGTCATTACTGTGATTAAATTATATTGTATGGTAAAGGAGGTGAGAAGCCACGCGTGATTAAGTTCAATATGTAAGATTCCATCTTGCTAGCACACATGGGAGAAAGATTTTCCTGCTGGCTTTGCAAGACGCAAATAGCCATAGTAGAAAGTGCCTACTATACAGAGGGTCATACTGCAGGAAACTTTGGCAACCTCTTGTCGACAGACAGAAGTCAGGGCCCTAAGTCATACAACTTCAAGGAACTGAATGCTGCCATCAACCTGGATCAACTTAAAAGCAGATTAGGCTCCAGTCAAGCTTCTAGATGAGAATGCACTCCATCCGATACTTTGATTGTAGTTTTGTGAGACCAGGAGCAGAGAACTCGGCGAAGCAGTGCCTAGACTCTTGACCTATGGAAACTACAAGATAATAAATGGTTGCTGTTTGAGCCACTGTGTAATTTGATTACACAGCAATGGAAAGCTAATACAGGGATTGAAAGAAGACAACATGAAATAGCCATCTATAGAGTAAAAAAGTAAATGGGCTTATGACTATTTGAGAGAATTAAGGGTCCATTTGAGATCTACAGTCATGAATATAAAGAAAGACCAGTGGGTTTCATCTGTATTTTCCTGTAACCATAGCAATGGTGCTATACATGAGTTATTGATTTTCATTTATTATATTTTGATATATAATTTCAAATTCATCACAAGTAAATGTTCATAAGACACATATTTCTGCAATCATTAGTTTTCCTTTTTCTTTTCATGAAATTTGAGAACAATCCTAGGTGAGCTAACCACCAGGAATCTAAAATTAAGGCTGGAATTTAATTTTTGGCATTATTGAGTGGTTAACAAAACCATTTTGCTGAATTTTGAAGTGACTGAAAAATTTAGTATCAATAACTCAGAACTGATCAAACCCAACTTGTTTTAATTTTGTTTTTAAGTTTTTTAAAAACACATTGCTTAAAGAACCGAATTCTATTTATTATATCTTTATATTTGCTTCATATTTAAAATTTTACCTGTAAGAAATTTCAAAGTTGTACCTTGCAATATGTAACACACATACAGAAAAATATAATTTATAAAACTATTAGCCCTTCTAACTTTTCTTTCTCAATAGGTAAATAATAGCAAGATGACTCATCATTGGAGAATGCACAACTTAGTATTCTCACTAGAGAAGAAAATAACTGTAACATAGTTTAAACTATCTTAAAAACCATACAGAGACTGATTACAGAAATATTTTGGAATTAAAAAAGCAGGAACACTAGTACCTTAGAATCCTTTTTTAAAGATAAAACTCAGTTTTAATAAGCTATATGCTGTTATTTACCATCTTAAAGAATACTCCTTCATATCACTTGAAAGATATTCCATAAAAAAATAAATTAAATAAACATAACCTAACATTTAAGGTGAATATTACATTCTAGATACTGTGCTGTTCATGAACAATGAATTTCTTTCTCTCTTCAACCCTATGAAGTGCTATAATTATCTGAATTTCACAAAGGGGAAACTGAAGCCCAATTTGCTCAGCAAGTAAGTGGCAGAACAAGGATTTGATCATAGACAATTTGGCACTAGTCTTGACTTTTAACCACCATATTGTAAGACTTCTCAATTTTCAGGGGGAAATTATTATAGACCAACAACACTGTGGTAATGGTCTGCCTGTCTGACCTGTGGAAATAGTCTGATCTGTAGAAATACAAGGGTAGAAAAAGTAAAATTTAGTAGGTACTGAAACACGTAATCATTTTTAAAAGAAAAGATTTTTAAATGTTGAAACTGCAATAAAACTTACTCTTTGGTGTACTTTCTGTGCTTTTTACTTTTGAGTTTTCTGAATATTAATAGTCCTTTAGATCTTTTTATCACATTAGTTTGTAACATGAACTACTTATTCTGGGAATAGAACTCAATCATAACTCATTTAGCCTTATGGATGAAAATAACACAAATAGTTGTCTGGATGTATTTTACATTGGTTTATAAAAATTTACAAGGAAAAAGTTTATAGTCAGTTACTTTTAACAAGCAGAGGGTATGATATTAGCTGCAACACATAAAAATATTTTTCTTATAGCTTAAAAGTTCACTATAACTATGAAGATTTTAAGATTAACATAGTAGAACCCATTTTTCTATCTCTATACCGTTACAGATGTAAGCTTAACCTAGTGAAGTTGAATCTATTGGGAAATACTGAGGGAATACAATGAATACAAACTACTAATAACACAAGGGTGGATGATGACTAAAATTCCAATAAATTGAAGAACTTTGTTTTGTTCTTCTTTTATATCTTGCCTTATGTTATCCAGGAGATATTATGCTTGTTTGTATAAAAACAGAGGAAATCAGAATATAAATAAAAAATATTTAACAAATATTAACTGGGTATAGTGGACAGAGTACAAAACCACAACGAATTATTATTTCAAATTAGAAAAATATTAAAATTGGTAGAGGTGGACACAGTAACATATCTGGAGGGTAAAACTCTTAGTAAACTTCAATGTATAAATGAGCCTTTTAAAGAAAATCATTTAATAAAAATTCACATGTTCATATAAAAAATAAAAGGAAGTATAAATCTAACTTCAAAGACAAAACTATTGAGATAGTTTTTCTTTCCAGATCCAGGGTTTTTTACTTTATACACTGAGAAAAAGCATTAGTTTTGTTTTTATTGCTGCTGTGCTCATTTGTCTTCTTTTTGTTCAAAAAATAAAAAATGATAAAATACAAGAGAAACATTAAAAAATAAAGTCAGTTGTTGTTCCAATAGTTTTCTATATTATATAATTAAGGTTCATGTAAGAGATAGGCATATAGAGTGCAAATGTATAAACATCTTTTTAACTTCATGCATCCATATTATAAGCTTTGTTCTCACATTTATTTCATACCATTTCCTTCAAAGGGAAGTGCTGGGTTTCATCATTAGAGATGTGTATTATTTTAACCAATTTACTGGGGCTAAAATGTGAGTATTATAAAGTAGTTTTGTCTAAAGGGAATGGTACTGTATAAAATGAAAATCAAGCTCCTACTATAGAATAACATAGCACTCCATGTTAGTTTTGCTTCCAGGTATTGTTTTAAAATTTTTCCTGAAGTTGCAAAAGTATTAGAATCAATAAACGAGCAAAATAATTCTGATAGGCTTATATTAGGTTACATGCAATAGGCACATTTAATATAGTTAGCAAATATAGTTCAAAGTTAATAATTAGTCAACTATATGAAAAAATATTAAAAAGATAAGCTTTCATCTAATATTTCAATAATCCCATCAAGCCTTGTATTGGTAAAAAAAAAAAAAAGTAGAAATATTAAAGAAAATAACATCTCTCACCTAAATGAAGCTCAACTCAGACAAAATGAAAATGTGTTTAATCATTTTAATGAATATATTTTTCAACATTTGTCAAGTACATTATGACTCTGAATTACATATAAATATTTTAGATGATTTATTTAAATGTGCCAAAAATAACTACATTTTTGAAAAATGACCTACAAATATTCAGTACCAAAACAATCATCAAATCAAACATTAGTTTGATATTTCTATTGCAAAGTGTGCCACTTCACCAAAGAAAATGCTAGCATTAATTTAGAAGAAAACACCATTTCCTGAGTTGTTAAACAGCATTAAAATTATCACAAACACCAATTTTCAGTTACTTTCAGATTGCTAGAAATGTTTTTCATTGAAAGTTGAAAATTGATTACATAGTAAGGCATGTCTGAAATAAAAAAACAAATGAAAATGCATTCACTTTTAAAGATATACCTTTGCTCAATAAGTCATATTTATACATTTATTTTTTACATATATGATATTCTTAATTTATATACCAATAATCCTAGGAAGAAACAATAATGAAGATTATAAACAGTGACTCAATAAAAAACCTGCAGAGCTCCATAAAGTCATAATTTTAAGGGAAAAATCCAAAATTCTTGTAGTCTACCTCTGAATATATTTTTGTTATCTAAAGTTAAAAAATGCATATAAATTTTCAGGAATAATGGAGATTTCTTTCTCAGGTTATTTGGAATCTGATCATGGTGCACATATGTGAATGAACGAATACATCCTTAACCCACCATTATCTTTTTTTCCAGTGTGCAGGCAATCACCCGTGAAAAGTATGGTGTAGATGACAGGATGATACTGTACCTGATTAGCTCTGGAGGTGGTCATGGGATCAGATGGAGAGGACTTGGTGGTAGTTGGGGAAGATGGCAATGTCTGGGAACAAAGCAGTTCAGGAGCAAATCAACCTTTAAAAGCCTTAAACTGATTATTTAAATAAAACAAAATAAAATAAAATGTAATATAACGAGAACAAAATCCTATGAACAAATATTTCTCCTATTCATTCAAATTTAATGGAATTTAAGATCAATTAAGTAACTAATGCATGTAAATATGCATGCATAAGCATGTAAAAATAAATTCATGACTTGAAATCATGATGGTGACTGATAAAAATTCACATGAGTATTAAAGGTATCCTGACCATATTCATGAATAGTAGTCTCTTTTCTTTCCCTCTTGTTTGCTTGGGGGAAAAGAGATGTCAAACAAAAATTCAAGAAATTCAATGAGTAAAACTGAAAGAGTTATTTTCCTATCAATGAATACAGTCGGGGATTGGAAGAAGTGGTGAAATGAAGTTTACTTTGGCATAAAAGCATCTACCTACTTAATATGTTGAACATCACCAACAAGTTGATTCCACATGCATTTAGGGATCCATACTTAAAAGCAATTAAATTTGAAGGTCTGAGTTAATATCAGATTATCTTCTAAAATATTAATTTTTAATAAATTTAGAGCCCATCTGAAAATGTAAACATTAACCTCATATTAATAAACAAGTAACTAATCACATTTTAACAAATTCCCATAATATTTTTATCATTTATGTTAAAGACTAAAAATTTAATATAGATGTATTATAGCATCATCAGCCTGTGTTGAAAATAAGCACAAAAAAATTAGGAATCATATTCATTGTTCACTTCATTCCTAAACACTTATACATACTATATATAAAATATGTTGTATGAGACCATCATATACTTGTTGAACAATTCATTAAAATTTTTTAAAAACTTCAAGTCTAATAGAATAACCTTAAAGTGTAAGATGTCGAGCCTTTTTCTTTTTAAAAAGTATATTTTCACTTAGCAAATAGCATTGCTTAAGAAGCACCCTCAGTAGATAATATTTCCTAATAGGTGAAATGGGATAGTTTTATATTATAGACATAATTCTATGTGGATATTATGTTTTATATTAATACATATGCATCACAATTACTCAGATATGAGCAAAAGCATAACTTTAAAGGTTCAGCAGTGTCAGGAAAAGCTGATAAAATTACTTAATAAAATCCTATTTCTTCATTTAAGATTTCAAAAGTTCTAGTTTGGATAGAACAAAGCAGTTGAGCATAAAAGAAAGAATAAGAAACTCACAGTCTTTGGCTTAACTTAATATTCCCCAGTAACAAAGTAAAGATTGGTTCTAACATCAAATAATGTTTTAAATAGTCCACTCCTCAAGTAATTCCTGGTTCTTCTAAGTTATAATCTAAGATACTTTGAGGAAAACCAGACTTAATATTGAGTTATACCAAGTTTTTTTTGTTAAATCATATTTTAAAAGGGGACAGGAACTACATTCATAAGTAAAACCTCATAAAAGAAGATAAAACATCTTCAAAACCTTTGTTTTCTGTTTTTGTTCCTTGTGATAAATTCCTGTCATTTCTCCAGAGAGACTTTCATTTTCAGTTATTAAACATTGCTAAAATACTTTCTTTTCATGCAATACTACGCTGGGACATATATTATTGACATCATGCTACTATATGGTGAATAGTAAAGATTTTATTTTCCCATCTCTGGTTACAAGTGTTATTACAGAGAATTCTCAGGAGTAGTTAACATATACTTAAAAATCTGTTCTGCACTTATATTAATTTTGAGGTTGCTGATGAAATAGATGTGAAATAAATCTAGAGGCCATTTCTCTCAAAACAGGTTAGAATTTAAGGTCATTAACATACAGAAGCACTAAGTGCGTGCTGGGTTCTTCTATTTCCATCAGGGTAAAATCAACCTGAAGTCCCAGAGGTTCACTATGACATCCACCTTACCCTGGCTATGAATTCTCAATAAGGTACTGAAACACTGCAAAGAACAATGTGGAAAAAGTAGTAATAGCAAGTTGCTCAGAATTTGTAGTCACTTAGATTAGTATTATCTTCCATCAATTTATTTAATACCTTTTTGTTGCTTGGCATATATATGAAATATTGGACATGTATTATTAGTAACTGATACAATTCATAGTCATCAACACTGTCCTTAATAATTCAGATGCAGTTTCTTTCTCATAAAAACAAAAAACAGTAATTTTAAACTTTGGATAAAATATGAATGCATTTAAATCATTAAAAGTTTGTTTATTAAACATCATGATCTGACAAGAAGTTAGAATTTAATACTTTAAATAAACAGATGAAAATTATAAAAATTTGAGTTTCAAAGGATAAGACTGTCAAAATGTCGCAATAAATCATCTCTAAATATATTTTCTTCATTTAAACTCCTAAAATAATGAACATATAATGAAATAAACACACCATGAATTATGTAGCTATTATTCATCTAACTACTTTAAACACAAAAAGTCTCCTCCCTTTACAAATTTAACTTATGACAATAAAAAGATACCAAGAAGTTTGCATTTTGGTTGATTTTTTAAAGTACTAGCTAAAAAAATTGTTCTAACAAACAGATAAATGTAAACATGTTAAAATAATACCTTTAATTTAATGTTTATTAATTAGATTAATGAAACAACAGCTTTAATAGTTTTCTCAACAGAAATAGAACTGAATAATCCATAAGAAATATTTCAATGTACAACATAAATGTACAATATGTTTGTTTCCCTATTGTTTAATAAACAAATCATTCACTCCTACTTACTACACTGATTTAAAGTTTAGTGGTTTCAAAGTTAAAAATCATTTAGTAAAATTTCTGTCACACATCATGAAGATGTAACTAACTGCATATCCATATAAGCAACAGTTTGTTAAAATATTTGTTGTAAAGAACACTTACAAAGCACACTTCTTTCTCTAATTTTTTTTACATTTATCAAATAGTGGTTATGAAGGACATTTTTTAGTGCAATTTTATCTTTCAAATGGAAAAGTATAATATTTTTATTTACATGAACTGAGTAGCTGTTTAAGAATTCTGCTTTAAAGACTGAAGGCTGAATTACGTATTGCGGAAAATTTTAAAGTATTTTACAATTTCAAAATAGTGGATCCTTTGAAATAGTTTTCAAATATTCATGATTTAACAACATTTAGTTAAATGTAGACATAACTAGGCTTCTGGGAATAAGAACTTAAAAAGTGACTACAAATTGTAAAATGCATTCTTGTTAACAAGTGACAGTTTTGCTGGACCAGAAAATATTACTATAAATGAACTCTGTAATATATGCAGCTTACCTCCAAGCAAATCTACAGTAACAGACTGTCAAGAACCTCTGATATTTATAGGTAAATTGAGAACAGCAATGAACAACAAATCTCAACTGTAACTCAAAACCTATTACTAGCTGAGTAATGTTACTCAAGTAATCACCTTACACATGTGTTTTGAGTTCTGTTATATAAATCTATATAGTGCTCTATAAAAATGGATAAAGTATGTGAATATGTAATTGTCACCTCTGGCTTTTCATCATGACAAGTTTCCTTCCTCCCTTCTTCCAATATCTGAACTCTCTGGAACCCCTCAGCCCTAATACAAACTCATATTGTCAAATTTGCACAGGTCTTTCAGAATTTATTTCTATTCCATAGCTTATTTTCCTCATAATTGTTATTCCACACCTTTATCCTTCTCTCCAATCATTCAATCCCATGTATTTTATTTATCTTTCAACTGATAATCTGTTACTTGAAAAAAAATCATGATTTTCCAGAATAAAATTCCTTATTTACTACAATTGACTACGTTTGAACTTTTTCCATTTGTCAAACCACTGTTTTTTCCATCTTCTTATTCTTTTCATTACAGACAAAATTGTAGTCTCCTACTCAGTCCTCCTCCCCTTTATAGGTTATGACCTTAACACCCTCAATATTAACTTTCCCCCACTGCTGAGTCATCTTGTCCTCTGAGTAATCTGATCTCCAATTTCTCTGCCTTTTCAAGCTCTTGTTTATTCTTTAACATAAGCCATTCCCTCTTGAGTAGAGAGAAAGTTATGTGAGCCTTCCTTATCTAACTTGTATTTTACTCCTTTATATATCCAAAATTTCAAATCAGCATTTCTACCCTCCTCACCATTTTTTCTCTTTACCTAACCAGCCCCTATACTTTTAGGAAATAATATAGTAGGAAATAATGACTTTGTTCTCACCATGTGATTAAAACTAACTTTTAAATCTCCAATAATCTATTAAAATATTCTTTTATTTTTCTCTGGGTATTGGATACTTTTTAGCATCTTTCCTTGTACTTTCCCTCCTTATTTTATCCTAGGGAGTATTACTGATTTCCTTTGTATCTTTATGATTAATAAAAAGTACTTACCAGGATCCAGCTATAGTTCTATTCAGTTAATACAATATCTTTACGAAACAGATTACTCCAGCTCCTATGCCCTTAACCACTACATTATAATGCCTCTGACTTACTTTTTCTCATAAGTGTTTATCTCATTTTCTGCTCTTTTCTCTACACAATAAAGACGGTAAGTGAAATTATCACCTCTGATGCAATTAAGGATCTATATTTTCAGTTTTACATTCTCACCTGTGTTTCTATAAAAGACTACTTCAAGAGAAAACCATGCTTACTTAAAACTTATTCAGTTTGCCTTCAACAGACAAAAAAAGTATTTCAAACAGGCACCTAACTAAAATTCACTTATTGCTCTCTAGGCTTCACCATTCTACAAGGCTCGAAACCACATATAATCATTTTTTATTCTTTTCTTACCATTTTGGAACTAGAACAAATCATTCTCAGAGCCTCACAGATTTTACTTTGAAATATCTTTTAACTTCATACATTAGCCTCAACTTTACTACCAAACTAGAGTAGGTGTTTGTCATCTTCTTAAAATATTGCCTAGTCTCTTAATTTCACCCTGACACAAGACATTGTATTTTAAATGAGGATCTCTTCTTGGGTAAACTTATTCAAGGTAATGAAATGTCTCAAAAGAGAGAAATCTATTGAATTTCATTTTATCATCATGACTCAAAATTGGAGGCCATATAGCTCAGTGTCAAGGTCAATTATCAGTTACATTTCCTTGGGTAAGTTATTAAATTTATTTACGCATCTGCTTCCTTAAGTATAACATGGATTCTGCAGTCCTTACCTGCCTCATAGGTTTTTGTGAAGATGGATAAAATATGATAATACATGCAAAGTGCATAGCACAATGGCTGGCAGAGAAACAGAATAAACACCATATATATGACTATTACATTGCTGATCCTTCATTCTTGACCACCAAACCTTTATTTATTATTTATTTTGCCTGACAAAGCTCAACATCCCTTGAATTTTTGAGTGTTACATGAAAGAAGTTTAAAACATACTTTCTTACAAACCTTCAAACCTAAAGATCTGCATAGTAGATCACTCAGCTAATTGTCATAGTTCTCTTCTACCAATAGTTACACCAAAGGCACCCCTTTTTAAGAGTCTGTTGGGATTTTTACAACAGAAGAGAACAAACTGCAGAGGTGCTTCCTTTTGTTCTAACTTTCCAGAGAAATTAAAAAAGCTCTTTTGGGAAATATTATGAAGGATCTATAGAATACCCTTCAGCCAGACATCCAAGGCTATTACCTAGTCCCATCCTATCTAACATTAATTTCCTCTAAACTTCAACACAAATGTTCCATTTCTGTCAAGAGAGTCACCTTACTGTTCAACCATTATATCTTTCTTCTCAAATCCATATTGTTTCACATGGCTAAAATAAGCTTTTTTCTTTCTTCTCCTCTAATTAGGAAATTCCTATATAATTTTCAAAGTCTGGTTCAAATACTCACCTATTCTATAAGACCAAATGTCACTCCATGCTACATTTCTTTCACATGCCTTTGAACTTTTATAGTACATTGTTTATGCTGCAGTTTTGGTATATACAGTTTGACATTTTTATAAATTATTTTAATCATTTCTGATCTCTCACAAACTAGTTTCGGAGAGCAAGGGCTACAATTTAATATATCTTGCAATTCAGTAAGAAGGCATTTAATAAATTCATGACTGAATGGATGAATAATGAATATAATTATGTGCTATTTTTGCCAATTTTTCATGATGGAAGTAAAATTCTTTGACTAAGTAAGAGTTTTGATATCTTCTTTTGATTTTTTTAAATACAGGAAAATTCTCTAAAAGCATATAACCACTTTGTTCTTAATGTAGGTTTTCTTAAAAATACATTTGAGCCAAAATGGAAAAGAATTGCTGAAAATCTGTAACAGACAAAAGAAGTTAACAAATGCTACTTATATTTCTCATTTTGCGGTTCCAACCTTGTTTTAGGGTTTATTATATTGACTTATTAGTATAGATAACCATACTTGGAGAGGAATTTGAGGGGCTTAAAAAGAAGAAAAGTTTCAATAATCCTATGAGGGAAAAAAGTATAGAGTATAAAGCTCAAAAATAAAAAGGTGGAGATGGAAAAATATGTACCAAATACTCTGGACTAAAGACATGCTCTAGATGAGTTCAAAGCTTTTAGGCAAACAAGGTCTAAATTATTTGAAGATTAATTACTGAATGTCTCTGCTATCTGTGTGCCCTAAAAATAAGAAATAGTATGTTCTATGTTGTAATTAATATGTTTAATTTTGGCTTATTGGCTCTTGCTGCATATCTGTTTCTTAGCACACTGACTTCTAAAATGAGCACAGTGGTTATTAGGTACTTCATAAAAATATCCTAATTAAGGTTATAGAACAGAGGTTACAATATTTTAGTTATTCAATACACGTTAATTACTACTATTACCATTTGAATATATAAAGTATTGGAGTCCCTCTCTATTGTCAAATAAATATTTTTAAATTAAAACAACAACAACAAACATTTGAGAGGGAATAATACCTTAATATCTGAAGCTGGATTTAAGGCTGTTATGCTATATTTCATAATTCCACTCTATGAAAGGCCTGCAAGACCAGTTTGCGTTATTTTCCTAAGAAACTCTATTTGAGCATTCATTCAGTCAATAAAGGTACGTTTCATTTGGGCAGAATATTCTGGTTCATGCAATTTATTCAGTTACCAACTATCTAGATTACATAATTCAGAACACAATATTCTGTTAAAAGTCCATAATATATGGTTTGAAATTGTAACTTTTAAACGTTTGTTTAGAACTTTGATTTCCTATTTTAAATACAAGTTATATATAAATTATGCTTTTTCAGCAAGCAAAACCTTAAAATTATCAATCATAAAAATCAATAGTCATATAGTAATAAACATTAAATCTATAACTGCATATTCAACGTGAATTCATGTCTGTGTAGAAGTTGTATTTTCTAGCTCTCTCATTTTTTAAAACTCGAATTTTATTCTTTCCCCAATTTAACTAAAAATTCTAAAAGATGTTTTAAAGAAATTGCTTTTAAAATTAACTTCAGGACTAAATAAAACCCAAAGAAGAGATAAACGTCAAAGGAAAGACCACCATTTTAAAAGAAATCTTACTGTGATTCTGTGTATTTATATATACATACATAAAACTATCATATATAAATATCATGAAATATGATATATGAAATGCTTTTATATATTCTAGAGCAATTTATTTTGGACATATTATTGATAACGGATAACCAACATAATTTCTTCAGAAATAAAACTGTGGTCATTTAAACTTATATACTTGGCAAATAACCAACAAAAAAATCTTAAATTGCTAAAACAGGAAAACTTAGAACATAAAAAACTCTGTTGATCTATACTATCTTGGAAATATGTTTGATCTTTTCTCCAGATTTTTCAAGTAAATTTTTCAATTTTTACACTTATAAAGAAAGTTTTTAAGGATTAAATATATTGCCCTACTAGATTAAGTGTACTTGTTCGGTAAATTTTTTTAAATGATACTCTATTTTATGTACATCATTGATTACATGAAAATATTAAAATCAACAATAATTTTAATTCCATTAATATCTACCAGGCTTAAAAATGAATGCAAATACACAAAAATCAATCACTATTTTTTAACACTTATCGTGAATTTAAATAACATTATCTGACCCAAGGCAAGCAAATAAATAAAGCAAACATTTTCAAATTCTGGTTTTCATTAATCTATACTGGTACTGGATATATGGTAGCCTTTAAATTTTATATTGCATAGAGAAACTTGAAAGTTTAATGATTCATATTCCATTATTTGATGATACTTTATTATTATAAATAAATATTCATTCATATCATTGTCCTAAATATACCACCAGTGATATGACAGTACTCAAACTACATTGTATATTTTATTTTTTAAAAAATCAAGATGTTCACTCTTATCTATATATGTTTGCACTTTTCTCACAGAAGTTATAAAAGAGAGTAGAAATAGGCTGGAGTAAGGCAGAAAGTCAATAAACCCTCCACTTTAGTGCCAATTCTGTAAATTCTTAGCCCCAGGTGATTTTAACCCAGAAGTCTTTAACTAAACTCATAGTTGTAGAATCTGGATACAGAGTCTTGGTATCTCTTTTAAGGCATCAATTTTAAAAATATTCCTTGTATTCACTTGGCGTAGATAACTAAATTTCTAAACTATAAATGCCTGTGAAGAAGAAAAAAACATCAACTGATGCTTAGAGCTTCAAAATATTTACATTCTGCCATGCATACATTAAAAGATACTTCCTTAAAAAGTTGTCAAGGGTAGAGAAAGTGAACCATTCTGACAGTGACAAAATGAAATTTTATATGGAATAGCAGCTGTCTGATATAAACATGGCAAAAAAATTTTCACGGTAATTGACAGAAAGTTTAATGTTAGCCTATAATTTGAAAATATATTACCTAATTATTAATTCCTATATTTGTGTATGATTAGTTGGCCTTATTTTTATCTATACATTGTTAAAATTATAATATATCCATAAGAATGTTTGGCATAATTTTTTTCAATTCAGAAACATGAAATTAATAAGATTTTGAGCTACATTTCAAATGTATTACAATGAACATAAAATGCTCTAAATTAAGTATTCTGTGAATTAATGAAGATAATACATTTCTTTTGAAGGCAGAGTCTGTTGATTGTATGATCACAAATTAAGCAGCTAATTATAAAGGGGCAAGTGCAGAAACAATAATTATAATCATAAGGTAACAAATAAATTTGAGAACTTAAGAGTTTATGGGGAAGAATTCACCTAATTTAACATAAAAGAATGTCATTTTTCCCCTACATCGTGTCAGGCATTATTCAACCTTAACAACTCACATTGTCTTTTATCAAGTAAAATTTTTGTTACAGAAAATCTCACACATTAAAAATAAACATTGGCCTTTTATGACATATATAAATACTACAAGTTATACAGAACATAATAGCTGTTTTGTAACAAAGGACTATTTGCTAGGTACAAAAATTTACTTATACATATTTGTTTATAAAAAATGTTATATATAACAAATTAACAAAACAAGAGCTTAAAAGTATACTGAAGACTACAAATATTACTAATACTATGGTATTTGAAATTTTGAGGATATAGTTTCACTTCAATTTTTACTTTATTTAAAAAGTGATATAATTTTAAATAGATTTAATTCCTATAAATTAAACAAATTTATGTCTATAAATTTTTAAATGGTAATCACAAAAGTAATGAGTCATATAATTGCTCCTCAGTGTAACACTAAAAAGTGAGTTATTCAATCAATCAATACATCAACTGATCAATCTTAAGAGACTCTGACAGTCTTTAAATAAGTAAGATGACAACTCTGTTATATATTAAGTATGCTTAGAAAAAAAATAAAACTTCATATGCTAAGACTTCAAGCTTCTTTTAAAAGGAATTCATACTATGCTGTGGATATTTCTCTTTGATTTCCCAACTAAACACTCACTTGTTTGATGCGATCTGGATTAACGGTGGTCTGGGGTTGTAGAATGCTGACTGGTTCTGTCTTGGCCACATTTTGGGGCATTTCTCGAATTTTTTCTGCAATGAATCCATGAACTGCATTCAGTGCTTCAACTGTTCCCTGGATCAAGCATACTCGTTCAGTAGTACCTGTGGATAAAAGATTAATTTTCAGAAAACTTTCATTTTTAATTTTTTCAAAAAAGCGATGTTAAAGGATGATATAATAAGGCCAATAAAATAATGTAAAATGTAAAACTCTTAAAAAGAAACGTTCAATTGAGCCAAATGAAATGAATACATACATACATATTCTTTTCTACCATTTTAAAACTCATTCTTTCCTAATTGTCTCAAAAAAGGCCTTTGGATTCCAGTAGAGCCAGAGATCCTAAGAAGTTCTGAGCATATCATTCCTTCACTGACATAAAAAATACTTGCTGAGCACTTATAAAAGGACTTCAGGTTAAATCCTGGTAACACATAGATGAAGATCTATGGACCCAGCTTTCAAAGAGGGTATCTTAAGAGTAAAAAGCTAACATTAGGCCAGAAATTATATGATGGTATGATGTGAAAAATAACAGACATACCTAAATGGATGGCACAAACAGATGGTCTACAGTGAAAATAGCATTTAAACTGGTGCGGAGAGGAGGTCTTGGGAAGTTTACATAGTAGGTAAATTTCTTCATTTCTACCATTCTCTATTCACTTACCCTGCTCTTCCTTTAATTATAACAACAACATTACCCGATATTTTATATTTGTTTATTTTTAACTTTTTCACTAGAATGCAAGCTCTCAGAGGACAGTGGATTAGCTTGTTTAGTTTTGTGCTGTAGTTTCCCCAAAGCATTTAACAGTCCCTATATATAACAGGTGCACAATAAATATTTATTAGATGAATGAATCAGCACTGTCATTATTATGTAATTTTAATAAGACAGAATATCAGAATTAAAAACAAAATTTTAAAATAGTTCATGAAATTTGAAATTGATAAATAATTGATAAAGATATAATTAATAGTGTTCTTTTCACAGCTAGTGAATGAATTTGGTTGGGTCTAATACATAGCTCCTACAACTCCATACTTTACAGATAAACCTTAAAGCAAAAAAAAAAACAAAAACTCGTTTTCAGACTATGAAAGTGGGCATCATTATAGCAGCTTGGTATTAAACTGTAATCTTCTCAGCATCCCAACACAATACATAAACTTACTTATCAGAACTATTTATTAAACAGTTACCAAAAAATAACAAAAGAATGATTATTTGTAAATTTCTAAAATTAAAATTAATCATTCTTACTTCTAGTAAAAAGACTTAGGTCACAAGAGTTTAAAGAATAATATTATATGAATATACCTAAATTACATCCTCTTATTTTAAACAATGAAGTATCAAGTCTATGAAAAACTAAGTTTCTTAAATTGTACAAAATACTTCAGTAGAGAGCAAGTGTGCCTCTCATTTGTAAAGATGAAGAGAATCTGAAAAACATAATGTGAGTTTGAAGGCTTAATATTTCTTTTTTCTCCTCATCAGCTTTTCTCATCCTGTCAACCCAGATGTATCTCTGTGGTTCTTGGGTAAAATAATCTAGTTTACTGGGATACTCCTGGGAAGTCTTGACAAGGTTGTATTAATTGTCCAATAAATATCTAGGAAGGATAATAATAACTGATCAATGTAGCTCATGCAAAGTGTTCTCATCTAAGTCAGGAGACAAAACAAAACAGATCAGATTACATTCCTGCTTTTAGAGACAAATACAGAGTGCTCTCTTGTGGATGCCAGATAAGAAAGGAAATCAGTTCAACCTCAATAGGAATTCTAAAAAACAACATGGCACTAAATAACTGAAGAGATTATATAATCCATGTTGCCTTTAAAATTCTAATTTAATACACTACATATCATGTCAGGGAATACAGTAACCCCAACAGAGTAACAACTCTTCAGAGTGTACAGACTACCAGGTAGTAAATGGAAATCACTGAGCCATAAAGAAATATGATTGTCTAAAACTGAACTTCATATAGTATATAGGAGACAATTTGGAGACAGTTTATAGGTTCAAACTTGCAGTACATAATTTTTGAGAATTAAATTATATCACTACCATTAGTACTACAAAAGAAAAAAAAGAAGATTGTATATCCACCAATGGGAATTGCTGCAATCCTCAGAAGAAATGTTGTCAAATTCTTCTACTGAACCCTAATGGCCTTTTCACTCAGATAACACAAAACTATAATTTTTAGGAGAAAGTCACAAAGAGAGAAAACTGTCAGGTATATGACCAAACTGTGTAACAAAAATGCACCTATAAATCATTAAAGTTGCTGTTTTTGTCACTTTAAAGGCTTTCAGGCTCCATTAGTGTCTAAACTAAACTGCCAGTTATTTATCATTTCACTTGTTTAGCAGTAGCATTTACTACTCTTTGCAATAGACAAGCAACAAAAGCTGAAAAACTATTACATAAAAGTATATGCCCACATTTCTTATAATGTAAAGATACAGATGTATAAGACACATTAATTTAAAACTGCATTTTTAAGGGAGAAATTAGAAAAACTCTAACAAGTACGGTCACTGTCAAATATAGGCAGTGAAATTTAAAGTGGTTTCAGTTTTGATTTCACATACAATATCATATATTGAAAATGCATGCTTCTAAAATTAGGTACAATTATCAAAAAGATTCCACAGCAAAATTTTGAAAGAATTTTAATAAAATATATTCACTCTGTGCTGTTCCTACTCCTACCTAAGGTATTCTATCACTTATGCAGTGGGCCCTATTGCTTCTTACCTACCAAGTTTACGATTTCTTCAGGTATTAGAGTTCTTTCTTACATTTTAATTTTTCCTTTGCTATTAAGTCATTTCCATCAGCAGAAAAACATGTTATAATTTCTTCAATTTTTAAAGACTCCTCCTTTATGACAGAATTAAAAAATTATCCTTTGACAAAGTAAATGAAGTAAGTTATTTAGGCAAAGGTCATCAAATCATAAGATGAAAGGTTAATGGGTAATTTTCAATGGAAATGTTAAGGCAGTCACCAGTTGACTTCCCTGATTGCCATTAGCATGACTAAGAATGAGAAAGTGGGGGTGGGGGGGTGGCTCAGTTGATTAAGCATCTAAATCTTGCATTGGGCTCCACACTGAGCATGGAACCTGCTTAAGATTCTCTCTCTCTCTCTCTCTCTCTCTCTCTCTCTTTCTTCAACTCACTCATGCTCTCTCCCCCAACTCACTCATATTCTCCCTCTGCCTCTCAAAAAAACAAAAACAAAAAGAATGAGAAAGTGAACCATGTACCTCTTGATGTGAAGCAATACGACTGACACACAGGGCACTAATGATGAAGTATGTTTCCCAAAGTAGATGAACATAAATCCAAGCAAACACTTAAACTACATTAGAGTTTACAAATAATATTGAAAGCAGAAAAATAAATGACACCATGAGGAAGTAAAGATACAAATGAAGAATGCAGGACAGTCTACAGGTCAATTGTTCTTGCTTCATCAATAAAAGAGGGACTACTCTTTAGAGTAAAATAGCCTTAGATAATGACCAAATGTAAATGAGAATTTGATCTAGATTCAAACAACTTTTATTTTAAGCAATTGTGGCAATATAAGATCTAGGTATTAGATAGTATCAAGGAATTACTATTAATTTTAACAGGTGTGATTATGACATCAGGTTGTATAAAAAACTGCCATTTTTCTTTTTTTTTTAAAGATGCATACTGAAGTATATACAGATAAAATGATTGGGATTCAACTCAAAATATTTTTACAACAAAAATGAGTAAATAAAATAAGTATATAAAAGTTTTGATATTACTGATATATGTGAAAGGTATAAGGGGGTTTATTGTACTATTCTTTTATGTATGTGTGGAATTTTCAAAATAAAAGAAAAACATTTCAAAAGGTTCCTTGACTTCATATTCCTCTCTCCAGTTACAGCTCAATTTTCTTATTCCTCAAAATTCCTTGAATGAGATATATATATATATATATATGAAATATATAAATTCCTTGAATGAGATATATATATATACACATATATATATGTACACATATATATATATGTGTATATATATATATCTATATATGAAATCTCCTCTATTTCTTCACAACTTTCTTTTTTCTTGAATCTATTCCAATATGGCTTTTGTCCATCACTCCATTCAAACCATTCATCACAGCTGTACCTGGGTAAATCCAATCTTATTGTCTTTATGTTGTTTGATCCATCAGCAGAATTTGATGCAGTTAACCATTCCTTTCTGAAAATATTTCACTCAGCTTTCAGATTTTCACACACTCTGGGGTCCTCATTTTATTGTTCATTCATTAATTTGACAAAAATCTATTAAGTCCCTACTTAAATGTGAGGTACTATACTAGAAGCTGAGTGACCAGACGAATCCGCCTGCTTTCATGAAGTTCATATTCTAGTTCATGTAAACACTATACATAAAATAAAATATACAGAGAGAATACAAAATGAACTTGTGCTATGGAGAAAATTTGGGAACAATAAAAACATGAGCAAAGATAAAAATTAAAGTACGAAAGGGACCTTGTCTGTCATGTCCACTACTGTATCCTCAAGTGCCTAGAACAGTGCATGGAAGACTGTAGATGCTTAAGAAGTCTTTCTTGAATAAATGAAAACCTGAGTCTAAATCTTCTTACCTGTATACTGAAAACATATGTGATTGATTTTAAGAACTTTTTATTCATAAAATGTCTATCAAAGCAGTTACCCTCTTTGGGTTTAGAAGATCAGTAAATGTGTATAAAACAAGATAATGTGGGGTAATTATTTCAAAAAATATAGTAAATTATAAATTATCATGTCTATTAGAATGAGTCTAGAAAAATGGGCATATACTAATGATTTGATCCACATTATTTTCAATTGCCAACTATAATGAAAATTAGTGAACGTTTTGTTTGCATGTAAGAAAGTGTATCAGTTTATACTCCCACGAGAATATAACTAGCGTCTTATAATACGAATGCAAATATATACTTCTTTAGAAAATATCAGTATCAATCTAAAATAAGAAATTTGGCTGGATGAATGACAGTGAAACATCTCAAAATGAAAAATCAATATAAAAAATCTAGATTATTAATAATTCTAGGACAATTGATTGACAATGATTTTGGCCTTGAAAAGGACTAAGAAAAAATTGAGATTTAAAACAAAATTTTACAGTAAGACACCGCTACTTATATCACTGAGAAATTATTTATTCTAGACAGAATATATTCTGAATAAAGGTTTATTTCTTTCAGGGTGCCTGTGTGGCTCAGTCGGTTAAGCGTCCAACCTCAGCTCAGGTCATGATCTCACGGTTTGTGGGTTCGAGCCCCACGTTGGGCTCTGTGCTGACAGGTGCTGTGGAGCCTGCTTCGGATTCTGTGTCTCCCTCTCTCTCTCTGCTCCTCCCCACTTGCACTCTCGCTCTCAAAAATAAATAAACATTTTTTAAAAAGGTTTATTTCTTTCAATATAAAATTTAGTTTCTACTATTTTAAGAAATATCTCCCAATTTATTGTATTTTTTCAAATATATTTTATATTTCCATAATAACCTGGACTCAACTATATACTTCTGGGCAATAGTAAAGTGGTAATCTCAAGATTTCTTTGGGTATGTAAGTCAATTTATCCTAAAAAACAAAACAAACGAAAAAAAAAAAAAAAGCAGAGACCAACTTATAAATGCAAAAAACAAACTGATAAGTTGCCAGAGGAGAGAGGGGTAAAGGATCGGCAAAATAGGTGAAGGGGATTAAAAGGTACAAACTTCCAGGTATTTATTTTTATATATTATTTTATTAACGTTTATTTATTTTTGAAGGAGAGAGAGAGAGAGAGACAGAGCATGAGCTGGGGAGAGGCAGACAGAGGGAGACACAGAATCCAAAGCGGGCTCTGGGCTCTGAGCTGTCAGCACAGAGCCCGACGCAGGGCTTGAACTCACGAGCTGTGAGATCATGACTTGAGCCAAAGTCGGACACTTAACCAACTGAGCCACCCAGGCACCCCTAATTTTCAAATAAGTCATAGAGATGAAATGTACAGAGTAGGGAATATAGCCAATACTACTGTATTAATGCAGTATGGTGACAGAGGGTGACTACATTTCTTGTGATGAGCCTGGGTACTGTATAGAAGTGTTGAATCACTATGTTGTACACCTGAAACTAATGTGGCATTTTATGTCAACTAAACTTTAGTAATAAAAAAAAAAAACACCTAGAACAGAGAGTATCAATTTTTTAAATGAATAAAGCAATTTTCAAGGATTATTTTATTATTCTCAGTCTATACATGGTAATTTAATTACTTGCATATTTATGCGGTTAAAAAAAAGCAGAAGCATTTGCTCGTTAGCTTTCCTTAGGTTAAATATTAAATATAACCTCTAAAATACTTATCACTAGTAATAACATGTATTATAAATTTCAGGTTAGACAACAAAATATAAATTATTTTAAAGGATTCAAAAAACAGTAATAGTAACTATAAATTTAACAGATTAAAACTGTTGAGAGATTCTAATACCTGAAAATACATGCCCGTCATATATTACCTTTCAACAGATGTTATCATTTATTTAATATATATCCTCTATAATAATCTATATATAAGAAACATCTATTCCTATTAATGCCTTTATAAACAGTTCATTTATATGCATTCCATATTTATTGCTGTAATTACATCAGCAAAAGCCCCACTTAAGGGTATTTAAGGGTTTGGTAGGTATAGAAATACACTATTACCTTCTTTCAGGGAAAAATATATACTTTACCAATTTCAAGAAATAAAACCATTCAAAGGTTTCCTCTGAAGTTCACAGCCATACATCTTTTCATTTGGCTTACTTTCTTTTCCATGTTCCTATACTCATTGGGAAGAGCTAACTTAATATACCAATTTTACACTATGTATCTCAGAATATTATTGGAAGATGAGCTTTTTAAACATTGATTATATGTAAATTTATAAACCATCTTATGATTTACATAAAAATACATATAAATCATAATACACATATTTAATATATTATTAATAGAATTGCATACTATATATTATACACTACCTCATTTAATGCTTAAATAACCAGGGAAAACAATATTATCTTCAAGCAGCTGAGCCAAGGACACACAACTAACAAATGCAGAGAGATGTAAGGTTTTGCCAAATACCGTATCATAACATATACCTTATATGTTATACCTTATATCAATTATAACATATACCTTCTGAAAATGTAATGAATGGCCAGGTACCAAATTATATCCATTTAAGAAAGTCACATGTTTCAGCTTGGAAAAGTAATTTTCATCCAAGTCTGACTATTTTTTACATACACTGAATCACACCATTAATATCACTTCACAGATTTTTTCCAAATCTGGCATAAAATGAAAGAAATGATTGACCCTTCTTGCAGAGAACAGATCACCAGAGGAGATGGTTAATACTTGTGTGGACTATTTAGCAGACTTTTTTAAAACAAGTTTTCAGATCAACAAAAGCACTTAGGAAAATTGCCATTAAAAAGTTCGTCCAATTTATAATTACAGCTTTTATACTTATGCACATTTGAGAATGCTTCCTCCTACCCTACAATTTCTAAGGAAAAAAATATACTATTTCAAGAAGAGGCTTTTTTAAAAACAGAAATCATAGGAATTGACATCTTATGATACAAAGTAATAATTGCTTTTCTTCTCCAGGTAATTAACTCTCCACATAATCATGTCTCAGCTTCTGAACTGTAAAAATTTGAAAAGGGTCATTATAACATGCTTTAGTCCCAAGCCAATGTAGCAAAGGCTTGATTCTCTGTTTATAGACCATGCTTCAACATTAATATATACTCAGTCAAACCAAAGAATGAAAGCCCACTTTTCAGAAAAATCTAATAGTACAGAGTCTTCAAAGAACGTAAGATGAGGGGAATGAATGAATGGAAATCAGAGTAGAAGTCCAGCTTCTACATACTCATTCTCTGTCCCAAGCATGCAAATGGCATGGTCATTTACTTTTCAATAACCATTCCCACAAGACAGCAACAAGATCATAGGAGACACTAACTTGTGAAGAGCACTGAGGTTGGAAAGCCGACATTTCTAAAAATTCTAAGTAACGAGTGCAATTGTTTTCATATATATTGTAATTCATTTCCAGTTTTTAAATTCTGAGGTCATGCAAAAGTTCCTACCAAAAGTTGTAATTATGACTGACTAGTTATTCATCCATCCATCCTTGTGCTTTTAAATTCAGACACAGCAATCCTAGCTTGCTCAATATTACCACCTTTTAACTTCCATCATGGATTATAGAAATATAAAACTGCCATGAGTAAATTTTATTAGAAGTTTTAATTATGTTTTTATATGTATATACAAAATAGACTTCCTGACTTTCTTTTCACTACCAAACACTGTCACCATTTTTGACATTGATTTGTACTCTTAAATCTCTGCTGTAAGACAAATTACAGTTAGAATTAATTTTCCTAGATATTCCTTATGTACTAACAGGAATTCATTTGCAGAATTTTGTGGACAATGCTTGGAAGCTGGAAAACAGCTTGCAACAAACACGTGCTATCAAATTAAGCTCAGAAACTCAGAAGCATGACCAGTGGTTAGCATGCATAGCTAATCAAAGTCATCTGAAGGTAAGGAGAGAAACATACTACTGGACATGCAGCATGGTAAAAAGAAAAATCTGAGGACTGCTGCTGATGTAAGCTGAGAGCAAGAAGATGAACATCCCTGGTGATAGTCGTGTTCCTAACATAGAAGTTATCACTTTGAGACCCAATATAGATTATGTATTACCCAAGTGTAAGCAGTGACCTTATTCCATATTTGCTTCAAAAATAGTTATTTTGGAAAATGACTCCATCTTTATCAGGAGCCTATAAATCAAATATGAAGACAAGGCCCACATTTGCATAGGTTTTAAGAGGAAGTGAATTATTCAAGTTAGTGAATGATAACAAAGGCCATACTGTTGATCACACACACTATATCAAATGAATGTAGAGGAAGCATGAAGAATTGTGACCTATTAACTTGCTGGGGGAAGGAATACGGGAAGGTAAATTTGTAAAGTTTGGAAAAATGATAAAAATTTCAAGAGTACATGTAATCCTTCAGTAAAGAGAATTATTTTAATAAAAAGTTATTAATTTGGGGCACAGTTTTAAATTGTGCTGATATAATGGCAAATACTTTACAATTGTGGTAAATTACATAACACAAAATTTGCCATTTAAAACACTTTTAATATTTATTTTTGAAAGAGAGAGAGACACACACACAGAGTGCAAGCAGGGAGCAGGTGAGGGGCAGAGAGAGAGGGAAACACAGAATCTGAAGCAGGCTCCAGACTCTCAGCTGTCAGCCCAGAGCCCAACATGGGGCTTGAACTCGTGAACCACAAGATCATGATCTGAGCTGAAGTCGGATGCTTACCTGAGCCACCCAGGTACACCCCATTTAAACCACTTTTAATTGCACAATTAAGTGGCACTAATTATATTCAGAAGTTTTTACACATATTACCACTATTTCCAAATTTTATCATCTCATAGAGTAAGTGTATAACTCTTAAGAAATAAATCCCCAACTCTTCTTCCCCATCCTAGTAACCTCTAATCTACCATCTGTTTTATTAATTTGCCAATTCTAAATATTTCATATAAGTAGAATCATACAGTATTTGCCTTTTTATAGCTGGCTTATTTGGCATAATAATTTTTTCAGTTATATTGTAGCATATATCAGAACTTCATTCCATTCTATGGCTAAATAATTTTTCATTGTGTCTATATATCACATTTGTTCATCCATTCTTCTATCAATGGACACTGGGTTGTTTCTACCTTTTGGCTATTGTTAATAATGCTGCAATTAACATTAATGTACAAGTATCTGCCTAGGTCTCCATTTTCAACTCTTTTCGATATATATCTAGGAGTGGAATTGCCGGGCAATACGGTAATTCTATATGTAGGTATTTAAGGAGGAGCCAACTTGCTTTCCACAGGTGCTGCACCATTTTACATCCCTACCATCAATGTATGAGGACTCCAATTTCTCCATTTCCTCACTAACAACTGTTCTTTATTTTTAATAAATAGCCATCACTGTAATATTGACTTGCATTCTCCTAATGACTAATGATATTGAGTATGTTTTCATTGCTTATTTACCATTTTTATATTCTCTGTGGAGAAATGCCTATTCGCCCCTTTCCCCATAATATAGTTTTTGTATTTTTGTTGTAGAGTTTTAGTTTACATATTCTAGATATTAAGGCCTTATCATTTCTATGATTTACAAACCCCAGATATATACATTTATTTCAGGACTGTCAATTACATGCCATTGTTCTGTATGTCTATCCCTATATAAGCATTGCAATGTTCTGATTACTGTAACTTTGCAGTAATGTTTGAAATCGGGAAGAATGAATCTCCAACTTCACACTTTTCCAAGATTGTTTTATATATTCAAGGCCTATTGAAATTCCACATGAATTTGAAGACTGGGTTTTCTATTTGTTTAAAAAAGGCTGTTGGAATTTTAATAGAGATTTAATTGAATTTGTAGATTACTCTGGGTAGTATTAGCATCTTAAAAATATTAAGTCTTCCTACCAATGAACATTGGATGCTCTTCCACTTATTTAGGTCTTTGGTCTTTCATCTCTTTAGTTAAATGTATTCCTAGGTATTCTATTCTGTTAGATGCTGTTGCACATGAAGTTGCTTTCTTAATTTCCTTTTTGGGATTGTTCATTACTGGTGTATAAAAATACACTGATTTTTGGGTGTTGATCTTTATACCCTATAACTTGCTGAATTTATTAGCTCTAGTAGTTTTTTGTAGATTCTTTGGGGTTTTCTATATACATGGGATCATGTCATCTGTGAAGAGAGAGAGTTTTACTTCCTCCTTTTTAATGTGGATACCTTTTAAAAACTTTCCTTGTTTTATCATTCTGGCTAGAACTACCAGTACAGTGTTGAATAACAGTTTTGAAAGCGGGTATCCTGGTCTTGTTCTTGATCTTAGGGCTAATGCGTTCAGAGTTTCATTACCGAGTGTGATATTAGCAGTGGATTCCATAAATATCTTTTATCATGCTGAAAAATAATGAAAATATTTTATCAAGAAAGAAAGCACAAATCTATCACTAAAACATCCTGCTAATCTATACTCTCTCTCCCTGTGCATGATAGTTTTGTTATGACCATGATGCTGAGAGTAAGTAGCCAGATATTTTATGTAAATAGCCGTAGTATGCCATAATATATTTGGAGAAAAATGTGGCCTTGAGGCTGTAGGTGAGGCTCAGTTTTCAAAGTTCTTCAACTCAATTGCTAAATATTTTTTTTTTGTATTCTCTGATGTGAACAAACAATGGAATAAGTTGTCAATTCATTTTTTCAACAAAGAATTATAAGCTAAATAATAACATAATATATTAGAGTTATAAGGGCTAATGGTGAGATATGAAAATAGATAATACATCTAACACCAGTTTGACTCAGTAGTCAAGGTATTAGACCTTTAAAATAATAAGCTGGACTAAACTTTAACAGCTCAAAACATGGAGCTCCTATTCAGATGAGTTTCTGTGGTATCAGGAACTAAAATTAATTAACTTACCCATTATACTCTTAATTTCATATGTCCAGAAAATAGTAAAACTGTGTTCCCATTGGAATAATTTTCTACAATTCCAATTCCTATTTCATATAAGCCTGTCTCCTATCTTTGTCTCTGTTATTATGAATTAATTAAAATTTATGAATAAGGTCTGTCAACTGAAGAAATCTCAGGCTACACGTTACCTGCATGTAACAGAGTGATTCCATATCACGTACATTCATGCACTATCATAGGAATACATAACTCTCCAAAGATTTAAACCTCCTGATCCTCTGGTTAGCCCTCTTGACTTCTAATCCACTTGAAGACAGATCCTTGGACTCCTAGGCACCCACAGGTCTCTGATCCATGTGAAGACAGAAGACTGGCTTTCTTTCCTCTGGCCTCCTTTCATTTAGAAAGGATTCAGGCCGTTAGTTTCCCATCTACTCTCTATGTAGTTTCTGGCCTCCTGCCCTTACTCATTAACCTACCCCTATAAATAAGTCCTTGTGTTTCCTTCAGTTAGTTCATTTGAGTCAACTGTTCCCCTGTCCAGTGGCTACACCACCTCAGTATCTCACTACTCTTGGTCCTGTCCCATGAAAGATCACCACATCATTTTAAGGAGCAGAAAAGAAAGGTCAGTAGTATCAGACCTTTAAAATAATAAGCTCGACTAAACTTTAACTGCTTTATCTTCCTATAAGAGATTTTTGTTCCTCACATTCCTATATACCTAAGCCTAAATCTCTCTAGTCATCACATAGATTCTTATGCTCACAGTTTTCGCTATGTCTCTAGTCTGATCCAATTCCCTACCTTTCTCTGTCCTTCTAAATCTCTTCATGGTGCCCACTGTTACCTCAGTTTCAACATATGTCCCATATCCAAAACCTCTTTTATGAATGTTCCTTTTAGTTTCATCCCTTCATTATATTTGGCTGTTCCTTTAGTTCTTTATGTCCCATGGAGCACTCTCAACTGGGGCAGTTTTTATTCTGTCAAATCCCAGGTTACTTGGGGCCACAAACTATTTAGATATATTCCTTGCTCCACTTTGTCACTCCCTTGCTGTCTCTGTCATTACAGTTTCTTTCAAAGTTTTTGGAAACAAAGGCTTAACAGGAGTATGGGTACAGAGGTAGAATGTAAATCAGATGCTGAAATTTTCAGTCAACAAGCAGAATGAGAGGGATGTTGGTAAATTATAGCAATGGAGACAAATAGTAAATGGTATAGTATTATGGTATTTTACCTTTCCTCTCCATACAGTAGCCTTAGTTAACCATTTTTGCCTTATGGAAACACTTTTTTATTTTGGCTTCCTGGTTACTATATTCTTCCTAAGATAACTTAGTTCCATGGTTATAAATACCATAAAAATGTATTATGAATTTACTCTCTCTGTACTGACACCTCCAGAGTCCAAGCCATCACTGTCTCTAAACAGGACGGGCTGCTTCACTTCTCTTATCTCTATAAATCAATCCGCTCCTTGCTCAAAGTAATTTCTTGGATATGGAAATCATATGTAATTACCAGTTTAAAATCAGTGTACTCTCCTCTTAGAGTTAAATCCAAATCCTTTACACTGGCTTTCAAGACCCATCATGATTTGGCCTCTTGTTTAGTTCTCATTCCTCATCTCATATTACTCTCCCTCTCTTTTTCTTCACTCCAGGGAGTTGGGTCTTTTTTAGTCACTGGAACATGCCAAGGCTTGTTCTCACTTAGGTCTTTTTTTCCTACTGACTTCTACCCTAGGAACACTTTTCCTCTGTCTTTTCCTATAGAGGCCCCTTTCTCACATTAAGACCATACCTTATCAGAGAGGCCTCACTTAACAAGCATAAAATAGCGTACTCTCAATCACTATCATGTCTCTCCCAATTAGAACAAAAGGATGAAGAGAAACCCTGACTGTTTTGTTCCCAGCTATATTCCCAACACAAAACTTAGCAGACTATTAATAAAGAATTATTCATTTAATGAATTAAAATTATGGCCTTGGATAACCACATTATGGTAAGATTTTTTACATGTTTATTTATTGTTAAGAGGGAGAGAGAGAGAGAGACAAACAGACAGACAGACAGCGACAGAATCTGAAGCAGGCTCCAGGCTTTGAGCTGTAAGTGCAGAGCCCGACGTGGAGCTCAAACTCATGAACCAATCAAAGCCAAAGTCAGACACTTAACCAACTGAGCCACCCAGGCACCTCTACAGTAAGATTATTAACCCATATTGATTACATTATACTTTATTATAAATATCAAAAGAATACAGAGATAATACAGAGATAAGTAATAAATAGATGAACTATCAACAGGACCAGATACGGTGTATTACCAAGCTGAAATATCACAGAAACACAAATTAACACAACACAAATTTGACATTAGGAGTAAATTTGTCTGACTACTTCATAAAGAGTCTTATTTCTGAATAAGACCTATAAAATGAACCCTGACAGGTTAACCCTGGGGATATTTTAAGAAATTTTCTGTGAACTGATTTAAGAGGAATAAACATTTTGGAAATTTATCCAGTCCTCTTATAAACTGTTCGAGCACACTTCAAATTAGACACCAACAATCTAGAACTACACATAAAACAATGTGAATGTGTAAGACACAACCAGTTGGTTTTTCTTCTGTGTCCAATTTCTAATAATGCAGTAGAGAAAGTCCCTACCGATAGGCAACTTTTAAGCTATAGGTGCTATTCTTTACCTGTAACTCAAAAAAGGAAAATAATAAAGTCATATAGAAACTTTGTGGGTAACAATGGTGTGTAGCCTATAAAAAAATTCACAAGGACTTTGACTATACTTAGTCTGGAGAAAATATTTGACTTTATGCACTCCTGTATTCCTCAGACACCATTATAGCAGAAGAAGTGTACACAACAAATCTATTCCAAGCTTGTTGAAAAACTGTTATCTTATGAAAATCCAGTTAGGGCTTCCTTTCTATTGCATAGTCAGATGTGTATGTCATGGAGAAACCAATTCAGTGTGTGTGACTTATAAAGTGCTACAAACATGGTAGAACATCACAGTCAATTCCAACATGATCTCAAAGTTCAGACCTACAGTTCTCAAGGTAACAATATTTGGTAATACTATAGTACTATGGTAATACTATATAACAATTATATCACATAATTATCAATGTCTGCTTGACTATTTCCCTAGTAAGTCCACGAACTTTCAACTAAGTCCACCTCTGTTTTTAGCTCTTTCTTAGATGTTCTGCTTGCAGTCATCCTTTTACCTCAGTAAGTCCTATTTCTCTCTTAAATCTCTGGGCTATTATCAGTTTCCCAAAATGTTACTGTGTTTCCATACTCTAGCTTAAATGCTCTTCTTATGTGTATCCACAGCACTGTGTACTTCCCCATAATAGCAATATTCATGAATTATAGTTGCCTATTCATTAGTCTGTCTGGCTCACAAGAACGTGAGTTCTTTGTTGATACATTTATATTGTTCATCTTTATATTACAGCTCCTGGCATACACGTATATGTGTCAAATACTTAATAAATATTCATGATTCAAGAAGTGACTGAATGTAGATATAAATAGATGGTAGGTATTAGCTCAGTAAAGCTTTACTGAGTGGGTCTCAGTTAATCTGAGTTCTAAGTCATACCGAGGAAGAGCTCATCAGCAGATGCGAAGTAAGAAAGGGCTATTCCAGGAGCAAAGAACTACATGTGTTAAGGTAAGGAAGTTTGATAACAAAAGGTTTCTGAGAACTATGATGTCCCACGTAAGCAGCTCTACAGAGCTGGAGGAAAAGTTCAAGTGAAATATGGAAAAGAGATGAAGATGGAAAGAAAGAAAGAAAGAACCCAAATCATATAAAGTATTTATAAGAAAAATGGATATTATTATGAGTTGAATAATATGAGTATACTGGTAAAAGTTTTGAAGTTGCCACCTCAAGGAAATTCAGGAATTGGGAGAAGTATTTTTTAAAAGAAAAAAAAAAACATAATTGTGTTATACAATCACCTTTTTTAAAGATAAGTTGAAGAAGAAGATACAAGATTTTTTAAAGCACTAAAACCCCCAAATGCTAGTCTAGCACTTCCCTAAGTAAATTTTACATAACACTTGCCCTACAATATGCTCCATGAAAAAAAGGAATTTCTGGTCCAATACTTTTGAGGGGAAAAACTGCATATAATAACCTCTTCTCTGAATGATTCATAATACATACTAGCCTATTAAAAATATTGAGCCCTACAATAAGATACTCATTTAACTTTAAACAATTTTTTAATGTTTATTTATTTTTGAGAGAGAGAGAGTACACAAGCATGGGAGGGGCAGAGAAAGAGAAGGAGACCCAGAATCCAAAGCAAGCAAGCCCCAGGCTATGAGCTGTCAGCACAGCCTGCGTGGGGCTTGAACCCACGAGTCATGAAATCATGACCTGAGCTGAAGTTGGAGGCTTAACCAACTGAGCCACCCAGGTGACCCAAAACCATTTAACTTTTTATAAATAAATTTATTTATCCATGACAGCTATTTGCATGTAACACCTGTTAACATCCTGCTCAAGTAAGCAATATTTTACAGAACATGCTCTCCAAAACTAAAATGTCACAAATCAGTTATTTGAAGTTCTCACCTTGTAACTTAAAAAAAGTAGCAATCCACTATTATTTGTAAAACATAAGGCAAAGATATTACAAAAGGAAGATATAATATCATCTTCATGGAAATAATCTCCATTACCATCACCTAGATATTGCTAAGATAATATTCTTATTGTGCTAGTATATCTAGGGTCAGAGAAAATAAAGAGGCCACATAATGACATCTAGTTGTACAAGTGCTAGTAAGGAGGGACTAGATGTTGGTTTAATTCTAAATGAACAGATATACAAATCCTATAGACAAATACATGTATGTATACAACACAGTTAAGGGCTGATGATGTATGCCAACTGTTATGATTGTTTTTATGAAAAATTTACTGAAGTATGCTTAACTGAAGTGATCAATAGATTTGTTTTGAATTTTGAATGTAAGGAATTTTAAGTATAAGGAAAGAGTAGCCAGATTACTCTGGCTTCCTAGTAATACAGCTAGAAATTTCACTTTTAAATTATTATCTTATGTAGAAAAAGACAGGTATTAATGGTAAAGAAAATGGTACTATCCTTTTTCGTACTGAGAGTTCTTCATTCTCAGTTTCAGTAAGTTTCAACCAAAATTGAAACGATATTTGATATAACAGATTTTAAAGTTTAAAGAGCAGAACAAAACATTCAATAGGCTGTTATAAAACTTTTCTGCTATTAAAATAACTAAATCTTAACTTGAAGTACTTATTTATTATGAATTCAAAGTATTCAGTCATTCTTTTCTCATGTTTCTCATTTATAAAAATAAAAATAAGGGACAAACTCACATGGCCTAGAACACTTTGTATCATTAAGTATTACAAGAGCTATGTGAAAATATTTTAAACAATATGAGAAATTTAAGATAATTACAATATTAACAGCTCAGAGAAATAGTATCAACTAAATCAATTTCTTCAATATTGCTAATATGAGGAAAATGGTTTGTTTTTACTGTTATTCAACTTTAACAGAAACCAACCAGTTCCTTCCTCCTTTTTTTTCTCTTTCATCATTTCATATTTCTTTTATAGACCCTGCTGTTTGACTGAAGTTTATTTGCTTTGCTAATTATGGGTATTATATGAATTGTGTTCCATCTTAGAACATGAGCCTTTCTATATTTGTAAGTTTCTTGCTAACATGTCACGGAATGTAAAACCTAAGGGGCTTTGGGACCTTAATTTAAGCCTGTGGTGCTAAAGATGCAGCTGTTCATTTGCAAGTAATCATCCCCGCTATTAAAGCCATAGTAAATATAAATAAATAAATACATACATACATACATAAAACTAGTTTTATGCCACTTTTCACTGTATTTCAGTGCACAACAGTCAGCATTTTATAGTATAAGATTTTTTTTAACTTGCTAAGACCATATTTTCAAAAGACATTAATTCAGAAATCATTTACCCAAAAATGTAAATTTTATTACAAGTTATGCACATAATTGGCCTTGAAGGTAATATGTTTCTAGAAATTTACAGTTAACTACGTTGCAGAAACTGGAGGGTTAAGAATGTGTTAGGTCATTTAAAAATTTACTATGCAGCAAAGTTCAAATATAAACAATTACATTTTGTAAATGGTTCTGACAACTATAAGGCTCTTAACAAACTCTTAAAAATCTCATCATTTCACCTTACTTGAAATATGATACACACAATGAAAATACTATCTTCAGGTTTTGTGCTATAATTCTTACAATGACATTTTAGAATCAAAGATACATCATTTAGTTCTATATAAATAAAGTGCTATGTTAAGCAATGTTCTTACTAGCTGTTTTTCCCCTTAACTGAAGATCAATCAAAGATTTATAAATTATATTTCTTACCATGTGCGGTTAGTTTCCCTTAGCCTCCCATCAAACATGCATAAAAATCCATTTCCATACAGGCTCTCCAAAAAAGTTTAACATATAATTTATTACTTCTGTAGACACCAAAGTTAGAAAGCTGAGATCATATGGGGAATCTGCAACATGTGATAAAATGCTAGATTGGTATCTACTACTTAGTCTATAATATATGAAGTCCTTTGAAAATCCTTCAGAAAAAGATAAACATCACCAGAAAATAATGAACAAAGTATATGAATGGCCATTTCATTCACTCTCTTTTAACACACACACACACACACACACACACACACGCAAACATATCCTAACATCATGATCATGCTGAAAGGGAAGCCAAAGGAATGAGTGAGGAAAGACTGATTTGCTAACCAAATGATATTCAGTTCACTGTATTTAAAAAAAGCAAATCAAATAATCACATCCTACTATATAGCTTTAGTTGGCAAATAATTGTAAAGACTTGGTATGGATATGTAGAAGTGGGTACTCTATTCTATTGGAATTACAAGTTGGCACACTCGAAAGAGAGCAATTTATTTTTTATTTATTTTTTTAAATATAATTTGTCAAATTGGCTAACATACAGTGTGTTAAGTGTGCTCTTGGTTTTTGGGGTAGGTGCCCATGGTTCATCGTTTACATACAACACCCAGTGCTCATCCCCACACGTGCCCTTCTCAATGCCCATCACCCATTTTCCCCTACCCTCCCCCCACCGACACTCAGTTTGTTCTCAGTATTTAAGACTCTCTTAATGGTTTGTGGAGGCAATTTAGCAACAAGTATCAAGAGTATTATGACATAGTAATCTCTTTAAAAAATTTTCAAGTTCACAGGAAACAACTGGAAAAGTACACAGATACAAATACAGAGTTGTTCATGACAGCATTTTTTCTAATGGCAAAAATTTAAATTTTAACAACATGGGTTTGGTTAAGTAAATTGTGATTACTCATGATGAATCATAATTAAATTTATGATGAAGACCTTTATTTACTGGCATGGAAAGATGTTCCAGATTAATTAAATGGAAAAAAAAATCAGTTAATAGAATGGCAGGGACAACCAAAACCTGGAGCACCCTGGGCATGTTTGGTACTTCTTTAATAACATGTTTTAAATAATTGTTCCAAGGCTTAATGAGAGTAATCTTTGTATTGAAATTAAGGGACTGTATAACATGAAATATTCTGTACCAGAACTTTCTCCAAGGCAGACTAGCCATTTAAAATCTAGATAAATGTGTAAGTTACCCATTACTATAAACAACTCATTACTTACATACTATGCATAACTCACTTGTAGAATGTCAGTTGACTTTCTAATGTCAGGTGAATGTCAACTAACTACCTCATGGTCCACAACAAAGCCTTTAACTATACCATGCAGCTTACATGTGGGCATTACAAAAATATTCAAAGGTTTTATTTCCATTAAATAGGTATCTATTTTAGTGGTAGTGGGACTGCTTACACATTACTTATATACATATATGGAAACCCAAGTTAACAAGAAACATACTTCTAAATTTTTTCAGTGAGGTTTTGCTTATTAAACAAGGGTAATTGTATTTAAGGAGAAACACTTCAACATTCTGTCCTTCTCTCAAAATCATAGAAAGCTATCTTACTGAACTAGAATTTCTGAAGAATTCCTGAGTAAGGAAGATGGCCATTCTTATTAAAGTAGGCCCTCTTCATTACATGCACCCCTTTTTACTCTAGTATTCCATTATGCTTTTTTAAAATATTACTTATGCTATTCATTGTTTGTTCAATTCTTTCTTGTCCCTTAAGGACAATGATCTTGTATGACTTTTTACTGCTGTATCTACAGTGTTCTGGAGTGTGCCCTATACAGTGTCCAACAAATAACTGTTGAATGAACAAATGACAGTGAATGGAATAGAAAAAGTAAAACACAGCAGCAAACTCACAGCAAACAGAAGCTATTCAAACTCCTAGGCAGCAAACAGAAGGGAGGGTTGCTAGAGCAAGAGCTAGCGTAGTTCTTTGAAACCAGCATAGGAAGGGAAAGGGGAATTAATCCCTTGCATCTTCCTTCCTCTCCTTGTGCTAAATAGTAGAAAAATGGGCTGTGATCCCAGGTGGTAGCAGTGACTACAGACACTCTGGCTTGAGAGGCAGGGAGTGCTTTACTAGACATACTCAAGTAAAACAGAGGACTATGAGCACACTGAAGGAAGGTCTATAATAAATCCTATCCAGAGAGGCTAACAGGAAAGTTCGTATGTAAAATACAGAACCTAGACATCACTACACATTTGAGAAAAATAATATCTGGACAGTGCTTATATAAAACTTATGAGTGAGCTTAACAGTAAGCTGAACACAGCTTTAATTCACTTTTACCAAGCACAATCTCATTGTATTAAAAAATATGTAAAATACAAACATATATGCACAAGAAAAAATTATGAAATAATATACTGAATACCAAATTTTAAAAGTAATTATCTCTGAACAGTATAATTTGGTTTAGTTTTTTATTTTTGTTCAACTGCATTCAAAAATTTTCCTAATAGTATTCATGTGCTTGAGATTCATAATACATATTAATCAAATTAATTGTAAATAATTGTAAATAATTAAAAGATACTGTTAACAAGTATTTTATTCAATTTTATAGTTTATAATTCATTTAGAAAAACAGGATTAAAGTTTAAACAATCTTTTAAAAAATATTTTTCCTTATTTCATTTGTATTAAAATATTTTAAAATCTTAAATATTAGACATTCAGTGAAATTCAAAACATTTTTCAAATCAGTTATACATAAAAATAGATGTGCCCATCTAAAACATGCTAGCTCAGGGGCACCTGGGTGGCTCAGTTAGGCATCTGACTCTTGGTTTCAGCTCAGGTCATGATCTCACAACTTGGGAGTTCAAGCCCCACATTGGGCTCTGCCCTGGCAGGGCGGGGCCTGCTTAGGATTTTCTGTTTCCCTCTCTCTATCTGCCCCTTCCCCACTCATGCTCTGTCCCTCTCTCAAAAATAAACATTTAAAAACTAAATAAATTGTACTAGCCCAAGTAATCAAAAAATATTAATAAAAATTAATAATGACACTATCAGATTAAACTGTATAGATAGAAAATAATGTTTACATTATAGTGATTATAGCCTTCTAAAAAATGCCAAGTTATTTATCATGTCTCAGAAAACAAATCTCATTCTTAGAAATCTCATTCTCAGGCCAGTGCTGTGTTACTAATACCTGAATAAACTCTACTCTTTCTTTAGCTAAACGTATTTCCAGGTTAGGAATTTATGGCATTTTTGAATTAGGCTAGGTAATCTTTCAGAGCATAAAACTACTTCAGTAGGACTTATAAGAAAAATTTGGATCTGGAGTTCATAAAGGGAAGTAAATACAACATCAATAAGACAGACCTGGGGAAGAAATTTCCTTTAAGAAATCCAAGAACTTTTAATGCTTAACATCAGTAAGGCTTGCTGCATTGCTGGATTTAAATCATAGTCCTCTTTATCTCTCATGAGTCCTCTAGTACTCATTGAAAAAGAAAATCGTGACCAGGTGTTGACCTTGAACCTGAATGGTCTCTACAGACAGAAAGAAAAACAACTATCCTTTAAGGACTGTCAACATATCATATTTGGTTTTAGAGAGATACCAAATAAAATCAAATCTGAAATAGTTTAATCAGTCAATAGTTATCTGAAATTTCCTGAATTTCATGTTTGTACCAATCCAAACAGGCTAGATTATGCATATAAAAAGACTACTTGACATGTTATAAGAGGTTATTTGTATATATCAGTGATTTGAGATGCCTTACAGTTCCAAGTTAGTGTTGTGGTGAATGTACAAACTAGTAGTTCACTATTTAACTGAATCCTGGTTTCTGTGTGCTAAAGTGCATAAATAGCATTAGATATCTAAAATCCCTTAAGTATTGATTTGTCATAAATTGCATCTGTCTTAATATTATAATAAGCAAGAGTTTAGCACAATTTCCAAACTTTAAGATATCTATTTAACACTCAGATAAAGGGCACACCTACTTAACTGGGATGATTGCAAAAGAATACCTCAGTGGAATATACTTACCGACTTGAAAAAATAGATTAACATCAAAACTAGGCTCTAAAAGGCATATCTGAGGATTTCTTCATTTCTTTTTAAGTTTACTTATTTGAGAGAGAGAGAGTGACTGAGGAAGGAGGAGAGAGAGAGAGAGAGAGAAAGAGAAAGAGAAAGAGAGAGAGAGAGAGAGAGAGAGAGAGAGAGAGAGAGAGAGAGAATCCCAAGTAGGATCTACACTGTGAGCTGACTTAGGGCTCAAACTCACAAACCATAAGATCATGACCTGAGCTAAAATCAAGAGTCAACACTTAACTGACTGAGCCATCAGGTGCCCCTGTCTGATGATTTCTGCAAATCTTGCCAGAGTGGCTAAGGGATCTGAATTGATATTCAGATAGTATTTCCTGCTATGCCCCCTTTTGTTCATGTTAGGCTGCTACTCTTTATAGTACTGTGGGTAAAGATAGTCATCCTGGCTTAATTCAAAAATTTAAAGAGCATTTTTTAAGGGTGTGGTCCAAAACAAATTTTGAAAGTAATAGTAAAATAACAGATGCTATAAAATCTTTGATTAACCATCATATTTCACCATTTTTACTGAATTTTGTGAATTCTGTCCTTTGGAAACATACATTTAAAAGATTTCTTAAATGTTTATTCATTTTTGAGAGACAGAGAGAGAGACAGAGCACGAGCCCAGTGGGGTGAGGGGGCACCGAGAAGAGAGGGAGACACAGAATCTGAAGCAGGCTCCAGGCTCAGAGCTGTAAGCATGGAGCCTGATGCGGAGCTCTAACCCACAAACCGCAAGATCATGACCTGAGCCAAACGAAGTTGGACGCTTAACTGACTGAGCCATCCAGGCACTCCTGCAAACATACATTTTTAAGGAGCTTTGGTTCACATCATATTAAAATCATACTATGTTCTTTGTTTTGTTAGGTCAAACTAATATTCTAAATAATCATGCAACATATTCAGCAAGAATATGTTTTCTGCTGTTTTTCCATTACACTACAGGCACATGTGCATCATGCTAACCTCTACACCAGAAGACCCAGAAACAAAACCAACACATAAATGTGTACTACCATAAATGTACTATCTTACCAATACCATAAAAAACATCTGTGATGAAAATCCATTCCTTTGATGAAGAAATGAAGCTAGTGAAAGGAATAAAATTCTATCTGAAACAACACCAAATAGCTATTTGTTCATATTAATGTAACAATAAGTTAACTAATAACTAATATGTTATTGAATGGCAAGAAATAAGATTATTGCTTGGTTTCTCTTACACAGATGAATGTAGCATTCCTCCTTCTAAAAATAATATTTTGCTTTTTTATTGAACGTAAGTGAAATGGTCTTAAGGACAAAGTATATAATTTTCCTAAGTATTGACAAATTGTGTATATGTTATATAAATTTCTGTTATTGAATCTTGGTGCTCATTAAACACAAATAGGATATAGGATTGTTATATTCTTAGATCAAACCAGCAATTAGAGAGAGCCTTTCTAACCATACATCTTTTCACATCCTTGTGAATACTTATTTCTTGGATATAAGGAAACTACTGAAGGATCTCAGCTAATAATATAAAATTATATATGTATGTGAACAAAAAAGAGTAAAGTGGTATAATAATAAAAGGTTAAAAATTATAGAGGTCAAAGACACCTATTTTCTTTTAAAAAGCTTTCATATACTTGGCAGAAAGAAAATAAATATTGGAGGAGAGGGTGAGTAGTATTTAAAAGAAAAAAATGAATTAAGGATAAAGTGAAAACACATAAAACAAGAGTCAGCATGAAGAAAAGTCTTCTACTGCTTTATCTGAACACAAACTAATGGCAAAATGAATTTGTGGATATAAAGGTTTAAAATACATTTCACTAAAAGTCTTTTATTCCTTGCTGCTCACTCAAACATAAAAGGCTACTTGTCAGTTACAGACTTATTTTACATTTTCATTAATGAGACTGTAAACCATTTTGAAAAAAATACATTTTTAATTTTTCTTCTTACTACTTGATATTGAAGTATAGTTGACATACAATGTTATATTAGTTTCAGGAAAACAACATAATGACTCAACAATCCATATATTATTACTCTATGCTTCCCAATAGAAGCGTAGTATTTTTTAAATAAATGTAATTTCAAATAGCATTTCATATTGATGTATAAACAGGACAAACCAGACTGATAACCATTGGTTCAGTGATTCATTAAACCTACTATATAAAGGACATATTTTCAGAATAGAAAACCTAAAAGAAAATATCATACTATGTTGGAAATGTACTTTTAATCAACCTGATAATGTCCTCCTTAAGAAAAGAGTTTCAAGAAACTACCATCCCCATGGTATGGGGCACATTTCAAATATTCAATAAGTAGTATTAAATCAAGGAATAAAGAAAATTTCTCACTAGGATTTATTTTTATCTGATTTATTTTAATCTGAAAGAATGGTCTTGAATGCCTATAGTTCTGTGCAACATGGATAGGTAAGGGGTCCAGATGTAAAGAAAGTATGGCAAACTGATAACCTTAATACTCAAAAAATGAAGTATTTTACATTATTTGATGATGTAGTAGAAAATATACTTGGGAAAAAAAATCCACATCTATTTATATACTTTCTTGGCCACATAAGATCAATCACTAAAACATAATACATCTTTTCTGATTACATTTTCAAGTACATCTTATATTTTGATTCAATCACACTGAGTTTATAGATAGGGTATTAATTTAAAGATGAGTTTCCCAAATTGTAATGACAGGTTTTTAAAGTGTGTGTTGGAGAGGGAGAAAAGGGAAGGGGGAAGATAAATATTGAAATTTTGACTGACAGAGGCTTTCATAATTTAGCAGTGTAGTAAATATGGGATAGGTATAAACAACATTAAACAAAATTGTTTGTTGGCTCTCTGTACTTTTAACTCAATAATGCACATCATGAATTCTTAGGAGAAATATAGGACTAGCACTTTTCAAACTTGCTTGGCTATAGAACACCTGTTCATGGTTCATTCTGTTCCAATTACTGTTCCACAGACTATAATCTTGAGCTATGTAACATAAAGACCCTTTAAAAAAGAATACACTAAAGTTTAAATATGAATATATACTTTATTTCATATTCCTGGGAAGTTACTTATTCCAAAATTACACAAAATATTTAGTTAAGATTTCTTTTAAGGTCAAGTTTATGAGCTAATAAGCAGATTCAGTTCTATTATTTGAATTATTTAGGAATGCTTTCATACTTTTTCATAGAAGTACTTCTAACTATAGAGGAGCAAAAAGTAAAAATTGGGACACTGGGGGAGAAAGAGATTCTGAGGAAAAAGAGTCTAAAGCAGAGATCAGCAAGCTACAGCCTACAGGCCAAATCCAGCTCACAGCCTTTTTTTTTTTTTTTTGAATAAAGTTTTACTGAGATAGGATTACACTCATTTCCAGATACCATCAATAACCGTAATATAATATTAAAATATCCGTATTTCTATTGGTACTTATATCACAGATAACACTGTGTAATACCACTGTGTAATAATACTGTGGCTTGTAGCCTATATTTATAATTGACAGAAATCCTAAATTTCAGATAAAGGTTATTGAAAATAAAGATGCAATTTTTTACAGACCAGGTAAAGAACCTTTATTTTAGAATACTGTGAAAACATATATGACACATTTTATTAGGATATCAGAAACAGTAAGAAAAAGTAAAGCAATAAAGCAAATATGCCTAAAATTTTTAAAGTAAAAACTAAAATTAAAAAATAGATTTAAAATATTTTGCACAAAATTTATGAAATAATGCATAGCCATTAGTACAAGTTCTAAGATTTCTCACTCTGCAATATTTTCTTAAAGTTAATATTTTGTGTGCAACAATTTATTACTCCTATTGCAAATGACTAATTTGTGTTTAGTAGTCATGAAAGACTCACATGAGGAAACTCATATTTTGCTTATCACCATATCTAATCCACCATAACTACTATCAGACAACCAAAATATAGACAATTAGTAAACACTGATACGTAAGCATTATGAACGTTTATACAGGGAATAAATTACATAGATAATGACATTTTTTTACGTGAAAATAAATATCATGTACTAAGAAATCATTTAATTCTCAGTGTTTTAAATTATGCAATATTAATTATATAAAATGGTATTACAGTCAAATTTCATCATATTGCTTAACTAAATATCCATATCATATTGCTTAACTAAATGTCCATAATAAGGTTTTAGGCATTATAAAGAGTTACAGGATGCACACAAAATTAAAAGACATTTTACTTTTATGTTTTAAAACAGTAAGACATAATAATAAATGTATTTATCCAATAGCAAACTTCTTAAAATTGTGATTTTATTCTCTCTAGATATGTCATGATTTACAAAGCAGAAATATACATGTGTATGGTTAATATCAATAGATTTTATTTCAAGAGGCATCAGACATATTTCTTCCAATTTACATACTATAAGAAGGCAACTAAAATTTTAATTTTCTTCCCCAATGTCTATTTATTTTTGAGAGACAGAGACATAGCACAAGTAGTGGAGGGGCAGAGAGGGAGACACAGAATCTGAAACAGGCTCCAGGCTCCAAGGTGTCAGCACAGAGCCCGACACGGGGCTCGAACTCACATACGGTGAGGATCATGACCTGAGCCGAAGTCAGCTGCTTAACTGACTGAGCCACATTGCTGGCCCTAAAATTTTGAATACTGAATGATTTATACTTTCTCCTTTCAGGCTGATTTCACCTAGAACTAATTTTCAAGTGCATAAAATATACTTACAAAATGTCTATATGTAATGTAATATCTGCTGATCAGTAATATCTACTGCTTTCACCTTCTAGAAAAGTATACACAAATGCTAAACATAACAGATTGGTCTAAACTTTCCATATGTAAGACCAAAAGACAATAGGGTGTTTATATAATGTTTTGTTGCACCTCGCCTTCTGTATTTTAACAATTAACTGATCCTATATGTTCTTACAAGAGCAATTTAGCATTTAGTTAAGGACATTTTACTTTTATGTTTTAAAACATAATAGATTCAAATTGCTTCTGGTGAAGTCTAATAAAAGATATTCAATTTAAAGATTTTATTTAAGGAATTTGTTAGAGAACTTAAAGTAATTTTCTAGAAATAATATAAAAAGGTCATAAGTGCTACAACTGGCATTAAATTTAATTCTTTGAAACAAGGAAAGAATATGCTTATTTGGCAAAACTTTAAAAATTACTAACATATTAAAATACGTAATCTGATTTTTAATATCATCTGGGAGCATGCATGAGAAAAGCCGTTGTCATGGAAATAACAAGTGTAAATGGCAATAAACCCAGGAGAAAATGTCAGTGCTTCTGAACAATGAATGAACACAAAATGCTGCTTGTAAAATAAAACGCCACAATGGAAAAAAAGTACAATGTTGTTTATTTAAAAATTTTCATTTCCCTTCCATAAACTTTACTTGTTTACTAGTCTGAAGTTAGTAAGAAGTAAAAATACTGATATATACAGTACTGAAACAAATGAAAAGTATTCTCAAACATTAATTACAGAACTGGAAATGAAACTATTATTAAAAGAAACTACAAATTTACCAGTTCTTGTACTTGGTAAATTCAAATCCAAAACTATTAGATTCATAATATGTTATTAAATAAATTATACTTAAGTTATACTTAATATAGACATAATAGATTGCTTTTGCCAGTAGCAAATATTTTGGAAGAGTTATGCCATTATTAAAATGGTACAATATGATATTGTTGCATTGCTTTTAGCCAAAATATTCTAATAATTTTTAATATAATATTAAAGAACCAAAATGTTTAAAAGATTGAATCTAAATTAACATTAATGCCAACCATATATTTTTAAAATTCTAAGCAAAATAGCTTTAAATTTAAAAATTCATGGAATCAGGATCAGGTAAACATTAAATACCTAACCATATTATATTATACCAAAATCATATAGCTAAAAGTTTATGTCACCAGTTTAAACATAGGCAACAATATACAGATCTGACTCTTGGATTACCTGAATTTTGTCAATATTAAAACAAATAAATACAAGTTTCATATACCAACTCTATTAAACACAGTTTTTCATGCATGATATTCATGAGAGAAAACAGATATACATGTTTACAGTTATGTATACATGTATTCTCACAGATTAATATTTTATATAATAAAATGATTAGGTTGAATGAAAGACTGTAATTCTCCAACAGACAAGCATTAACTTGTTAATATAACATTAAGGAATTAAATGCTTAAAATTATGACATTGTATATTTATAAACAGATAACGTTTAAGATTCATTCCTTCATTCTGAGTAAAGGAATGTGTGTTTTCTTGTGACAGTTGACATAAGTAGTACCTGGCCTTTTTCTCTAAAGAATATCAAATCCTGAGCAATTCCAGGTATGGAATAGCTGAATTATTATATCATACACTTGAAACTAATATAACACTGTATGTTAACAGGAATTTAAATAATTTTTTTAAAGAGTATCAAATCAAAATCAAACCTTCCACAGATATAAATAGACTTTATACTAGTATGGGTTTGCTACATAAAAATTGCTTCAATTTATTTCTTACTCTTTTACCAGTTTAAGTCAAGTATTTCAAATGAGTTTTGTGGAAGAAAATTTATTCTATTAATTAAAAAAATATGAATTGGAAAAGAACACTATAAACTATACCCATTTCCCTTAATAATCAATTCTTTATTATATCTTGCCCTTATCTTCAAATGCAAACCCACATCCCAGCAATACATTTCTTTATTTTGTTTATACATCATTTTACCCTAATCGTTTTAATATACTATTTCATTATTATTTTCATGCTACTAATCCTTCTTCATATGTCTAATAACTTCCCCTTTATCTTAACCATTTATTCTTCTTTCCAATGTCTCTACACACTTTCAAACAGTACTCCTCAAATGGCCAATAAAGAGTAAAAATGGACAATATTTGTTACCTTTAAGCTATGAAAACAATTTCAAGAGGAACTCTCATTTTATTCTTCATGCTGTTCTTAGGTATTACCTTTGAAAACTGGCTGGTTCACAGGATCTCTGCTTAGGGTTCCAGTCCACACACAATATGTATGATGTGTTAACTGGAACTATGCACTGTAAGGTCTGAGCTTTTATTTATTTAAAGGAAAACTGTCCAACTCTAAAAGTTGCTAAAATCAGGTGGTGATCCTCAAGAAATTTCCTGAAACACTGACTACACAGAGTATTTCATTGTTATAAGTGCATTACTCAAAACTGAAAATAATTGTACATTATCTACTTTCTCTATGTTCATTAGATGAGGTCAACTGCAGACACACTAAATTATTATTTACAATATATTAATCAAATATGTAAAAAGAAAGTCTAAATTGTTATCTAACAAATGAATGGGCTCAAAGATTAGGCATGCAAACTTTTATGTTACTAATCTATACAGTTATCAGTATGTATTGGTACTTCTATCACGGTTTACATTTTTATAATAATATGAGATCATGAACATGCATCTTCTTTCTATTAAAAGCATGATAAAGAATGAAATAAGAAAAAACAAATACCAGTTAAATTATCATTTACTTTCCCATCACAATTATTGCAATGCTTTAGCTGTAAAGAAAAACATCATGGCTATTCCTTGGAACACTTTACAAAGTCTATACATTTCCCCTCTCACATTTATATATTTCTACAAATTATATTACTTGCTATTTTAACTTGAGACGTATATATGTGTACATAAAGTGAAAAATTATCAGTATGTATCTTAAATTTTCAAAAACACATCCATGTAGCCAGCATCCAGATCAAGAAATAGAGCATTAAATAGAGCATCAAAAATTGTCCCACTGCATCCCACCGGAGCACTACCTGCTCTCCCCAAGACTAACCACTAACCTGACTGCCAATACCAGAGATTAGTTCTGTTTGATTTTTAGCTATATATAAGTAGAATCATATAGCATTAACTGTTTTATGCCTGGTTTATCTCAATATTACATTTCTAAGATTCAGTCACATTTTATTTGTAGTTAACTCATTCTTATTGCTGTATGGTATCCTACTGTGTGAGTTTAAGATATTTTTACATTCTGCTATTGATGAGCATTTGCCTACTTAGTTTCCAGTTCAGGGCTATTGCTAACTGTGTCATTGTGAAGAGTTTTGTACTTCTTTTGGTGAATACAGGTGTACATTTCTGTTGGTATGCTGTAGAAACCGAATTGCTAAACTATATGTTAAGTGTATGTTCAGCTTTATATGCTCTTAAATGATTTTCCAGTGTGTAGTACCAATTGACACTACTTCTAGCAGTATATGAGAGTTGCAGTTAATACATATGCTTGCCAACACATATTATCGCCAGTCTTTTTCATTTAGTCATTCTGGTGGATGTTCAGTGATATAACTAATGGATTTGTCCTCTTTTAAGGAGTTTAGTGACCATTAGGATATTCTCTTTTGTGAAATTCCTTTTGTTATTTGGCCCATTTTTTACTAGGTTATAGCTTTTTCTTACTGATTTGAAAGCATTCTGTGCACACTGTAAATATAAGTCCTCATCAGATACTTGTATTGCAAATATATGTCCTCATTTTTTGGCTTGTCTGTTCACTCTGTTAATGATGTCTATTGAAGAACAGAAATTCTTAATTTTAGTAATGGTCCAAATTTATCATTTTTCCATTATGGTTACAGCTTATGTCCTACTTCAGAAACATGTACTTACTTTAAGGTCATAAAGACATTCTGTGTTTTTTCCTAACATTTTTATTTTCTTACCACTGACATTTATATTAGCAATCTATCTGTAACTGATTTTTGACAATGGTGTGAGGTGGGAGCCAAGATACATATTTTTTTTTTCCATTTGGCTACTCAACCTAGACTATCACTATACTCAGGGTTGCCTTTGTCATAAATGAACTATATAGTTTTTGTACCTGGTCTCTTTATTGAACAGATTTTTCTATTTTATTGGGCTATATCTACCCTTTCGGTAATATCATACTGTATCAATGGGTCTGGGTATCTGGCCATGTAAGTCATTTAGCTGTGTTCGTCTTTATTATGTTTTGAAAAAATGAAGCCCACATCATTTTCCTGGTCAGAGTCCTTGCATATTTAGGATAAAATCCAAACTCCTTACTAGGGCTTACAATGCCATTCATGGTCTGGCCACTGCCTACTTCTCTGATTTAACCTCCCTTGCCCTTTGCTCTATGCTACAGCTACATTGGCCTTCTTGCAACACCCTAATTCTTTTTGCTAGAATGCTCTTTTCCCAAACATCACCATCTTTGTATGGTTTATTTCTTCACAAATACCACTCTTGAGACATATCTTTGCTATATAGTTTACCTACAAGGCTTCCTTTTCTTTCTCACAAAATTTCAGTAATTTAAATGTTTATTGATTTTCTTGGCCACTAGAATATAAGCTTCATAGGAGCAGGTATTTTTACAGGTCCTGTTTTATTGTTTTATTTCAAGTACCTAGGTATGTAAGTGCTCATTAAATATTTGTTTAATGTAAGTGTTGAGGCTGTATACTATGGTTAAAAGAAAACAAAATTATAGTCAAGTAGACTAAAATAGAATATGTACTCAGATTGCTAATTAAGAATTTAACAGTTTTATTAGTTTTATTATAAATACCAAATTTACTGCTTGTCACTTTCAAAATTGAAATGCTACTTTCCCCATTAATAATACAGGTCTGAATACTGTATGTATTGTTTAATGGCATAGTTGCATGCAAATCACAACTCCATTTCAACAGAGATACCCTCTGAACTCAAAACAGTTTACAAACTATCATCGGTTTCTTCAATTTCAGAATAAATGTGCATTTTTAATTAATTTTCAGGAAATATTTGTTGAAACAAATATGTAAAATCTGGACTGAACACAAAATTGGAAAACACCAACTATTCTAGTGAAATACCACTTATAAATGAGACCATATAGTTAATTACACTCCCAACTTTTAATCTCTATCAAAAACATGGCATAAATCCAATACAATTTACATCAAATAGCTTATTTCAAAGATCTAATTAATCTTAATGTTATTTTGTAATAAGATATTCTTTTTAAAAAAATTTCAATGTTTATTTTTGAGAGAGCACAAGTGGGGGAGGGGCGGAGGGACAGTGAGGGGGACAGAGGATCTGAGGTGGGCTCCATACTGAAAGCAGAGAGCCCAATGTGGGGCTTGAACTCACGAACTGCGAGATTATGACCTGAGCCGAAGTCTGACACTTAACCGGGGTAGCCACCCAGACGCCCCTCTAATAAAATATTCTTAAGCTTATTCCAACTTGAAGAAAAATTTTATATAAAGATGCTGTATCTCTGAAAAAAATTTTCATTTAGTGGTTCACTTTAGTAAATTGTAATGAGTAGAAAAAGAATTTTTTAAAACTGTACTACTTATTTAACAAAATTTGGACATTTACAAAATCTTTATAGTAGTACCATAAATAAAATTATAATGTTCACAAATAACAAATACCATAAATGATAACAAATACTAAGAATCATTCATAATACTATGCAAAATAACTGGTGATTTCTTTAAATATTTTTATGATAAAAATTAAGAAACTGAGCTTTCCTTGCAATTTCAAATTCTAAATGCAAAATATAGTCTAAAGGTTCTAAAACATAGACAATATCCAAATCCACAAGTATTTATTGAAAAAAATTTTAAAAATAAGTCAGGTAGAAATCATAACTCTTCAGAAATAACTTTCAATAAACAAGAATTAGACAAGAAATATAATGTATAATCTACAGAAAAAAATACACTATAAAGCTGCACTGTTATCTTTGACGGAAAGGCTAAATTCATTCCCAATTACATCATGCCTAGAAATTTAAAAATAAATCCTACAGGAGTTGATCTTGGAAAGTGAAAGGGTGATTTTAATGCTCATGAGAAAATTAGGCATAATTTTATATGTTTGAAAACGGACATAGATGGGAATGTGTATTATCCTATCAAGTCTAAATCTATGATAATTAGAATATTTTGGTATTTATCTGCCACCATCACCATAAAAAAAATGGGTCAGGAAGAAGAAAAAGGCCTGAAACATATTCTGGAAAATAAAATATGTATATGATAAGATGTTATAAACAAATGGGAACTCAGATTATTCCTGTAAAAATGATATTGAAAAAAAAGCTATTTTAGGAAGAAAAAAGGTGGATTTGCAACTTATACCACAGAACACCTTACATTCTAGGTATATTAAAGAGTTAAAGGTTTACCTTTTTGCAAAGTGATTTGGTAATACAATTTAGGAGATCAATTTTTCATATTATTTGGCTCTCTAATCCTTCTTATAGGAATCTCTACAAAGAAATATTCATAAATACATACATTTATGGGTGAAGGGGTTCACAAACAAGGTAACAAAAATGCTCTGAACGTTAATTTTCAACAATAGATCAATAGTTGAAATATTATGTTAGGATATTATGCAGCTAACGATATGTGAATAAAAAATAGTCACCTGTGAGATCACAATTATGTATAGAGCAAAGGATATAAAGATAAAGTTTTCGACATAGGAGAAAGCAGTTAAAACTACCAGTATTTGTGTTGGAATTATGGGAAATTTTTGGTTTCCTGAAGTATGAAGCAATCATTCTACAATTTGTGAACCTTCTGAAGAATAAGAACAGACAGCATAAGCTAAGCAGATGTGAGTATGTATAGAGCAAGTGAGGATAAACAGTGAGAAGATCATAAAGGTAGCAGCAAATGATGTGCATTAGAGAAAAAAATAGGACAGATAAAGGATAGGTAAAATAGGGCTAGTTTGTGAGAGATTTTGAAATTCAAACAAAGGATTTTGCATTTGATCTACGAGTTCTTAGATGACTGATGCCATTCAAGTTTGTTTTAGAAAAATTAATCCATTAACATATGTGCAAAAAATTAGGGAAACCAAGGTCAAATAATTAAAGGAGTTTAAGGAATGGTAACAAACTTCTAAAATGATAAACTAAGATAAAATATGTCTTCCTGATATGTACTCTGAATTGTTTTTCTAGTGATGGTAAAAGATTTGCAGGACTCAATTTTTCTCCTCCTGGATCTCAATAATGAGATGCATTGGTAAAACCACAACCAGTCTTAGAAAATCGTCCTACAGTGAAGAAAAGCAAAACCTATATGACCTTGAGAGGAACAAATACTTATCTGGAAAATAACACAGGAAAACACATTTTCTAAAACAAGTAACAGAAGGAGAAATGTGTTTCTTAATATACAGTCTCATCAGCATGATCCTAAAAAGAAAAATTTATGGTAAACTGCATGAATTAATGAATGGGTAAAATTTCTCTTGATATACATATGTAGTCAATTCTCATTATTTACTGTAGTTATCCACACAGTCACCACAAACAGGAAGATAGCGAACAGTGAACTAGAATTCTTCAGGCAACTATAGGCTCAGGTTTCTGTGAGCATCTGATCACACATTTTCATCAATCTTCAATATATAACCTTGTTTTAATACCGTTTCTGCCTAGGAAACCTTATTTAGTATATATTGTTGATTCATAAACATTGAACTCAGGGCCAACAGCCTCATAAGTCAGGCCTGAATGAAGATTACCCATCACATGTATTTTCTCTGCAAAGTACATCACAGTCCTCTTGCACTGAGAAACACTAGACAGTTTAGACAGCACTCAGCGCTATGCTTGAGGCCATCTTAAACAGCATAATCACCAGTAAAAAGCACAAAAATGTGAAAAATGTGGCACTAAACTGCAAAAAGTACACTTGTTTAGAGTATGAGAGCTGAAACAAGAAGGCAAAGCATTGCCTTGTTTGTCCTAAGCTGTGAATGCGTGTGCCAGGTGACCTAAATTTTTCAGCACTCCATGCAATCTGCAAAAGATACTTAAGTCCTGTGCGTATTAATATTGGGTTTACAAATAAATTTAGCAGGTGGACAAATTTGTAAATATGGATCCAGGAATAATGAGCACTGGCTGTATTTAATGGAATAGACTTGTATGACTTGAACTTAATTTCTAATCTTTAAGTAATTACATACATAACCAGAAATAGGAAACAAATTTTCTCATCTACAAAACTGAAAGCCCCTCCAAATTTATTTCTAGACTCTTCCACCGCAAACACTGTATAACTTTTTGATGTACAACTTACATTCCCCTATAATAAAATTTTCAAACAACCTCAGATAATGTTAAGGTTAGAGGTCTCTGGTACAAAACCCTAAAATCTAACATTAGATATGGTAAATGTTATGCATGTCAAAAAATTAAAAAAAAAACTGAAGAAAGTTTGATCCGGAAGTATTTCTGAGAAAAGTAGTCAAAAATACTAATTTTCCAGAGAATAGGACTTGAAATTCAATATCCATTTGAGATAGTTCAGTATTCAGGTCACAAGCTGAAAAATATGTAAAGAAAAAGTCATAGGCCTTCTAAATTTCCTAGGGGTAGAATTTCAGTTCAAAACTGCCAAGATTGTATATTGCTTATCTTACAATCAGCTTACTGGACTAATGATTCTAACACCTAGAACCCATAAATTATCTATAAACTCAGTGGTATAGTTTTACATATACTATATTTACTATATTTACATATACATATACTAACATTACATATACATAGTAATGTTAGCAAAATTAGTATCAATAAAAAGCAATAAGGATTTAATAATTTATTTAACCAATTGCTTTTATGGAATAGAAAGAAATGAAACAGACTTCATGATCTACATCTCAAAAAATGTTCTCCTTTGGCTTGGAATGTACATTTGGTTTTGTTTGTTGTCATTAAATGGTATCAGGATATTAGTAGGTTGTTGCTTTTCCCTGTGTATCAGATTTGTCTTTGTTTTAAGTAGTCAGTATTTGCATTAATATTTCATTTCTTATAAATCATGACTTTTTTTTGAGAGAGAGAGCACATGTGTGTGCAAATGGAGGGGGGCAGAGAGAGAGAGAGAGAGAGAGAGAGAGAGAGAGAGAGAGGGAGAGGGAGAGAAATCTTAAGAAGGCTTCCATGCTCGGCACAGGGCTAGATCCCACAACCTCAAGATCATGACCTGAGCCAAAATCAAGAGTCTGATGCTTAACTGACTGAGCCACCCAGACACCCCATGACTTTTCCTTTTAATTTACCTTTTATCTTTCTCTTAAAAGGTAAGTAATCAAAGATATAGTATGAAATATTTATTTATAAACCTAGTAAGCAAAAGTAGGCATGTTAGAGCAGGACTGGCAAACTTCTATAACTGGTTAGAAAAAGTAAATACTATAGGCTTTGTAGGCCAAAAAGTAAAATCAAGAATATTAGGTAGGTGCTACATAATGAGAGAAAGCATTTCCACAATTCTGTATTGACAAAATTCAGATTATAACAATATTGCTATTACTAACAACAGCAACAGTGGAGAACAACATACAGATCTAATAAAATTATTTTGGGGGGACGGGGGGAGAACAACATTTTTCTTAGTCAGGGTTCAAAGTCAGTATTCCTATTAAATCACTTGCATATGTTCATCTGCCAGTGTCAATCTAGAATGAGATATTACATACTTCGTTTTTGAAAATGAAATGTCTTTTCATACGGATAGGTACTGCCAAATACTGATATCAATCCAAGAGCATATGATATTTTGGGGCCATAGCCATTACTTAGGAGGCATTTATAGAATTCTAATAGATTTTTCTCTTAAAATTTGCTTTTAGCATGTCATTACATTACAGATTTACCATTGCCAATTGAAGATTAAATGGAAGCTCAATTGCACAGTTAAATAGATTTTGAAATATGGAAATCTCCTTTGCATTGCACGGAGGTCTGAAAAAATGCTGAAGGAACTATGGTTTGAACTCTGCAAACACATCTGCTGCAAACATACCTGTGATCCAAAAATTTAGTTATTGTAGAAAAGACTTTATTGCATTTTATGTTTTGCACATTATGTTGTTCTGCCATATAATCTTGGAATGAGTTCATTAAAAACATTATCAACTCTATATCAAAAGCTAATTCTCAAAGCTACTTAATAATGTCAGTAACAGTGGTTGTGGGTCAGAGTCATTTTTCTCATTCAGAACAATTTCCTCACTGGTCTGAGCTCGATAAACCTCAACGTACTTTATCACTATTAAGTTATCAAACTGCAATGTGGTAAGACAAATCAGGATATTCATCTTTTATTTCTGACAAAAATTCACAGACTGGACAATAATGAAGTCTTATGGGAGTGAAGGAAACTGTCACCGGAAACTACTGGTTTGGTAACATATGATAGATTCCAATATATTCCTCAAGGTGTTTGTTGATTTAATAATACAGTGAATTAACACAGGTTTTCAAAACATCTCCACAGGCATGTATACTCGTATACATATTTCTACTACCATCAGTAATAATACATCTTATCACATTCTACTTAATGTTGTCATGAATTGATGTTTTCTCAACTTCTTTGAAAATAGTCTCACAGACTATTAACAGAAGTTTATAGATTAATCCCAGTAATTCCTTGAATAAAAATTGGCATTAACTCCTTAAATAAAGTTTATTTCCTGTGCACAGGTTTTAATTTACTTACCATTGGGAAATGCATCCTTTGCTTGGCTAAAAATTAGCTCATAAACTTACTTTGGTTGCAACCTCACTTCATTTTTAGTTTTTGTAAGATATTCCATTTAAATTCTAACTGTTGCTTTTTTGTATATTGGGAATGTTGTATGAGTGCATACTCTGTTAATGTTAACATTTATTCTTTTAGCACAGCCACTGTGTTACTGCATAAATAATACAATACTATGTGACCTAATTTGTAACAAAATAATCCACACCCCATGGTGCCTTAATAGTGTAACACTTGAAGTTCACATTTCTCTTTTTTTCTTGCTTTGACATTATGGATATGCATTGGTAAAAACAAGTAAGTAAAGTGCTGTGATATAGCAAACAATACTGAGTTATTACAGTGTCACTCTGATTTACAGTGCACAGAGAAGCAGTGAGAAGTGACGAAAGTGCCACATGTGATCTCTGCTGCAACTACTCAACTGCCAATGCAGTGAGAAAATAGCCACAGGCAGTGCAGTGTGGTCATGTTCTAATAAATTTGTATTTAAAACATTGAAATTTGAATTTCATATAATTTTCAAGTTTCTGAAATACCATTCTTTAAAAAAATTTTTTAACCAGTTAAGATATAAAAACCATTCCTAGCTTGTAGGCTGGGGAAAATAAGGGAATAGGCCAGATCTGACTCACAGATCAAAATCTAACAAACCCTGGTATAAATAAAACAATGTCTCTAAAAAAGTCTCTCTAAAACCTACTGATCACAGTTTAATTAGTTTGAACATGTTGGAAAAGCAGTCTGGACCTGGTGCCGGCAGGATCAAATACTTTTAGAAAATGAGACAGATTGTTGTTTCTTGACTGGGGACTGTTAAGTCACATTGAAGAAAGACCTTCACCTGTATTTGTTGGTATTGTTAAAGGGGTTTACAGTTCAAATGAACTAACATAAGTCCATCATAAAAATGACTCAAAGGACATGTGCCACTACAATTTCACTCAACCTTAATGTTAATAATATTAATCACACTCAATATTAAAATGACATCACATATTTTACATCTGTCAAATCACAGGAAGATGCAGAGGGCCTTCTCTTGTGAATTTACTAAAAAAGCCAACATGACTTAGCAGTCATAGATCACCTTCTAGAATAATAATAAAGAATATCTCAGAATATCCAAAAAGTTCTTCAAGGTGCATTTAGACCACCTTTTCCCATGAAAAATGTGAAATCAATGAAGTGAAATGTCTTTTTTAATATGGTTTTATATATAAATGGGAGAGCCAAGAAAACATCCAAGGGCATAACTCAAGTAATCATTAAATAAAAAGTGAAAATTTGAAATGAGAGGAAGTAGTAAAAAAAAAAAAAACCCAGAAATGTATCAATATTTACAGCGTAGAAGGTGTTTTACAACTTTAATAGTACATTAATAATTATTTTGTTATCAGAAATATTACTATATTTACAAAATGTAATAAACTACAATTAGTGCCATTTGTACATCGAATACAATGCAGAAATAAAACAATAAAAATCATTTCACATACACATTTTTTGAAAGATAAAATATTTACATGAGTTAACGCATACTTAATTTCAAAGTAATACACTCATAAGCAACTTAATTTTGTTAAAAATTTCAACTCTTTCACCAAAATACATCTGTCCAGTGCTATGTAATGAGAAAAACATCTGTTTTACATTAGCAATTATTGTACTTTTATTATCAGCCAACTTATTTTGTATTGGATGTCTCAGCTGCAAACATTAAAACAGATGTAGCCAATTCCTACAAGAGCTTTTTCCTGTAATCAACAAATAACTTTGCTAACTTCTCTTCCATTTCTCATATAAAAAGAAAGTTTCTTAGAACTTAAATACCCTATTACTATATTTATAATGAAGAAAAAAAGCAAATGAGATTCAGGAAAGGACGTGTGACAATCTTTGTAAAAACACTCCTGTCTTATCACACTTTTACTAAATGACTATGACACACTTCGTATTACAATTACATATCTGAAAATTATTTGTGAAATTATTAGAAAATGAAATCACATTTCACATCATAGTATCATTGCTGATTATAAGAAGGCCTCGTTTTCTCCTTCCTTCTCTTACTACCTTAATGATTTGCATCTATCAGTAAATGCATATCTGATTAACAATCACCTGGGATCCAAGTATGACAGCTAATTCATAAAACTGTGCATTTCATAAACACTGACAGAAATCATTAATGGGAATATATATGTAAAACAATCAAGAGGTTTTTTTGTTAAAAAAACACAGGTCCATGAGCTTCCATATTTTTATTACTGATTAATATGCAGTAAGCATCTTTTAATGTTCGAGTGGTCTAAAGCTCTTTCTCTAGTTCATTATAGCATATTGCCCTTACCAAGTATCTCAGTCTTCTCATCTCTTAGAACCTGCCTCCTTCGTTTCTGCAGCATTTTTGCCTCCACTCTTTATCTGCTTTGTAGCCCATAAAGAAAATTGTTAATGTATGTGTTTTGGGGAGACTGAGGATTCATTTGAATAGGTTAGTATTATGGACAATACACATTCTTTAACTTGCGATTCTAAAATCCAAAGTGTTATTAAAGACATTTAAATTATAAGACAACATTCTTTCCACTTGGTAGTTTCAGTTTACATTATAATACACAGTGGAAATTATTCTTACTCTTTTTCTATTGTTTGTTTTTTAAGTTAAAGTTCAGTTTAAAAAAAAAAAAAACTCCACGCTGATTGATTTGTGATGTACTCAATGGAAATACTCTCAATATGTTAAACCAGAGAGAAAACTGACGGTATCGAGAAATCAACCCTAATATTGCTCAGTAAACAATTCAAGTTGGAGAAGTGTTCGATATGAAAATAGGTTTTTAACTCTGCAAACTGGGTGGGGTTTATTGATGACTAACTGGTTCTGTTTTTCATCAATTACTAAATACCAAAAGTATAACAAATTTGGATGAGCTGCCTTTGTATTTAGTCATTCTTCTTACAGTTTCTAAGCTGGTGTTTCTTAGAAACCTATATAAACACTTCATGTCTTTTCAAAGGAGGAAACAAAAAAAATTCTTGGCATAAATTTTAAGCCAAGATAACTATAAAACTAGGCCCAAAACACCTATATTTATTTCAAAGTTTCAGTACTATTTACAAAATTCTAAATGAAAAAATATTTTCCTTATTTAAAAATTTGTTATTTTTCCAAGTCAACACTGACCATTTACTGCAGCCACCATACTAAGTGCTTTACATTAGTAAACTGCAAACATATCAGCTACATTACAAAGTAGCTAGTCATATCTAGAACGTGGCTATCCCCAATGCAGAGTCTGTACTAGGACCCGGGACATCTTGGGAGGGCTTCAGTTATTTGAGGTTCCTGGTTCATAGAGGAATCAGGTATGTTAAAATCTGATAGAGGGCATGGAGTGTCACAGCTGTGCAGTCCTAAAGAAAATTGTTTAAAACTCTGCATAGAAAAGGGGAATTCTGTATCTACTGGGTTAAGTCCTGAGGTATGATGCTTACCCTGGAAAACAGCCCCCAATGTTTGTCACAGTTCAATGACTCTGGGGCCTGGCAGTGGGACAATTAGATAATCAAATCCCAGGCTGTGTGGAATTCAATGCTATGGCTGTAGACTGCACAAGACCCATACTTCATGATCTGTCTGTACAAGAGAAAGAAACCTTTTGAGGATAAACATTAATCAAATGAACAAGCTGATCAGATCTCCACTGCCCAGGTAGGATCCACAGCCACCTGGACACGGCATTATCCAGAACATGGTTATTCATCTACAATTCAGAACAGGCCCCCCCCCAAAAAAAAGCCTAGTGATTCTAGCACATGAGGCCAAGGAAGCTTGAAAATATTATCAGACAGACAGATTCACAGTCAAGTAGAAAGGGGAATTCTAATGCATACAGCCAGGTGTACCAGACCTGTCTAGTCCTGCCAGACAGGCTACCTAGGTCCCCTTCTCTCCTCTTCAGGATACTGCTGAGCACTGACTGTATTAGGTACCATTCTGATGAGCCACCTAGGGTTGAGTCTGGAGCTCACAGTGTGGGTAAGACATAGGGAGAATCAGAAAAAGGGAGAATCTGCTAAAAAGACTGATCATGCTGAAGAAAGAAAGCAATAACCCTGGCTGTGGAAAAGTGAACAGTTTAGACATCAGTGGGCTAGGGGCAGAGAGAGGAAATAATTTCCCTCAGCTCTTATCCACAAAGCATCTGGCCCAGAAAGCAGCCATTACTTTGAACTTGACCATTAAAGAATCTAAACATATGAACTTACAGAAACTTCCCAGAAGCTACTGACTTTAGGAGTGAACAAGCAGTAAAATAAGATTTTCTGGACACTATTATGATTCTATTTAGCCTAATCTTGTGTCACTTGTGGTCTCCTTCTGCTACTTAAGAGAAGACAATCTCCTTTGCATGTTTCTCAGATTATAGCTGATTATTCTAAACTCTCTAGGCTGACTGGTGATGAAAAACTGCATTGCCCTGAACTCCCTGCCGGCCAAAGTGGGGTATGTGTGACTGCCAACACCTCTTGCTACACTTGAATTAATGACATATTTAACTGGCTTGACTATGGATAAGGAGCCTGGCTGAGGTCTATCCTCCAAAAAGTGCTGATTACCCAATTGGGAGTTGTATTTGATCTAAGCCCCTATAAGGACAATTAAGTGAAGTGTCTGATGAAGTGGTTAATGCTCTTGAGATGTGTTATCTGAATATGTGAAAGGCTGGGGGCAGGAATTATAGGGGAATGGCTCCATCATAATGGCTTGGAATCTGTGAATATATACTTACAGGCCACACAGGCAATGTCTTTAAATGCAGCTAATGTGCATCTTGCTGGAATGCTTTGTGATCTTCTTGGAACATAAGAAAATGGGAGGCTTGTGATGAGCTGCTTATGAGGCCACCTCCAACTCACCTCCCTACCTCTCAGGCGGGCTATCATGAGACAGTTTCTCATAGTCTCACAGCTTCTGATAAGCTAGCTATAAGGTTTCCTACCTCACCCTGCCCAACCCTCAACCCCTTAGAATATAGCTACAGACTAAAAAGTATTTAGCTGAAGTCTAGGACTGGCTCCTCAGTAATGGGATATTCCATTACTCATACCGCAGTCATCCAGCATCTTTTGTTTTCATGTTGTCCTTTCAGTGTGTGGGACAAGGACCTGGGATTGCAGTACCTTTGGCTTCTCCTCCCTTTGTTGTCTATGTTAGTAATAAGCTAAATCTAAAAGCAGCTATTTTATGTTTACGAGCCAATTTTGTCAGTCAGGTGTTGGCCTTGCCCCTCTCTGCCTACTGCATGCTTGGAAGAAATATAAACTATGGTATATTCGTTCTGTTAAATACTATGAAACAGTATAAATGAGTGAAGGTATCAACATGGAAAGATTTATCAGTTATGCTGTTAAGAGAAAAAAAAAGCAAGTATAATGTTTATCTCAGGCTTATATAAAAAAACCTACAAATGGGTATACCTATGTATATATAAGTACTTGTTAGTAGGGGCACCTGGGTGGCTCAGTCGGTTAAGCGGCCAACTTCGGCTCAGGTCACGATCTCACAGTTCGTGGGTTCGAGCCCGAAGTCAGGCTCTGTGCTGACAGCTCAGAGCCTGGAGCCTGCTTCAGATTCTGTGTCTCCCTCTCTGTCTGACACTCCCCTGCTCATGCTCTGTTTCTGTCTCAATAATAAATAAAATATTTTAAAAAAGTATTTGTTAGTAAAAATATATTAAAAATAATCAGACAAGAAACACATCAAATCTTTAACAGTTATTTCTGGGGGAAGACCAAAAGAGTAGGTAAGAAGGCACATGCACTATTTATTTGATATCAATATTATTTGAACTTTTCAAAGTATTCATGAATTATCCATGGAGTTAAAAGAGATGATTAAAATGATTCCTAGTGTATATGTATTGGTACCTATTAATAACTCAACTCTCTTGAGGGGGGGGGAGAAGTGGATAAACATAAAACAAAAAAGTATGACCACTATGTGTAAGTAAATAAATATGAGAATCCAGACCTCATCTAATTATCACTTCTCTAAACATCCTCATCTGAATATCATAACAATAATAATATTAGCAATAACAAAACCCAACAACAGTGAATATAAGGTATTTAGATGTACAAATTCATTCAAGACAGAAGCATCTTTGCATTTGTTAGAAGGATAAAGAAGCTAGAAGAGTATTTCTTACACAAACCAATACCAAATCTTTTACTTCAAAAGAAAATGTCTACTCCTTTTTCTATATTCAAAGCTCTTCAAATGTGTGGAGATAACTCTTTCAGACTTCTCTTAATGAAATATACTTATTAATCATATTTATTTCATACCATGGTCAACTATTAACTCAAAATGGATCTTTTAAGTTAAACAAGATTTCTAGGAGAAAACATCGGAAAAAAACTTGATGTTTGCAGAAGATTCTTATGATACAAAAAGAAATATAAAAGACATTTATAAACTGAGCTTCATAAAAATTAAGTTTCTGCTCCTTGAAGAGCACAAATAAGTAAATGAAAAGGCAAGCTATAATGTGAAAGAGATTGTTCACAGCACATATATTTGACAAAGAACTTGTATCCAGAATATGTAAAGAACTCTTGTTCTTGTAACTTAATAAGAAGAATACAATAAACATGGGCAAAAGAATTGAAGACATAGCTGACAAAAGAAAATATAGCAATGGTCAATGAGCAAAGAAAACCTATTAGGGAAGTGCAAATTAAAACCACAATGCGATACAACTACATACAATTTATAATGGCTAACATTTTAAAAGACTGACACTACCAAGTACTGGTGAGCATATGAACCAACTGAAATGCTCATACACTGATTGGTGGTAGGAATGTAAAATGGCACAACCTCTTTAGGATACTGGCAGTTTCTTATGAAGTTTAATATTCCATACGATCTAGTTATTCTATTCCTAAGTATTTACTCAAGATAAATGAAAACATCTGTCTGCACTCAAATGTTCATAGCAATTTTATTCCTAATAGTCAAAAAATGAAAGCAACTTAAATGTCCATCAACAGGTGAATGGGAAAAAAAAGCTACATATTCAAACAATGACTACTCCTCAACAAGAGGAATAAATTATTTACAACTGCAACAAGAGGGATGAACTTCAAAAACAATGCAAAACAAAAGCAGGCACGAGGCTTTATAATATGATTCCATTTAAATTAAAACTCTAGAAAAGTAAACTAAATCTATAGTGACAGAAAACAGATCAGTGATTGTCACTGGCAGGAAGGGATATAAGTGTGAGAAGGGCTTAAGTGGCTAGCGAAGAGGAGGATGGTCTGGCAAGGGATTCAGTGAAATATTTGGCATGATGGAAATATACCATACCTTGACTGGGGTGGTAGTTACATGGACCTATGTTATATATATAAGGCACATAGGCAGAGACTTTATAATCATCCTTATAAAACATGTTTTATAAACCTTTCATATCCTTTGAGGCAGCAGGTATTTCATTTTTGATATCCATACATCATGTATCTACATACATTTGCTGAGACACTACTTCAGATTTTAATATTATGTTCAAACTCCCTCACTATAGAATTATTCCAATTTTCCAGATAAATATTTAGAAAAATATTACTAAATAAAATGATTTTTTTAGATTGCCTTTCATGCTATGGTTCAGAAATCTTATTAGGATGTCTATTTCTATTATGCTGGCTAACTACTGTATATAAACTACTGTTTCAGTAGATAACCATAGTTTCTAACAAAATATGTATGATGCAAACACTGATTTTCCTATTCCAACTTTTCACACTTTAGATAGACTACCAACAATATAAGAAGCCTTTCTCAAATGAAATCAGAGCTACAGAGTATGAAATAAAGATAAGGCAAATATTTTGTTCAACCCAAATACACTTAATAAAAGCTGGATGCTGTCTTAACTTTTCTCTCATCTACTGTATGCTATCAGTAAAAAGTCTTTGGTGATTCTATTCTATTAGCATATTTTCATCTATATCCTTTCCTTCCTTTCCATCTCTACTTCCATCCCTATTTCCGGAGACACTTATGTTTATTTTGTGGTAATGCAATGACTAACCTGTTTGCAAACATATCACTGGCTTCAGTAGTGTCCTCCATATTGCCAGTGGACTAATCTTTTAAAAATATCAATCTGTTGATGAAAAACCCAGAATTAACATTATTAACAGACTATCCATATCTATAAGGATAAAGTACAAGTTCGGGGCACCTGGGTGGCTCAGTGTGTTAAGCATCCGATTCAGCTCAGGTCATGATTTTGTGGTCCATGAGTTGGAGCCATGCGTCAGGCTCTGTGCTGGAGCCTTCTTCTGATTCTGTGTCTCCCACTCTCTCTGTCCCCCCCACCCACCACTCATGCTCTGTCTCTCTCACTCTCAAAACATGAATGTTTTAAAAAAAATGTTTAAAAAAAAGAAGAAAAATTACAAGTTCAAGAATAATCTATAATATAACTTCTAATTCCTATCAATGATTCCTTCCTGGCCAGACCTAAATTCCAGTTGTAATGGTCTATTTGCAATTATCTCAATCCTTCCTGTATTCAACTATTTGTGGCCTTGGTTCCTGCTAACTGCATTCATGATGAAATCCTTATCAGAAGATGCGTTTGTTACTTTTTTTTTCCATTTTTTATGTCTTCCTCCTAACAAAATCAACTTTCTTCTCACTACTATATGCTTTCTGAGATTAAGAATCCTATATTCTTGGGGCCCCTGGGTGACTCAGTTGGTTAAGCGTCCAACTTCGGCTCAGGTCATGATCTCGCAGTTCATGAGTTCCAGCCCCATGTGGGGCTCTGTGCTGACAGCTCAGAGCCTGGCGCCTGCTTCAGATTCTGTGTCTCCCTCTCTGCCCCTCCCCTGTTCATGAGCATGTGTGCTCTCTCACTCTCTAAAATAAATATTTTTTAAAAACTTTAAAAAAAAATCCCTTATTCTTTAATTTTGCATATACAGAACCTATCACAATGCTTAACATATAGTAAGAATGACAAATTTTCCTTTAAAATCTTGGTAGAATGGACAACTCATTAGGAACAATGTAAATTTTCAAAATTGACTCAAACAAAAATTAAATTACCAAAGAAATGAAAAAGTCTTTTAAAGAATTAGATTCAAATAAGCTCTGAGCTCAGATTGCTTTATGTGATCTTTCAGACTTTAAATGATTTTCAAACTTGAAACTTCAATTTTAATGCTATAAAAACGATTCTGGTCTATAGAGAAAAATACACCTTTAAATGCATTTTATTATGTAGCATAACCCTGATACTCCAAATGAAAAAGCAAGTCATACACTAAGACAACTACACGTAAATGAATCACATTTATTAATATGAACATTTAAAAATCATAAAGTCCTGGAAAATTAGATCTAGTACTGTACTGAAAAACTGATATACTATAGTCAAATACAGTTTAATCCAGAAATGCAAGTGTGGGTTAATATTTGGTTGTACATAACTACAACACAAATATGTCAAAAGAGCAGGGGACAGGGAGATAATGAACAATAAACAAATTAGTTTCCTATAATTAAAAAATAACTATCATAAACTAACAGCAAATATAATAATTAAGAAGAAAAATCTTGGGCATTTGCATTAAAAATTCAGAGCAGCAATAAGACAGAAATAGAACCAAAGGCATAAAGTTACTACTGTAAAATAGAAAAAAAGTTACCATTACTTACGATTTCATGACTGTTTAGAAAATGAACTAAATGCAATCATACTTAATATAAAAGTTCAATAAAATAGAAATTTTAAATAGTTTCAAAATTTAAAAATTTTCCTGTATGTGGCAGGCTAAATAATGGCCTCTCAAATAATATTCATATCCTAATTCCTAGAAACTGTGAATGTTCTCTAATATGGCAAAGGGAACTTGCAGATGTAATTCAATTAAAGATCTTCAGATGGTGAGATTATCCTAGATTGTCCAAATGGGCCCTGAATGTAATCAAAAGGGTTCTTATAAGGGGGAGACAAGAAGGTCAAAGGAGGAAGTACTTGTATTGACAGAAGCCAAGAGTTTGTAATGAGATTCAGTGAAGGGTCATAAGCCAAGGAAAACAGGCAGCCTCCAGAAACCAGAACAGGATTCTCCCCTGTAGCCTCCAAAAGGAACCAGCCCTATCAACACTTTAACTTTAGCCCGATAAAACTGATTTTGGACTTTTGGCATCCAGAACTGAAGACAACAAATCTTGTGCTGTTTTAAGACACAAAATTTGTGGTAATTGTCTAGTGACCACAGAAAACTAATACACTAAAGAACTACAAAAATCAGTTCAATACATAAATAAAAAAAAATTTTAATGGAACAAAGAGGAATGACTTTAAATTAAATAAACAACTAACAATGATCTTAAATGAAATGTGCTGGATATCTATATAGAAAAAGCTTTCCTGAGACAGAAATGAAAAAATAAGCTCATATCTGAAATCCTGTAAGAATATCTTGTGCAAACAAATCCACAGTTTTAACATAATTTCACTAACATAAAAAACAGGAATACCTTATTTGGAAAGGATATTTGGCAAAATGATTCTAAATTCATTAGAAAAAAGAAATGGAATAATATACTAGAACAGTTATTAAGATAAAGGATAATAAAATTAGGGAATTATTACCCTAGTGGATAACTCAAAAAGACACTATGAAACAATAAAGAGTAACATGAGAATTAGTACAACAAAAGACCAGAATAAATAACCCTTCCCCCCAAATCCCAGGAACACATAAAAATTTAGCATGAAAACAGTATATGGTGATTCCTTAAAAATAATATGTCTGGCATAACTGGATTACTACTTAGAGAAAATACAGTGAGAACTTTTCCTCTCAAATATCCTAAAATAGATTCTACATAAATTAGGGAACTGCAAAGTAAAAAATTAGATCAAACCATAAGTAAGCATATATTTAACCTCAGAACGAAGAAAGTTATTTTCAGTACAGACATGAAAGGAAAATGGAAAATATCATAGGGTTGACTATATAAAAAATACTTAATTTTGTATGTGAAAAGCACCATGATTGTTTTACATAATTTTTTGATGGTGAGGGGGAGACGCAGATGGGGAGAAATGGGCCACGATGTTGAATGCACATCATTATTGGGAACCAGAAAATCTGATGAGAAACAGATACACACATACACTAGTACTAGGAGTGTAAACTTCCTCAGATTTTCTAAAGTGTCTAAAAACATTTCTGAAGTATAATTTGGCACTGAATCTGTGAATGTTTTATAATGCTGCGTGTCTCCTATGACTCAGGAAATCCATTATTCTGTGTTTTATAATTTATAAGAAAACAATCATAAATGAACACAGAAACTTAAATACAACACTATGGATTATTATTTATATTAAAAAAGATTGAAACAAGTACACAATAAAAGACTGATTAAATATATTATGCCAGATGCCTAAGATGGAGTATGCTGCACACCTTACTCTTAAGGCCTAAAAGGACTACACCCGTGAAGAATGAAGACTATGTGTCATGTAAATAATTCAAAAGGTACAATATTAAGTGAAAAAAGATGAAAAGCTCTACATACAGTATAATCTCTATTTTATAAATAAATGCGCAGCGAGATTAGAAGAAAGCACAGAAACACATTTATAAGAGCTATTTTTACCTTCAATAATTTCCCTAGTTCATGAAAATAAATAAGTTTATATTCAGAAACATTTTAATTAGAACACAGGAAAATGGAAAATCTCCAGTTGGGAGAGTTTTTAGTTTCCTTCTAAAAGTAATGAAAAGATAATACACAAAAACATTTCATTGATTTGACTCTATGAAAACAGAAAATTCTTCATATAAAAAGTGCCATGAACAAGAATAAAGGCAACTGACAAAAGGGGAAAAACACATGAATATGGCACAAACAGCTAATACCCTTGTATTATTGACTCTATAATATATATTAATTGTGTGGTAATGCCCAACAATATTCTAGCTTAAGAGGGCCCAAGAGTAAACAAATTTAGAGTGGGTACCTGCCCTCATGGTTATTACATTCTCATTGGAAAGAACAGGTAATGATAAGCAAGCAATGAATAACTCTAGACTGTGGTAAGTGCCAGGAAGACTATAAAAGCCTGGCAGGGGTGTGGCGGGGGCAGACCACACAGTCAATAATGTGACAGGGTGTGAAAGGCATGAGAATGAATATTATATTAGGAAGCTGGAAACAGCTCTTCTAAAGTGGTAATATTTGAACTGAAACATGAACGATGACACAGTCCACCACTGAAGACTGGCTGAAGAGGGATCCAGAAAATGGAAACTCTCAAGTGCAAATTCCATGAGGCAAGAGTTTGGAAATAGCTGAAGTGTCTAGGACATAAAGGGCACGGGGGAGACTAATATAAGATGAATAAAAAAATCTCAAGGCCAAATAATTTTGGGGATGTTTAGATCACTATAACTAATGTGGCCTTTCAAACCAATAAGGAAAATAACATCTCAAAATAAACGAGGCCAGAAATAATTCACAGTTGAAAAACTACAACCTGTCAATATACACATTAAAATTTTAGTCTAGTGAGTAAGAAAGATATAATTTTCTACCATTCAAATTGGCAAGCCATCACAAATCATTATTTATATACAATGACAGGGAGGTGAGAAAATGATGAAAGATTAATGTTATACTAGCAAAAATAAGGAAAAAATAGAGTGTAATTTAAATAAATTATGGTACATTTTTACCACAGAAAAGGCTAAGTCCATTAAATGATATTTTCAAGAACTACTTCAAGTTTAATTATGTCTGATACTGTTGATAATACCATTTCTAATCCATTCACAAATTCTATCAATGCTCCTCTAAAACAAATTACCTCTCATTATTTTTGCTGCTAAAAACCCTAATCCTAGACACCATAATTTCTGTAACTACTGCAATAACTTTCTAATAATTACCTCTCCTAGACCCTTACTCCTTTTCCCTGTTTATCTTCCACAAAGTAAGAAGAGTGATGTCCTCAGTGCTAATCATCATAAAACGCAAATCCCAATGTCATCATGTTGTAACTATACTACAATTCCAACTTCTTACCTTGACCCATTTGATCTGGCCTGCCTTATTTCAAAGACCTCACCTCCTGCCACATTCTCCCCCTAACAATGTTCAACATACATAGCATTTCCTTCTGTTTTTTCAACATGCCAAACTCATTCAGATCCAAAGACTTGTCCTTGCTATTCCTGATGCTTGGAATGTGATTTTCTTCCTCCTAATCATTTAGAGCTCAACTCCCATGTCCCGTCTTTGAGGTTTCCTTTTGCTATCCTAGCTAAAGTATATCCTCCCCAACATTTTTTATCACATGCGTTTATTTCCTTCATAATATTTTTTTAAGTTGATTTATTTTGAGAGAGAAAGAAAGTACATGTGAGCAGGGTAGGGACAGAGAGAGACACACAGAGAGAGAAAGAGACAGAGAATCCCAAGCAGGCTCCACACAGTCAGCACAGAGCCAAATGCAGGACTTGAACTCACAAACCATGAGATCATGGTTCATTTCAAAGAAATAACTTATGAGAATATAAAAAGATGACTTTACAAATTAAAAGTCCTCATGTACACATGTGTATGTGTATAGATGATAGATCTGGATAAAGATGTATACATACTAAATACATACTAAAAGAAACAGAAGAGGAATAAGGAAAACATCAGACCATACTGATCAAAATAAAATTATAAACTGAAAATAATATTTTTCAGAAACATTTAAAAGGTCATCTTATTTCTATATAATACTAACATTCATTCAAATAATTTTACAAAACACTCTAAATATCAGAAAAGCACATATTCAATCAAATTTAGTCAAATCTGAAATGAGAGCACCTTCATAATGTAAATTTCCAGAAACCAGTGATTATCTTCAAAGGTTACAATGAGAAGAGGCAAATGGGATAAATAAGTTCTCTATAAGTCCTAGCACAGGAGGCACTAAAATAGGCTATAGCAAAGTTACTCCTCTTAGAAGGCCACAGTAACCTCTTACTAGGATAAATCAGATCCACAATGGGACTGGTAGTTGGGTTGAAGACTTCTGCAAGATTTCCAAGGAAGCTTGTTTCCCATTTGTATTACATATCTCTAAAAGAGCTAGAAAGGCACTAATGTGAAAAGAGAAGTAACAAAGACTTCTCCATTCTCAAGATGGCATATAACTGAATTTTTAAAAATGGAATAGTTATAGCAAGAGACTACACATCAGGATATATACTAGTATATTGGCAGGAAAATCTGTTTTAACATAATTAGTACCAAGCCAAGGGTACTTAAAAGATTATTCAGAATTCGCTTAAAGCATTTTTGATAGTGTTAGCACTAATAGGAGTATCATCAAGTTGGAATAATGTGTGATTAATTTTAACTGTGGCACTGGTCTGTGTTTTAGCAACCCATTCAATATTTTTAAGGCTAAAATACAAAGAATCAACTCCTTCACAATTAGCTGAGTGAAGTTAGAAAGGATTTACTCAGACTATTCTCCGTGGAAAGTACCAAGGTGAATATAATGTGGTTCCCATCTTCAAGAAAAATGTAGTATCAACAGAAAGACAAATCTAGTACATGAATCTTGGCAAGTGACAAATAATAAGCTAGAGTTTATCAATGGATATAGAATGAAGCATACTGATTCAAGATATATCTTAAAAGCAAAATAATTAAGATCTGAAAATAAATAGGATGACATTCAAGTCAAAGGAGAGGAGAGAATGGTATTAATGTGACTCTCAGTCACAAGGTATATGTTGAAGTCATAAGCAAGAATGATTGGGTCAGAAGGCAGAATGAGAATTGAGGACTAAATATCTATTTTGGTTTCAGACATGCTGAATCTGTCATAGTCTGTAGCACAAAGGAAACTGTGCAGCTAGAATTTCAGAAACAAGAATAAAAAAGAAATATCAATTAATGGCCAATTTCCTTATGTTTAAGTGTATCTATAACATAAGTAAGGAATTTTGCCTAGGACATTACATAGGTTTAAGTATAAAACAAAGAACTAGGTTTTGATGAATTGTAATGTTTATAATATTTACTTTTTTAACATTTTACTTGACCCACTAAAAGAGGGATCTCAAAGTCCTATACAAAACCACAAGTGAAAAAGAGAAAGAACCATTTAAAGGAAAAGAAAACAGAATAATGAATATTTAAAAGAGAAGTACATTTCAGATGGTATAGTTTGAAAAACTATGTATTTTGGCAATAATTTTCCTATTTGATAATTGGTGCATATGAGATGCTTCCTAAAAATTCTCCTGGATTGTAGCTTTGTCAAAATGCTCACAAAAACTTAGAAAAATGGAATTTTGTTCTTCCTAATATCAAACTTCCATCATATAGTAATATTCACCTTACATTAAGTAAAAAATTCAATAATAATTAATTTTACTAATCTTGTAAGGTAAGTAGAATGTTTGAATAACTATAATGGTTAGAAAGTGGGGTAATAGAAATAAACAGTGTTTCTTAATACCTAAAATTTAAGATCTATCACTTGGCCATCTTTTATAGTTAGTTCCTTCTTATGGAAACACATACACAAAAATCTATTGGTATAAGCAATATGACTACAGAAATATAAATCACATAGGTTACAATTCCTGGCATCTATACTGTTTGAAATTCAACTAGTATGGAGATCTGTCCTATTTCTTTCTTTTTTTTTTTTTTTTTTTACTTTCAACATCAACCTGCTTGGAATACCTGGTTATCTTTACTTATCATAGTTAAATCCATCAATTGGACAACTGGAATAAAACAAGGAAGAAAAATAAAACAAGGAAGAAATATTAAGAATGCAGGGAGAAATGGAGAAAACTGAATGAAAAATAGAACTAAAAGAATGAATGTGCCTAAGAACAGAAAAGAGCAATAACACTGGGAGACAAAAATCAGAGGCATTAAATACAATTCTTGCCCCCTCAAATATTTTTTGAAAAGTAGACAGAAATAAATAAGACTATAAGTATTAATTACTCAACAATTTTACAAACTTTAATCTCAGTGTTCGGAATAGATTTATTAATTTAGCAAATAATGCATAGAACACATTAATAGAGACTAAGTGGCAAGGGGTTCACCAGTAAGTCAGTGGCTATCTCAAAACTGCTCCCAATCTAGTCAGAGAGACAGACAAATTTACAGGTAATACAATAACACTTTACACAAAGTATTTGTGAGAACCAGTAGACAGAAGTTATTCTAACTGCAGACACCAATAAATATTTCACCGAAATTGGGCATCGAAGACTGGGAAGGATTCCACGAGGAGGAAAAAGTGGAAAGGACATTTCAAACTCATAGTATAGCCTAAAACAAGGCATAGAAATATAGAAATGGATGAATGTTCATAGAAATTTATAGAAATGCAACCTGACAATTATGGCCCCAGCAAAGGTGGTGTAACAGAATATTAAAATGAGAATTTTGTTGTTTTCTCATTTTCAGTTAGGAACCAAAGTTAACAAAAGATTCCAAGTACTATAACTGAGGTAACAGATCATCTATGCAACATTTGGAAAAATGTGGCCAAAAATTGCTCAGGAATTGTTTAGTCCATCATTCATATAAAAAATAAAAGTACATATTGGAGGAGAGGAGTTTATATTGTTTGCAGAAGATACAGAACAGCAACCCACTCAAAGTTTGGCCTATGTCCCTTAGAATATAGGACATTTAAGGAAAGATCCAGGAATTGGACTTAGGCCTAAAAACAATCTAAAGGCAAGAGGTTAAGATGCCCTTAGTCTGGGGCTACTACCTTAGAAATAGACAACTTCAGAGTTTGGGAAGTAAAGAATTACAATTTCCAAGGGGACAGGGAAGGACCCCTGGGAAAGGAATTAGTGTTGATCCAATTTTAAAGGAATTCTACACAGAGGACTGTAAGGGGAACAAGATAACCCCAGAAGAAAGAGGTGCAAAGTGGACTAGAAAGTCAGAAACTATGGATAATAGTCAAAAGACAACAAACAAAGAAGTCTCAACTGCATCAAGGAATTACAACTGGGTTGTCCCCCAACAGTAGGATTCTGATAAATACAGAAAAGCAAAAAGTTAAATTTCCAACATGCCTTTATTACCAATTAGTTCTTCTCTATTTCTAACCTCAAACTTGGGAAGACCCAGCAGTAGCACGAGGAGCAGGGAGAAAAACTAAGGCAAAACTAGATGACATGCCTCCAGTGAGGTTTGTAGGCCTTTCTTTATTTTTTTTCATCTTTAAAAATTCTTTTAAATATTTATTTGAGAGAGAGTGAACACCCCAAAGACAAGATGAGTGGGGGAGGAGCAGAGAGAGAGGGAGAGAGAATCCCAAGCAGGCTCCATGCTCAACACAGAGCCCAACGCAGGGCTCTACCTCATGACTGTGAGATCATGACCCATGCAGAAATGAAGAGTCAACAGCTTAACCGACTGAGCCACCCAGACACCCCAAGCCTTCTTTAAACAAAGCTGACGTAAGGAAAAAATTTCATATTGGATGAGAGTTTGGAATTTTAATTTCTCAGCCTTCTTTTTAAAAAAATTATCTGAAAAGTTAGTGTGTCTTCAAATGCCAGGGAGTAAGCAAAGAAGGTATTAGAGAATGAAAATAACAACAGAGATAAAAGAGCAAGAAGAACGAGCAGAGAAGAGATGGACACTTGAAAAGCATGTATCGAGAAACAGAAAAGAAAATATTCAGGGTGAGATTTCAGGTGCCATGAAGGGAAAGAATAAAGTAACTTTCCACTTGCACCTGGGGAGTTCACCTCTTAAATCCATTAAGAGTGATAAATGGTGAGTAGTCAATTATAAAAATCCCATAATTTTGATATAGTTATTGTGGAGCTTAAAATTGATCCTATATATATAGAATTAAAGATTTTTTTTAAGGAATACAAATCATGTGTTGTAAATTTGTTTAGGAAGAACTTACATCTATTTATAAAATGTTCACTCTGTTTCCTGAGTTGCAGAAACTCGTAAGTACTGAGTTAAAGAAGTTAAAGGCATACTCCACTCTCAACGAGTCTACAGAGGAAACAGACAAGCACAAAGGCAGTGACAATACATGAGATATCTGCTAGAATAGGAACAAGCAAAGCCCAAAGGACCATATAGAAGAGTCATCTAACAGAAGTATAAGGGATGAAGGATGAGTAAGAAACATCTTAGTTAAGGAGAAATCTAAAAAGTGAGACCTGAAGAATGAGGTTGAGTTACACATATGATAGCAGTCTAGGGATAAAGGAGTCTGTGAGTGATCGGAAAGAATGTTGCAAGCACACAAAGACCCAAAGAAAGCATGACATATTCTGAGAACTGCAAAGCACTAGGCATCAATTAATCAATACACGCAGTTTGCAAGGAAAGAAATGAGGCTGAGGACAGAAGGAGGGAGTCAGATCACATGCGTAGAATTTAGATTTATCAGAAGATAAAAATGAGGTCCACTGACATTCTAATAACACTCATTTTTTTTATATACATTTCATATCTGGCATATGCAAAGCACTCTTTCACATATGTTTTATTGTTTTTCCTCACAACAACCCTGTGAGGTAGGTGTAAAGATTTCCTATTAATGGATTTAAGAAAACCTTAAAATTATTAAACAATTTATACTTTATTTAAATGGCTACAAAGTGGCAGTCAGAATTTCAGGCCATGCTTCAGAAAATATATTAGGAACATCACATGCATGCATGTGCACGCGTGTACACACACACACACACACACACACATACTCAAACACTTTACCTATGACATATAGAAATTTCAGAGTTTAAGACAAATTTTAGGTAATGAACGTATGTTACCTTACTATTAAAGATAAAGAGTTTGTGGCATAAATAGTCCTTTATACAAATCTATACTGTTAAAATTTTCAGCTAATTAAATATATATGAGAACTATCTGCAAAATTCATTAAAAATGGCTGGAATTAACTGATACATAATGCATGAATATCAAAGACTGAGGTAATTATATGAGTATTTTAACTTCATATAACTGGCGTGAGGTTCTTTGAAAAAAAAATCCTCACATTTATTTCTATAATATATAAAGTCAAACTGCAAATACTGTTCACTGCATATAAATTATATTTTGTATGACAGAAGATAATGTCTGATTACTAAAGTTCATTAAATAAACTCAAATATTAACCATTTAGTGTAAAAAGAATTGTCCACCGAATATGAAATTACAAAATCTCCGCATTATTCACAATGAAACATTTGAAAGTGTTTCATTTTCCTATTACATGCAAGATTCTGCTCAAATTTGATAAGACAAATAGTTTTTTAGAAATCTGGGATGAATATAAAAATATGCCCTTAATTGAAAAGATAGAGGATGTATTTTGTAAAACTGAAGAGAGTGAAAATGTAAAATATGGACTGAAACTCTATATGAAAATGTTTAAAATTAGCTTAAATTAAGTAAAATCTACACCGAAAGTACATTTCATTATATTTTATTTTCTCATCAATTTCACTACTTCTTCAGCTGGTGCTGTATTTCTTTTTAAAGCCTCCAACTTAAAGCTAGATGTTATCAGAACATCACTGCTATAGGGCTAAGTACATATTATTAAGTATTAAAAATTCATTTTATCTACGTACTTGTTTCATTTTTCTATTTCAAACAGAAGATTATAAAGGGGAAGATGAAAAAACTACAGGTTTCTTTAAGATTTAGTTAGTCTTGATCTAGGACTTATTTTCTGAATTAAAAAACTATTAAATAAATATAAATTATATAATAAGCCCAACCACAATGCTGGTCTTGCAGAATAAGATGAAGACCCCTCCCTCAGGAAATAAACAATCAAATAGAGATAATAAGTATCTAGAAGATACTTTATGCAATGAAGGTCATTTCTAAATAAACTAAATAAATGCTCCAAATATACAATTTAACTGAAATACCAATATTTTCCTTTATTTTTGATTATACAAGTAGTACATGTTCATTAATTCATATAATACATAAATATATTCAATAAAAATGAAAGTTTCCATCTAATTACCTTTTCCAAACAACATATGTTGGAATTATTTTAAAGTTTAAGATTCATTTGGTTAAAAATTAAATCTAGTAAGTTGCTAAACTTACATCACCCACAGAAGGTCTAACATATAACAAGTCTGTATTACTGAAAATCGTATACTCATACGCGCAACAGGTATAGTTTGCACCTTTTCACCAAAACAGTGTATAAGGCATACGGCCGATTCTGTCAAATATAATAACTTCCGGTAATAAATGAGATAAAGCGATACTTACAATTACACTGTTTGTAGAAAGTGCAAAAGAACAAATTCTAGCAAAACAACTCTTACATACACTGACAAAATACCTTCTTGCTAAAGATACATAATTACATTATATTGTGTCTAAACTATATTCTTTAAAATATTAACGTTTACTTCTTCAGTGCTTTGACTACTGAAGGAAGTATTAAGTCTATAAGTAAGAGGGGAAATCTCATTAAAAAGTTAGTTTTTTGGGACTATTTAACTGCATTCCACTCTAAATGTAAATAAAGCTTAGTTTTTAAAAAATTTACTAGATGCTTCTATGATGAACAAGTTGTTGAGAATTTTCTTCTCAAAAAAGTTTATTTCAAAACAGTGGGGTGACTCTACTATACAATTAGAGACAGTTAAAAATCTTTGTAATAAATCAGACCTCCTCTTTTGACTCAAAAATACCATCACTTGGCATTTAATTAACACAAATAATATTCTAACTAGAACAAAGTCACTTGCATCGAAACATCTTGGTTACACAATGTAAGGTACATTCTGAATACATAGAATTCTATCCCTGAGTTAAACAGAAAACACATAAAGAAAGGGTCTGTAGAAATAATTTCTTCCACCCACCTCATTTTACAAGTAAGTAAACTGTGGCCCAGAGAGGCTTTTATCAGCTTTCATTGAGAATCTATAGGCATAGAGATGTACATAAACATCATTTAAATTATGACATAAGTTACCTAAAATAAATGACACTATATTTCATATAATTAAGACTCAGTGAAGAGTAAGAGATCCTAATTTCTTACCAGAGAAATGTCTACAGAGGCACACACACAAACAAAAATAGATAGAAAGTCATATTATTGACTAGAAATTTTGCAAAACAATGAAATATAACAATCCATACCATACTGTTTAACAATAGACACAGGAGCTTCTAATATTATTTTCTTATCCTATAAGGCATAAACATGCCAAACTATTACTAAAGATAGCACTGTTAAACAGCTTTTACAAAAGGAAAATCATTAAATAATGAAATGGAAGAGAATGACTAAAATACATTAAGTGAAAGTTCAAATATTTACTGTTTCTTCTCTTCCAAGCTTTGTTTCAATATGCTAAAAAAAAAAAATCAAGCTCAATGCTTCTAAAACAAAGAATCAAAACTAGGTTCATTATAAACTGGCTTTGTTGCAAAGCTTTCACCACAAGAATGAAAGTATTACGAATAAGACATAAAACACTGTAAGCAAAGCTAATTAGGATGTTTCTGTTGAATTTTAATTTGATTTGCTACTTTAAGAATACAGTTCTAAAATCTTATATAATATTGGTGTGGTTATTTGAAAATATTTTAAAACAAATTGATTTTTTTAAGCTTCATTAAAAGTGAAGTATTTATGAAAGCACTTTAGTTTCATATGCTTTTAGAATAAAATAATTGCCAAGGAGTGCATCCATTTGTTTGTTATTCAATCCAGTATCACAAATTAGATGACCTTAAAATAAAATTTAGAGTCAGGGAGAGCAGCACTAAGTTTAACTGACCTCAGTACATTTTTAAATGATGCTTCCCAGTTATTTGTTATTCTCTCTTATTGGGTTTTCCAGTCTAGGACGGGTACACAAGAAACTTACAGTCTATGTAGTACTCCTAGTCAGTTTCACTCTGCAGATGGCACAGTGGAGAAATACCTTCTGTACAGGACCATGTACAATTTCTTCTGCAGCTGTCAGCACCTAGGGGAAAGTGCGCTGTTAAACAGTTGCTGCGTTCCACCTCAGAAGTGGCTGCAATTCGGTGGTGGGTGAAGTGACTCCTGTACATATATACAGGGATGAGAAGTACTATAGAAAATGAAAATATTTAACAACAAAAGTGGCTGTCTAAAAACTGTGCCACAGCAAAACAGAATACATCATTCAGTCACAAGAGCCCTACACAGATGGGCTACTGTTCATTTAAAAATTCGATGTTAAGAATGATTGAAGGAAAAAGTAGAAATACAATTATTTGTACAACGTAACTATAAATCAGTGTTAAAACACATACGTAAAAAAATTAAACCCAAACACTGTATACAGCTTTATAACATTACTTTTATAGTAATTTACCTAAAACCAGCAAATATACACAATAAGATTCTTTATTATGTTTAACTAATTTGACGCTTTTCCTTTAGATGACAATTCAAGGGGGGGAAACAAAGTAGGTGCAATATCAGAATTAAGCATGAGTGACATGAAATATATTTAAAAAGTAAGGAAACCCATTCTGAAATTCTAAATTACTTTATATTTAAAAAAACAAGTTTATGAAATAACTAGTCCTCAACAATTAGCAATGGTTAAATTATTTTTCGTATAATGGAGCTTTGAAAGTAATCTCATATAAAACAACAACTTTTCTTCTCCAAAGTTTCAAAGAGTTATAATCTAAATACAGTCTTCATCCTTAGCTCATATATCAATGAGTTAACTAAGTGTACAATAACTTTAGTTCATTAATACAGAAAATTACCATACTACTTTTGCTACAACACTCTTTCTACATAATTTATATTTGATGGAATTAGAAGACCAATAAAAGATTATTCTCTGAGAAATATCACCAAATCAATCATGACGCTGGAAGGCACTATCTTTCTAACTTTTTATCTATAGGCACAGCTCCTATGTTTATAGTACGCTTAAACAAGTAACAGTTTACATTACTTCAAAATACGCACATATAGATTTGTGAAACAGACTGAGGGCACTCTGAAGCAAAGTCCACAAATTTGACCATGAAAAAGTATCCCATCCATCAAATCTGAATCTCACTTGCCATAACATCATGTATATATTTACTTTGACGTATACTCAGTAGAGTTAGAGATAGTTGACAATTTCCTTTCAGTTTCTTTAAATTCTTTCTAGAATAAGGCATAGTACATATAAATATTACTTTCCTAAAGTGAAAAGAGGTATTTGAGAAAGAAAAAATACATCAGTTTCTCTATTAAAAGAAGACACAGATCAGAGATCCTATTCTTGGGCCCATGTATGGGTCTTAGGTAATCCAGAAATTCTGCAAAATTGCATGCTAAAAATAAAGACCTATTATAGGGGACCATAAGCACATTTTTCTAGGGCAAATGGGCCATAAGCTTTTGTGAGGTTCTCAAAAGGTTCTGTGACTTTCCCTCCAAAATTTAAGGAACTATTGATAAATGATATAAAGACACCCAACTGAGTAGGTGGCAGATCATTTAAATTAAATGTCTAACTCTGAGCAGCTGTTTCTTCTTTTGTACTATGAATAACAGACACAGGGATGTTCCAACAAACAAATGAAATAATTCGCATAAACACATGGTACAGTACCTAAGCTATTATTATCAGTAATAGTAGTAATTGTTGAAAAAAGCTATCTCAAACAATCAGAAATTCCTTATAGGATCCCATCTTTGTTTACTTCTACATAACTTCATATTAGTTTTATTTAGCTAAGTCTTCTACTTTTATTTAGCTGTATCTTCTAAAAGAGACCAACATCACAAGCTATACATTTCTATATTGCTTTAGATGCAAAATTGCTAAATACAATTTTTGAGACACTGATATGTACTCCTAGAGTCTACATTTCCCCAAAAGCCACACTGATCCCTTCTGACACTGTACTTACTTTGAACAGGCTCAGATATGGGAACTATTTAGATTCAATGGTCTATATAAAATAATTTCATTTCCTTTATCAGTTCCTCCTTTACCTCACATAATATACAAACAAAAAATCTAAATTTAAAAAATGTATCAAGGGATCATATTTTCTGAAAAGGTTATAGAAGCAATACTTTTAATTTCATAAATAATTTTTCCTATTCCTTTCAGTTTGTCTTTGTGAAGGTAATGATTCAATATACATTCATACATGCACATCCTTTAAAATGAATCTGTGAGTTACAACATCTGTAGATTAGCCATACCTTTAAAATAGATTCCACATTACAAGAGCATTACAAGAGTGTTTATGGTGCTCTTCAAGATGGTGGCAACTTTTAAGTACTCATCCAAAATGACAAAGGAACTCTTACCACGTATTAAAGATACTCAATGAAGAAACTCAAGTTTGCTTATATATATAGACATATAGATATACACACACACACACACACACACACACACACACTCTATATATAGTAAAGAGCTTTTTCTAGAGCCTTCTCATGATAGGAGTTACATTTTATGTATTCACACACTAATAAAATATATAGTAGTAAGATAAAAAGGGGAAAGTCTTTACGTAAAGGTATAGAAGAGAGAAGCATATTAAAGCATTCAGAATACTGCAGTGAAAAGGATGTGATAGAGTAGAGTACATGCACAGGTCAGTGAGAAGGACAACAGCCACAGGTCCAATTAGGCTCAGGAATTTTAAAATATTTTATTTGGAAGAGTGGCATCTTGAGAAGCATTTAACAAAAATCACTCTAGCAGAAGCATGGAAGATCAACTAGAGGTGTGAATGGTTCAACTGGGATGAGAACACTGGGAATATATAATTAGGAATAATAAAAAATCTATAAAAAACAAAACTACACTACTAAGTAAAAAAACTAGAAGACTAAAAACTGTGAGGTAAGTCAAAGCTATTTCTAAAGTTTGACTATACATACTAGCATTCCTTCATCCATTTATTCACTCAACAAAAAAATGACAGTTTCCTGTGAGTCAGGTCCCATTTAAGACACTAGGTAAAGCACTGAACAAAGGAGCCAATGACCTTTCAAAGATTTCATGCTAATGAAAAAGATGTATAATAAACTAATAAATTATAATAAAATGCATGGAAATGACTCAGTTATAAAACAAAAGGAAATCAAGTTACAGGAACAAACTGGCAAATATACTCTTAACTAAGTAGTCAGAGAAAACCTAAGGAAGCAGCAGTATATGGACAAAGAAAGAAATGACATGAGTCCACAGACTATCTGGGGTAAGAATACTACACAGAAAGAACAATAAGAGCAAAGTCCTGTGACAGGAACAAGTGATCAAAATTTTAACCTGGTGTCAGATCACATAGAACTTTGTAGACCATAATAAGGACTTTGGACTTTTTAAAAAAATTCTTAGAGAAAACCACTGCAATATTTTGACTGGCAGAGTGATATAACCTGTTTAATATTTTGTAAGGATCATACTAGCTGCTGTGGTTGAACTGATGGCAGCCAGCAAGAATGGAAATTCAGTGGTCTTGGGGCACCTGGGTGGCTCAGTCGGTTAAGCGTCCGACTTCGGCTCAGGCCATGATCTCGTGGTCCATGAGTTCGAGCCCCGCATCGGGATTCTGTGCCTCCCTCTCTCTCTGCTCCTCCTCTGCTCATGCTCTGTCCCTCTCTGTCTCTCAAAAATAAATAAACATTAAAAATTTTGTTTTAGAAAAAGGAAATTCAGTAGTCTCCCCCCACTTTATCCACACTTTGGCTCTCTGCAGTTTCAGTTATCCATAGTCAGCTGGTGTCTGGAAGCAGATGATCCTCCTTCTAACATACCCTCAGAATGTTAATAGTAGCCTAATGCTATATCACAATGCCTGTCATTAACCTTACTTCATCTCATCACATAGGCATTTTATCATCTCGCATCACCAGATGGTTGAGTGCAGTACAATAAAATATTTTGAGAGAGAGACCACAGTCACATAACTTTATCATAGTAAATCATTATAACTGTGCAATTTTATTATTAGTTATTGTTGTTAGTCTCTTACTGTGTCTAATTTGTAAATTAAACTTTGTCATAGTCATACATGTACAGGAAGAAAACACGATACATAGGGTTCGTTACTGCCTGTGGTTTCAGGCATCCACTGGGGGTCTTAGACATATGCTCCACATTGGTACTACTGTACCAGCGAGACTATGGTAAAATTTACATAACATTATGAGATGGGGTTAATATTTATAACTCAAGACTAAGAACAAAAAATCATCAATCAAGTATTTAACATTCAGAAATCAGAGATCAAACATGTGAGAACCAACTACCCCTTCATAACTGAAATATGTTTACCTTCCTCAGTTCTTTGTTTTCCCAGAACTGCCTACCCTTGTCTCATTTTGAGTGAGTCAATCCACTTGAGAGTTTGCTTCAATGACTTAATGTAGTTGGACAGTGCTGTTGTCAAAGAATCTAAGTCCAGGAAGAGGGAGTCCAAAAAACTGGCAAGAGGGAAGACAATTAATTATCTCTCAGTTGGACTTCAGCTTGCATTTATACTTGCTTATCATCCCATGTTCTCTCCCCTTTTTGTAGGCTTACCTGAGGAGTGGGGAAAAAAGACTCAAAGTCGGAAAGCAAGGTAGAGAGAACCATAGTCACTACAGTAATGGCAAAGAGTGTCTTGACTGTGAAAGTAGCTGAAATTGAACCTCCAGACAATGGGGATCGCAGCAGCCAGAGGCTGTGAGTATACTGGAGAGGTAGAAACTGAGAAAAAGTGGAAGACAAGCCAGAACTGGATGGTGTGACACGCCAAAAATATCTACCCTCCAAAACAAGTTTTACATTATGTGCTGCATCGGAAAGTCAGTATTTTTGTCTCTTTTCCTGACAGAAGGCATTAAGGTCTAGTCAGTGTTCAGCAGAGGAGCAGAAAAAGAAAACCAAAGTTCTCCTACTTAAGTAGGAGATCTTTCGATCTCTCTCCTTTAGGTATCAGAACCCAGGAGGAGAAACAGGAATAAAAATGAAAAGCAGATCATTCTCCACTCACTGGAGTGAACAGACTGAATGACTAGATTCAACTCTTCCACATTCTAATCTCCTAGAAAAGCCAAGTGGCAATGAGTAGAAGGGGAAAAACTGAGTTTTAAATTGGGCTATGAGGTTAAAATTCAAACTGGTTAGATAAACTGACTTTAACCAGATTAAAGTCAGATTAAACTGATTTCCTGAAGTGTCCAAAAAGCTATGATGTTTTCTTGAGATAAGTAAAGAAACAAATAAGTGACCAATAAACAACAAAGTGCTACAGGAGAAAAATAAAGCCATTCTATATTTGCATCCCCACTTAAATCACCATCTCAATTCATACGGTATTATGAAACAGTGAGCACCAATGAGCTAGTATGTGATTTTGACTTTCCATCTAAAGTACTCTATGAATGTCAGGCTAAATGCCTGCGTTATCAGTCATCTTATTCTTAAGAACAACTGGTAATAACATAACTATAGGCATTTTCAGGAATTACCAAAATTTTCCCCTTATATAAAAGTTAAAGAAATATTCTGAACATTTATAAATAAAATATTAGGTCTGAACATTTATAAATAAAATGTTACAAAAAATAACAAATACTATGTTGTATACAAGCTAAAAAGAAAAATCTCCTAAATAGGATGCTAAACTTAAAAGCTTGCAGAACAAAAAGGCTCTAGCAAAGGAAAAAGCAAAAAAAAAAAAAAAAAAGAAAAGAAAAAGGAAAAGAAAAAAATCAGTTAGAATGTTTATTGTTTTAAAGGAACACTTTAGATATTCACAATGAAGTAACCTAAAACCCAATTTTAAAGAATGTTCTGCTCTGACTCATAGTTAATAACTTAGGAATTTCCCTCAAACAGAATCAATCTTTCAAGTCATTTAATACTTAAATTAATATTTAATGGGAATTCCCTAAAACTCAGATATATCCGTTAAAATAAATTAAGGAGTATCAGTATTTTACATGACTAAATTATGCATAAACTTCTCTGTTTAAATGTCACATTTTTAGAGAATTCGGGATCCTATTACACTGATGTTATTTTACCACACTTTATGTAAAATCCCCATTCATTTTATAATCATTCATCATGCTAAATTACACCATGCATATTCAACATCTATTTTATCAGTCCTTCTCAGAGACACATCATAATGAAAAGAAAATAATGTAAAACCAAGTTCTCTCTTTATACCTTTTTTTCTAATCTCTTTTTAAAAGGATATAAGAATAAATACTGTAAGTTATAAATTAAATTGGAAAGTATGGAAAATTATACAACCTTAAGTCATCCAAACTGTGTTAATTCACTGTTAGTAAATAATGTTAGTGAGGGGTCACCTGGGTGGCTCAGTCAGTTAAGATTCTGACTCTTGATTCCAGCTCAGGTCATCATCTCACAGTTACTGAGATCAAGACCTGCATGAGACTCCTTGCTGTCAGCGTAGAGCCTGCTTGGGATTCTCTATGTCCCTCTCTCTCTGCACCATCCCTGCTCACACTCTATCTCTCCCTCTCTCAAAAATAAAAATAAAAATAAAAAAAACATTAGGGGCACCTTGGTGTCTCAGTTAAGTGCCTGACTTCAGCTCAGATCTCACGGTTGGAGGGTTTGAGCCCCGTGTCAGCTCTCTCTCTCTTTCCACTTGTGCCCTCTCTCTCTTTCTCAAAAATATATAAACAAACACGTAAAAACAAATGCTACCCACACTGTCAACACAATATTAAAGGGGAAGAACATAGTTGGAAGGCTGATACTACCAGACTTCAAGACTTACTCTAAATCCATCGTAATCAAGACAGTGTTGTATTGGTGAAAGAACAAATTGATCAATGGAAGGGATGATCAGTTAAATGCAAACAAATGTAATCAACCAATCTTTGACAATGGAGAAAATGCAATGAAAAAAATCAATGAAGAAAGGGTAATTTTTTCAACAAAGGATGCTGAAAAAAAAGAATACACATTCAGAAGAAAAAAGAATCTGGATGCAGATCATAAAACTTTCATAAAAATTAGCTCAAAATGAATCAAAGACAAAGTCACAAAACTCCTCTAACATATAACATAGGAGAATATCTTGATGACTTTGGGACTGACAGTGACTTTTAAGACACAACACCAAAACCATAACCCACATAAGAAAAAAAACTGTTAGAATTTATTAAAATTAAAAACTGCACTGCAAAAAAAAAGTTAAGAGAATTGAAAAACAAGCCACAGATGGGAAAAAATATGCAAAACACACATCCAAATATACAGCAAAGAATATACAAAGAACTTTAAAACTCACCAATGAGAAAACAATAAAAAATGGGCAAAAAAGCTAAATGCATACCTCATCAAGAAGATAAACTGACTGGCATGTTCAGCATTAAAAAATGCTGAATATCCTATGTTTATCAGCTTGGTAGGGATCCTATAACAAAGTACCACAAATAGGGGGGCTGAAGCAATAGAAATTAAAGTCTCACAATTTCGAGGCTAGAAGTCCAAAATCAAGGTGTTAGCAGAGTTGGTTCCTTCTGAGGGCTATGAAGGAAAGATTCAGATTCCAGGCCTCAATCCTTGGCTTATAGATGAAAGTCTTCATGTTTCCATGGAATTCTTCCTGTATGCATATCACTGTGTCCAAATTTTCCCTTTTTATAAGGACACTAGTTATACTGGATTAGGACCCACTGTAATAACTTAATTTGATTAATTATGTAAAGACCGTATCTCCACATAAGACCACATTTTGAGGTACTAGAGGTCAACACTCTAACATATGAACTTGGGTGGAGGACATAACAGTATGTCATTAGGGAATTACAAATTTTAAAAAAATGAGATACTATTACACACCTATAAGAATGGCTAAAATCCAAAACACTGAAAATACCAAATAATAACCAGGATGCAGGACAACAGAAATTCTTATTTATTGCTAGTGGAATGAAAAGTGGTTACAGCTATTTTGAAAAATGTCTGGCAGTTTCTTTCAAATGAAATATACTCTTACCACATGATCCAGCAATCACACTCCTCAGTATTTACACAAACGGGGTTGAAAACTCAGGTCCACACAAAAATCTACACACAAATATTTATGGCAGCTTTCTTCATAATTGCAAAAACTTAGAAGCAACCAAAATGTTCTTCAACAGGTGAATGAATTAACAAACTGTGGTATATCCATATTACAGAATATTATTCAGTGATAAAAAGAAATGAGCTATCATGGCACCGAGAGACATTAAAGAAAAAAAAAACCTTAAATGCGTACTGCAAAATGAAAAAAAGCCAATCTGTATGATTCCAAATATATTACATTCTGGAAAACGCAAAACTATAAAGACAGTAAAATGATAAGTGATTGCCAGAAATGCATGGGGAGAGAGGGAGGGATGAATAAGTGGAACACAGGTGGAATACTTAGAAATTGTTCCACGTGATACTATAATGATGGATATATGTCACTATATATTTGTAAAATCACAAAGCGTGAATACTAATATAAACTATAGACTTCAGTTACTAATGTATCAATATTGGTGCTTCAATTGTAAAAATTGTACTACATTAATGCAAGATGTTAATAATAGGAGAAACAGTGTTTTGGAGGAACAGGAAAAGGAAGGGCCAAAAAGGGTAAATGGCAACTCCTTGGACTTTCTACTAAATTTTTCTGCAAGCCTAAAACTGCTCTAAAAATTGAAGTTTGTTAATTAAAAAAAAGAACAGTGGTTGTTATACTAAGGCGTCAAGAAGTAAAACATTTAGAATAACTACACAGAAATAGGTCTAGAAATCTAAATGTAAATGATAACAATATTGTTTTTTCAGCAATCGTCATGAAAGTAAATTATGTAAGAGATACATTATATCTAATTTTAAAATATGGTGACTTGAGTGCAATGTAGGTAAACAATGGAAACACTGTTATGATGGCTGATATGCAAATGAGTTTATCAAGGTAAAACTTTTTTGTTCCACATTTTTTCATTGACATTCTTTTGTAAAGCTATTTTTTTATAGTCTTACCAAAAAATATTTTCATTCTGAAGCTGCTTCTTTAAGCTATTGTACTTGAAATGGAACACAGTGAAGGAGAGTAAGTATTTCCTGTTCAAAGTAAGAAATTTAAACACACAGCTAACCAAACTTGCTTTCATCACATGCAAGTAACATTTCTAGTTTGTAAGATCACAGTCCACATTAAGTTATATGTTTATGAAGGTAATTTATACCACAGAACTCAATAAAATTGTAATCTATATATAGAAAAGGTGTATCTGGGAAACAAGGTTTAAATAGGCCAAGACATTTTGTTAGGTTTAATATGCTATTTTAATTTCAGAAACCCAGATAATGCCATGGATATGAGTACCAAGAGTCTGAGGTTATATTTTTAAAAATATTCATGCTATACTTATTTTAATCATTCTAAAATTCCCTTGCCTACCTGATGATATTAGGATGGAACAAGGTGATATTGTCTCAGCAAACTGAAATAGAAAACTCCTAATCAAAAGAATGCAAGGATAAGTTTTTCCGCCCTGCCTCCCTGTCTTACTTACCCAGATGCAACAGAAAATTTATATGGACCAGGGAATTTTAAATTAACTATGAGATGAATTTTCACCAAGAGAGGGAAATAGTTTTCTTATCTTTAAAGTAAAAAATATATATATGTATTTTTCTAAAGTGTGTAGACCTGTAGATCTATGCAGATCTCTGCGCAGTCATTATTTGATTTTTTTAAAATATGCTTCAGTAACATTTATGACTGTAATGCATTTTTTGAAAATGACAAATGACCATCAATTTTAGGAAAATATGAAACACCCTGGTAGCTGTGTTAAAGAGAATAATTAGATAAAGTCTGATTTGGATCCAACAATGTGGAATTAATCCTATGCTTATCATTTATTAAATACTCTACTGGTTCCCGTAATTCTGGAAAGGATACTGAACACCCATTTGTAAAAATACGGGATAACTATAAATTTTAATACCATTTTTATATGATGGAGATAAGTTTATATTTGAGACTCTCTTATTATCAATTGCTGTCAACATTTTCAAATCCAAATATCCATGAATGATATCCAAGAGAGATCATATACCAAATTTATACTTTATAATGATGTTTAAAATAAAAACCACTTTTTCATGACTCTTAAGACCATCCCCTAATTTAAGGATGCTAAAAATGTAAATGAATCTTTCAGAATTCCTTATAATGTCTATTATGTATTTTATCATATTTAATAATACATGTCCTTAAATAATTTCTCAAATAAAAAAGAGTGTTATAGTTTCCTCAACCACAAAGTTACAGGAACATAATATTGAAATCATTCATTGTGATAATTTAGTAAAACATTATGAAATAATATAAATTTGTTATCTATGCCATGTAAAGACAAAGTGCAGAGACTATCAACAAAGTGATGATCTATAACTTTCTGAGGCTTTTTGGAGATAAAACTCAAGTAACAGCAGTCTACCCAATTCATATAAAATTAGACTAAGGGATAAAATTACCTAATTTTGACATTTTATCTAATTTTTAATATTTGATAACTCCCTAATTGCCTATACTAGAATATTCTATTGGCATAACATGGTAGTTACGAGGACAGAAGTTGGGGAAAAGCTATGAGCAAATCCCATCTATGCCTTTAATTTTACAGGTAAAAAAGTATTTACATATATAACAAATATGCATATATTTGCATATATATATGTATGCATATATACATCTCCAAGTAAAATCATTAATGTGTCTCCATATATTTATGGATATGTATATATGCATAGCACACACACACTTACATACACATGTATATGTACCATGCAGACATATATGCTTTGAGCAAATCACTTTATGTCACAGGATTACTGTGTGAACTAATTCAGTTAATATTTAGAAAGCATGCAGTTATAACTGTCCCTGGCTCATAGTAAGTTCCATATAATTATTAGCTATTATTATTATTGTCACTGCTGCTGCTCTACTAATGTTAAGTTTAAGCACTACACCAGAGTTCCCATTGTTCTAAAGAATATAATGATTTACATATGCTCCATCACTTAAATAAACTGAATAAGTTGGGGACTACTCTCACTCAAACAGGAAGAAAGCATGGAATTTTGAAATATACTTGGGATTTTTAGAGAGAGTAAAGGAAGAACTGAAGGCAGGGAGTATCTCTTGTCACAAAATACTTTGAACTGTCTAGAATTTGAAATCTATTTGCATGCCATATGAGATTTGTGAGTAGAGATAATAGAATTGCATCCTATCCCAAACCTTCTTTATTCTTTAACAGCAGCAGCTGACACAGGAGAATAATTTCCTGCTTCACTGTGCTGACAGTACATTGCCTAGATTCAGAAATTATATCCTCAGCAGGAAGGCAATAGGTTTCTGTCTATACTGGAGAAACAGAATGATAAAACAAACTACACAAATAGAAATGATTTATTATTAATATAAAAGAAATATCAAACTATACTGAATAGAATTTATTTTTGGCTAGTGATACTCTAAGTAGAATTACATTTATTTTAAATTTCAAGTGTTTGACCATAATATTTTTAAAAAAATAAAAATTTTATTTATTCATTATCTTTAAATATTGTGAACACTTCCATTTTTCCTGAAATTTTTAAATAAAGGAAAAATTTTTATAAGATCAACTAAAACTTATTGGTCCTCTGACATTATTTGGGTATACCTAGTGTGTAGAACACTGTGTATTAGTTCAGACAGTAAATGCCATTTAAAAAAATTAGAAAAATGGTGGCAAATGATAATTCCTAGTTTACATTAAATTTTGTGTTACCAGAAAAATTACTCTTCACTCAATAAGTAACTTCTGTACATGCATTTCTGAATGTGTCTATATGCAGCATATTTATAAAATACTAGGTTTTCCTCTAAATGATCTAGTGATTTGCCTTTTTTAAAATGGTTTTTAAGATGTATGTTCATTTCAGTAACTCTAAATGTCATGAAGGTATTATAGACTTGTGGTCTATAATGATAAAGTAGCAATCTCAGGCTCTAAACGTTCCCAGATTCACATCTTTCTGCCATTTACTAGTTATATGGTATTAGGCAAATTACTTCTCATTTTGTTCCCTCATCTATAAAATGAGGATAACAAATAGTGTCTTTCTAATGAAATCTGTTTGAAGATTAAATGAAAATCTACATTAAAATACTTAGAACAAATCTAGCACATGATAAAGTACTGGATAAATGCTACTTATTATTATTAATAACATTTCTGTTATGTTAAATGTGGCAGATTCAGCATACTCTCTTTTGAAACTCCACTAAGATGACAAAAAAGTACAAAACCAAAGACAAAGAAAATGGTAAAGAAGGCAACAGCAAACAAGAAATTAAACATGGTTTCAGAAAATGAAAAACTCAGGCAGAAGACTAGTGATTCAGCACAACAGAGGAAGCTGAAAACTAAGTGGCAAAAATAAGAGAGGATAATAGAATCAAAATAATTTGCCTAATGGAACCCCAGAAAGGCAGAGGTAAGGTTAGCAATGAATACTGAGGGATCCTCTAAGTCTATACAGAGAACATTTTTACACACAGGCTAAACTACCCTAATTTCACATGTTTTCTTTTACTTTCAGAAGATCAGAAATGTCCCTAACTTAGAATTAGCAAGCACAACATAGATTAAAATCAAGGAACAAGGGTCAATTGGACATAAACTAGTTCCTATACATTGGCAGGTAGATATAAACCACCCAGAAAGAATATTTGCAAACTCACTGGAGACCTTTTAAGACTCCAGAGAATAGATGCATAGATACCACAAACTGGCTCCTCCAAGAAAAATTCTGGCTCTTTACTTCATCTTCAGGAAGCATCACGAAGCAACAATTCTTGTCCCCAGACACACAGCTTCCAACCCAGTCTGTAGTACTTCATTAAATCCAGTCTTTCAGAAAAGTCTCCAACAGGAAAGACTAAAACCAATATAAATGAACTGAAAAAAGTACTCAAAGGAAATACAATACAGAGAGCAAAAGAAAACTTAAAAAAAATTACCATCCTCGTTGACCTAAGAAATGACAATTACAGCCACAAACTAAGAACAATGTGTTATGTTAAAAAATAAAATAAAATAAAAGGAAGGAAGGAAGGAAGGAAGGAAGGAAGGAAGAAAGGAAGAAAGAAAGAAAGAAAGAAAGAAAAGAAAGAATCAGGGAAACAGAACATTTAGAAAATAAACGTAGCCTTTAAAAGAAAATATTCAATGATATAGAAAGTCTAGAAAATGTCCTAGTGAGTAGCATATAGAAAAATGAAAATAAACAGAGAAAAGAGAATGGAAGTAATGCCTTCATAATTCTGAGAAAAACTCATTTTATAGACTGGAATTATATATATAAGCTAACATCCAATCAAAAGTGATGATGGGATAAGATATTTTCAAGTAAGCAAACTTCTATGAAGTTCCTTTATCAGGAACCACCTGAAAAATAAAATATACTTCTTTGAAAAAAAAAAGAGGAAAAAGGGAGAGAGGGGTATAGGATTCAGGAACTAAAGGATTTGGCCCTGTAGAATAGCTAAGGGAAGTCCCAAGACATTCACTATGTACCAGGAATAGAGAGCAAACAATCTAAATGGAGAACAGACTATAATGGAAAGAAAAGTCTCCACACAAAAAAAGACATAGTTGATACAGTGTTTGAAATAATATTTGAGCATTCAAAGAAATTATTGATATGCATATAACAGATGTTGAAACATTTAAGGGAAAAAATATTAGGTACACAAAAAATAAGCAAACAAAAATGAGGTAATTCCTAACTGCAGAAAAAAGGAAAAGTGGGAGGATAAAGGAGACAATCAGAATGTATTACTTCACTCAAAAAGGAGCAATATTTATAATATAACAGTGCTGATTTAATGCAAAATTGCTGGATAAGTATGTTGAAAAAATGGAATAACTACTGTGTAAGTACATGAGAGAACAAGGTGACATAAAATAATAAATCTCCAACTAATCAAAAGGGAAATTAATAGAGATAAAATTGATATATCAATAAACAACAGTTTAAAAGTATTATTTAAAAATATGGGGGTGCCTAGGTGGCTCAGTCGGTTAAGCGTCCAACTTCATCGTTGGTCACAATCTCAAGGTTCATGGGTTTGAGCCCCAGGTTGGGCTCTGTGCTAACAGTTTGGAGCCTGGAGCCTGCTTCAGATTCTGTGTCTCCCTCTCTCTCTCTGCCCCTTCCCTGCTCACGCTCTGTCTCTCTCTTTCTCTAAAAATTAACATTAAAAATTTTTTAAATTATTTAAAAATACGGAAATGCTATAAGAAACAGCTCCAAGAGAAGAAAGTGACTGCCTCTAGGGAGCAGGACTGCGGAAGCAGTCAAGCAGTGAAACAGGAGTGCAGTATTTGGTTTCAAATCTTTTAATACTTTTTTTTACTTTTTGTGCATAGATTATTTAAGTTTGTAAAATCAATCTAAGAAAGTAAATCTAGATAAACTGCCTATTTAACTGAAATAATACATGATTAGTGTCAATTTCTAAATTTTAACTTAGTAATATCTAAATTATCCAGCACCGAACATGAATTGAAACTTGCACCTTCAAGTGACAAAACTTATCTTTTTTCACAATTTGTTAGAAAGATATTTTTAATTACCACACATATTCTTGAGTGACCAAACATCATTCCTTACCTTCTTAATGGCTAGGTGTTACTCTGCATACCAACTATCATACTTGTGCCAGGACCTCTGGGGTACACAGAACACTCTGTCCTGCATTAAAGAGCCCCAGGTCTGTCCTTTTTATAATTTTAAGAGAAGAGTAAAATAAATAAATAAGCACACAAATAAATAAATAAATAAATGTAAAATTCAGAATAATCTGTCTTACTAACAATTCTAGTTAATAAAATTGATTAGAACTTCAAAAAATACTTAGAATGAAAAATCAAATTAACATAAAAAATTTGCAAGCACAATGTACTTGGCTAAGTGCCATGGTCCCAAGCACTTTTCACATAAATTTCAACTCTGTGAAGTAGTCCCTCTTTTACAGACATGAAAAGGAAGGCAAAGAGTGGCAAAGTGACTTTAGTAGTCAATAAGTTAATGAATTGAGATTTAAATGCAGGCAATTTGATCCCAGACACTGTTATCCTTACTACTATGTTCTACTCAACTTTATAAATCTATTGAACATAATATATATAGTCTTTGATTATTTGGAAAACACTTTAGAATCTTATACGTTCTAAAGAACATAATTATTACGAATGTGTTAGAAATATATGAAAGCATGTTCAAAATTAATAGAATGCCAAAGAATATTTGCCTTATAAATTTAAAATAATTTCTCCCACAAAAATTATAGACTGACAAAACAACAGATGTACAAACTATATATTTCCATACATGGTTTGTCATATTTTTATTTTTCCCCTAAAATAAGTACTGTATCTGGCGAAGTCAATGAAATATTGGCAATATAACACAGAAGAAAAAATACATTTCCTTTAAAAGAATCACAAAATGCAAGCCTTATTAAATTTGCCTAACTAATAACAATATTACATTGCAATGATTCTAAGATACATATTCTTCTACACTTTTTTCTTTCTTGGTACATAAAATAATAGTTTATCTTAAAAACAATGGTACTTTTAGACTTAGTTAAATATGGTAACTAACATTACAATATGTCAAGCACCATTCCAATTGCTTTATATGAACTGCTTTATATGTATTTACTAATGTAATCCTCACAATTTTGTGAGGTAGGTACTATTCCTATTCCTATTTTACACACAAGAAAACTGAAACACAGATTAAGTAAATTACTGGAGTTTACGTAGCTAATGAATGGAAGACAGAAAATTCCAAATTCAGTAGGAAATCTAATTCCAGAGACTTTTAAAATCTTTTATAGTACTGTCACATCACTACACATAATTCATCCCTTTCTCTGGGACCTGTTAATTTCTAATGCTTGCTTCTTCTCTGAAACTGCAACTGCTTTTAAGTAGAGCACTTTCTGTAAACAGAACCTACTGTTTCTTTGGTTGTATAAGAATAAAGACTAAAATTAAAAGTAGAACTACTTGGTTGCTAGTGAATAAGGAGCATAAATGGGACAATTAGTCAGCATTCATTCTTCAATTCCCTGCTCAGCTGCTTCTCACCCTTTCCGTTGTAATCCTTTGGGATATAAACTCTCAATATACTTTCAGTTCTGATGGAAAATGTTTAAGCAGTGAATTGGCATACATGTGACAAAGAATAGTATTTCTTTTCTAAAAACAAGTTTTCCACAGCACGATTTCACATTCATGCCTGAAGAAATTATATACAATGGCTACTTTAATAAATAAAGAATACTGAAAGAAATGTCAAACAATTTTAATTACAATTAACTTTACTAATAATTTTTACATAGATCCAAGTCAATCTTCTTTGGTACATAAAGAGAACCTCAAGCATGGCTAATTAGGGTAAAAATAAAAAAGCCATTCTTACATAATTTCATAACCACATGCTGCTTTACACTAAGACAATACCAGTTACCGAGGGTTCAGTCTATATTCTGAAAAGGTTTTTACGTGCACCATCACTCATTATAGCTCTTTGGAACAGGCACTCCCATATCCATATTTATACTCGGAAACTGTAAAAGAGATCAAGCAGCTTGCCCAAAGATCACAGTGTTGACAAATGAAATGATAAGGCAGAAATTCATACTCAGTTTGGCCTTATTTCAAAACCTTTGTTCTTTCTTTTACTGAATATGGGGAGTTAAATGGGTGAAAATTATAACAAAACAGATAGTAACTAATCCTGTTACTATGTAATATATGAACAATATGGTAAAGGATTATTTTAGTTATTAAAATATGTCCAACGTGTATGTCTGGTTTAGTGTTTCTGTGAGATTAAAATGTTAAACCTTTCATATGTATAACATTACATGTCATTTATGCCTCAACAAAAATATTATATTAGAGTGCAATTTGTATTTATGTAAAATGCTTTAAGTCCTTTTTGATAAAATTATTTAAAAACCTACCCAATGAAATTTACTTTAAGGTCTCTGCATTACACATGAGATATGCAAGTTGATTTCAGGCAGGGACTGGGTTTTCCTCATCATAGTGTGACCATAAGTAATTAAACTGTGTGGCAAGGTAGTTAGTGTAAACAGCAAAAGATAAAACATGAGAGCTATTGATGTCAGTAAGAGTTCTGTCACCCTATTAAGACATCCATACTGAGAGAATTCACTTCTGTCATTGGTCTTTCTGTCTGGGGAAAAAAACCCACAATAGCTGTCTGACTTTGCTCTCCATCTATACCCACTGTACCTAGACTATTGCACTTCTGCAATAACAGAATATTATCATTTTTAATATCTAGGTTGCTATTTGCCTTATCCTAAACCCCCAAATCAGATGATGCAGAACTATCCTGTGGCTAGGATAGTTTGCTAAAATAGTTTTGCTATTTTACAGTGCTGTCCTTGAGGTCTGTTATGCACCCTTCCCCCTTGCAAGATTACAAAGACATTCTGTCCTCCAGGGGCTTCTTTCTGTGCCACAGTACTGCTGTTGTCCTAGTACAATAGTGCTTGCACACCTGCTCCTACAGTCCACCACTCTCGGCCCTGTTCTTTCCCCTACCTTTTTTCTTTCTTGTCTGTCTATTCTAGATCTATCTTATTACTTCTTGGCTTCCATATATAAAAGACCAAAAGTTCAGTGTGATACGAGGCCAAGACACTCTAAGAGATTGGATAGACGAAGAAAAAAGGCAACCATGCTCACTCATTTTTGTAATTTAGCACTGAACACTGTTCTATAGTAAGGACCAAATGATACTGGGTGGAAATGAACTAACTACATAATAAAAACGAATCACTAACAAATGAAATTAGTTAACTTAAAACCAGGACCACCACATTGTCTCTTTTACTAGTTTTCTTTTTAATCTTCTTTAATCCCTGATGGTACTGAAAATGTGACTAGTAAAAAGGAGCATGAGAACACAAACTGAAGATAAAGTTCTTAAATGAAGAAAGACATTATAGAGGCACCTGGGTGTCTAGGTCAGTTAAGCGTCCGACTTCGGCTCAGGACATGAGCTCAGGGCTCGTGAGTTCAAGCTGAGAGTTGGGCTCTGTGCTGACAGCTCAGAGCCTGGAGGCTGCTTCAGATCCTGTCTCCCTCGCTCTCTGCCCCTCCCCCACCTGCTCTGTCTCTCTCTCAAAAATAAAATAAACAAAAAAAGAAAGACATTATAAAATGGTCATTCATATAGGAAAAAAACAGTAACTCAGAAAGTGATCTATGATTATTATATGGTATTTAAATGAGAAGGAAAGAAAACATGATACAACTGAAAAACTGGTAGAAAAACATGCTGCCTGGTGGAGAAAGATACAGATGAAAATATAATTTGAACAAAACTACATGAATTACATGAATGATGAAATACTGTTTTAGAATCACACTAAAGTAAAATACTAAAATGCCATAATGTTATGTTTTGACATAACAAAACAGCTTGGCAAAATCTTAATGCCATGGTTAAAGAATTTAAGCAGAGCTTAAGGTTAGACACAGGGTACATAACAGATTTGCAACTTCTAAGAAAATATCATACCTATTTTGGAGGCTACTAACAGAACTATTCCATAGTACCAGTAGCTTCAAATTCCAGGTCTAATTCATTGTCATCAGAACAAGAATTACCATTAAAAATCAACTATATGTAGACTGCTATATACATATGCTTTCTAGTCTGGCTCCAGTGGTTAAAACTAAGTACCTAGGGAAAGTGATTTAACTGTTTTGTTTTGTTTTTTTGTGCTTCAGTTTTCCATATGTAAGAATAGACCCAGGGGCACCTGGGTGGCTCAACAGGTTAAGCATCTAACTTCAGCTCAGATCATGATCTCACAGTTGGTGGGTTCGAGCCCCTCCTGAGGCTCACCGTTGACAGCTTAGAGCCTGGAGCCTGCTTCGGATTCTGTCTCCCTCTTTCTCTTCCCCTCTCCCAAGTATGTTCCATTTCTGTCTCTCAAAAATAAATAAACATTAAAAAAAATAGACCCTACTTCATAAAATTACTGGCCAGAACAAATAATATGTACACTGTGTGTTGAATATGGCCTTATAAATAGTAAATGGTCAATAAATGTTAGCTGTATCATCACTATTGTTACCATTTTGCTACACTCTGTCCCTTATTATCCACTATTTCACCTCTTAACTAATATGGAAATTAATCCCATAATAGGACCAAGACTATGAAAGCAAAAGTTGCAGTTCTAAAAGTAAAATAACAGACACTGCGGAAGAAGACCCACCGTATTTATTCTTTCTTACTTGATATCTCTTACACTGGTAATTTCCATTATCAATAAAAATTAGAAGAAAACAGGAGTCATCATAATAATGGATCAGAAAAGCAAAAAGAATAAACCCATTTACATACTTTTTAAAGGGCTAAATGCTACTTTCTAAAATCCTCCCTAACAGACCAATCCTTAGACAAACATTATATATTTCTTTTGCCTCTCCCAGAAGTAGAACCTGGTATATTTCTTCAGTAGTACTTAGAAGTATCTCTCTCATAAAATGAGTTCAATAAATGACTAGAAAATGAAAAAAATCCATTTAATTTCCTATAAAAACACTTTTCTTTAATTCAGCTCACTTTTCCCAATAAATTTCACAAAAAGATGCTATTATAATCTAAAAAGCAATATATATTAAAGTCCATATACTTTTGATTTAAATTTTAAAATATAAAATAATATACAGTATAATCAATTTTAAATGTAATTTTTGAAGAATGCTTTTAGAATAATTTATTTTAAGTTTCTCTTATTTGCATTATCCTACAACATTTACGCATATTGTTTGATTTGAATAGTTTGGTAGTGGTTAGAGTAACCTAGTGTGGACAACTATTAACAAGATCACTTCTATTTTGCACATGGTTATTTTATACCTGTTTCATTTCCACTCTTCTGCTTCATTAACTTTCCATTTTCTCAAATCTATTAAATCTGAAGTAGCTATCTCAAAAGGCAAAACATCTGAACATTTTAAGCAATTTTTTTCTTGCTCAGGATGAACTAGTAATGCTTTTTTTATTTAATAGTTTTCCATTTGGTAATCAATAAAGCTCTCTGCACCACTGTGTCTTTACTGAGAAAAGCTTGGCAAATGCTGTATTGTTTATTTCTGCCTGCATTTGTAACACCTGAAGAGTTTCTTGGTATTTATGAGGTGACAAGTCCTAACAAAAATACTGCCAGGATTGCTCTAGGAGAAACTCAAGGAAAAGATTGCTATAAGGAAGAATCTGATGGGATGTTAGGAAAAAAACTAAGCAGATAATATTGGTATAACAGGAGAGATTTAGCAAAAATAGAAAATATTGTTTTGTTTTGTTTTGTTTTTGGTAAGGGAATCCTAGTGCAATTATGACCTGTTTTTGACACAGACAACTAATTCTATAGTATAGTTAGTAATGGTTATTATATCTTCTTTCTCAAAACTCCTTGGAGATAGTAATTGAGGATTCCATTTATTTATATATACCACCAATGATCAACAAAATGAATACGATTTATAGAACAAATATTTGTAGATGAAGAATCTAAACTCACATGCAGGCAGTGTTGTACAATGTAGAACATGGACTCTGGAGTCAGGATAGATCAACCTGTATACAGATCAACCTTCTCCGGTTACAGCTGCGTGACTTAGGTCAGGTAACCTCATTTCTGAAATGCTTATAACACATGTACTGACTACCAGAGCACCTAGGGGAAACAGGTAAGATAATTTTGTATAAAAAATGTAGCACACTTTATGGCAATATATTACATTATATAATCAGACCAGTCTTTCTGCTGCAACGTCTAAACATATTGAAGAAAAATATTAACACATTCTTCAATGGCACTGGTTAGCTGGCAAGACAGTAATAAATACTGAAGTCAAGACCTAAATGAATGCAGGAACCCAGAAGAATAGGTAGAGCATTTGAGAACATATTTACCTTGAGTACATTCGATGAACCAAGGTAATCTGAGCTTCTGTCTTTTTATTTTTCCTGACTGTAAGGATTAGGATAAAAAAGCACAGAGTATGTCCAAGGTGGACAGCCTAGGAAGAGAGTCCCCAGTAATCCTGATACCAATACACTGTGAGAGTTAAATAAAACCATCCTTTCACTCTGACAAGTCCCCCAACACACACGCTTGGAAAGTGGGGTGAAAAAACCTCTGAGAATTCATAACTACAAGTCTTTTCAAGCACGTTTTCAGCCTGAATTCAGACATTGGTAGTTCCAAGGACCTCAAGCCAAGAATTCAGTTTCAAGTTGTTCCAATTAGGAGTGACCACAGCCACCTGACAAAATTAAATTCAAAGCCACTCTGAAGGAAACCACCTTTATCCAAGGTTTCAAAAAATTCCCTCATAAACTTAAGAAAAATTAACAACAAAAAATTTACATAGTGCACATGGAAGCATGGCTACAACCAGCAGAAAAAAGAAAGAGCAGAATTATCACAGAGAATTTAAAATAAGTAATATAGAGTCTTATAAACATATAAGCAAAGAGATCTGGGAAAAAAATCAAATAACAATTCTAGAAATGAAAAATAACAGAAATGAAAGAACTGAGGAAAGTATCTTGCATATAGAATATCATACTATATGTTAATTCATTTCTTCCCCATTTTCCTCCCACAAAACACAAACATTTTGATTGAGCAGGAAATCTGAATTATTTAAAAGCCTGAATTATAGTCTGCGTTTGCATGCAGTTTATTAAATCATGTTTCTTGACAACAAACCATACAATTAAAATATTAACAAAGAGCAAGAAGTGGATAAGGATGATATATTTGAGTGTTAAGCAATATTTCCAATCTAATTTCTAAAAATTACATGTGTGTTGCAATCTTATTTGCTGCTTTCTTTATTTAGAAAATTCTGTTTATCATGGAAAGTAACTGGGTAGTACTCAGATCTAGATATACAAATTATCAAAAAGTTCAAAGTGGCAAAATTAAAGATGTAAAACTAGCCCATTATTAATGACAAATAATTACCACACCCAATTTCAACTATGGTAATACTTGAGAATGTAGCCTAAGGCAATTTCCTAGATGAAAAGAACTGGTCCCAAATTGTTTCAAATCTTTAGTTCCTCAATAGTATACTATTTCTTTGTGCTGATCTTCCCTTTCAGTATCATAATGAAATAAGCCCAAATAATTTTGAAGTTCTGGTTCAATACATCAACAAGAGTCCAGTGTTTTCATTACTTAATGACTCTACAACTTCCATTCTTGATTCTTTACCTGAAGGATCTATAGCAGTAAATGTCAAAAAGATAACAGGAGGAAATATTTTTCTCCCTCACTAAAGATACAAATTATTTCCAAAAACTGAATTGACTAAAGTTTTCCATCCTCAGTCACTGTGATTGTAGCACTGAAAATCTCATCACTGGCAAGACTGCAGTTGTCAAGATGAACTTCTCATCAAAACAATAAAGGAAAAAAAGGGGGGGCTATTATCTACATAATACATATATGTGTACATCTATACAAAAATATACAGACATATTTACATACACATATATGCATATATTTTAAAACCACAGATAAAAGTTGCAGAGACATTTTGTTCCTAAAACAACACATAAAGGTAAATTGCTCTGGCACAACTATCATCTCCTGAATCACTGTTTTCAACTGTTCAGGAAGCAGTGTTACAATACTGTAATATGCAGAAATAGAATCTTCCATAAGTTTATAGTATGCAGACACTTTATCTTTTAAAATAATTCCAAACAGGACTTCATTAAGTTCAATATATCATTCATGTTCTCCCTTGTTTAATCCTCCTAAATTCTGTGAAGTGCTTCCTTTCACAGATTATAAATACACATAACAGAAGTATTGTTCCTGGTTAGTCTACTGTCCACATGTAGGTAGAACTGGATGGGTCACCGAATTTGTTCTCTCTCTTCCTCTATATCAACTCATACACCTGACGTACAGACTGGTGAAGTTGGGAGCAAAGACTGGTGAGTTAAAAGATTTCGATGCATATGTAATATAATGATTAATTATACCTTTCCTATTGCCTGCCATTTGGAAACTAGAATCCAAAGAAGGGAAGGAGGAAATAAGTATCCTTACATTCTAAAGAGGACAGAGAACAACTAAGATCGGACAGTCTCTCTTTGGGAATACCCTGCCAGTGTAGTGTGCAAAAACAAAGGAATGATCTCAACATGCTGAGGGTACTCAAAAGAAGAGACTACATTTTCACTTAAGATCTTAAGTCAAATATTAGGGATATACTGTAAATAAAGATAAAGGTGATATGGTCTGTATTATCATTGAGCTAGCAGTTTACTGTGCTAGACAAGATTTACAATTACAATGAACATAAGAAGTACAGAATGCTTCACGAGCACAAAAGAAGGATACCTTAACTAGATTTTCATGGTCAGGAAATGATGACATATATAAGCTAGAATCTTAATGATACATAGGAATAGCGGTATGTATGTGTGTGTGTGTGTGTGTGCGCGTGCATGTACATGCATGTGTTGCGTGTACTTCATTTAATAAAGGGTTAATATAGAAAGAAAACCAACTATCTCTGGAAAGAGTAAAAGGCCAAATCATGTGAACCATATTAAGGAACTTGTACTTATAGGGCAAGATAATAGAAAGATTTTACATAATGTTTTAATAGTCAGATTTGTTTTGAAATACATGAAATCTATGATGAGAATTACACAAATTAAAGTTCAAAACAGTTCTAAGCCAAACATGTGGTCTTAAGAATGATCTGACCAAGGTAACAAAGTCAGGAGAAACTATAGGGGAAGGAGAAAATCTAATGTAATTTTACATTGATGGGATGATTTAAAAAAGGGAAACTCCTCAAAATGCTTAAGAAGGTACAGTTAGAAAGAAAGTAAAAGAAACAGGATCTTATGATGTCAAGAAAGTCAAAGGAAGAAAAGTATCAAGGTGATTATCAACATGGAATGCTCCAGAGAATTAAGAGGGTGATGACGAGATAACTGAAAAAGTTATTCCAGTGAGTTAAAGAACTAAGAGATAACAAAACTTTAACAGAGTTGAATAACTTCAGGAGCACTGAATGCTGAGAAAATGGAAACTCAGCATACAGATTATGCTTTCAAAAAAATTTGTAGAGGGGTGAGAGGCAGTAACCATAAGAGAAATATCAGAATCAAAGAAAGTAAGATTTAGTCTTTTGTAATTTAAGATAAGAACTCAACAGATCTCTAAGCCAAAGAGAAGGATCTAATGAAAAAATAAAAAGATCCAAGATAATGAGTCTAAAAAAGGTAAAAAGAAACAAGCTGAAATACAGCCTCAAAAGATGAAGAGAGAATTCCCTCTCAAAAAATAAATGTAGGCAAAGATTAAAGGCAAAGTTATAGAGTAATATAAAGTATAAAAGAAGTTGATGGAGGTCCTTGAAGATGATCTAAAGAAACTGAAGCAAGTTCATTTACAGAGTATGAGGGTGTTGGGGCAAATATCTAGGCTGACAAAGATGAAAAGTTTGAAATGCAGGCACAGGATAGAAAGCTAAACGGAGATTACCAAAAGGAAAAAAAAAAAAAAAAAAACAAAAGCGGGCTCAACTGGAAATATATGCTATTCTGAATAATAGAATCAACTGGTTCAATTTTAGTCTTTTATCTAGGGATGTTCAGTGACTCCAGAGCAAAAGCACAAAAAGTGGATGACAATTAAAGTATGAGGCTGAGCAACATCAGATCCTACACTTTCATCTTAAATAATGACAGTTCAAGAAAATGAGGATTACACAATTTTAAAGATTTTCAAGAATAGAAATGGATACCATAAAATTGTAAAAAGTAAAACAGTAATGATATGATTAGTGTAGAGTGTAACATATTCACTGCTACTTTGGTAATGTCATTCATATTTAATTTCAAATCATTTAATTCTGTTAGCTTCCACACACTTCGTTCTCTTTAACAAAGTCTTAATATAAAACTGTATTTTGCAGCAAACAACTTTTGGTTCCAGATTTAAACAGAGCCACACAAATGAATGGTTACTTAGAATTGAAAAAATGTTATCAGAAAATAGTTAATAACTTCAAATTTTTAAGTTAACCAGCTACTCCAAATATACTGGCTTTTATATTAAAAAATTCTATATATTGTCAAATATGTCCTAGGTAAATTCTAACAAAAAAATTTTCTGAAAACTGCAAATACCCTCTACCATCTAGGAGTTTTGATCATCCATCTAGGTTTACATATGTAGTAACTAGAGATTTAGAAAGTTGCTTTAACGTATTATATGCAATTAGATTTAAAACAAATAAAAGTCCAAATTATTTGACATAACTAAAAGACCCTCTAGCCCTTGCCAGACTCTCCAGCTTCATTTCATATCTTCTCTCTAAGTGGAGATTTGGTCTTTAATATCTCTGTACATAGCAAAATGCCCACTATACAATTCACACTTAGTAAATACTTGCTAGCTAGGTACATAGATAAATAAGTAAATCTTTACTTAGATCTTTAACTTAGTTAATACCAAATTTATAGAAACAATATCAAAAGTTATGAATCAGGAATCAGGTTACAATTCCAGTGATAGCTCGTTCTCATATATAACTGTTATTAAATATGACCATAGTCTAAATATGTTTTTGCTTACACAAATATTAAAGCTATTTTAGAAGGATGAAAATTTAAAAGCATGATTTGAGTATGCTGAAACCAACCAATGATGTAATAACACTTTAAAAACTTTAATAAAAAATTAAAAACGAGTCAAATATGGGAAAATTGCTTTCACTGAAAGGATTTTTGACAACATAATACGATATGATAAAAAGGAATGGGTTTTGGAATCAGAAAAACCTGTATAAAATTTGTCTCTATCAGCTGTATGTAAATAGTATATTTCCAAAATAGTTTGTAAGAATGACTTGCAAACTCACATCTCACATAAATGAGCACTAATACTAAGGAATGATTTAAGAAAGAAATATGTGATTAATAACCATGCCAAAAATAAAATGTTTTAAGTCACAAATTTTAAGCTATAATTTTGAGCCACAAAATCAAATTTTCAATGCCAAATATATGGGGAGTCTGAGTGGCTCAGTCAGTTAAGCATCCAACTTTGGCTCAGGTCAAGATCTCGCGGCTTGTGAGTTTGAGCCCCGCATCAGCTCTGCGCATACAGCTTGGAGCCTGGAGCCTGTTTCAGAATCTGTGACTCCCTCTCTCTCTCTGCCCCTCCCCCTCTCATGCTCTGTCTCTGTTTTCAAAAAATAAATAAACACTTTAAAAAATGTTAAATGTAAAAATGAAATCAAATGCATACACACATTCTCGCCCATGAATTCCGGGAGGCCACATCCACCAGCTTTCCTTCCTCTACTGAAACTTCCTCTACTGAATTATCTACATATTAACAGGTATATAGATTGATTTTCTCTTATTCTGGCAGAATATTTCCAGGGATAAAATATCTTTCGCCAGTAAGACATACCAATGAAATGTATAATTAGAAAGAATTCAAAATTGTTATTACCTATTTATTGAAAATATATTAGCATTATAAAAACTCAATTATTTTTTTCTCCTTGTGTTTGAAATAATACAATTTCCTTCAATAACTGAGTTCAGAATGAAAAACATAAAATAGTAAAGTAAAAACTATCTGATTTAAATTAGAAAGAGAAATGAAGTCCATTAACTAGAATATATTTCATGGACAGTAAAATGAGGAAATTCCCAGTTGACAAGCATAAAATTATCTCAAAATATTTTACAGGAAAACAATTACCACTCAGATAATTTATTTTCTTAGGTGTATAATTTCTTTAAGGTAGAATCCTCAAAAAAGATGAAGTTTTGATTTAGCACAATATTCCAAATGGTTCAGTATATATTATCATTCACAATGTGTATATATACCACCTATCAGTTTGCATTTTAAACTATGTCCTCCATCCAGATGGCCAACAAACACATGAAACGATGCTCAGCATCACTCATCATCAGGGAAATACAAATCAAAACCACACTGAGATACCACCTCACGCCAGTCAGAGTGGCTAAAATGAACAACTCAAGAGACTATAGATGCTGGCGAGGATGTGGAGAAACGGGTACCCTCCTACACTGTTGGTGGGAATGTAAACTGGT
>CM053560.1:66318736-66354688 GCA_028646485.1 Cryptoprocta ferox | reverse complement strand
AAAAAAAAATTAATAAATAAAAAATAAATAAATAAATAAACTATGTCCTCAAAGATCAAAAGATTTAATTTTGATACAATCTAATGAACTGGCATTATTAGAATTTTCTTAATTCTACTGCTTCATATTTATTCTTTGAAAACTAATTCTGCGGGTATATTTATGCTACTATTATGGATGTACTGATACTGATTATCCTTAGAATACAGATTATTTCCTATAGACTTCCCTGTAACATAAAATTAAACATGAATCTAGATTTCCTATTGCTTTATGTTTTGAAACTATGAACAATTTGAGGGCTCAGTCTGGTCAATCCAGTAACTAGGACACATTACTTTCTGCCACTCTCCAGAGTTTTAACACTGAATTCATAGCTAACTACATCTTTCATTGACTTTGTACCTGGCTACGAAGAATGGAATGCATTTTTACAATATTTATTTTTGTTTTTAATATGTGCTTTTGGCTTTCTCATAAAGCAAATAACCTTGAACAACGTCAGAATCATGATGGATTAAATGTAAAGTTTAACAGAAAAAGAGAAAGTAAGCATGACTCCAAGAGTTTTGGCCTAAGCAACTGTAAGGATGAAGTTGCAATTAAGATGGAGAAGACTGTGGGAGAAGTAGATATGGGGATTTAAAAGAGCAGAATATTTCATTCTAACATATTTATTAGACATACAAGTGATATCCAGTAGGTAACTGCATCATTAGTCTAGAGATCAGATGAAAGGTCCAGAATGGATACAAACATTTAGTAGTCATGGAAGAACAGATGGTTATTGAAAGCCATGACACTGAGTATGACTAGGATCTCCAAGGGAGTAAATATGCACGAAAAAAAAGTATGGAGCAGTCCAAGGACTAAGCTCAGGAAAATGAGAAGAAACCAGCAAAGGAAACTTGAGGCTGCAATCAGTGAGGCAGAGGTGTGCTCAAAGCAAAATGAAATGCTTCAAAGGTAGTGATCACTGTCAAATTGCTGTTGACTGGTATATTGATAACATAAGAAGAAAGAATTGCTAAAACATGTCTGAGTAGGTAAGAGGGAATGAAATCTAGAAAAAAAGTGGAAGATTAGCCTTTGCTGGGGCAAGGACAGTTTATCAGAATAAGAGAAAATACAAACTACATAGGTACTGATGTAGTAGGTGGCCGGATCTGGTAGTGGGAGCTTAAGAAATTTCTTTTAAATATTTTTATTTTCTCAGTGAAACAGGACATAAGATCATCAATCAGGATGACAGGGGAAGTTTTGGAATTAATACTTAAATTCATCATATATTGTGTAGCCTGCTGCCTTAGTTCCAAAGAAGAGTGAAAACGTTTTAAGTGACAAGGAAGTTGGGGCTATTTTCAGCTTTCACGGACTATCTCAAATTTCAATAATTCCCAAAACCATACCCTAATATAATCAGAAATAACCCTCCGTCTTCTCTATCCTCAACTAATACAGATTCTTCTTCCATAAACTGCCAACATTCAATATTACACTCAATCTAATCAGACTTCAAACACTCTCAACATCTCTACGTGTTCTAAATATCTAAGAATAAATTCATCACTCTAAGATTAGGCCCACATTTAATTATTCTGGTATTAAATGACTTTTAGCAAAGTTTCTCACTTTATTTTTTCCTAAAACATTCAGTATTCTTACATATTCAAAGGTGTAACATTCTAAATATATAATTGAATTTACTCTGTACTATGGCAGATATTCACTAAGGTTTTATACTTTCCACAAAGCAGTAAGAATCAATAGGATCTTAAGTACATTTATTGTGCTTAAAGGCACATTCACACAAAATCATATACACAGTTGTTCTTGCTATGGCATTAGACAAATCCTAAATATTTAATACGTAAGTATATTTAATACACAAGGCATTTGAATACATTAAGTTTATACACTGATTATAACAAAATATAGACATATCATAAAAAATTTTCACCATAATGGTAATCAAGAATTTTTGTGATGAGTCATGGAAAATATTAATATTTGTTAAGGAACGGAAAGTAATATGCCATGACCCCAATACATACTCTTAGTAAAACTATACAACTAACTTTTAGGGGATTTTCCCTGAAAGTTGCAGGAACATGAAATAATTGCTTTACAGAAGCAATTAAAACAATTTTTAAGCTAACAAAAAGCTGAAAAATAAGTCTTGAACTATCACCTATATTCTTAAACATCTAGCTTCATCATTGAACACACTATGACTTTTTTTGACTAACAGGTAAAGGACTTTCAGAAATCTTAGTATCTTGAAAAAGATCATGAAAGAATTATTAAATATTCTATATACCATCTGAGTTCTTCTTATTAAATATTTTTAATGTTTTATATTTGAATGTACAAAGATGAAGAAAGGAGGGATTAAGAAATTATGTTAATTTTCAAGAGCCTTAAATACAAAGAAGCCCATATGCTTCATATGAGATCATAATATGCTTTAATATAAATCCGTATCTCTAGTTTTCAGGTCAATCGTATGGGCAAAAAATAAACAAGAAAGCTCTGTGTATCTTCAGGGGTATCACAGAACACATTTTGAAGCTATGCACATAAAAATATTCACATAAAAATATCCACATAGCTGTGACTGTAAGGACACCTTAGAGTATTTAGAAGTTCTACAAATTCATTAACCAACAGAGGTGATTTGCTGAAAATTCATCCCTTATAACAATGAATATCACTTGTAATTATCTAAAATATAGATATGAAAATTGTATCTAAAAATTGAATTGAATGTATAAAAATATATAATATAAAAAGGCATTTATAAAGTCAAAATGAATATACACCAAATTATTTACATTATTTTAAAGCGGTGGGATGAGAAATGAGCTTTAACTTTCTCTGTATTGCCTGTATTTTAATAACAAGCAGTTATTATGAGAAAAATAATTATAATTTTGAAAGAAAAAATCCTCATAGCAATGTTTTCCTTTTTAGGGTCATATTTATATAATTTATTTTACATTAAAGTAAATTATATTTTATTTTATATAATTACTGCTATAAATTCAGTGTTATTAAATGTAACAAATATGGGAAGGAAAAAATTTAAAAAGATAGTCATAAAATGCTTTATTATATGTTGGGTATTATATGTGACATACTTTTACATCTTCCCTTTCGTGGTACCTGGACCAACAACTTATAACTATGTGAAGAGTACTAACATTTCCATTACACAGATAAGAAAAGTATAGATCCAATGATCTTACAAAAAATCATACAGCTATTAAATGTTGAGATAGGATTCAAACTCTGCTCTGATACCACATGGTCCCTGAGGGTTTTGCATCCCATTCTATATACCCAGAAGGCATTAAGAAGCATTGAGTTCATTTAATAATTTCTTTTTTTTTAAAGTTATTTATTTATTTTGAGAGAGAGAGTACAGGATGGGCAGAGAAAGAGAATCTCAAGCAGATACTCCAGGGTCAGTGCAGGGCTGATGAGGTGCTCAATCTATGAGCCACAAGATCATGACCTGAGCGGACACCAAGAGTTGGATGCTTAACTGACTGAGCCACCCAGGTGCCCCTGACTTGGTAATTTCTTAACAAACTTCACTATCTAACATCCAACACATATTTTCCTCATAAAAATTTTTATTATAGTAAGTACTGTCATAGTTATTTGACTAGACCTTTCTAACTTCATGTATAATTTAACAAATCTCTGTAGTATTTATATATGATTTAAAAAGTAAAAGCAAAATCATAAGTGCCAAACTAAGAATAATTAAATAACTTCACATAAATAATTTCATAAATAAGGTGAAATGTCAAACTATCTTAGAGGTCAAATGTCAAACTATCTTAGAGGTCTAATATCAATAGGAAGATGGAAAAGTACATAAAAGATATCGAAATTCAATATTTATAGAGGTCTGGTCATGACAGAAAACTTGTTTTTATTTCTCCATTTTGCTTAATTATTACAGCTTTTCTTTTGATGGCAAAATTCAAATTTGTAAGATCTCCCTATTACATGAATAGGGCAAAAAATAATTAAGCCTTCAAAAACATCTATTATTTCCCAGTGATGGACCAAAGCAGCATTTTGGTAAATCTTACTTAAATTTTGAATACTGCATTTCTGAAATCAAGTTCGTAAGTAGTCTAATGCAAAGAGTTACTAAATAACAGAGTAAAAAACCAGGCTCCTCATTAACTTGCTGTGCCACATATCATTTTAACTTTCACTGTCTTACATTTCCTGATCTGTAAAACAAAGAATTCTTCTCTACGCTGAAATTTTAAGAATTGAAATAAGTGGTAGAACCTAAGATCTAACTAAGCCATGATTAATAAACTACTTTTATGTACTTACTTTTATTAAGTAACTTTTAGTTAATTGGTTTTAGACTTTTAAAAACAAGACCATCACTTTCCCCATTAATGATAACAGAAATAGTTTAAATACTCACATAAATTCAGAGCCAGGCTCTTTAAAAGACACTGCACTTAGATAAAACTATTACTTGAAACGTCTCTACGAGTTAAAATTTTTTCAAAATTTTCCTCAAACAAAACTGCATTTGTCCTGCAGTGGTCCATTTGAGTAGCCAAAAAATGTACATATTCTTTACCTATGTTATTTATCCCTTGAAATCATCTAAATTATCCCCCATCACACTGCAGTTTCTACTTATTTTTTTAAGTTTATTTATGAGTGAGAGAGAAAGAGAGCAAGCAGGGGAAGGGCAGAAAGAGAAGAGAGAGAATCCCAAGCAGGCTCTGTGCTGTCAATATAGAACACAACGCAGGGTTCAAACTCACAAACTGTGAGATCATGCCCTGAGCAGAAATCAAGAATCAGACACTTAACTGACTGAGCCACCCAGGCGCGCCTCTACTTATTTTTAATGCAGTCTGCTGAATTATTTGAAGGGACTTAAGAAAAATCTTCAATAAAATCAATATTTTTAAAAACTCAAAAGAATTATGTTCAAGAAAGCTGCAATATGATTTCAAAGTTGAGTATTTTGTCATAAAGGGCAATATTTATTGCAATTTGCTTCACTGCCAAGACTCTAGAGAACCTCAAAGCTTGTCCTGTCAACGTATGTATATTTCCTAAAAATAAAAATACTGTTTTCGATTATTTATTTTGCTAGATTATTGCCATGTAAATATATTAGCATTATTCCTTGATAAAAATACAACATATAGGATTGTTTTTCACATTCATAACCATCTATCAAACTATATACTATTTGTAATACTTTAACTTTCACAAACTTCAGAAAATGTTACTAACACATATCCCATGTAGATAATTTTAACAGCGAAAAGATTTTTACAAGGACTGAAAACAGGGATTTACAAAGTAAAGGGTCTGTCAGCATTCAAGCCCACCAGCATGAAACTGTAATAGTTAGAGTAGCAGCCCTCCACTGTAAAATTACTAATTTTAGTAATACAGTACATTCAACATGCCATTTGAGATATATGCCAAACTAAAGTGCCACATATGGCATATCTCGCTTATTATCACAGTTTGTGTTTTCATATCCAGAGTCATTCTAGTTCTTAAACAAGATGTCAAATATACCAATTTAGCTAAAAATGTGATAAAGCTTTCAGAGGAACACACCTTTCCTTAAACAAAATAGGTATACACTTCAGAAGAAATTTAAAATATTACTGTAAAAAAATATGACTGGAAATTTCTAGTTTAGAAGATATATGTAAATGCAAAATAGAATATAATTTCAAAGAGAGAATTCATAAAAGATGTTAAATTTAAATAAACGCTACTTTGAAACAATTCACAACCCAAAATTCTTCAACATTTTTCTCAAAGAGAACTACAAAAAATGTATGCAGTTGTCTTACCCAGATTATTTATCCCTTTTAAGAACAAGTCATGATACCATACCATGATATGCATATCAATTTGAAGGCAGATATTTTGCTTATGCTTCCTTTTTGTATTGAATTCAACTTTGAGTATACAACTGGTATTACTGAATTATGAATAGCACTTAAATAAAGATTACACAGTGAATATTTTCATTTCAAATCCCCATCTGGTGCTTAATGTCACTTCAGCTGTTCAATTTTTTAATGTTTTCTCTACACAAGTAGCCAATAATTTCACAGATCAGTATAAAATGCTAGATAGATTTTTAATCTCATTTTCTAAATGGAAAAACAGTGCCATATTTTTCAGTCTTTCATTAATTAACCTAATTTTGATCTATTATCGATTAAGACTGATTCCTATATGAAATAAATATCAATGATGGAGAATCCTGTTGAATCTCAATAATCAAGTGAAATTCCAAATAAAATAATTACATAACAGAAAATCCACCTACAATGAATAAGAAGTTTCAATTTTCATTTTCATTGACCAATGTCCCTCTCATATAACAAAACTTTAGTGTTGGAATGACATCAAATTCACACATTAAAAAAAAATGTTATGTTGTGTAAATTATAAATTTTCATCAAATTAAAAATGTATAGATCTGTTCATCACATGTCAAGAGAGCGTAAAAGGCCTACATATTCATGTAACTTAAGAAATGAGAAAAACTGTATCAGATATATGATTCAAAAACAAACTTGTTAAAGAAATCATTCAAGTTGCTAATTTTAAATGTGTCTGCATGGAAAACAAGGTATGTAAAAGGGAATAAATGTCAAAAACAGATTTCTATCCACACTATTCCTGAATACAGCAAAACATTCTTCACTGGAATTTGTCCTTCACTAGGTCCCCATGCTTTTCTCCTACACTTGGCACATAACTGCTTAATAAGACATAACCATCATATTTCTTAACATCTTTTTTCTGTATTTCTAGTTGCCTCACATTTCCCTTAGTCTTTTCCTTTCTAAACAAATTACTCTTCTCTTTAATTCTACTTATATTGCTTAAGCAGAAGCCACATTCCTCAGTCTACTACTCAGCTCTACTTTTAGATAATTTAGGCAATCTTCCTCCAAAGTACAAGTATCACTATTTACTTTTATACAAATATGTGCATAAATTTTAATTACAGTACCATTGTGGGTCACTTTATAGACACAACAAACATATTTTTTCTTTGAAGTAATTCTTGCTAATAAAAGCAGTTTGTAGTTTTCAAACCTATTTTTCACATGTAATACATTCTTTCTTATCTGTAAAAATATCTATCGTATCTCCCTATCACGACTTTCCCCCAGCAATACCCACTTTTATCCCAGTAATACCAAACTACTTTTGGACCCCTGAATAGAACACGAATTTTCATATCTACATGGATATATATTGTGTCTCTGCTTCAAATGACCTTCCACTCTTGCCCATCAAGCAAATTAAAATTCAACCCTCAAAACTCCCCTCCTCTTTGAAGTTTTCTTTGAAGTCCACTTTCTCCCCTCAAGATCTGGTCGCAGACAGAGGTAGTTTCAACTTGTAGACACAATTCTATCATTATACATTTACTAAAATTTATTATAAACAGGTATTTATCTTTGTTTCTTATTGCTCTCTTGTGCTTGAGAATAAGATCTTCAGAGCATTGTACACCTAGTTCTAACCCCAAAAGGAGTATATAAAGATGCATCAAAATGCTAAAATCTGGCCATGGTAGTAGCAAAGAAAGCAGCCAGGTAAAGAAACACTACAATAGAATTATTTTAGCCCACTATTCTGCACCAGCTTTTAAAACAATAAATAGAATTTATAAAAATGTAGAGGACTAAGCATAAGACTAGATTTATCTACTAAATCTTAGATGTTTCTTGGTTCATTGTAGCAAAACTCAATGTACTAATACAAAAAAACATTTGTATTTCATGCATTTCTCTAAATTTTAACTGTTTAAAAAATAAAAGACTAAAGAATCCCAAATTTGATAACTTTCCCAAAATTTTAATTTCAAATAAAGTAAACATATTAACACCTTGATATTTGAGTTAGTCAAATTCTAAGCAAATAAATTCTCCTCTACTATGTAACTGGTATACTTTTTTCCTTCACAAATAAGAAAATTAAATAGTCTAGCTTCTAAAAGTCATAATGTATTTATACATGTCAACTTCCCCACTACAGGGGAAGACATTAAAATGCATTAAAAGATAATCATATTTTTAATTACATAACTTTAACTTAGTGGTTAGCAAACTTTGATTTTTATGATATCTCAAGAAAAGTCAACAGCAGGATGTTCCTTAATGCCCAAGTAGACATGTGGCAGTAAAAAAATTATAACGTGACATAATTCTAAAACCTTGTAATGTAGGTATTTCAAATCACTTCTATTAAGCTCATGTTGCTCAAGTCAGAAAATTTTAAAAATTATCTACATTTTGGAGATGGCTATGAAGTTCTCTCCATAATACTGGCTTTACAGTTTCCTTCACAGAGGACAACATGCTAAATACAAAGCAAAACTCCCTTATGTCACTCTACCCTTCTTTTTTGATACCTGGCCCATACTTGTCTTAACACTTCTATGGACATTTCTTGTTTGTTTAAATTTTTAAATTCATTTGTTCACTATTAGATTTTACATAATACCACCCCCCTTCAAGGCAAATTGAAAATATAATGAAAATTTAAAGATAAACTGCCCTCTACATTCACTGTATTAGCACTTCACAGAGGAAGCCTCAAATCAGGCATTTATTCATTCATACATACATTCTTTTAAATTTTAACTGCCACCTATGTTTACAGCACTGAGCTGTACACTGAACATACAGCAACGGGCATGAAGAATGACATTAATTCCTTCACACCAATGGAGCTTAATTCAATTATTTAAATGACATAAGTAAAGATTATCACAAAATATTTTTCATTTTGGTTTAAAGCTGTGAAGAAAAAAAACTCCTCAAAAATCACATTGAGTACTTTTATATTTATGTTAGAAAGTAGTCCTTAAGTTTACAATACAATGCAAACATCATCAGAATTCTGAGAAGCAGACCAATTTTATAAAAAAGACAAAAAAGAGAAAATAGTGACATTTTAAAATTAAAAATTACTGTATAACACATCTTCATTTTTACTTGAAGTGTCTTAAAACTAGCCTGTTGCTTATTTTTTAACCATAATATTTTTTTCCCTTTTTAACCCAACTGTTATGAATACCCAATCAAATATATAATACTTCAGAAAATTTTTATGAAAGACAGAAAAATATAAAAAATGCATATATCCTTGAAATGATTTTAAATTAGAAAGTCTATACATTTTTTTAAACTAAGGTCAATACTCTGTTAAACCAAAAATAAATAAAAAATTAAATCAAGAAACATGGGAAGCAAGCAAAAAAAAAAAAAAAAGAAAGAAAGAAAGAAAGCAGGGGTGCCTGGGTGGCTCAGTCGGTTAAGCGTCCCACCTCTTGATTTCAGCTCAGGTCATGATCTCATGGTTTAAGGGAACATGCCCTGTGTCGGGCTCTGCTCTGATGGCATGGAGCCTGCATGGGATTCTCTGTCTCCCTCTCTTTCTGCCCACCCCCCTCTCTCTCTTAAGATAAAAATTTAAAAAAAGGAAGAAAAAGAAAGCAAACATTGCAGACAAAGAAAAGTAACAAAGTGAAGAAATCAAATCACCCTGAAAATATTCACATTTTCAAACTACAATTACAGAAAAAGAGATCAGGCTATATTCCAAGTAATATAATCTATTGTAACTTTTTGTTGTTGTTGTTGTTTTATGTGTGGTAATGATAAAGAGAACCTGTTATTGGCCCTTCAGTATAGCAAATCAACAACAACAAAAACTGTTCTAAAATAACTAATATGCTTTCACCTTAATTTAAAATAAGGGGGGAGGCACATTCATTTTAAAACTAGGAGAGAGAAAAAGTAAAGAATTATTTCCTCCGAAAGTCATATCCAACAAGGAAGGGAAAAAAGAGTGGAGCAAAACAAGAAGAGAATGAGTACCTACTCAAATTTGTACCACAAATTCAGAAAACATATTTAAAAGTTAAAGGACAATTACTGACATACATCACTTAATATCTTGGTATCTTGGTTTTCTCAACAGTTAAATAGAGATTCTGGAAGAGATCGGATCTAAGATCCATTCCTTTCATCTAATTCCACAATTCCATGATTTTTTCAATCTCTTTAAATGGAAAGCCTCTTTACTAATTCTTAGTGTCCTCATCAAGTCTTTTGACAGAGATGCCATATAACAGAAAAAAATTTAACACAAAATTTAAGACAAGAACAATTAAAGCACAACTTTTTAGGGAAAAGTAAAACATACCCATATCCCTTTAACAAAGAAAAGATGCTTTGTAATAACTCTGTATCGTGATGACCAAAGAGCTGCCTACACCTGGGCTCATAGGAAGCATCTGATAAATACACATAATAAGCAACAGAAAAGCTTCTAGAAAGATTTCATACTATGCTTTATTAAAAAGTACTTCCATGACTTAAAAAAAAATCAATCTTAGCAAAATAAAAGCACAGATATACAAAGAATAATTAAGACTAAATATGTGAATGATAAGCTCAATAGCTTCCAATACTAACTTTAGAAACAAGTTATTTCAAGAATGAATGTAATCAAAATTGAAAAGTTACAGTTCTTCTAAAATATTTAGTAACATAAAACTAAAATACAGACCACATTCCTTTACTATATTATTAATGAATTATTCCGCCAATTCCTTCATTTCTGCCCTTCCCTTGAATTACTAGATCTTATAAAAAGTCACCGAATCTAATTCCTAGAGAAGCAGATTATTAACAATTTAAATGAAAACTTTCTTAAGAATGATTTTTAAAAATTGAATCAACTAAGAGTCAGCATATATGATACCCTAAAGGGAATGCAGTTTGAAGTCTTATTTACTAATAAGTACATTATGTGAAAATTTATCCTGCAAAACAATTATGGAGTCTTCAGTGTAAAACTGTTCTTAAAAACTTTTAAAAGAGAAAAGTTATTTCTCAAAACTTCAAAAAGTATGTTTAGTTTCACGAGGAAAGTAAAAAGCACTACAGTCTGAAATTTAAAAATTACTGAGTTCAGAATAAAATCCATTGGAAATTACAAATATACTGAACATCAGTGGAACATAGAACAGGTCTTGAAATAAAAAATATATATTAATTTTTAATATCAATTATTAAATAAAATTAGTTTGAGAATGGTAAAAAAAAAAAATGGTTTTTTTTTCCCACACCAAATAATCTTATCTTACCTGAATCATTTTGCTGTTAAAAAAACTCAAGATACTGATTTCATTTTTCATCTGATCCTGTCAACGATGCTATGACAGGCCCTGCAGGAAGCAGCAAAAGATCAATGATGGAGTGCAGGTATTATGTGTTTTCATGATCAAGTTTTTTATGGGAAAGAATATCCATATAGTAGTTTGAAACTCAGGGAAAATGGAAGATATCTCAAAAAGCTTACCAGTGTATATAATATTCTTTCATTTTTACTTTGCAGTCTTAAATGTTTATTTTTATTCAGTTATCTTCTTTATCAAAAATTTAAAGGGGTGCCTGGGTGGCTCAGTCAGTTAAGCATTGGACTTTGGCTCAGGTCATGATCTCAGAGTTCATGAGTTTGAGTCCCGCATCAGGCTCCACGTTAGAGGTGCAGAGCCTGCCTGGGATTCTCTCTCCTCCCTCACTCTCTGCCTCTTCCCTGAATGTACTCTTTCTCCCTCTCAAAAAAAAGTAAACTTAAAAAAAAAAACAAAACTTGAATCAGTCAGTATAAAATTATATACATATATATCCATAAAAATCAAGTTCTAAAAAATAATGTAAAATGATGGTGTAGAATATATGTGAAATTTCAAAGAATCATTTCTATATTGATAAGAATTGGGAAAAAAATAATCATCCAAGGTCTCAAAAATGAAAAGTCTTGATTGAAAAATGACATATGCTAAAAAGTATGGGAATGATTATATTAACTTCTAGTGATTATTTTAATCTTATTTAACCCATGATTACTATAACTACCAATAAACTACTAACTATACATAATTAAATTAAAATAAACTGTAAAAGTCTTCTTATAAGCAGTAACTTCAGAATCAAATATTTACTAGCAATACTGGTAAAAATTTCTTCAAGAAAAGCATGTAAGTTACAAAAAAAAATCTGTGTAAACTCCAAAACTTAATTACTATTTGGTAACTGACAGGTTATATTCAATAAAGACCAAAAAGTTCTAATTAGTAAAACTAAGAGAAAAGTCAAAACTACAAAACTCCTTCACAAGGTTTCAAATATATTTTTTAATTCAGAATTTTTTTTAAGTAATACAGCACTTGCGATATTTAATTTAAAGGCATTTTTACCTTAGGAATTATTTTTCATTCAAGGGTCAATTAATAAATAGCACTGTGATAAGACACCTATCATAAGTGAGAACACTATCAGAAGACATAAGAAACTTCTATATATGTCATGGAAGCATATTGTATGTCAGTATTTCAAATAGATTAAGAAATTTCAAACAGCAGAAATAAATGACAGATTAATTTTTTTAGAGTTTTTATGCTATACCTGTCTTGTTTTTGTTGAAACACTTCAAAGCACTCAGCAAAGCTTGCTTGCCAAAGCCTCTAACATGCTAAAAGGATAAACTTAAATTTACATGGGTTATTTGTTTAAAAATAAACAAATGTTAAGCTAAGGTAATGATAATATAAAAATTACAATGTATTTCCACTTATTTTCTGCTCACTTGCGATTTGAAAATGTACTTGTGGAATATGGAAATTTAAATGCTTCTGATCTAAGATTATTTTCTTTCTATTTCTATACAACATTTTTTGTGTCTGTGGATTCTATCAGATTCATAGAAAATCATTTTAGTTTCAAATATTTCCATATAAAAATATGGAAAAGGCGATGCCATATCTTTTAAGAACGAGATGAAGAAAATGGAAATTTCACCAACCCAAGCACCAGGAAGTATCTGAAAAGTACTGCTTCATTTCTTGCAGGTTGTGTTTTATACCATGACACTTCAGTCTCTGAGGGTCAGGTTAATTAAGCCCCATAGCAGCTGCAGTGCAATGTGAGACACACGCTGCTGCGGTTCCCACCAGTCCAGTCCAATTACCTGTAGTATTCCAGCACTGGACAAGTGACAACCAACCTCTTCTCTCTAGTCACTTGCTCCCACTGGTCTACTGATAAATGTTAGAACAAACTAACCTCTTTTTGGAAAAGACTGCAAGCTGAATGCACCTGCTGCAGGCTGCAATGATGAGTCCCAGAGAGATGTTTGTCAGTCAGATCTCTGCAGATGTTGTTTAACTTTATGCTAGAGCTGTATCCAAAGATGGAAATGAGATGGCAATCAAGCACAAATCTCCCACCCTTGTCCCCCCAATTTTATTCTGAAAAGCTGCACTTGCTCATAAAGTGCTTTAAAACAACTCCGCTAAACCGAAAACAACTAACACTAAACTCTATGGAAAAAAATAGTTTTATTAAGTACTGAATTTTAGGTAACAAATGGCATAATTATGTTAAAAAATGTTATTTGTGTTATTTAGAAGCTTAAAAACTAATTTTCTTAAGCCAGAGCAAAACAAAACAAAAGAAAATAGCTATAAAATAGAGAAGTTTTTGATGGGTGTTTATTGCTCGGATTTTTAGCGATACCACATACTCTTTAGAGTTCCCAAGACACAGATTGTTTTTCCTCTTATATATTATACAAAACATCTTCCATACATAAATATTGAACGATTTCACTGATTGTATTCACTATTTTTAAACTATTCTTGAAAACTTTTGGGGATGATATTTGCAAGGCAATATTATTAGACATATTGGATATCCTTACAACGTCACAAATTTAAATGAGCTATTTTTCCAAAATCCAGAAGAAGGCTTGAATAGCAAATATCAAAGTGACACTGTACAATATAATTCATGAAAACCCCAACACTCTAAATGATGTTCCACAACTTACTAAATCAATGATAGAAGATATAACATCAGAATGAAATAAAAAAGAATCAAATAAATCGAATACCTAAGACTTTTAATGCTAATTCAATTTTTCTAAAAATCCCATACTACGAAACATTTTCTTACATAAGTATCAAAATTATATCTTCAGACTCTACAATTTTAACATAGATTGTGCTATGCCAATAACATTCCCTTATATGTTGAGATTCCTATTGCTTAAAATGAGAAATAAAATATTAAAAATACAGCAAATTTTCAGAGAGATACTAATGTCTAAGGGAAAGATTATGGTTCCTCTTTCAACTAAGGGTACAGAGAGACAAAATATAACAACAGGTAATATGACAAATATGAATATTACAAGTTTGAGATTTAAAGAAAAACACATTACATGTCAGCAACTCTTTGATCATACTAAAATCAAAGGGATGGCACTGTGTAATGATAACCATCGTATTAAACTCAACATACTAGAAATTACACTACTTTATTTTTCCTTGTTACAATTTTATGTATCTACTAATTTTGCCTTAAAATATCTATAAATAAATTTCTAAAATGCTTTGCATCTAAGATTAAAGTGTTTAGACTGCAACTTTTAAAACCTGTAACAAAAGTGTTCCCGTTGTACTACCAATACCATAATTCTCTTCCTTCAATAATGTAAACAAAATAAGTGATCTATTCTAAAACTTTGTTAACTCATCTGATTTCCAAAAAAATGATCATTCTTATGTTATACAGTCTCGATCCTAAAGGTTAAATTGGCCACTGAATTTTCCCCATGTCAGTTAAGGCAGTGTTGGGTATTTCCTTCACTAAAAGAAAAAATCACTTACATTCTGCTTTTTCAAGACTTTCAAAAATTTTACATATAACTGGCTTGTGATTAAAAAAAAAAAACAAACCCAAGTTGTGCAATGCTAAGATTACGATATAATAAATCTAGGAACCTAAGTTCAAATTTTAACTTAAGGACCATAAAAGGAAATACTTTATATCAAATGTGATCCAGTTTTATAACCACAAATATGAAAAAAGTATAAGATACACACTAATATATGCTATAATTACAGTGAAGTATTTCTGTTTGATGGATATAATGAAGATTTCTAGTGTCATACAATGGAATAACAATAGGTGCATTATGACATGTTCTAAAATTTAAGGCACACATGAAAAAATATATTTTATAAACCCTTTACTATTCCCAACTAATAATGTATTCAATAAGTTTTTGGATTATCTACCTGAACCATGCATTATTTTTAATAAACAAATTCAATCTATTTATTAACAAAAATTAAACACATCTTCAGATGACAAATAAAAGAATAAGAGAACACTATCGCCATTCTGAAAATGCATACAGTAATATATTCCCCCAAATGAGAAAGCTGTTTTTTACTATAAGGCAACAACTTTAGGTAAGCTAATTATAGAAAAGATATGTAAATAAATAGGTTGCTTTAATCAAGTAAGAAAAAAATATACTCATAAACCACAGGTAATAAGTAGTATTCTGTAAGATTTAGATTTCTAAAAAGATGAATTACATAGCAGAAATATATTTACTCATAGATCTTTTCTTTTTGATTACAGTAATTTAAAAAACTCACTTTACAATCCCCATCATACAATTTCCCTAAATTATTTTGTTTACTATGACATGCTGAAATACACAATGTAATATACAGTTCTATAAATTCTAAATCACACCAATTGATGTGCAAAAAACGTTTTCTTGATTTCAACCATAAATATTAAAAATTACTCGGAAAGGCAAGGTTGTTTAAGATATTTTAGAGATACAAGCTGAGCAAAAAACAAAAAAACAAAAAACAAAAAACGTCACAAATATGATAAATATGAGTATATTATATTGGCTATAGTAAAAACAATGGACATACATTTGAGTTGAAATATGTTAAAATATCCCTAAAGTATGTCTGTATACTGGTTTTTACATCCTAAAGAAAGTCTGTCTTAAATACATCAGTATTTTAACTAAACCTTCCAAACATATTACATTCTGTTTCAAAACTTAGGTAATTTGAGAAAATCCATTAGGTTATACAACTAAAGTACACTTTTCCCCAAATATACTGCCTTACCAAACAAGAAATAGAAATATTCTTCATGAAATAAACATGAGGCATATTCATTCTAATAGAGTATGAGTCATAAATACATATATGAAACACAAAAATGGGCTTCCAAATTACTGCATAATCCTACAAGAACTTGGCGAAAGGAAATCACAGTTTTATAATTTAGTTCATCTGTGATGAGCAGGTAAGTAATCCTTAAATACATCTGAATACGAGAAGTTGAAAGTAGCTCAGAGGCTGTTATGTTGAAGAATACCAGGACCTTAGATAATTCCACAGGCTTGTGGTCAAGTGTGAACATAAAGACTATTAAAATTGAAGTCTGCCAGAAAAGAGAGATGTCTGTCTAAACAGGTAATAACCTAGTAATATCATATTTAAATTAAAGTGTTCAGGATTAATACAACTTCTTATTAATTACCAAGCTTTACTTTATCCTTAAAATTGATTCCATAGCGTGTGCTTGGTTTCCACCTGTTACAGGCAGAGTATAAGCCTTCTTTTATCCAGACATTCCAAATCACATTTGATCAGGTTACGTCACTACACACACAAAATTTTGTTCAACACATTCCAGTTTTCCATTTTTCCAACAGATATTCTTGCTCTATATGAATAACGTGCTTCAGAACTATAAATAAAATAAGTAATTTCAATGTAATAAGAAAAAAATGTATAACTAAATGGACTAAAAACAAAAGATCTAATTCTCGGTGCACCCTTTCAAACCCACTGAAAATAAACTATATTCAAATGAAAAGGCATTTAATTTACTATTTGGAATATCCTTGATAAACACCAATTTTCTGTAACATCCCTGCACATCTGATACCACCTCATGTATAATGCAAAAAAGCGATTTCATTTTCATCTATTGACAGGGAATTTAATTTACCATTGCAGCTCTTTTCCTAGAACTATCACGTTATTAATTCTGCAATCAAGCTCTTTTGAATGCTTTTATTTGTACTAAAGTTTTCACAATTCCACATTGATTTTTTTCATCATAATATACCTTTTAAACATGCGAATGTGAATATGTTAGTAAACTTTCTTAATGCATAAGGAAAGTTTCAGAGACAAGGAAAGCCTTCTACAAAACTACACTCACAGGAACTTTCAAAGGACAGCATATCTAAGAGATTACATTTTAGCTTAATATTTGTACTGTTTACCAAATATACTACATTTAATTTATATAACTAAGTGATATTTTCAACCATTCTAAAACCTTCTTATCTAACATAATGGTCCATTTTCTCCCACCAATCAATTGGCTATGAAAAAGAAATCCTCTATTAAAGAACTCTACTGAAATTATATCATTGAAAGCAAATGAGCTTTTCTTTTCCAAGGGTGGGGGAGCAGTATCAGTCCCCTCAGCACTGAATACTCTTTATGACCATGAAAACAAAATAACCAAAAAAATGGCAGAAGCTACACCTGAGTAAAAGAAAATCAGTTAATGTTTTATCTAAGAGATATACTACTCAGTTATGCAGATTATCCAATTATACTTAAAATCCATATATTCAGTAGCAAAATGACAAAAAGAAAAAGATAAAACACAGAGAACTGTATAACACTTGAAATAAAAGACACACACTGAAAAGTACCAAAAAAAATTATGCCACCTAGGAAACTTGCCATTTTCCAGTAGGTTACAGTACCACACAACTGTTAACATACTTTAATCCAATACAGCTCTTCATAACACAAATTTTGAAGTATTACTTTACTTCTTACACAATAATATATTTCCTTGTCACAATTACATTAAAAACGCAGTATTTTAAAAATCTGAAGAGGCAGCACTTGTCCTCTTTACTTCACTCCAGAGCCAACAAACAAAGCAGTGAAGCAGAAAGAGGTACATAATGGATTTAGAATTAAATGGTCCATTCTTTAAGAAGTCTTCCTACCCCCTCTTCTGAATTCACTCTAGACTAATTGTCATTACAATGATGTCTGAAAACTTCAAAAGAACCCTATTTCCTCATGCCAGCTGTCCATGTTTCTATCTTTAAATTTTAGAGTTTTTTCCTAATTAGAAAGAAGTATTTAGAAATCCCCAAAAGATGTTATCTTGTAATTGTTCTAAATCACAGACACAGTATATCGATTATAGAAACAAAACATAATCAAGAGTGGAAATATTCTTTAAAATTTTCCACAAATACAATATATAAATAGAGTCTATACTATTAAGAATTTCTTTCAATACAACATACAACACACGTAGATCTTCTCTTTCTTTCCTTGGGGATTTATCAAACAATCTCTTCACCATTGCACCTACCTGGGTAAAAATCTTTGGACTTAGACAGCTTGATGGTGGCTCCAGTTTCTTTTTGCAACTGAACAATTGTCTGTCCTCCCTTCCCAATTATAGATCCAGCAGCATAACTAGGTATGAGAACCTTTAGAAAATACTGGCCGTCTTCTGAAAAATGCAAAGAAATATACTTGGTTAACATGATAATTTTAAACTCTGTATCCCCTCTCCACCCTCAAGAGGGAAAAACAGCAATTAAAACATTGGGCATACAGCTGCAGGAAACATGGGGTTAATTTTTTTTTCTTAAGAACAAAAGTAAGCCAATTACACTGAAAAACAAATAGGTACAAAATGTTTCCCATTTTGTAGGATTTATACTTTTAAACTTGGAATTAAAATCTAAACATGTTCTATTATTTTGCAGCACTGTAGAAACTGATGACTAAATTCCAGTTGTTATTCCAAACATGGAAGTCTTCCAATTCCATCTGTGGTTACTATGGTAAAATGAAATGAACTGACCCTTTAACAAAACTTCAGAGATTTATAGGATGACAAATCTTCACTTACCATATTACAATATAAATAAGTAAAAGGACTATAAATAGTGATGAGCTATATGTTTGACATTAGCAAACACCTAAGGACTACAATTAGCCATTGCCTATATCCTACTTAAAGTATGCAAAACAAACATTTCTCCTACCAAATAATCCACCCAAACTGTAGGGTGTATTACAAGCCTGCAGTAACTGCCAGGAAATAACTCAAAGTGATGTAAACTGGCAAATCTAACTAATCCTGGTGTATTTCTTTAGCACTTCTTAGTCTACCATGATCTCGTTTAAGCTCATTAATTAAAGGACCTTAAGAAGAATTCTGCCAATACTAAAAAGCTTAGGAGTCATTTATATCAAATACACTTAAAAGTGACCAAACAGATTATGTTACTTTTCCAAAATAGCCACAGCTTTTAAAACAGAGGAAGTGGATGAACCAAGAAAGAGTGAAATGAAATGTTGTAGAAAATAAAGCCAACTCCATAAACTTTAATTTCTGACAAACTGATCAAGTGTTAAATAGGAAACACTCCGGTAAATCCAGCTTCCTTATGTGAATAAACGTTCTAAATTTTGCGGGTGTGCCATTCGCAAGACCCCCATCCGTCTCTAATGTACATGGCTGTAGATAAATTCACCTCTGCCTCGATGCATTGGGTGCATTGTTAAGATGACTCCAGTGCAAATGAAGAAGCGATACCGGTCCCGTTATAACTCATCTTCCCAGGAAGCGCAGGATGTTAAACTAACAAGTCACAGTACCAGACACCCCCACCCTCGTATGCACACCTCTGAAGACAAATCAATGAGATATTTGCAACGACAGTATAAGTGCGGTAAGAGCATGCACTCATCAAGATTTTGCATACTACTTGTGGCCCAAAGCAAGGGGATGGAGAGGGAAAAACTCTCCGGTGCCCCAATCATTTGCTATCCGCTACCCAAGTGCCATTTATTTATTTATTTTATCAGACTGTTAAATGCAGCGCGCATCTTCGGGCGGCCATCACCTCACTCGGGGGTCAACCTCCTCCTCTTTAACGGACCCCGTTGCCCAGGTCTAGGATATTAAATGGTCAGTCTTTAGACCGATTAAATGGAAAGATAGGTCTATTCCGAAAAACCGGTCGCCATTTTGATGAATGATAAACAGAGAAATGGAAATGTGTCCGGGACGGCGAGGTGCGGGGCAGGTGCAGAGGAGGGGGCGCGGGGCAGGGGCGCGGGAGCCGCCGGGTTCGGGCTGGAGGTGTCCGGGCCGCGGGAGGGAGGGAGGCCGGCAGGAGGGAGGGAGGCAGGGGCGGGCGGCGGGGGATGGGGCCAGCGGGGAGGTGGAAGCGATACCCACCGCCCGTATTGGTCCTCTTGGTGCTGCCGGCTTCAGGGGGGGCTTCCAGCGGCCTTTTCCGCGAGTCCGGCGGGTCCAGGTCTATGGGAACCCCAGTGTGGGTCCCGTTCTGCTGGATGGGAGCTGCCGCCATCATGTTTGCAGTTCCTGCCGCTGCTACGGGGAGAAGGTTCTCCCTTTTGTTTTGGCTTTTTTTTTCTTTTTTTTTGCGTTTGGGGTTTCTTAAGGTTGTTTTTTTTTTTAATCGGATCAATAGAAATCTCTTTAGGAAAAAAAAGCAATGTTGCTGGTTTGTTCTCACTGGGGAGGGGGCAGGGCTGAGGAGCAGCTGCAGTGCAGTGTCAGAAAGGAGACAGGGGAATGGAGGGGGTGTGAGAGACGGAGGGTGAAAGAAGGAGAAGAAAGGAGAGAGGGGGAGAGAGTGAAGGGAGAGGGGCGAGTGAATGAGCGGGAGGAGGGGAGCGGGGAGGACGGGCAGAGGGAGTGGGAGAGCGCGAGGGCTGGCGGGGCGCGGGGAGAAGCCGAGGAGGAGGGGAGAGTGAGGGAAAGAGTGAATGAGCAGGAGGAGGGGAAGGAGGTGGATGCGGAGAGGAGCGAGCGGCGGAGGAGGGCAGGAGCCGGGAAGGAGCGCGGCGGTCCCCGCGCCGCGCTAGCGCTGCGCTCGCTCCCGCTGCTGGTGCTGCCGCCGCCGCCGCTGCCGGAGCGGTTCTGCCGTTGCCTGGGCTGCTCGGCGATGCTGCTGCTGCCGCCCGGTCTCGCTCATTATTTCTCCCGCTTGTAGGGGGGGCTGGCGGGGAGGGAGGGGGATGGCTGCGAGGGGAGGGTAGAGAGGGGTTGAGTTCGTAGACTCCCACACACTTCGCGCTCCGGTCCCTGCCTCTCAGCAGCGCCGCCGCCGCCGCCGCTGCCGCCTCCCTGCGCTGATGCCTCAGCCTGCGGGGGCGGAGGGGGCCCCTCCGGAGGCGGGGGCGGGGGGGTAGGCTGAGTGTGTATGCGCGTGCGTGTGTGCGCGCGAGGTAGGCGCGTGCGCGGGGGCGCGCGCCGGCGGCGGGGGAGGGGACGGGGGCTGGGGCGCTCCTGTGGGAACCGAGGGGTGAAAGGTCGCGGGTCCCCGGCAACACGGCTCAGGCAAACGTAAGTGGCTTGTCGCAGAAACCAAGGGGTCCAAGAAACACGCTAGGCTAGAAGGCGGGAAGCAGAGATTACTGACAGCCGTGCCAGCCAATAAAATGGGAATGTGAAAAAGGCTCTTCAGGCCCCTTCCCAATCAGGAAATTGGGTATGAGAGGGAATGAAGGGGCGGGGTGGGATCTCGGTCAAGCCAGGGCTGGAGCGGCGACAATTTTGGCTTGTCTGAGAAGGGCATTCGAGTGACCGTTGACAATGGGTGAGACAGCGTCAAGGCTGAAGAAAGAATCTTAACTATATGCTTCCAGGACTTCTAGCTAGGTACATTAGTTTTTTATTTTTAAGAGTTAGGTAAAAGACATCATCTCAACTCATCGGCGGTTTTCTACAGGGTGATTTCATCAAAAGAGTATTAGTAGCACTGTGTAACATCGTTAGGGAACTTATAGTGTCGCTCGCTGCCTTTAATCCTTTCGGGAGCAAGCGAGGATATAAATTTAAAAAGCTAGGTATGGGTCTTCCCTTCACGAGGCGCTGATAGGCGGACTAAAGGCAGGCAACAGCTGAGTGTACACAGAACTAATTATTGAACTAAGTATGAATATAGGAATGAAACTCATTGCAATGTGCACAGCTTATGATTATACAGATCTTGGATATATAAAGAATCTGAACATCAAGGGTACAACGCTACAGAAAAAGTAACATAGCTGCAGTAGACTGAAAATCTGAAAAGACTCAGTTTACAGATGAGTAAACTGATTCAGTGAAGTGTTTTGCTCAAGGTCATCTATCAAGTTAGTTTAATTAATCAGCGTGCTAGGAATTAAGGATAATGGAAACACGTGGGCTCTGGAGCCCGAAATCTTGGTTTCAAGTCCTTGCAGTCATGTTCTAAAAGTGTCTTGGGCAAATTAACATGTTGGCTGTTTATTAAGTGCTTTCCATGTGCCAAGCAGTCATTTTACATGCGATGCTCTTTACATGCAGTGTATCATATAGTTATTACTGTACCTATTTTACAAGGCAGTTTAGGTTTAGAGACATTAATAATTTAGAGTCACACAGGTATAAACATTGTTGCAATAATTCAAACTCAGGTCTTCCTGATTTCAAAGTCTGTCCTCTTGGAATATTGCAGAAGCTAGAGCGTCAGTTCCTTCCCACTTAAAGCAGGGACTGTAACTCTGCTTCCCATAGGTCTTATGAGTAAAATGAGATAATGTATTGGAAGATGTGAAAAGGTATGAACATATTCGCTACATTTCTAGAACAAAGATGCTCCTTCCTTGTACTTCTCACTACAGCACTTCAACCTGAAAGATGCCTTTAGTAAAAGCTAGCATAATAAAGAACTTCACTGTAATTCTATGATATTCTAACCAAGAATACCTGCATATCTGAGGCACTAACCAAAGCGAAAAGAATAAAATTTAATTCCTGATAGAGGAGGGAATGGAAAAAGAATACTAACCCTCCTCACAGCGTCTTTTATTGCAAGGAACATCTAGGAGGCATTGGGATTTCTGGTGCTTTTTAAGTGATGAAAGATAGATGATAGTCTGCTGAACAAGGAAAAAAATAACATTTAGTTTGGGAATAAAAGTTTATCTGGAGTATGAAAAATACTTTGCCTCAAGTCAGAGAAGAAGAAATTCTGAGACCTCAAAGAAAGGGAAAGCAGGTAAGTTAGTATATAACTGGTCAAAGTCTATGAACATTTAAAAGTACAAAATTTTTATCTGCTTTATGATGTAATAGAAAACCATGATATAGCTTTTATGCCCAAAATAAAGAGTACTTATACACAAAATTGGATTTAAAACAACAACAACACAGCAACAACAACAACAAAAGGAGCTGTGCTGAAAGAAAATCAGGATTTGGAATAAGTATGTGATAGTCAAGATAGAAAAAGCTGACGCCAGACCTTGTGTAATCAATGTGTTCTGTGAAGTGTACCAAAAATATGCAAGGATGTTTTTAAATAAAAAATTGAAAAAGGGCTGGGATTTGCTACTATAATGTTTCACAACAGTAGAAGACAGGGGACAAAGATAATTCAAAAATGAAAATAGGTCAAAGCTATATTGTATTAAAGCTTGGACAAAGTATTCAGCATAATGTAGTTATGAATTTGGAAAAGACTGAGAATTGGAAACTGATGTTAACAAATTTCTAAAAATAAGTAAACTTTGTTTAAAATATCTTAGAAAATATCTGTCATTGCCATATGTAAGTTAAATTGAAAGTGAGCTAAGTTAAATTGCCTTATGAACTTAAGCTTACTGAGAGTCATGACACTGTATTCTTATTTATTTGACCCTTCTCTTATTTCCTTCTTCAGAGTTAATATTTAAATATTACCCACCATTTCATGAGGCATAGGAGCAGAAGGTATGATTTTAATTGTGCATAGCATGCTTACCAATAATTTATTTAACTATGATATGCCAGGAATTACATAGAATATCCTAAGACCTGCTTAGACATAGAAGGATCAGTTAGCTGTGATCATGATTTGATCGATGAAGGTTATCAGAGAGTACATTCTAGCCTTCATTCTCTGTTGTATTTTTTTGTTTTTTAAAAAAGTATACTTCTCCATTTCACACTATATACCTCTACCACTCTGATTGAACAAACGTAAACATTTTAACTCTTGTCCTGCATTTTTTACCAGCCAATAAAACTGAGGAAAATTTTAAAAAGCAGCTCCCACTTTGTAGTATGCTGTACCTCTTAGGCTACAAATAAACTGTTTGAATGAACCTTTTGAAAAATATAATAGAAATATTTGACCTTTTACTTCTCTGAAAAGAAATATTTTATTTTTTTAATTAACCAAGCAATTGGCACTGCAAATTTAATAATATTTTCTAACACCATAAGATACAAGAGAACATGTATGCTTTTGCTTCCTTAATTAGCTGATGAGTTATGAACATAAGCAACTCTGATAGAAAATGATATTAATCTGAAGAACAAATTCCTTCGTCTTTATTGGCTTTCAGTAGGGGTTCTTTTTCTTTCTAAGTTTTGGTCTGAGTAATATGGACATAAGATAATCTATTTTCAATAATAATGATTGGCTCACTAGAGAAAACACAGATATTTGATGTCCACAAGTATTCCAAACCCATTTGTCCCCATCCGCCTGCCTTTCCTACAATAAATCCTATTAACTATGGAACAAATATTCCCTCTCCTTGAGTATCTTTTTAGTCTATGCTTTGGGAAACTTTTCTGAGTTTGTGTTCTACCGAAATCAGATCCTGAGTTAAGGATTCAAGTGCAAATAGTGTATTTTAGAAAGTGATTTCAGGAAACAGTAGGGATTTGGGGAAGTGAGACAGGGAATGGAAGGAAGGCAATGAAGGGTGAATTGCCCAAGCAAGTTACATTGTGAGCAAACAGAGCTTAATCTCACTGGGATTCCTAGGAAACCATTTAAAACAGTAGCTTCAGAATTAGCACACTCAAAATGTGAGAAAACTCAGATATATATATATGCACCAACTCCCTTCAGTCATTGGTGGAGGTCTTTTCCTAGGGTACATTATTAATTCAAGGCTTGCTGGCCAGTCTTCCAATTGCCAGAGTTGCATCTTTTTCTGAGGACTTTCTCTGGCAGCTGGAATCTGTTCGGCCCTTACACAGGCTGGAAATGCTAGGGAATTAACACCCCGCTGTGGACACATCCCCCACCTTTGTGGAAAATCAGGCCAGTGTGCTCTGAAATGGTAGGGCAAGGAGATATGGGTTGGGCAATAACAGTTTGTTACAAATATCAACATAAATGTAGGAAGAAGGAAAATGAGAAGACTGTTACTGCATGGTATGGTTGGAAAAAATCAAATAAATATGAAAGAATTTGGGAAGCTTAAGATACTAAGAAAATTAAGATTATATAATTTTCACAACCCAAATATTGTAACCATTGGTTATAAGAAGATTGAATAATTTGGGCTTTTTTTCTATTTTTAAAAAATACATTTTAATTTTTTAAGATATAAGACATGAAGAATCAATGTACATATTCTGATTATTTTTTCATCCAATGCAACACAAAGAAAATAGGAGCAAGTATATACCAGAAGAGTTTATCACCTAATCCCACATCTTGGGATTGTATAACAAGTTCTATAAATAGACATATTGATTAGAAATACTTATCTAAGATTGTACTTCTTAGAAAATGATTTATTAAACTTTATCTTCTTAAAAATTCAAACAGCTTTTATGTTTATGTATTTAATCACATAAATTCACAGTTGGTGAATATGTTTATGAAACAGCATAATGAAAGCTCACCCTAATTTATATAGAAACATAAATGTGTTATTAGCATTATCCCAAAAAGTCCCCAAGCCTTAATATTCCAGTTGCAATTATGTCATCCCAGTAGATAAAAAGATATGTTAATGTTAGAACGAATCCTAAAATTTTTGGCACAGAGCATAGTTCCTTGGTTTGTAATAGATCAATAACTTTTCTAGCATTTTTCTAAACATTATGAAATACATCTTTTGGCACTTACCTTAAAGACAATAAATCTGAACTCACACTTTACTCAGTGCAATAAAAAGAACCTTGTGATAACTGGTACATGTTTATGTAAAAGGTAAACGTTAGGAGAAGCTGCATGAGGGCTATAGAGGAATCTTTGCAACTTTTTAAATTATTTCAAAATAAAAAGTTTAAAAAAAGGAACCTTGAACTGATAATCCGGTTCTGACTCTTCTACCTACTAACTTTGTGGCCTAGACTAACTCATTTGCTTGCTCTGATTTTCAGTTTGTTAATCTATAAAATGGGAGAGTTGGTAGATGTTTTTTACATCTCAAAAAACAAATTTCTATCTCAGTATGTTTATGACCATTCATAGAATCTTACAAAGAAAATTGTAAGCATCAAAGTACATACTGTGTGCATTAGCATGTATTTTTAAATCTGTTAATACACATTTTGAAAATGTGCTTTAGACACAATGGAAAATAATATACCAGGGAAAACAATTTGGTACTGTAAAGAATGTATTCGATATATTTATTCTCCATGTTTTTTGCATTTTTGAAAGCAATAAGCAATGATTCATTGAAATCTATAAAGATATTTTACTAGGACCACAATTCAAAATGTGACTGTTTCATCTTTTAAGCCATTTGGATATGAAAAATTGCTGGGGTAAAAACAGCAAATGATAAAGAAGATAGAGTGATAAACATAGAGAAAAAATTAAGAAAAACAAGAACTTCAAAAGTAGATTAAGGAAGCCATAGTTAACTAATATTCATATGTTATATCAGCTAAGTGGAAATTACTTACCTGTTACATCCATAAAATATCTTCATCTACATATATTTTATATGCCTAGAGTGATCTTGAGTCTCCACTTGCTCTGGTCCTGGCTTAGGCCATAGGCCCCAGAGCAATTATCAATGCCTTAAAAATTGTCCCAGTTTGAACGGTAAATTATATGGTCACCTTCATAATACTCAAGAGCTTTGACTTTTTGTTTCAGCCTGCTAATTATAAACCATAAAATCTTTTTATCCATCAGATTCTTTTATATGGCAATTTCTGCAAGTGTAATAGAAATGTTTATCATAGTTCACTCTTAGATTGCATTTGAGTGTAATAAATTTGTATGTCGCCATATCCTCTACTCTTCATAATGTTTTAATTCCCTACCTAGACTTTTCTTAGCTATAGCTAAGACCAGAGATCAAGAACAGAGGTGGAAAGTAGTAGGATAGAGTTTTAAATTTTATTTTTTCACATTTTAACATGGACACAATCACTTTGATGGGATGATTCTTAGGAAGTACTGTATGTAGCAAGATGAAGTGAATTGAAGAAATAATAAATGAGACATTATAAATATAATGAAATCCATCTTCAGAGGATAAACCATTGGACCCACAAACAGCATCAGGGAATTGCTTACATTATGGATTATTCAGATTTTCTCTGTGTTTATTTCCTACTGTTCAAATAAGTCTTAGTCCTTCTTGACTTCCAAACAAGCTTTTAATGTCTCTGGTCAAGGCTTCTTTCTAATGTTGTTTTCTATTTCCACTGTCTATTATAGGTTAAGTAATAAAAAGTTCCATTTGTCTTATAATACTGTTACATGTATTTATAAGTACAAGAAGAAATTGATTTCCTTGTATATTAAAAAAAATTCGTTACCATACTCTACCTTGCCAGATTCTGCCTTGCTATTTAATCTTTTGGTTTTACTCTGTAACATTTCTATGGTAGGTCAGAAGTGTCTAACTGACTTCATATAATTTTAAATTATTTTATCCATGTTTATTTCATGTAATTGAGAATGCATAGAACATACTTATCAAAAAACCTGTATTTTACACATGGATGTTTATGTACATATGATGTAGAAAGAAGAGGTGTGTGTATGTGAGAGAGAGAGAAGAAGAGGCTGGTGTACCAGTTCTAGTGTCTGTAGTGAGGGTAGAAAAATTAGTAAATTTATAATTGCCTTTACTTAGCCTTTTCTTTTCGAGGTCAAATTGTGGGCTTTAAGAAAAATGTTTTTTCTTAAACTTCCATTCTTATAATGGAAAATTCATAATTATTCAAAAGGATATATTATAATGGATCCCATGTCCTGTATACCCACCTTCAAAACCTTAAACTCCTAATCAGTCTTGTTTCATTTCACCTCTTTCTCAGGGTGATTTTGAAGGAAATTCTATCATTACATTTTTATTCTGAAAACATAGCCTTTAAAAATATCCAAAATACCACTATTTTATTGAAAATAATTGGCAAAAACTCCTTAATACTATCAAGCAGCTAGTCTGTGTTTAAATTTTTTCAATGGTCTCATACCGTTTTTTACATTTTGTTTAAATATCTACCCAATAAATACATTACAACTAGTTCATATGTTACTTAAATCTCTTTTAATTCTATATCAGTCAAGCTTCAAGCAGAGAAGCAGACCAGTAGAATATATATTTAAAAAATTTTAATTTTATACACACACATACACACACACACACACACACACACGGATATATAGTGATTGTGATACTAAGGGAATTGGCTCACACAGTTGTGGGCTCTGACTAAACAAGCCGAAAGTCCACAGATGGTCACTCAGGAAGGAAAAATACAGGGGGAAGGGAGAGCAATTGCAGTCCCAACTGCTTTAAATCTCTGATTTTCAAAGACCTAGTTGCTTGGATAGCTACCACGTGATTAAATGAGACCCACCTATGGTAATCTTCCTTTTGGTTAACTGAAAATTGGAACTTTTATTACATCTCCAAAATCCATTTACATCAGGCCCTAGACTACTGCTTGATTGAATAGCTAGAAGAAGTTGTGTATATGCTGCAAAGTGGCTGCTGTTTCCTCTCCTCCAACTCTCACAAAAGAATATTCCTTGTAGACTACCCTAACTAGAAACATACTAGGCAAGGAATTCTGAGAAATGCAGTTCAAGCTAAGTTGACATATCACAAAACCATCACAGCTCACTCCTTTTCACCTTGACACCGTACACAGCTTCTTAAACCATTTTTAATCACCAAATAAATACACTATTAAAATCATAGCATATTGAAAATAATGATATAGCAGAATGAACTATCCCCTATAAGACAAAAAACATGCTATCCCAATAATCTTTTCCCCAGGAGAGGATACAAAATCTTTAGGGGTGCCTGGGTGGCTCAGTCAGTTTAACCGTCAAACTTCAGCTCAGGCCATGATCTCGTAGTTCATGGGTTCGAGCCCCGTATCGGGCTCTGTGCCGACAGCTCAGAGCCTGGAGCCTGCTTCGGATTGTGTCTCCCTCTCTCTCTCTCTGCTCCTCCTTCACTCATGCTCTCTCTCTCTCTCTCTCTCTCTCTCTCAGAAATAAACATTAAAAAAATTGTTTTTAATCAAAATCTTAGAGTGATGTTTCCACTCCTGTGATGTCCTGTAAATTAAATATGGAAATATAATAGTAACTGTTATTAACACATCTTATGTTACACAATATGAGGGTGAAAGGTAATAAAAGTATTTAATTAATTCATATACATAATATAAACATTTACATCAAAATAAATACTTGTAATGATTGTTGTCTTCATTTCTGCAAATGGTCACATCATCACAGCTAGTATTTCTTTTCTTCCATAACTTTCATTTCCTTCTCCCACTACCTTTTCAATACTCCGTTTGCCCTCAGCAAGCACCTCACCTGATTTTGGGTCTTTGCCAAGTGGAATGACCCAAATCTTAATTCCTGAAGGATCTGGACTATTAGAAATCCTACCTGAATTGAGTCGTTGTAGTTTTCCACTGACTTTAATCAAAGGACATGAGAATTGAAAGAGATGCCCTAGGGGGATCTTCTAGGGGATTGTCCTCTGTTTCAGAAAAATCCTCTTTACCCTCATTGTATAATAGCACCCAATTTTCCACGAGGGTCAATCACCGCAGCCAGTACAGCAACTCCTTTCTCATCCTGTAGATTCAGAGGCTCAAGGAGCCAAACGTGGCTAAGATGGCAGCCTCAATTTCTACTTCAATGGAATCTTTATTGTGTTGTCTGGTGGATGCATTCTTTGCTTTGGAAGTAAGACCTCTAGACCAAGGGCGATAGTGAAAGGACCCACTCCCATTTCCAGCCCTTGGATTTACAACTTAAGGATCTATAAATCCTGGTTATGGGAGAAAGAGAACCATATGTTTGTTTGTTTGTTTTTTTTAAACTTTATAGTTTATTGTCAGGTTGGTTTCCATATAACACCCAGTGCTCTTCCCCACAAGTGACCTCCACCAAGACCATCACCCTCCTTTACCTTTTCCCCTTCCCCTTCCCCCCTCAGTTTGTTTTCAGTATTCAAGAGTCTCTCGTGTTTTGTCTCCCTCCCTCTCCCTAACTCTTTTTCCTCCTTCCCCTCCCCAAGGAGAACCATATGTTAAGTCTGATTTAGAGCATGGACCACAGCCTGGGGAACATTGCCCCAGTCTCACAAGGTATTGCCACCTACCTGTGGCATACCATGATTGAGTTTTCAAAAGGGCAATCCACAGTGTATCAAGTCAGCTGAATTCCATGAGTACAAACTCATTGTCACACAATATACAAATTTTATAAATAAAAAAATGTATAACATAGCAGGGTCCTTTCTCAAGTTCCCCTTCTTGGATTTGTAAATTGACTCAGGTCCAGAATTTGATTGAGGGGTCTAGACTTTCCATTTTGGTGGTTCAAGTCAGACTTAAGGTCGCTACATGTAGAATTTTCCACATATATGGATCAAGTAAGCTTTTAGTAGGCTTCCCATTTCAGACATTATAGTTTTAATCTCTAGAAATCAAGTTTAGATCTTTTTTTATATTTTCCAAGTATCCACTTAATATGTTTAAGAAATCCTATAGATTCTGGAACATATGGGAGACAGTTACAATTATTATTTTAATATTTTTGTTTATTGTAGTATGTGTCATTTCTGATATGATTATTTTTTCTTTTCAATATAATCATGCCTGGTATGATTATACCTGTAATTTTTACGAGATGTCAAGCATTATTTTACCTTGTTGTATGCTGGGTATTTTTGTGTTTCTACAAATATGCTTGAGCTTTGTCCTTGAATGTGGTTATTGGAAACAGTCCAATATTTTACAGACTTGCTTTATGAGGCGGGACCAAATTACCATCTAATCTAGGGCTAATCTTATCTCACAACTGAAGCAAAACCCTCTTAATACTCTAGTTGATACACGGTGAATTATGAGGTTTTCCATTCCAGGTAGAAGGAGCAGGAACTAGTCCCAGCTCTGTGTGAGCACCAGGCACTGTTACCTAGTTTCCTTAGGAAGTATCCTCCAATACATCTGCTGATTAGCATTCAGCTGAAGACCCAGGAAGAACCTTTCTTTTTCCAAAGGTCTATTTCTATAGCTCTTTTCTGTCAGTACTCTGCTACACTGTGAATTTTAGCCACCGTGTTGTGTTGTTCCTCAAAAAGCTAAACATAGAATTCTCATATCACCCAGATATTCCACTCCTAGATATGTACTTATCCAAAAGAAAACAGGTTTTAAACAATACCTTTACATGAGTTCTAATAAGAGCATTATTCACAATAGCCAAAAAGTAGAAGTAACCCAAACCTTCAACTAATGAAGGGATAACAAAATGTGGTATAGTCATGTAACATATACTGTATGCCATTCCACAGTGGAATATTATTTAAGCACAAAGAGAAATGAAGTACTTATACATGTTACAATGTGAATGAACCTCAAAAACATTGTACTAGAAATATAATAAGAATTTGCTTATTGAACATAAAGTATATAGCCTATATGCTGAATGAGAGCATATTTATCATATTTATGTGGATATTCTACAGTGATAGAGCAAAGAATACTATACACACAGATACACTCCCCACACACAATGCTTCTGTTTAGCTTTTGATTCCTAACAAAATACTATTTAGAAAAAGTATATTACATTTCCTTTCAGAAATTATGGATATCATGGTTTATAATCTTTGAAAAAATGTCTATTCAAGTCTTGTGAATATTTTGATTTTTTGTTGGAGTTGTAGGTGTTCTTTATATATTCTGCATATTCATCCCTTACCAGATATATGATTTACAAATATTCTTTCTCATTTTATAAATTGTCTTTTCAATTTATTAATACTGTCCTTTGATATCCAAAAGTTTTCAATTTTGATTAAATCCAACTTACCTATTTTTTTATTTTCTTGCTTCTGCTTATGGTGTCATATCTGAGAATCAATTGCAAAATTTGAAGTCATGAAGATTTACTCCTATGTCGTCTTCTAAGAGTTTTATCATCTTATGTCTTATATTTATGTCACTGATTCATTTTGAGTTAATTTTGTATATGATGTGAAGTAGGTTTCCAACTTCATTCTTTTACTTGTGGAAATTCAGTTGTCCCAGCAAAATGTTAACTATTCTTGTCATGTATTGTGGAAGGCATGAGAAGCCAGAGGATCATAGTTATAACTTCCTAATGACCTGAATATTAACAACACTTTCTTTCTCAATTATAATATAGGGAAGTTTGTTTATTGGCACCTGAGGAGGAAGATAGAGAAGGAGGATAAACATCAGGAAGTAGATGGCAAGATTCTCTTTTAGATTGACAGAATTATCAATATCCATATCAATAGTATATTTCAGAGCCTACAAAGTGACTCTCTATATCCTCCATTTTCCAGAAGCCCTACTATCCCACATGAGAGAAAATCCTATTGTGCTGAGGGATAAATATTTAAAGTGTTCCAAACTTTCTCATTCTGCATTTTCACCTCTTTGTTCCATTAGTTCTTCTTACAGTGCTAAGCCAAAATGAATGGAGCTACCACCATGCTCAACTTCATAAACACTCCAATTTCCTTTATGCCTAGGCTTTGGTCTTACAAGATCTTTTGCCCCTTAAACTAAGGAAAAATTGGAGTTTTTCTAATAGAACTTGTAGGAAACTTAAGAAAAAAAAAGCATAGAAAAATAAAAGTTAAATGTGTTCCCTGTATTCTGACAACTGAATTTTATCCATAAATTGGCTTAGTTAGTATATGTTTATGAAACACCAGGGCTTGCTCCTCTTTTTCTTACTTCAAATATGCCATAGTGGCATGTTTATTCACATGTTGTTAGCTGGAGATAGATTTGAGATATCCCCACAGCTAGGTAAAAAATATTTCAATTTAGTATTGAGGTTTATTTCTTGCTGGCTGCCCCACCCCCCCATACAGTCCCAAGCTATAATTTTTATGCTTAAACCAAACCTTTGAGCCAAGATGTGACTCCATTTTTCCCTAATTTCAAAGATTGCAATTGCTTATTTTATTAACACAACCTTACACCCCACCCTTGACTCAATCATCACATGTGTTTAAAGCATTTTTACTGACCAGCTGTAAAGTTAATTCTATCTTAAATGAAACTGAGTTCTTTTACCTGAATTTGTGTGTTAGGAGTTTATTGAGATATTAGCTGCTTTGTATCACCATGGAAGATAGGATACTCAAAAGATGAGATTTTTTCCTATCAGAATATAACAAAGGCTTAGTATTCTGAATCTGAAGTTTCTGCCTTAAGTGGGGTGACGTAAAGGTTTCTGTGTTTCAGGTCCCTAATACAACAATTGTTTTGTTAGGTAACTGGAGAAGGAACACCCAAGAGGTTTTTCTTTAATTATTTTTTATTTTTGAGAGAGAGAGAGCACAAGTTGGGGAGGGGCAGAGAGAAAGGGGGACAGAGGTTCTGAAGCAGACTCCATGCTGACAGAGAGCCCGACGTGGGGCTTGAACTCATGAACTGCAGGATCATAACCTAAGTGAAGTCCAATGCTCAACTGACTGGGACACCCATGCACCCTGGAACACCCAAGAATTTTTAAGGCAAGAGAGACTCATTCAAAAGAAGGAGAGAAATGTTGGTATTGAGAGTTGAGAAAGGGAAAGTGACCCTATCTGAGATACAGAGAGAGTTATAAAGTGTCAGAGTCCTCTTGCATGCAGCTCTCTTAATGGAGAATGACTAAGTGATGCTGTGAAAGACTAACCATTCAGCACTGCAGCCTACAGGGCAGTACTATAGGTCTAGGCAGCTGAGCCTGCAGTCAGTGGGTGGTGTAACCGTGGCAAGCTTATTGAGACTGTCAGCGGATCAGTGTCCAGCATACAGCAGAAGACAAACTGAAATAACATCATTATGGAACATAAGACAATGACTGCCATAACATAAAGACCAGCCCATATCCTCATACCCCCAGCTTCTGGACAGGTAGCAACTATGCTTTCCAGATCCTTAGATAGTCCTAGGAAGGAAAATAGCTCTTTCCATTAAATATGGCAAATGTAATTTTGTACAACTCTACATGGTGAGTATTTGGTTTGTTTTAGGACAAAGGAAGAATGCTACTTAGTATGTGGAGCAAATTCATACTGGCTACATTAATATCCAGTCCTGGTCTCTGAAGCAGCTCTGTGGTTCTGATAGAAAATGCCATCATTCCCTGCTGGAATCTGTCTGAATCCTGTCAGCTCTTCTGACAGTTAGAAGCAGAGTTCTCATCTTTTACAGTTTCTAAAACCTTTTATATATTGAACTGCCCACTAAATTCCTATTTTTCTGTCAATGAGAAATCTCTGAGTTTCCAGCTTATTTGCAAAACAGAGATAAATGACAGATACTAGTTTAATTACCACTGAAGGTCAGGACACCAGCTCTGTCCATTGCCACAAGTCTTTTTGAAATTCCCCCAGATGCTCACAAATGGCACTCATCCAGAATTCTTTCCTAAGTTAACAACTTAGAAACATTTTTACCAACCATAAAGATATTAGTGAATGTCCACTAAAATTAAGACTAAGCTTATTTAGTTAGACCTCCTAGTAAAATTGACCCAGGGTCCGCCGCCGCCACCCACTCCGGATACAGAACATCCAGTCATGGATAAAAATGAGCTGGTGCAGAAGGCCAAACTGGCCGAGCAGGCTGAGCGATATGATGACATGGCAGCCTGCATGAAGTCTGTAACTGAGCAAGGAGCTGAATTATCCAATGAGGAGAGGAATCTTCTCTCGGTTGCTTATAAAAATGTTGTAGGAGCCCGTAGGTCATCTTGGAGGGTCGTCTCAAGTATTGAGCAAAAGACGGAAGGTGCTGAGAAAAAACAGCAGATGGCTCAAGAATACAGAGAGAAAATTGAGACCGAGCTAAGAGATATCTGCAATGATGTACTGTCTCTTTTGGAAAAGTTTTTGATCCCCAATGCTTCACAAGCAGAGAGCAAAGTCTTCTATTTGAAAATGAAAGGAGACTACTACCGTTACTTGGCTGAGGTTGCTGCTGGTGATGACAAGAAAGGGATTGTGGATCAGTCACAGCAAGCATACCAAGAAGCTTTTGAAATCAGCAAAAAGGAAATGCAACCAACACATCCTATCAGATTGGGTCTGGCCCTTAACTTCTCTGTGTTCTATTATGAGATTCTGAACTCCCCGGAGAAAGCCTGCTCTCTTGCAAAGACAGCTTTTGATGAAGCCATTGCTGAACTTGATACATTAAGTGAAGAGTCCTACAAAGACAGCACGCTAATAATGCAATTACTGAGAGACAACTTGACATTGTGGACATCGGATACCCAAGGAGATGAAGCTGAAGCAGGAGAAGGAGGGGAAAATTAACCAGCCTTCCAACTTTTGTCTGCCTCATTCTAAAATTTACACAGTAGACCATTTGTCATCCATGCTGTCCCACAGATAGTTTTTTGTTTACGATTTATGACAGGTTTATGTTACTTCTATTTGAATTTCTATATTTCCCATGTGGTTTTTATGTTTAATATTAGGGGAGTAGAGCCAGTTAACATTTAGGGAGTTATCTGTTTTCATCTTGAGGTGGCCAATATGGGGATGTGGAATTTTTATACTAGTTATAAACGTTCGGCATAGTACTTTTGGTACATAGTGGCTTCACAAGGGCCAGTGTTAAAACTGCTTCCATGTCTAAGCAAAGAAAACTGCCTACATATTGGTTTGTCTTGGTG
>CM053560.1:66303171-66318236 GCA_028646485.1 Cryptoprocta ferox | reverse complement strand
GCATGATTTTTCTGGCTCCACTCAATGTCTAAGGATACCTTGCTTCCTTTGCTTGCATCCCACAAACTATTTCCCTCATCCTATTTACTGCAGCAAATCTCTCCTTAGTTGATGAGATTGTGTTTATTTCCTTGTAAACCCTACCTTTCCTGAATGGTCTGTCATTGTCTGCCTTTAAAATCCTTCCTCTTCCTCTCTTTAAATAATGATGGGGCTAAGTTATACCCAAAGCTCACCCTACAGACTATTTCCTCAGTACCTTGCAGAAAACACCAAACAAAAATACCATTTTAAAAGAGGTGTATTTTTTTTTCTTTTAGAATGTAAGCTCCTCAAGAGCAGGGACAATGTTTTCTGTATGTTCTATTGTGCCTAGTACACTGTAAATGCTCAATAAATATTGATGATGGGAAAAAAAAAATTGACCCAGGTGTGTGTGCATCTACACCAGTTTTATATTTGAATTTACTGCATGTGCTGTGTTTCTTCACATACTCTCTGTACTTCAGTCTATTCACATTCTCAATTTGGAATATTAAATGCTACTTTCTAACTTTATGCTCTTTGAAAGGATTTTCAGTTCTGCTGTTAACAGTCTGTAAAACTAGACAAGCACTTCCCCTTTCTGGATCTTATTCATCCAAAACATAAAGGATTTTATTAAATTATTTTTAAAAATCCTTATAGTTCTGACTTTCTGTAAGAGTAATTTGAAAACACTATGAAATATGATTAAGAAGTCAAGGAAATGCCTCTTTATTTTCTAAGGACTTAAATAGTTAAATTAAGTATAAATCTGTCACTTTGGGGGAGAATATTCCCTTATAGATTTTTAGTTTATTACTGGTAGCCAAAGACAGAAGAATAGAATGTACTGAAATATGTATTTTCGATGAATATATAAAGGTTTAAGTGGCTTTACATTTTATGTGTGAGCCTGAATTCTTTACATGGTTTTAAATAGTTAATGTATTTTTTGGTAATACAGACTTACATGTGTCCTTGTGATTCATGCAAAATTAATTTTGAAATTTGAAATAATTGAGCTTGATATATATAGTTGAGAGGTTATATACTGACTGCCTTGTTTTATTTTTCCAGAACTGTATTTCCATTTGTGAGACAATATTTAAAAGTAAATAGATTTGGAGGTGCCTGAGTGGCTCAGTCTGTAAGCGTCCATCTTTGACTCAGATCATGATCTCAGGATTGGTAGTTCAAGCCGCATGTAGGGCTCTGTGTTGACAGCTCAAAGCCTGGAGACTACTTCAAGTTCTGTCTCCTCTCTTTGCCCCTCCCCTGCTCACACACACACACTCTCTCTCAAAAATGAATAAACATTAAAAAAATTAAAAGTAAATAGATCTCATGTTGTAAAAAAATATATATGTTTTTCAGTGTCGTTGAAAAATCACATATTCTGGTAACTCTGGTCCCACATTTCCATGTAGCGATGATTGACCAAAGCTAAATAGCAATCATCCCTTTAGGTAGGACATAGGCGTGGGGCCCTGCCCTGGTTCCCATCACTTATACTTATACTGGACCACTTCAGTCATTGTTACCTGCCTGGGATTTCAGCCAATATGTTTATCCGTATTTGTTAGGACTCTTAATATTGAATTAAAAGTAAACGTTCAGGGGTGCCTGGGTGGCTCAGTCAGTTAAGCGTCCAGCTTCGGCTCAGGTCATGATCTCACTGTGAGTTCAAGCCCCGCATCGGGCTCTATGCTGACAGCTTGGAGCCTGGAGCCTGCTTCAGATTCTGTGTCTCCCTCTCTCTCTGTTCCTTCCTCACTCATGTTCTGTGTCTGTCTCTTAAAAATAAATAAACATTTAAAAAATTTAAAATAAAATAAAAAATAAAAAAAAAATAAAAAACTTTCACACGCTCCTGGGAGGCTCAGTTGGTTGAATGTCCGACTCTTTGATTTTGGCCCAGGTCATAATCTCACAGGTTTGTGAGACTGAGCCCTGCATCAGGCTCTGTGCTCACAGAGCAATGACTGCTTGGGATTCTCTCTTTCCTTTGTCTCTCCGCCCCTCTCCCCCAGCACTTGCTCTCCCTCAAAATAAATAAACCTTAAAAAAATAAGTAAAAACTTTTCATCTGGATTTATAATAAAGATTTATATATAAAGAATTTGGATTTATAATAAAGAATTTAGACTTCTTGTCACCCAAATTTAGCATGATTTTTTCAAACCTTCTAAAGTGAATGAATGTCAAACTTTGATTGGTATAATTTCCAAATAGACAAGAATTGTGTTATATATTTTTTACAGATATAATACAGAAAAATACTATTATAGTTTTTCAATTTGATTTTGTATGCCAATTAAAAAGACATAATATCTTCATTGTAAACTCATAAGCAACATTATGTAATAATTATAGTTCTTCAAATATTCCACCCTGACACACAGAAAGCTTTTCAGATATCCAAACACTGAAAATAAAAGCTAAGCTAGATACAGTATATAATATAGGTTGTGGTTTTAAGTAGAATCGTTTTCCCGATAAATATATAATCCTTTTATAAAATTGAAGGAAAGAGCTTTTTATTAATATAAATTTACTATATGAATTAAATTCACCACATTTACTTTAAAATTAATTATGGAGAAAAATTAAACCATTTGTTGATATGAAGATTTAAAGTTAGAGGTTGTAAATAACAGGTTTGGCATCTGATTTATTTATTTATTTGGTGGCAGAGAAGCAAGAAAATCCTGATTCACAAAGACAAGTTACAACTGGTGATAATAGATTTTTTAATATATATTTTCTGCCAATTTTATAATTCTTTTTATAATAGGAACTTTATTTTATAAACTTATAGCTTTACACATTTATAATTTTATTAATTTATAGCTTTATAAATTTAAAATTCAGAAATCCCAGAAAAACGTTTTTACTCAAGCAAAGGCCCTAAAAGGTTAATATGACAACACAAATGCAAAAATTAAAATTTGGTGAGTGACACATTTAATTAGCATGAGCTTGAAATGATAAAAATATTTACAAGCTCAAAAATTCAAAGCAAGTGTATGCAGAATCTCAGCTCTTATGGAAGATAATAGGAGGCATACAATAGGAGAATAATAGTGTTCAGTAACCAATTAGCACAAGATAAAAATACTTAGAGGATTAGTGAGCATTTTACTTAAAACTAGGATCATTTTTCTTTTTATTTTTATTCCTCCCTTCTTAAAATATACTTAATTGTGAAAGAGAAATCTGCAACCAGCTAAAGCAGGAAATTATCTTGATGTCTCACCTGTATTCATACTTTTGCACTAGGAAATCTCAGATGAATGGAGGAATAGGAAATAATGCATTGTGTCCATGGAAGTTTATGTAGAAGGAGATAGAGACCTTAAGGTAGATATTCCAAGCTTTTTGGAATTGCATTGTCCAGAAATTGTAAAGATACCTTTTGTTTGATATTATAACAAATATTTCCCAGCCTCCTGACTAGACTACTTGGCATAGGTTTTGGGGGGTTTCATTGTTTATTTATTCTGTTTTTTATTTTGCTTTGTGATTTGGTGGTGATGCTGGAGATAAGACATCTTGAGATGTGCCTAACCAGATGTGCAAATATGAAAATCACTTCACTATGGTATCTTATAAGGCTTCTTCCTTTTTCTAGTTCTCATTAAAACACCATCAAAAAGTTACATTGGCCTAGCAAGTAGATGCAGTATAGGTTGTTTCAGAGTGCTTCATAGAATATATGTTAGATATTTAAATTAATTTGTACTATGAGGTTATGAAATCCAAGGCTTATGTCTAGCTAGGTCATGTAGCATTTTCATTTCTTAGCACAATACATGGCCAGAATATGTGTTTGGTAAATATTTTATAAATGAACCACTGTTGCTATTTAATTACCTATCAATTTCATCTGTCGTATGTGAGAACTCAAGAGATTTGGGGTATGCATTCACTGGAAGGAAGACAAATGCAAATCTACTCACGAGGAGTCAAATTTACAAGGTTTATGCTACACTTAAGCCAGCTACATTATGATGGGTAGCCCTTATTTTACTAATTTTAGATCAGTGCTTGTCATCATCTTAGAGCTAAATCTACACAAGCCTCCACAAGCATCCCCAAACACACAAGTAAAATCCCCCTATATTACCTTTATCTTAGTTACAACTATCGGTGAACTAAGTATTAACTAGAATGGAAGGAAATTATTACTAATTATTTGCTAATATTATGTTAAGGATATTTGTGTTTATATTCATAAATTATATTGGCCTTTAATTTTCAGTTTTTATAATATCTTTGGTTTCAGTATCAGAGTAATACCAGTCTTCATAAAATGTGTTGGAAAGTTTTACATACTTTTCTATGTTTGGAAAGATTTTGTGTATGGTTGGTGTTGTTTCATCCCTAAGTGTTTGACAGAATTCATCTCTAAAGCTATCTAAGCCTGGAGGTTTCTTTGTAAAAGGTTGTTAATTAACTTTTGGGGAGACCTAGAGCAATTCAGGCCCTTGAAATTTATTGTTCTATCACACTTGGAATTTCAAGGAGTTTGCCCATTTTGTTTGTTATTGAAATTATCGACATGAAATTATTCATAATATTAGTTTACTGTCCTGTTAATATCTTTAGGATCTATGATGATGTTCCCTCTATCATTGTTGATAATAATAATTTGTCTTCTTCATTTTTTCTTTTGTATCTACAGATTTATCAGTTTTATTGATCTTTCCAAACTATAGCTTTTCATTTGATGTATTTTTTATATTGTTTGACTGATTTCTGTTTCACTGAGTTTCATTCTTATCTTTATCATCTTTTTTATATTTAGTTTGGGTTTAATTTGCCCTATTTTGTAGCACCTTAGACTGAAACTTAGACCACTGATTTTGTCCAGAAAAATTTGAGAGGAAGAGCTGTGTGACTCCTCTGGGAGAACCACTGCATATATGCTATGACTGCATTCCCTTTCCCCTCTGCTATGAGATTGGCAGTGATCCATGCTGAGGAAAAGAACATTAGCCTATCCTCAATTGATATGAATGGGAAGGAGAAGTAACCTTTATTGTCAAAAGATTTGGGTGTTGTTTGTAACCCCTGGGATAAACTAATCCAGAGTTTCTCAATATCAACACTGTTAATAATGGGATAGTATAATTCTTTGATGTTGGGGGGCTGTCAGTGAATTGAATTTTTTTATTAACATCTCTGATGTCTACCCACTTCATGCCAGAAGCACCCTCTTTCCCATTGTGACATACATAATTGTCTCCAGACATTCAAATGTCTTCTAGGAGGCAAAATTCGTACCCCCACCCAGCTGAGAGCCGCTTGGCTGACTCATGTACAACTACACATATGGAAGTAACAAAGTAAAAATGGAGCTCTATATCACACTCTACACTAAAATCAATTCTAGGTGGATTAAAGGCATATAGATGAGAGACAAAGCTGTGAAACATTTAGGAGATAATATATAAAATATATTTGTTTCTTCAGGTATGAGAAGATTTCCTGAAAGAGACCTGAAAAGCATAATAAAATAAAGGATTAATAAATTTGCCCATATTTTAAAAATGTCTGTTCATGAAAACATAACTTAAAGATAGTGAAAACATCAGCCACAGAGTTTGAGAAAATATTTGCAACACATAAAACCAATAAATAATTAATAGTCAGAATATATAAATATGCTTCCAAGCTACTATTTAAAAACTTTGGAAAAATGTTTCTGCAGTTGATGTCAAAGAGATTATGGCTTATGTTTTCTTTTAGGAATTTTATGGTTTCAGGTTTTATATTTAGTTCTGTAATCTATTTTGAATTTATTTTTGTGGATGGTATAAGAAAGTGGTCCAGTTTCGTTCTTTTTCATGTAGCTGTCTAGTTTTCCCAGTACCATTTGTTGAAGAGACTGTCTTTTTTCCCATTGTATATTCCTGCCTCCTTTGTCATAAATTAATTAACCATATATGCATGGGTTTATTTCTGGACTCTCTGTTCTATTGATCTATGTGTCTATTTTTGTGCCAGTACCATACTGTTTTAATTACTCAGCTTTGAAGTATAGCTTGAAATCTGAGATCATGATACCTCCAGTCCTATTCTTTTTCAAGATAGCTTTGACTGTTTAGGGTCTTTTGTGGCTCCATACAAATTTTAGGATTATTTATACTAGTTTTGTGAAATATGCTGTTGGTTGTCAATAGGGATGGCAATAAATCTGGAGATTGCTTTGGATTTTATGGAAATTTTAACAATATTTGTTCTCCCAATCCATGAGCATGGAATGTTTTTCCATTTATTTGTGTCATTTTCAATTTCTTTCACCAGTATTTTATAGTTTTTAGAGTACAGGTTTTCAGCTTCTTGGTTAAGTTTTTTCCTAGGTATTTTATTCTTTTTGCTGGAATTGTAAATGGGATTGTTTCCTTAATTTCTCTTTCTGCTACTTCATTAATAGTGTATAGAAATGCAACAGATTTTTGTATGTTAATTTTTCTCGATATGTCTCCTGAGGCAAGGGCAACAAAAGCAAAATTAAACATTGGGACTACATAAAAATAAAAAGCTTTTTCACAATGAGGGAAACCATCAATAAAATAAAAAAGACAATCCACTGAATAGGAGAAGATATTTGCAACTAACATATCCAATAAAAGGTTAATATCCAAAATATATAAAGAATTTATACACCTGAGAGCTCCTGGTGGAGCTGGTTGAGTGTCCACCTTCGGTTCAGGTCATGATCTCATAGTTCATAGGTTTGAGCCCCACATCAGCCTTACTGCTGTCACCATGGAGCCTGCTTGGAATACTCTGTCCCTCCCCCTCTTTCTCTGCCCCTCCCCACTCATGCTCACTATCTCTCTCTGTCTGTCTCTCTCAAAAATAAATAAACATTAAAAAAATAATTTATACAACTCAACACTAAAAAAACCCAAATGGTCCAATTAAAAAATGAGCAGAGGACATGAATAGACATTTTTCCACAGAAGACATACAGATGGTCAAGAGACACACAAAGAGATACTCAACATCACTAATCTCAGAGAAATGCAAATCAAAACAATGAGCTATCACCTCACACCTGTCAGAAAGGCTAAAACAAAAAACACAAGAAATAACAAGTGTTGGCAAGGAGGTAGCAGAAAAGGAACCCTCATGCATTATTGATGGAAATGCAAACTGGTAGAGCCATTGTGGAAAAGAGTATGAAGACTCCTCAAAAAATTAAAAACAGCTTTTCCATATGATTCACCAATACCATGCTGGGTATTTACCCAAAGAATATAAAAGCACTAATATGAAAGACATATACACCCTTATGTTTATTGCAGCATTATTTATAATAGCCAAGATATAAAAGAAACCTAAATGTCCATTGATAGGTAAATCGATAAAGAAGATATGAGGAATTTATATATGTATAAATATATATTTTTCATAATATATATTAGCCATAAAAAGAAAGAAATTTTGCCATTTGCAAGGATAGATCTAGAGAGTATAATGCTAAGTGAAATAAGTCAGTCAGAGAAAAACAAGTAACAAATGATTTCATTAATATATGGAATTTAAGAAAAAAACAAGGAAAGAAAAAAGGGAGAAACAAAAAAACTTTCTTAATATAGAAAACGGTTGTCAGAGGGGATGTAGGTGTGGAGAAGGTTGAAATAAGTGAAGGGAATTAAGAGTACATTTATTGCAATGAACACTGGCTAATGAATAGAATTGTTGAATCATATTGTACATTTGAATCTAATATAACACTGTATGTTAATTATACTTGAATTAAAAAGAAAAAAGAAAAAGTTTGAACTATTCTATAGAAAAATGGAGAAAATAACAAGAGTAATTTTACAAAAGAAGAATTTTGTATGAGTATGAGGCACTTACCACATTGTGAAATGCTCAATCTCATTACAAATCAAAGAGATGTTAATTAAAACCACAGTTGAGATAGATCATACGCATCAGATTTTAAAAGTCTTAATATCTGGCAGTATCAGATTTGGCAGAATATAAAGCTACAGAGTTCTCATTCTCTCTTATAGGTGTGCAAATTGGAGCAGTCACTTTATTTTTTTAAGGGTAGAATGTATCTTAGTATTAAATAAGATGTTACATTAGCAGTATTTTTTTCTTTTTAAATTTTTATTTAAATTCGAGTTAGTTAGCATACATTGCAATATTCGTTTCAGGAGTAGAATTCAGTGATCCATAACTTTAATACAACACCCGGTGCTCATCATAACAAGGCGCAATCATTTTAAAAACAGTTTGTAGTCATCATCAATAGACATTCAGACTGTTCATACATATGCTTTATTCTCTTCCTGGGTGTATGCTAAAATTGTACCACCCCCTTGAAGTTATGTGTGACTATGTGGCCAGTATCATTTTGAGGTGGGAGGCTTTAAAACCTGTGAGTGAGGGATCGAGTTTTTTTCCCCCTCTTTCATGGCTACTTCCTTCCCCTGAAGGAAGGTGATGTGGAAGAGAGGATCCCCTTACTCAACCCCCATCTAAGATGAAAATGTAACACCAGTAACAAATAAACTTTGATGTTTAAATCACTAAGGTTTGGGAGGTTGTTCTAGTCCATTATGATTGCTCTAGTATCACCAAGTAATGTTGAACATGATTGTATTTATTAGCCAGCAATTCTAATAGTTGCCATTTGCCCTATTGACTCTGTGCACAAAGAAGCCATTTAGAAAAATTCTTTAAAGGGGCACCTGGGTGGCTCAGTCAGTTAAGGGTCAACTCTTGGACTTGGTTTTGGCTCAGGTCACTATTTCAGAGTTTGTGAGTTAAAGCCCCAGCGCTGACGGTGAGAAACCTGCTTGGGATTCTCCCTCTCTCCCTCCTTCTCTCTGTCCCCCACTCATTTTCTCTCTCTCTCTCTCAAAATAAATAAATAAACCTAAAAAAAAGAAGAGTGCTTTCAAGAACATAACACTAATAGCAAAAAAAAAGGTGGAAAAATGGAATATCTATCAGCTATAAAAGAATAAACTATAGTATATTCATACAGTGAACTCCTATAGAGAAGAGAAAATTAATGAAACACATAGAGCCAAATACATCAACATAGATAAATCTCAAAACATATTGGTCAGTATAAGAAGCAAGTCAGAATTGATATAGTAAGATTCCATTTGTGTTGAATGTGGTGTGAAGAGTTTGTGGAAGTTATGTGTTGTATTAGAACTCATGCATAGATTGTAAAAATATAAAGATAACCTATGAAATGATTAATACAAAATTCAGGATACTGGTTTTTCTCTGGGTTAGTGGGTAAGGAGGTGCAATAGAGGGATTTAAACAGGTAATAGTCTATTTCTTTTTTATTTTATGTTATTTTTTAATGTTTATTTTTATATATAGAGAGACAGAGTGTGAGCTGGGAAAAGGTAGAGAGAGTGGAAGACACAGAATCCGAAGCAGGCTCCAAGCTCTGAGCTGTCAGTACAGAGCCCAACGCAGGGCTCAAGCCCACGAACCATAAATCATGACCTGAGCCAAAGCTGGACACTCAATTGACTGAGCCACCTAGGTGCCCCTAATATTCTATTTCTTAACATGGGTGATGTAAATATGGGCATTTATGTTATTATTACATTGTAACCTGTACTTATACATTTTATATACTCTTCTTCATGTATTTTATATTTCACAGACAAAATGGTTTTTAAAGTCATCAGTAATAATCCTGACACACAAGGACCCATAAAATAGGTTGAATCATACTTTGATAAGTGGCTTATATAACTCCTCAAGAAAAGCCTGATTTTATTGTCCAAGGACACTTGGAGATGAATTGATTATATACTAATTCTGCTTTGACTTTTGCAAGGTGTTGGGAAATTCATTTATTAGCTCTATTTCCATTTTTATATTTAGAGAATAGCAGTAATATACCAGTTTATTTGAAGATAATGTTTGCAAAACACCTTGTACCTACAATATAGTTCCATATACTGTATTAAAATAATATATTAAATATACATCTTAGCTTCTGACTAATGGAAGTTCTTTAGCAAATAATGGATATATTGGCAATCTAGATCATCACTGGCTTGGTTGTAAGTGATGATAAGAAACATTTAGCTTAATGGAAGAGATAAAAAATGGTAGCAATTAGATATATTTTTGAAAGCTGAAAGTTTAAACACATACCAAACTATGAAAACACTTTAATAGTGCTTTCTGTATGGTGGAAAAACCTTTCAGGGACATACAAATCCATAGGAAGAGTGTTTTCAACAAAGTACCAAAAGGCAAACTTCCTACTGAGGATGTTAGCACTGAATGTCAAAATGCCATGCTGCTGGCTTTTAGTTTTAACTCTTGAAGATGACAGGTAACCAACCATACAACATTAGTTTTTCAAATAGTCATGAAAAAAATATTGTCACTGCCCAAATCACAGATAAATTACCAGCTGTCCTTTTTTAGAAGTGTATGAGGTCTACTACAGTGCTTTCTTCAAAGGCAGGTCATGAAAGAGAGGAGATTAAATCAGGCATGAATGAAATAGGGGTTAGAGGAGTGACTCCCATATGGGTGACCACAGATATAATGTCTAAGGTAACATGACAATATCAGGTAGGATCTGAGTTAGAAAGCAATACCTATAGGACATGATGTGATGGATGCAAGCACTCTGGTAGTAGTATCTAGAACATGGCCATATAGTAACAGAGTCCTGTCTCTACAAAGAGAAGTTACAGGTTAGGACAGAGTAGGCTGAAAAGCTGAATAGGGCTTGCTAGCAGGGAAGTAGAATGTAAATCTGAACACAAATTAGGCTAATAATCACAAAGAAAAGATATACAATATAGCTACTTATCTATTCTAGGAGATTCACACTAAGAACATTATATTTTAATTCTAAATCCTTAACTAAGAATGGAAATTTGAACTGTCACCAGACTTATATGATTCCCAACTTTTATATTACACAGGGTTCAATTTTCAAGGTGAAGAATTTCTGTACCTGCAATTGGCCAGACCAAAGAGGAAAGGACTGGTTATAAAAGCCATCCTGTTTGCTACTTTTATACAGAGTGAAAACTTTTTATTTAATAATATCAAGCTTTATTGAAAAATATAATTTTCATGGGACTACTTCTAACCATATTTCAGAATTGTGATGGGTATTTTCTATTTTCCCTTCTAGTTTTACTTTTACTCCTTCAGAATCTTCTCTGTGCCCCCAAAGGCTGACATCTAGGGGTTGGTTCAAGAGATGACCTGTCATCTGACTACTGGATGGAAGTCCAATAGGAAGCTTCTGCAATAGGTTAGAGGGTAGGAGGAAAATGAGTTTGGGTATTCATTCCCTATATTAACTAGTCTTCAAAGGTGTCCCCCAACAATTTCTTCCTTCCTTGTATATACATATCACTCTTGATATCAAGAGTTGGAGATTATTTCTGCTTTCCTTGAATATGTGCTGACCCTTGACTAGCTTCTACAAATAGAATGTAGCAAAAGGACAGTTTGAGACTTCCAAACTCAGACCAAAGAGAACTGGAAGCTTGTATTTGCTGCCTCCTGGAATTTAGCCACCATGGTATTAGAAGCCCAAGATAGATGGAAGAATCACAAAAATGAAAATCAAGTCACTCCAGCTATATCAAGCACTAATTGACAGCCATATGAGTGAGTCATTGTGGTAGATAGTCCCCAATATGGCACCCAATGAAGGTTGTTTCCCAAGCTTTGGAATGGTTTGTTTTGCAGTAATAGATATCCAAAGCAGATATTGGTACCTAGGAAGTAATGTGCTGCTGTAACAAAAACGTAAAACATGTGGCATTGGCTTTGGGACAAGATAGTGGGTTTAGGTCAGAAGGGTCTCACAGAGGAAGTCAATGGAGGCTGTAAGACAATGAAGACATTGTTATTTAAGCCTGGAACAAAGGTGAGTTTCTGTCCTACTATGTACAGGAAGAATGTTTGACAATGCTGTAATATGTGGTAATATGAGAGATAGAAAATATATCTAATGACCTTGTGTATTTGGCTCAGGAAGTTTCTGAACAGAAAGTTGTTAAGAGTCTACTGGTTTCTTTAGGTGTATATGACCATTAATAGGGTGAAATGAACTAGAGAAGAAATAATTTAATTTATAAGCAGTATCTACAGTACAAGTCAGCAAATATTTTCTGAAATGGGCCAGATAGTAAATATTTTAGGCTTTTTTGGTGGTATGTTGTCTGTAGCAACTACTCAACTCTGCAGTTGTAGCATGAAAGTGGACACAGACAATCTGTAAGTGAATCGATGTGACTATGCTCAAAAAAAAAAAAAAAAAAAGACTGACAAAAGCAGGTGAAAGCCTGTATTTGACCTGTGGGCCATAGTTGACCAACCTCTGATCCAGAAAAAAACACTTTCAAATAAGAATTTGGTGACTTGAAACATAAATTATTCTCCTATTTATCTCTTGCAGCCCATATGAGATTTTCAGAGTAAATTAATACCTGGGGGCAAAGATAAAATCCAGAGTGCTGCCACATTATGAAGATCAGTTCAATAGTGCAGTTGAAAGACTGTTTAACTTTCATAAAGATTAAGGATTTGTCCCTTAGACCCTGTCATCTAGACGATGGGGTTTTTAAAAAATCTTAAAGGCTTGCCTTGTTGACCTTCTTTCTCAGCTAGATAGGAGAGTTTCTGAGAATCTTTATATAGTGCCTTGTAGGCCCATTAAGCTAGAAAAAAAAAAGGATTTCAAAAATCTTAAAGGCATTGTCCTTACAGCATCCTGATTCTAAGTCCTAAGTAGAGAGGAGTGTATTTTTAAAATCTGTCATACAATACAGTATAGGTACATAGGAAGTCCAAAAATTTTAACAGAAATGTTAAGAGCTTGGACTAAAAGGGACTGAGGTAGTACAAAATGAAAAAGGTCGTTGGTGTTATTAATCTCCTGTGAATAGGACACAAGCTGAGAAAATTATTTAGCAGCAAACACATTCCATTTCTTATAAAAAAGTGAAGATGACAGAGCAGGCAGAGCCATGAAGAACAATTCCCAGGGAGCATAGACCTAATCAAGAAACATGTTGTATCCCTGGAGACAGAGGAAATGGTAACATGTCCTACTAGATTTCAGAATTGTTTTGGGCCAGCAATTGCTATGTGCTTTCAGTTTTACACTTTTAGAGTGAAGGTTTCTATTGTGACTGCCATGTGCTTTCCTCATTATTGTATGTTGGGTGTATATAGGGCAGATGACTGTGTAATCGTTCCACGTTTTAGTTCACGGGTGCTCCTGAGGAGCTTGAGGAGTCTGTCTCGTCTATATCTGGCTTTGATATAGGTGATAAGAGTTTTTTATATGAGCTGATGCCATACTGGAATGGAAATTTGTAGTGTTATTGGGAGGTATTAAGTGTACTTTGTACATGAATAGCTACAGCTGGGCCTGGAGTACCTTTCCAAATTCCTCCTCTCTTTCTATATGCATGTTACTCTTAATTCAAGTGGTGGAGTTTATTTTCCCTTTCCTTGAATATGGGCTTGTAACTAACTTTGATCAATCAAATGACCGTGAAATTTGTGAAATTACTGATTTGGGACCAAGAGCCCAGGCTTTAAGAAGATTGGTGGTATGGCATATCTGAGATGAGCTGCTCAGATCCTACTTTAGAGAAGAACTTCTTGTTCAGGAATGAGGAATGAAGACAGCAGAGAGACATCAAGTGTCAGTTCCTCAGCATCTGCCTTGGCTAAAGAGACCTGCCTCACCTGAGGTCATGCCTTTCCTGAAGACTAAGCAAAGGGATCTTAGAAAAGGTCTGGACATTTTGCCTTATATGCAACAGATTTGCAGGTTAACCAACCACATCACAGTTGTACTTCTTCCTTTGCCTAATCATGCTTCTTCCACTTTTTCCCCACTCAAGTGTTGATCAATAATAAACATCTTGTACTCCCAAATTCTCATAATCTTCTCCTAGAGAATCCAACCTATGACATATAGGTTTTACTACCTGACCTTTAGAATCCATTAGCCTATACTGTGAAAAGCTGTATCTATATGGAAAGGCCAGGTGGAAAATACTCTGGTGGATGAATCCAGCTCAGTGTCTGGTTAATAGCCATTGTCTTGTTAATAGCCATTATCAACTGGAAACTATCTGAATGTGCCATCTTGGACCTTCCAGCCCAGTTGAACTTCTAAATTACTGTTGCACTTCCTGACATCATGTGTATTAGAAGAACCACCCAGTGAAACCATGGAAATATGGACAATAGTAAGATAGTTGTTTTAAACCCCTAAGTTTTGGGGTGGTGTGTTATGCAGCAATAGTTAATTGAAACATTCCCCAGCTCTCTCCATGCTGGATGCAAGTTGTGCTTCCCTACTGAGGGCCACACCTCTCTCACAAATTTTCCCTGCAGCTACATCCTCTGGATTCTGTTAACTGGTAACATCTTCCCCATCTTGCTACACCCAGATTATTGTGCATTTAATGTGAAACTCATTATTCCTTTGTCTTATTTCCTATAAAAAGGGAAATTTTTATAATTTGATAAAATCAAGTAGACATGATTTCTAAATACAGTAAATTTAGAGGTGCCTAGATGGCTCAGTTGGTAGAACATGTGACTTGATCTTAGGGTTGTGAGTTCGAGCCCCACATTGAGTGTAGATATTACTTTAAAAAACTTTTTTAAGTACAGAGGTTTAAGCATAAATCTACTAACATAGCTTTTTCTCCTGCCTTCTTGCAAATTCATCTTATGTCTGGAAAGAGGTATATCGGCATACCTCTGCTTATAAACAATAGACAAGAGGTAAGGTCCATTAATCTTGTTTTCTTTCCATAAAAGGGAAAGCAAATGTTAAATGTAGGACATATTCCTTGGGTTCTGCCATAACGAATAGAGTTTGACAGTCTGATAAGCTTTGAATAGACTTTCAAAAATGTGGCCTTAAACAAAAGCAACTAATGTTTAATGGTGGCTTTTTAGGGAACTTGTTAGGTAAATAAGTTTGGAGAAGGAAAGTCTTCTAAAGATTTTTCTATTATTTATTTATT
>CM053560.1:66207478-66302671 GCA_028646485.1 Cryptoprocta ferox | reverse complement strand
TGCGGATGGGCGTGGTCTGGCATCAGGTCAGGTCTTGGGGGCTGCTCTCTCCGAGGCCCCGCCTTGGTGGTTGCGGGGAGAAGTATGGCGCCGCTTCAAAACTTTGCCGGAACCAAGCATTGCAACCGCCCTTCTGAGTCCGATCTCCCTGTGCCGCGTGCGAGCCACTGTATTCTCCAAGCTCCACCTCACTTCCAAATCCCAGTCCGTGCAGTTCAACACCGTCACCGGGGATGAGATGCGTTCCCGCTGGCAGCCGGCCTCCCAGCCCGGAGCTTGCGCCGCCCTTTTCGTGGAGCCGCCGCTTTTCAAGGCGCCTTTCTTGGCGGCGCCGCCGCCGCTTTTCACACCGCCGCCACTCCCGGTGCGGCTTGGAGTGGATGCCGCTGCCGCTGCGCCCAGGAAAGAATTCACCGGCCAGATGGGACGGATTTCTCTCCCGCGCTCGGCAGTTATATATGGGGAGACAGGCGAGTTTTTCCTCCCTTAGAGATGGTTCTAGGTGCGTTTTCCGTCTCTCTTTCTCTTCCCCTGGTCTCTCTGGGGCACAGCGTGCTCTCCCTTTGTTGGGTTCGGGGGCTCCTTTCCCCTTTACCACCGGGACCCGCCGTCCCCTAATTTCCCAGATCACAGTCACTCACTCAGGCATCTTTGAGGTTGTCTTCTTTCTGGCATCTGTTTCTTCTTTCCCCCACTTGCAAATCCGAGTTTTATCCCTTCAGTCCTTCTCAGTTCAATCCATACGGGCGTGCGCGGATTACAGAGCTCCCTGCCTCTCCGCCATCTTGCTCGCTCCTCAATACATTTTTAAATAGCTTCATAAAATAAAATAAAAATTTTGCTATTTCACATTTAATCTCCCTCCCTTTTTTAACAAGATAAGATCAAGTTGGTCTTCTAATTGTTACACTGAACTGAATATCACCAGTTTGGTAAATAAATTGCTTGTTAATTTTCTACTATAAAAGACACATCATCATATTTGTGCCATTTAACACTAGGCAGTTTGTAAACTTTTGAGTATTTTTGGTAATGTTTGACTCAGATTTTTTAAATTAATGTTGGGCTTAACCCTTTACCCATGTTTGCCCAGAAGAGACTCAGTTTATGCCCACTGTCTCATTATGACCATTATCATTATTATTGCTCTTATTCACAGAACTGTACTTTGGATGATAAATTTTCTGGTTTTCTTGCCTCAATTGGTAGTTATATCTAAGACAAAACTATTCATCCTTAGAAAATAATAGTAAAAATGTTTAAATATTTTAAAGGCTGGTTTGTTGTTGTTTTTGCTAAATAACAGGGTCAAAGTATCTTTAAATGAATTTGAGATCTTTAAAAAGGTTAACATGAATTTTAAAAAGAATCTATATAACTTTAGACTTAATTGGTTTAAAATACACTTTCTCAAGTTTTGATAAGCTTAATATTAAAATTATGTTCGATGAACTGACTTTTATAATTTTTGTCTATGGAATGTTTTCCTAGTACTTGAAGAAGACAAATGAGGTTTGAAACCACAAAGTAAATTGAGGGTTTTCTTGATCAGTAGTTATATAAATTAGAGGGAATGGCAGTTTTATATTAATATTTAATAATAAGTTGATTAAATTTTGATTGAAAGCCTGTTTGTTTACATATTATGTAAATTAATTTTGAAATAAAGTTTATAGATTTAAATGATATTTATGTTATTTCAGTTTCTAGGTTTACATATGCCACATAAATTTTGGTGCCTAAATGACAACCCCTAAATAAGTTTGAATTTGTGAAAAAATAGCAAAATAGCAGTATTAGTGTTTAGGAAGTTTTTCAAAATTAAAATTTAACCTTTTTTCCATCAGCTTCATTCTTTTATAACTTAAAATGATAAAGATCATATATGCTTACGTGAAAAAAATCTCTGTGATGCTTGTTGTCTCTTACGGAATTGTGTTTCCTAGCACTACCCCTACTCAGATCTATCTTTGATTCTTTGATCTTTGCTTTGTGAGTCTTATCCATATGAACTGTACCATTCAGTCTTCCTTACCTTGCATATCAGATATCGGACTGGTATCCAAAGTATACAAATAATTTTCCAAGCTCAAACAAAAGAAAACAGACAACCCTTTTTAAAAATGAACAAAAATTTGGGCACCTCACCAAAGAATACATACGATGGCAAATAAACATATGAAATGATGCTCTGTTTCATATGTTATCAGAGTAATACAAATTAAAACAACAATAAGATACCAGCACACATTTATTAGAACGGCCAAATTCCAGAATACTGACAACACCAAATACAATGAAGATGGAGCAACAGGGACTCTCATTCGTTGCTGGTGGGAATACAAAATGGTACAGCCACTTTGGAAGACATTTTGGCACTTTTTGTTTTTTGTTTTTTTTTTTTAACAAAGCTAAACATAGTCTTGCCTCACATAACAGTTCCATTCCTAGGTATTTACCCAGCTTATTTGAAAACATGTCTACAAAAAACCTTGAAGGGAATCTTTTTAGTAACTTTACTCATAAGTATCAAAAAACTTCAAGCGACAAAGATATCCTTCAATAGGTGCACGATAAATTGTGGTACATCCATACAGATGAATATTACTTGGTAGTAATGGAAATGAGCTATCAACGTAGGTGAAGACATGAAGTATCCTTAAATGTATATTGCTAATGAAAGAAGATAGTCTGAAAGATTACATACATTAGAATTCCGCTTATATGACATTCTTAAAATGGTATATAAAGGTTAAAACTATACAGATAATAAAAAAAAACCTAGTGGTTACTAGAGGAGAGGATGAAAGTTCTAATAAGTGAAAAACAGTTTTTTTATAGAGGGACTGAAATAATTCTATGTGATAATGGTGAATACATAATAGTATGCATCTGTCAAAAACCTATAGAATTTTATCACACACAGAGTGACCTTAATGTTTGCAAATATTTAACGTTTATTTATTTTTTGAGAGACAGAGACAGAGCATGAGTGGGGGAGGGGACAGAGAGAGAAGGAGTCACAGAATCTGAAGCAGGCTCCAGGCTCTGAGCTATCAGCACAGAGCCCAACACAGGGCTCAAACTCATGAACCATGAGATCATGACCTGAACCGAAGTCAGATGCTTAACTGACTGAGCCACCCAGGTGCCCCAATGTATGCAAATATTTAAAAAATTATCTAGAAGGTTGAAGAATCCCAGTTTGGAATACAGACAGTGATGAAAGAATCTGACTGTATTACACGTGTATGAAAAACACTTCAAAGAAGGAGGTAGAGAGGAAAGGCCCTTTTGTAAAGAGCTGGAAATTAGTGGACCCTATAATGCTTAAGGCAAAACACTGTACCTTAGTTGATAAAGCTGTTTCCCATGGAGTATGAGCTAACAATGCTGATAAAGCTATAATATACATACTTAAATTGAACAGTTAAATAAATGAACAGAAGATGGTGAAAGCCGGGTTTCTCACTCTTTTTATTTTATTTTTTTAATGTTTCTTTTTGAGAGAGAAAGACAGCACAGGAAGGGGAGGGGCAGAGAGAAAGGGAAACACAGAATCCAAAGCAGGCTCCAGGCCCCGAGCTGTCAGCACAGAGCCTGACGCGGGACTCGAACACACAAGCTGTGAGATCATGACCTGAGCTGAAGTCAGAAGCTTAACCAACTGAGCCACCCAGGTGCCCCACCAGGTTTCTCACTCTTAGGTGGAGGTTAGAGATAAGCAAGGGGAAGAACTAGAATAATCCATGTTGTAAAAGATCAGAGCTGGAAACACCAGTAGGAACTCATATGTAGCTTAATATAGATATAAATGCTTACATACAGAAATATTTCTAGATTATAAATACATAGATTATATACACAATTATATTTTCTCAATATGTCTATTGAGAAGTCCAGAAATAACGACATCCCAGTAGCAATAAGGGTATCGAGTACCCAGATTTTGAGTTCTACTACTGTCTCCATAAGAAGAAACAGGGCTTCTTGGATCAATGGTTGATTCTAAGACTTGATCTGGAATATATAAGATGAATCTGGAACATTATGTAGTGCTAGAAAGTAAGGAAGTGTTGTGGTCCAAATATTTGTGTCCCCCCAAAATTCATATATTGAAATCTAATCCTCAGTGTGATGGTATTTAGTGTTAGGGTCTTTGGGAGGTTATTAGGACATGACGGTGAAGTCCTCATAAATGGGATTAGCGCACTTGTAAAAAGAAGAGAGGTAGTAGCTTGCTATCTCTCTCTCTCTGTCTCTCTCTGTCTCTCTGCTATGTGAGGATACAATGATGAGTCAGCAGTCTACAACCCAGAAGAGGTTCCTCACCAGAACCCAATCATGGTGGTACCTTGATCTTAGACTTCCAGCCTTGAGAATTGTGAGTAATAAATTTTTCTTGTTTATAAGACATCTAGCCTATGGTATGGTACTGTATTGTAGCAGCCTGAACTAAGGAGTGCTCAAAACAAAACTAACAAAACAAAAACCTACATTGATGTAATATGTTGAAGGGATAACAGAGCAAACTGAAAGAATTGCAAATAGCCAAAGCTGGAAAAATATGAGCAATAAAATAAATAAAGTATTAGATTATAATCCAAAGTATAAGATAAGTTCCCATGAGTCCATGATGACATAAATGGTTGGATAAATATATAGGGAAGAAGAGATAAATCTCCTTTGTAGAAGAATCATATATAATTTTATGTAGATACTTTGCCTTCGTGAGGGGGGGTGTATAAGCCCCCACTACTTAAGTGTAGATGTGCAGTGATCTTTTTCCCAAGAAAACAAAATGGAAAGGGATGGGGGGTGAGCAGTGAGAAAACATGACAAATACTACCTTAGCCAAGTGATCAAGGTCAACATCAGCATCTATATTAGGTTATAAATCAAGGTGATGGTATGTATCCTTGACATGATGTGATAAAATGTCAGTTTAACTGTTATTTTCCTTGCTAAAACCCATAACCCCAGTATAGCTATGAGGGGGGAAAAACAACAACCAGAAATTCTTCTAGAAGAGTATTCAACAAAATACCTGACTTGTATTCTTCAAAAACAGTCAGGGTCATACAAAACAGGGAAAATCTAAAAAAAATTGTCACACTCAAGAACAACCTTAAAAGATATGACACCTAAATATCATGGAGTATCCTGGATAGGATCTTAGAGCAGAAAAAGAATATAAGGTAATAACTAAGGAAACTGGAATAAAGCATGAACTTTAGTTAATTATAATGGTTCAACATTGGTTCATCAGTTGTAACAAATGTACCATACTAATGTCAGATGTTAATAATGAGGAAACTGCATGCAGAGTATAAATAAACTATATTATTATCTCAGTTTTTCCCCTATAAATCTAAGAGTGTTCTAAAATATAAACTCTACTTTGAAAAAAGCATCTAGTGTAGAGTCTAACACATAGTAGGTTGAAAGTCAATGATAGTTTGGAAAGGAATACCTTCATGCATTCAAGAATTGTGCTCTTGAGAATAGAATAAGATGTAACAGCTTAAAAATTAACCAAAGAACCATCTTGTTCAACTTCTGTATAAAGAAGGAAGGTGAGAACAAGAGATGTTACGTGACTTGCACAGTGTCATGGAGTACTTGAAAAGTAGGTATCTTCCCCAAACAGAATTGCTCTGCTAATGAGACTCCAAACTGTTGGGAGTATTTGTCCATATATCTGTATAACAAACCAGCCTTTCTAATTTGAGTAATTTTAACATACTGAAAGGGAAAAGTTGGTACCCATAAGGCAATTCAGTTAGGGACCTTATGACAATCTGGTTGTACAACTGTAGACTTTAGAAAAGAAACCCTCTTAAAGTAAACGAATCATTAAATAATTGAAAATTGAAGCTTTTGGAATGGAATTGAAAGTATATAGAAGCATACTTTCAGATACTTCCTTAATGAAGAAAAAAACAGCATTTGTAAAACACATATTCCACATGTTGCCATGTTCTGTTTAGACCTTGGAAAAACTGTCATTTGGTGGAGTTACTATGGGGCTCATTAGAAAAATTCAGGAAAAAAAAAACAATAAAAGCTTTTCTGGTAAGTACCTGTAGTTAATGAAAGGTTTTTCCTTCATAAATCCAAAGTTTGGAATGATTATGGACCAGGAGAAATTCCCAACACATGAATGAGTCTCCTCACCAATAAATTCATGGTTGAGCTAAGCCCTAATTGCTTACAGATGAAGGTATCTGTGGTTTTAATATTTTATATGTTACATATCTTTATTAAGTTTTGAGTCATTAAAATAATGTAGTCTTCTCAATAGTTTGTAACAGGAAAAGCTCAATTAACTCTAGATGCTTTGCTCCATTTTATCACACCTTTTCCACGCAGGTTAGAAATAGGTTTAAATGTTAAAACAATATTTTCCTAAGTAGATGTCATTCTTCAAACAATGGTATAGATAAAAATTGTTGGGGCACCTGGGTAGCTCAGTTGGTTGAGCGTCCAACCCTTCATTTCAGCTCAGGTCATGATCTCATGGTTCATGAGATTAAGCCCCATGTGGGGTTCTGCACTGTCAGCGAAGAGCTTGGAATTCTCTCTTTCCAATTCTCTCTCTCTGCCCCTTCCCTACTTATGCACTCTCTCCCTCAAAATAAATTAACATTATTTATTTGTGAATAGATTCGATGCATAGGTCATCAATATCTTGTAGAAATATAATTGGTAGGGATAGTAAATTCTAGTTACCCCATATTTTTGATAGACATATGCTTACATAAATGACAGCAGTTATTAAATATTGCATTCAGATTCATACATATGATAGAGCAATGTTAGAGATTATTTGGGAATAGAAGAATGCTTTAAAAGGAGATCAATAGTTCAAAATGTGCTTTTGAAGTTTTGGAATTAGATCATAAGAAGTCTAAATATCTAAAGAAAGAAATACATGCAAATTCAGGTTTTCCAACTAACAATTTGTTAAAGTTTTCTTGTGTAGAAGTTACTTTTATTCTCCAATTTTGATCAGATTTACTTGTACTCTGAATGTACCTCTAAGCTAGATATACATTATATTTTTACATAGCTTAATTATGAAAGTAACATTACACAGCTCACAAAATGTTTTTAAGGAATGAAAGCCAAAAGACTGGAGACATATTGATAACATACCACTACACCTCTGTCACACTGATTGCCATCCAGTAAGCAACATTCAAACAACATTATCTTTTATAGATGGGAAACAATATATAGGAAATCAAAATGTTTTCCACTTGGTTATCAAGGAAGTTTCCTTCATCTCCTTTTTATACTATTGTTACTTGATTGTTTTTAAATTCTATCTTTTGTTAAATGCTTTTCACAATTAATTCAAAATCTCCTCATTAAATTATTTATTCTGTAACTCAATTAATAAAAATTTCCAAATAAATTAGAATTAAAGAAAAAATCTAGAAATACTGAACAACGTCCTGCTATCTTGCATTGTGAAGATAAGTAGTTTTCTGCTAAGACTACTAGTGTCCGGCTTACAGAAGGCACAACTGCTCAAGTTAAAGGGGCTACAGGAAGTTGAGGGTTTCCTTTTGTATGAAAGTGTACAGTTGAGAGGTGGCCCTCATTGGGCCCCCCAATATCTACTGCAAGGGGGGCTATTCAAGACATGACTCAAGTTCACTATCGACCGTCTTTATTTGGTCAGTTCCTGACCAAGATGTGGCACCCCAGCATCTTTGAGATGTTGCATCTCCATCCTCTATCCCTGGTCCTTGGACTCCGGAGCCCCCTTCAGAGCGGTGAAACCCCACCCAGAACTTCGGGACGGTCTTTCTGAGCATCACTTCCCTTCTCATGGAATGCAGCACCTTCTCATTAACCATTATGGATGCCTCTTACTTGTGCTGGGTGCCTAGGTCAGGGCCTGCCCAGGTGGGGAGGACATGTCTGTGGCAAACTGTGGTGTCCTGAAGGATCCAGACCCTGGCTCCATCTGCAGCTCCTGCTGGTAGGAGCCAGAAATTTTTGATTCCCAACTCCTGAGTGGACAGATTAATTTGTGGTCACCTCTTCCCTGGTTTGTTTGGAATCTAAATAAAATGGCTTCATGAGGAAAAACAAAAAGATCACCTCTACCAATGATATTTTGGAGAATAGATCAATGAGAGGTCATGGTCTATAGTTTCAAATCTATTTGGTCAGGGTCAAGGAAATTACACTTTATTTACCAATATTCTTAATTTGTCTTGTTGATTAGACCACAGTCTACTAAATGGGAGAAGTCATCAGTGTTGTTGCTTACTATCATGGATTTTTATTTTTAGTGATTCTTCAAGAAGTAGTACAGAAACTTTTACTTTTTTGCTCTTGGTATTTTTCTTACTAAAGCAAAAGTACTGTCAGTGTCTCTTCCTGAACCTAACGCTGATTATTTTAACTATTTTTCCTCTCTATCCATTTTGTTTTGATTTTTCCCCACTTAACTGCCTTTTCTCATTCCAAAGTTAGCTCTTCTAAACTTAAATATCTTCTGCAGAAATACTTTCTGGCAATCCGCCAATGTTTTTAGCACTGATATGTGTCAGCTTTCAGGATTGTTCAGCCTGTTGGTTTGTTTCTCTTTGAATTCATCTTTCTTCCCCCTTCTACTAGTTCCTGTATTGTAAATTTCAGTTTGAATTTTATTGTGGAAGCCATATTCCCTACTTAGCAGATAAATTAGAGAATCCCTTCATCCCCAAGAAGCCAGAAAGATCAAGGTACCATGATAGGAGTTTGATCATCACCTAAACTTGGGGACAAACTGAGCAGAAAGGAGCCTCCTTCCATTAAATTTTATTCTTGCACTCAGTGAACAAAAAGATGATTCTAAATTTATTCAAGTAGGCTTTTTATTTTTGTAAAACCTCCAATGTAAAGTCTTGATTGAAGGTCTTTAATTCACCTACAAACCACAAAATGGAACTTTGCAGTAGCAGTGGCAACAATGAGAGCTCAGAAATTCCCAGATCGTTTTGATAAGGTCTGAGCAGTTAGTATGTGGTCTATTACTTCCAACCCCCTAGAACTGTGTTAGATTTCCTGAATATTTTTATATAATACCCAGAAATGGCTAAGGTAGGATGTGCTATCATAAAGTCAAAGCATGTATAATATCCAATTTGTTCTTTGCCATTGTCTCATGGGATCTAAACCAGTTATTATATCCTTCCTTATAATTTATTCTAATGTTAAGGAACACATTTCCATTAGATGCTATATTTTTTTATGTCTGAGGAACAGTTTCTCTTGTTTGGTATTTAAAAGGCAGCATGACATGGTGCAAAAGCTACTGGACCAAGTGTTAGGAGACTGGGGTTCTTAGCCTTGTTATGTTTTGGCTCATTTGTTTTTACCATACGTTTGTGTTATTTAGATGGCTTTTGTTATAAGGAATAGAAACCCATCCTAGCTTATATAATTAGAAAATAATTTCTTGGGAGGTTAGAGGGAGATATAAGGATATATTACGTAAAAGGTAGTCTGGAAAATCTAAACTATAAGAATCAGAGCAGCTTTTGGAATTCTGAAGTAACAACAAATAGACTGTCTCATCAGGTGCTGCTTGTGATCATCCTTATTTCTTCCTTCCCACTCTGACTCTGGCAAATTTCAGAGAAGATCTATCTTATTGGTCTCAATCGAAGAACCTGGAAGGCAGCTCTTTCTGCCCATGGATCCTATCCCCATGCTTTAATAAAATTACTTTTTTTGCACCAAAAAAAGAAAAGAATACGGAAGAAGACAGGTTCTCTTGATTGCTCTACCCAGATTGTATCTAATGGGAAAAGGGCATTTCTTTTGAAGTAAAATTCAGGTGTTGTTAATGGAGGAAGAAAAAAAAGATGTTGACAACATAACAAAATCCAAAAGAATGTGGCAAAATGACAAGTGGTTTATTCAATCCTTATGCTTCCAAAAATATCACCCCATATTGCTATAGTGAGTTTTATATGAAATATTAGACAGCATAATAATAATTCAATTTCATAATTATCTTTGAACTGGAGCCTCTTTTCAACCTGTCACTGTTGTGGGCCAGTCCCTTATTCTGTGTTTCTTAAACTACTGTTGTAGCTTCCTAACTGACTGCATGGCATCTAGTTTTATTTATCATCCTCCTAACTGCTCCTCCATAACTGTTAGAGGTATCTTTCTAGAATACAGTTGTGTCTCTTGGAAACCATAGTAGTTTCAGTACTGTCTAAAAAATACCTAATACCTGTTTTTAATCACCATCTGGGCAGAATTGATGCCCATTCTATTTAGCTATTATAGCACTTTGTACATACCTCATTTAGAGTTTTTGATTCACTGAATAGTTATTGTGAAAAAGGGGTAAACTATTTAAAACAGTAAATAAATACAATAAATTCTCAGATAAACACACATAACTGTATCTTGCTATTTTTGTTTTCTAAAGGCAATTCATATCTGTTAAAAAAAAATCCATATAGTTCCCTTTCACCGACAGAGCTTGATAGGGGAAGAATAAAAACTTAACATGTGTTTAAAGGGAAAAGACCCAAATTACAAACTTCTGTAGATTCCTCTGTTCTGCTAAGGAGTTCGTAACTGGAGTGAATGGTCTTTCATTTAACAGGCCACCTTCATGAATTTGTATATATGCAAAACTGGCGTGAAGCTAATTTTTTTTGCATAATAAAGTGACAGGTGATGGGGATTTTGAATATTCTGGTGGTAATATGAGGGAGAGGGTTTAAGGAGCCAGAGAAGTAATATGAAGAGGAAATATGAGAAAGATTTTGAAGGAAAGGTTATGCAACATGGAACTCTTTTTGAGTTGGGACCTTAATTTTAAAAAACCCAAAAAAACAAAAAACAAAAAACAGCCAGTGATATTGCCTCAGAATGGGAATTACCAAAGGGATTGTAAGAATGGTTGTATCCAGTATTGAATATTAAGTCATTTGCTCTTCTGTGCATTTATAGTGGTCATTGTGTCTGTCTTTACAACATCTCTTCCACTCTTCCCTGATTATGTAGCAACCATTTAGTTTAGGCAGGATTAACCTTTCTTCTTCCTCCAATAGTGACAGCAAATTGGTCTAAACAATCAGGTAATCCCATAATACTATTTAAACGGTGATTAGTTTGAAAGTAATGTAGGCTTAATCCAGTCAACACATTTCAGGACATTTTCTGAGGCACAGGAGTTGGTTTAGGAAAGATCTCTTCACCAGAACCTCAAGACTTTGTGTCTAAAGGTTGTGAGAATTGCCCTTCCTGTCAGGACATTTTCTGAGGCACAGGAGTTGGTTTAGGAAAGATCTCTTCACCAGAACCTCAAGACTTTGTGTCTAAAGGTTGTGAGAATTGCCCTTCCTGTCCTACTTCATGTGGAGACATAGTTTCGATTTCCGACAGCAGTATCCTTTGATCACAGGGGGACCCATTCTTAGGAAGATTGTTACTGTGAATAACAGATGGAATAATGGAAAGAAAAAGATGAGTTTTTGATGTCTTGATTTAGTCGCTAAGATCAAGTGACCTATTAAACTGATCTTGAGGCCTTCCAAATCTCTGGTCTAGATTTCTACTTAGATGACCCAGTAAATCTCATTTATTGAATAAAGCCAAACTCTTGATTCCTGCCCCCCTTCCAAATAAAATTCTCCTATGGCATTATCTATAAATTTTATTTATTGATTTATTTAATTGGATAATTAATATATAGTATTGTATAGGTTTCAAGTGTACAACATAGTGATTCAACATTTATATGCATTATGAAATGGTCACCATAGTAAGTCTATTTACCAAGTGTCTTCATGCAAAGTTGTTACAATATTAATGACTATATTCCCTATGCTGTATACTACATCCTTGTGTCTTATTTATTTTATAACTGGAAGATTGTAGCTCCTTTTTTTAAGTTTATTTATTTATTTTGAGAGAGAAAGAGAGAGAAAAAGAGAAAGAGCATGCACACATTGGGCAGAGGGAGAGGCAGAGAGAGAGAGCAGATTCCATGCTTTCAGCACAGACCCCGACTCTGGACTTGAACTCATGAACCTTGACATGAGATCATGACCTAAGCTGAAATCAAGAGTTCGATGCTTAACTGACTGAGCCACCCAGGCACCCCTGAGGATTGTACCTCTTGAAAGCTTTCACTTATTTCTTCCACTCCCCTACCTAACCTCCTTTCTGGCAGCCATCAGTTTATTTTTGTATCAGTCTGTTTCTGTTTTGCTTTGTATATTCATTTGTTTTGTTTTCTTAAACTCCACAAATATGAAAAATGAAAAAAAAGAAAAAATATGGTATTATCTCCTCTGTTTGACTTATTTCACTTTGCATAATATCCTCTAGGTCCATCCATGTTGTCACAAATGAAAAGATTTCATTCTTGTTTATGACTGAATAATATTTCATTATATAGTGGACATTTAGGTTGCTTCCATGTGTTGGCTATTGTAAATAAAGTTGCAATGAATATAGAGTGAATATGTCTTTTCAAATTAGTGTTTTCATTTTCTTCATATAAATACCCAGCAGTGGAATTGATGGATTGCATGGTAGGTCTATTTTTAATTTTTTAAACAATTTCATATTGTTTTCCATAGTGGCTGTGCCAATTTACATCACTACCAACAGGACCTGAGGGTCCCCTTTTCTTCACAGCCTTGAAAACACTTGTTATTTCTTATCTTTTTGATAATAGCCATTTGACAGATGTAAAGTGACATCACACTGTAGTTTTGATTTATATCTACCTGATGGTTAGTGATGTTGAACATCTCTTCATGTGCCTGTTGGCCATCGGTACGTCTTCTTTGCAAAAATATCTATTCAGGTTCTCTGCCCATTTTTTTAGTTGCATTGTTTGTTTTTTGATATTGTATGAGTTCTTTATATATTTTGAATGTTAACCCCTTTTTGGCTATATCATTTGTGAATATATTCACCCATTTATTTGGTTGCCTTTTTGTTTTGTTGATGGTTTCCTTCACTGTGCCAAAGTGTTTTGGTTTGATGTAGTCCCATTCATTTATTTTTGCTTTTGTTGTTTTTGGCTGAGGAGGCAAATCCAAAAACTATCAGTAAAATCAATGTCAGAGGGCTTACTGACTATATTTTCTTTTAGGAGTTTCATGATTTCATGTTTTAGATTTAAGTTTTTAATTCACTTTGAGTTTATTTTTGTTTATGGTTTAAGAAAGTAGTTCACTTTCATTCTTTTGCATATAGCTGTCCAGATTTCCCAACACCATTTATTGAAGAGACTATCATTTCTCCAGTGTCTATTCTTGCCCCCCTTATTGTATTGATCATACATGCATGGATTTATTCCTAGGCTCTCTGTTCCGTTCCATTGATTTATGTGTTTGTTTTTGTGCCAGTACTATACTGATTTGATTACTATTGCATTGTAGTATAATTTGAAATCTGGGAGCACAATACCTGTAGCTTTAATCTTCCTCAAGATTGCCTTGGCTATTCAGGGTCTTTGTGGTTTCCTACAAATTTGGGGATTGTTTATTCTAGTTTTGTGAAAAATATCATTAGTATGTTGATAGGGATTGTATTGAATCTGTATATGTTAGGTAGTATTGATATTTTAATAATATTAATTTTCCCAATCCATGAGTATGGTATATCTTTCTATTTATTTGTGCTGTCTTCAATTTTTTTCATCAGTGTCTTATAGTTATTAGACCACAAGATTTTCACCTCTTTGGTTAAATATATTCCTAAATATTTTATTCTTTTTGATGCATTTGTAAATGGGATTGTTTTCTTAGTTTACTTTGTGTTAGTTTATTATTTGTGGATAGAAACACAATAGATTCATTACTAATTTTTCTATTGATTTTACTTTTTTTTTTTACTAATTCTATTAAATGACTTCTTTCCTCTCAGTTGTTCCCCTTTTTCTCTTACAACCCATATGTATCCCATTAGCAAATTTTGTCAGCTTTTCAATCAAAATATATCCAGAATCTCGCCATTTTATTATTTCTGTTATTATTACCCTAATCTAAACCTACATTATGTCTCTCCTGAATTATAACCATACCCTCCCAAATGCCTCTCTGCTTCTACTCTTGCCATCCTATTCTCTATTCGATAAACATAGTGATTCTCTATAAATGTAAGTTAAACCAAGTCAGTCTTTAGTCATAAATTTCCACTGTCAGTAAAAGCCCACATACATTTATTTGGCCGAAAAAGCTCTCTGATATGGACTTCAGTTATCTTCCAGACCTCATATATTACTTTCCTGATCTCTCACACTGGCTTCCTTACTTTTCTTCAAACACACCAAATTTAGTGTCTCTCTGTTGCTGTTTCTTCTGCGTAGAACTCCTGTCTTTCAGATGTTCTCATGGCTCACTTCTTCAATTCCTTCAGTTTCTTTTCAAATGCCACCTTTTCAACAAGTTCTTCTTTGACTCCCCTATCTAACAGATGAACTAAAATAAATAAATAAAGGATGAACTATACCTTGTGCCTTTCTCTCCCCTAATCTTATCTCTAGTAGGATCACTGTACATACATATGTATTTATTTGCTTGCTTATCACTTTCACCGAAGAAAGATGCTTATCTCATCTCCCCAAGAGCAGGGATTTTTGACTATTTTTTTATTACTAATTCCCCATGCTTGGACCAATAAAGCACTGCTTATTGAATGAATGAATAGTTTAGTACTATTTGAGGTTTTTAATTTTTATTTATTTATTTATTATTTATTTATTTTTATTACAACCAACAGATCCTAAGACTTCAGTTCTCATTTAATACCCATTCACTGTACACAACTTTTTAGGAAATGAAGATAAATATTAAGGTCTTGCATTTATGGGTGATTTGGGAAAGATGAAACATAAATATGACAATTCATCAAAAGCAGGAAATTGCAAGTTCGGGAGGAGAAACATAAACCTCCAGAGAAGCCAATAGATGGAAAAGAAGGCTATGATTTCCAAAATATACATGATAGGAGCTTGAGTGAGTTCATTTAAATATTATGGGGAGTTTGGTAACCGGTGACTGAAGGAGTTGATATTTGGGTTGTGTGATTTCCCCTTTGTACTGTGGGCTTTGGGGGAGCAGAATCCTTCCATTTATCATTGCTCCAATATACAAAGAAGGTATTCAATAGTTAGCTGTTGCATAAATGAAATGGCATTGGAGAAGAACTCTAGAGTTAGTAATGCCAATAGCTAGATGTTAGATATGTTATTTAGTCTGCTTTTACTAGGCCTTAGTACTTTTATCTATAAGATGAAAGTGCTGGACTTCATAATTAAGTTCTTCCCAGCTATAAAATATTCTATAATTTAAACTGATTATGTATGAGTGGAGACATGCATATACTTTCATCTAATAGAAATAAAGATATACTTCTTAAAAATTTCCTTTGCAAATATATTTTGGTTAATATAGCTGCCATCAATTTGGCTTATAAAATAGTGTTTTCAATGATCTTTTAGCATGATAGATTAACTTTTATGTTCAGAAAGCCATTTCCTCTGAATGCTGCTGAATTCACACTTCGCTAATGGCAAGGATCCGATTAGAACTAATTTCATAGTGATTCTTTGACATTTTCAAACATAGAAATGTGTGCTTTTCTGAATAAAAGTGAGAACATTTCATAAATTGTAAAAGTTACTATTAAAGTTCAATCTAATATTGGATAGTAGTTTTGAAATGAAAAGTGCCTTAAAGGCTAACCTCTTGCAAAATAAGAGCTTTCCATAAGTTTCCTCGTCTCCACTTCTTTTATTTTCAGGTCCCATAGTGTCTATACCTGGATCCACTGGAACACTGTCTCTAGATTTTGGTCCATCTCACCAGCCACTCTGTCCATTTCTCAGCTTCGCTATTTGATAGAACTTAAAACTAGAGAAGCTAATAGTGTCTCACAGAAAGCATAGGCCAACAATCAGCCCACCCAATAAGATTCAAGGCAGAAATTAAACCTGTGGACAAGAGCAATATAGGAGGGAACTGAGATTTCCTATCACTTCCAGGTGACCTAGGTACTAGCAGTTTATTCCCAAGTAAAAAAGTAATAGATCTGAAAGATAACAAGGAAACTTGGGGGAGTAATACAGCATTTTGACATTTGTGACTGGGTCACTAAGTTCCATTACCTAGGAACTAGCACTTTATTTCAAAGCTACTTATATTGGTAGAGTTGGGGCTCTTAGAAGACTTCTGCCCTTGGCAGGAGTTAATTCAGAAACTAAATGATGGCCTTGTTCTACAGTTGGTACCATGGTAGAAGAAGCTAGAGAAAGTAAGGAAAAAAGGGAGAAGGAAGAAGGAAGGGATTAAAAATGCTTTCATTTTTAGGGAAAGGAATCAGGAAGATCCAAGAGTGAAAATTAAAATAAAAGAGAAAACCCAGATGAGAATACCTTGTTGAGGCTATGAAAGGAACTGGTTTAATAAAGAGTATAGTTAGTTATAGAGTGAATATCCATCTTATCTATGATATCTATTATGATTCCTAATTCATGACATAAGTTGAAAATAACATAAAGTCAAACTACTTACAAAAGTGCCATATTAGATATTGACACATAGTTTTTCTATAAAAATTCAACAGAAGACATTTTTTTCTTCCACAAATTGGAATAGATCCTGTGTCCCTCCCTCCCTCCCTTCCTTCCTTCCTTCCACTTTCCTTCCTTCCTTCATTCCTTGGTTCGTTCGTTCGTTCCTTCCTTCCTTCCATCCTTCCACTTTCCTTCCTTCCTTCCTTCCTTCCTTCCTTCCCTCTCAGCTCCATAAGACATAGTTGAATTTCATGCAGGGACTATGTTGCATGTAAAAGACAATTTTCAACACTGGACTAACACTCAGTGAGCAAGTAGCTCACACTACATGAGACCTACTGAGATGATGGTGGGGTGAAGTGTCCCATTTAATGCCTGTTTTGGAGCAGAGCTTCATTGTCTGGAATAACACATAAGCCACCTGCTTATATTATCATTTTCTTTCCCTTGTCTTTTGCCAACTTTTAAAATTTCAGAAGTTCAGTGGTTTATGATGTGAGTATTCTTTTATGTTGTGGAGAGGTCAGGAAGAATAGAAATGGGAAAAGATCATTTTAATGCCATTTAGGGTGTTATAAGTAATCCCTGAGTGAAATTTGTAGACCATATTGAGGAATGGGAGTCAAATATCAGAGACAGCTAAGAGGAAACTTCTGCATGTGTTAGAGAAAAAGGTAATTCTTGATGGACATTATCGAGAGCAATGTTCTCAAATATTTGGTATGCATCAGTATCTAGAGAGTTTGAGTAAAGATGATGATTCTTCTGAAATGGGCCTTATTTCAGAAATTCTGATTCTGTAATATCAAAGTGGAGAAAATAGAACTTTAAATAAGTAAAAAGATATTTCAGGTGCTGGTATCCTCAGATCACATGTTGAAGTTCTCAGGTCTTGGGGGTGGAGAGGAAAAAGACCCAGATCATTCAGTGGGGTTAGCTTTGACAAGGAAGGTGGTGAGTTTTTTCTGAGGCATAGGGGAAGATAGGAAATGAATATCAAGAAAGAGCTGAGCTAAGGTAGAATGAAAATAATAGTTTTAATTTAGGCTGTAAGGTGAAAAGTGTTAAGGCTTTGAGGTGAACTTTCAGGAGACAAGCACAGGGAGAGGAGAGCAGAGCAGCCAGAAGCTTGAAAAAAAAAAGGAAAACGTTTGAAATAGTTCTTACAGCTGAGTGATTGTGGCAAGTCTCTGAATCCCTTTGAGACATCATAATTTCACTGTTAAATGATGAGATTGGGCATTATGAACTTTGAGGCTTTTTCCAGCTATAAACACTTCAATGATTCTACAGCAGTAGTCTCAAATATTTGTCAGCATATCATCTCTGAGGAATATGATGTACTCTTATCTGTAACAGTGATTACTACAGGTATTGTCCCCAGGGATGGCAGGTCCTTCAAAGATGTAAATATTCATCTTAAGGAAAATTGTTTCCAATATAGTCTCTCTCCTACTAACCTCCCTCCTGACCTTAAGAATTATTTCCATAGGGAATAAACAGTAAAAGACACAATTGCTAAATAGGTGATTAGCCAGTTTAAATTTAGGCAGTATACATTTTTAGGAAACTGGGTCTTCATGATTCTATGACTTTGTCCTATTTCAAGAAGCAAATCAATTAGTAACTTGGAGGGCAAAGGCAAAGATTTACCTCCAAATTTGTTTCTCTGTTTTCTTCTTATACTGCTGTTTTTTCATTATGGGTACTGTCTTTTGTTTGTTTGCTTGTTTACTTGTTTTTTCCTGTCTACTTATCTTTCAACTTGGCTAGTTCATCTTATTGACTTGACCCATTAGGAAACAGGTTTCATAGCATGCAAGATATCCTTGCACAGAGGTAAGGAGGTTCAGACAAGCTTTTGGAGAACAGGTAGGATAAGGAATTGTAGTCCATTCTACTCTTAGCCAAGGTATGGTAGGTGGCCCCTCTCAGATCTGAAGCAAAAGAGCAGGCTGAAAGGTGCAAATACAAAGCTAACATTTAGGGAATGTTTATTGTGAGTCAGAATACTACTATCAAAAGAGAGTACTCAGAAAGATGCCATTGGGCATAAAAGGTTTGATAATTAATTTTGTATGTCAACTTGGTTAGGCCATGGTACCCAATTTTTGATCAAATACCCTTTTAGATGTTGCTTTGAAGGCACTATTCAGATGTGATTGACGTTTAAGTCAGTATACTTTGGGTCAAGAGATCACTCTCATAATGTGGGTGGGCCTTATCCAATCAGTTGAAAGCATTAAGAGAAAAGACTGAGGTCCCCCAAAGAAAAGGAATTCTTCTTCCAGACTGCCTTTGAACTCAAGATTGCATCATCAACTCTTGCCAGAATTTCCATCATGACAGCCTGCCTTGGGAATTTCAGACTTGCTATCTGTACTGCATGAGCCAATTGCTTAAAATTCCTCTTTCAACTCACTCTTTCTCACATATATATATCTACACAGGTTCTGTTTTTCTGGAGAACCCTGGAGAATCATACTACAAAAAGAAATTGGTGAATCTTGGCTCTTCCTAATCGTTCAGTGGCTTGACGTATTTGGAATGAAGAACAAAGTTAAGACTCAGTGAACAGTACACTCTCTACCTACGAAATTGTGTATACATGCACATACATATAAAATTTTGCACACATATACAAGGTGCCGAGGGATAAGAACCCTTGTTCTGGGTTAGATGTCAAAATGATTCGATTCTAAGTAAAATGCAATGAGACCTTCTAGGTTAGAGGTCTCATTGAATTTCACTCAGGCCATAGGCAAGAATCAAAGGCCAAAACTATGGTGGGTAAATAAGAATGCAATTTGTGTTCTAAAGGGAGACAAAAAAATGCTTCTATCAATGTGCTTTTGAAGGACAGTAAAACGGCAAAACGCACACGTGTCCAGAAGCACCCTCTTTACCAAAATAGGGTATGGAGCCAGAAAGTTAACGGGAAGAGAGGGCTCCTGTATGACAGCTGATTTGGCAAGTGATTTTACCAAATATACCCAGAAACCCAACTACTGGAGGAAAAACAGGAAATACGTAAGGAAAAGGAGAGAATTCCAGACAGGTACTTATTTTTAATCCCAAACTATCAATGGAGGATTATTTAAATTCCTATACCAGAATTTAAACTATGCTTGTTCCTTATTATTAAGTGGAAAATTCTTCCTTTCCAGATGGTCTCATAGATATTTTACAGAATTTTAGAGAGTAACAATGTGCTACTTTCTCAAGTAATGATCTGTGACCCAAAAGTAAGAACAAAAATTGGCTGCTAGAAATTAGTACAAAGAGGATTCAGATTTTGTAAAAGTTAGTAAAAAATTTAATAGAAAATAACTTCAACTATAAAATAAAGCATCGCAATATATCAAGGATGTTTTATGCTGAATTCAAAACGTCAGAGACTATTAGTTAACTTGCTTTACCAGGTTAACTTATTTTTTACGTGTATCAGAAAAAGTTTGCTCTGTCATCTCTGTGCATATATTTGAAACTTTTCATTGAATCATTGCAATATAATTTAATGCTACACTGGTACCAAAAAGATTCAGACCCCTGCATGCCAAGAATTGTAAACTGTGGAAGGGAGAAAACTATGATAGCATGTGTGTATATTTTTGCACTGAGTTTAATGCCAGGTGAGGATCAGGCATATCTGTAAGTGCAGGCTCAAATCACAGGGTAATATTTTGTTGTGGACTGGCAAATAATGATGTAGTAAACTCTGTGTATAATATGGTGTAATGATTAATTTTATGTGTCAGGTTCACTGAGCCATAGGGTGCCCAGACATTTGGTCAAACCTTGGGTGTTTTTGTGAGGGTGTTTATGGATATGAATACATTTAAATGGGCAGACGGAGGAAAGCAGATCACTTTCTGTAATCTGAGCAGATATCATTCAATTAGTTGAAAGCCTGACTCAGACTGAAACATAGGCTCTTCCTGGGACTCTGGCCTGCCTGCCTTCACACGGGAACTACACTATCTGGTCTCCTGGATCTCAACCTTGCCAGCTTACCCTGTAGATATTGGAACTTGTCAGTCTCCATAATCACTTAAGTCAATTTCTTATAATCTCTCTATCTCTCCTTCCCTCTCTCTCTCTCTCTCTCTCATATGTCTATAAATCACCCTATTGGTTTTGGAGGACTCTAATACACATGGTATTGAAGTTGTTTTAGCACTTACTTTAAATTATAGATTCCTCTATGATTGTTTATGTGTTATTATAAGCTTTACATCTTTTCATAACTTTTTTATTACTTTTTTCAAATGAAATATAATTTCTCTTAAAAACTAAAATTATTGGTAAAACTGAAAAAAAAAAGGAAAGAAGGTAGTGATGAGATTGATCTGGTTTAAGATGAAATAACATATATTATATTAAATGTTATGCCATTATATATTATGCCAGAAATTATTCTACAAAATCACTAGAAATTTAAGGAAAAAATATAAAACAAGAAAGTTACAGTTATTTTTGTTGGGGATCTTTTTTATGGGAATAAAAATTACTCAAATCCTCAGTGTGTTTGTGCAGTGAAATTTTGAAAAGAGTTCTACAATCTCTGCCAAGTTACAACATTACTTGAAACAAAACAAAGTGAGTATAAAAATAAAGCTTTCAAATTCTTTCAGAATAAATGAAACAGCTTAATGTTATCAAAAATGTATGCAAACACAACTTGAATCTGATGCTGAAAATGCACTTATTAAATGACATTCTATTATATCGCAACAATTGTATTAGATTAGCAGGCAGCTAGGAAAATACAATTAGTGCATTGTCTGAAAATAAAGCTAAGAGATGACAAGAATGTGCATACAAGTTACTTGACTAATTAGTTCATAGGCTGACATACATGAAATCTTTACAATTCAATTGGACAAGACAACAAATATTTCAGAGCTCCCCATTTACTTGTTTTTATACTGTGTGTGAATAGAAGGGCATTTATTACTTTCTACATCACTTGCTGTAGAAAGAAGAAATTTGTTTTGAAATTTTGAGAGAAAATTTAACAAAATTTAGCATGTTATCCAAATTTTAAAAAATGACACAACTGAATATTTCATTATGAAACTTTAAATTTCTTTGAGCCCATTTACCCATAGTCTTTCAAAATTAACATGGCTCTAATTATGCACCATACTTTTAGCTAATCCATTGGTAAATATCATCTGACTGAATATCCTATGGGGTAGATATGATTAGTATTTCTAATTTTTATCTCAGTAAAAAAGTTCAAAGAGGTCAAGGTCAAATAGTAACTACACGAGGGAGGCAAAACTATAGTCTCAGGTCTTTCAGACTTCAAAAGTTATAATATAATAATGGTTAATTATGTTATATTATAACTTGTCATAATTCAACTTTGGTATAATTACCTCTGAATCCTCTTTCATATTTGTGGATCAGTCATAATCAAGTGGGTCATGAAATTGCAAGGCATGCCATTCAAAACTATTGCTTTTAGAAACTAATTTTCTATGCAAATCAGGATTTTCTTATAAAAGCAAATCAAAATACATAAAATTTCAAAATAAAATTTAAATACTTTAATCTGCATTATGATTTGATTTTTAAAAATCACATACTTTATATAAAACAAATATTTATAGTTATGTCAAATTCTGTATTATCTACTTTTCGTGACAAAAACTGGCAATCAACCAGGGCACCTGGGTCGCTCAGTGGGTTAAGTGGCCAACTTCAGTTCAGGTCATGATCTCGCTGCGGTTCTGTTTGTGGGTTTGAGCCCTGTGTTGGGCCCTGTGCTAACAGCTCAGAGCCTGAAGCCTGCGTCTCCCTCTCTCTGTCCCTCCCCAGCTTTCAACCTGTCTGTCTGTCTGTCTCTCTCTCAAAATTAAATAAACATTTGATGGACATTTGGGCTCTTTCCATAATTTGGCTACTGTTGAAAGTGCTGCTATAAACATTGGGATACATGTGCCCCTATGAATCAGCACTCCTGTATCCTTTGGATAAATTCCTAGTAGTGCTATTGCTGGGTCATAGGGTAGTTCTATTTTTAATTTTTTGAGGAACCTCCACACTGTTTTCCAGAGTGGCTGTACCAGTTTGCATTCCCATTAACGGTGCAGAGGTTTCCTGTTTCTCCATATCCTCGCCAACATCAATGTTATTTACAGATAACATTATTTCAATACATCAAAATCAAATATCAAAAATATTTAAATAATCAAAATTTTAAAAAGAAACCAAAGAAAATGAGTAGTGTTTTCAATAAAAATGAATTCCTGTTCACCAATAAAAGTATATGAATTATACATTAGTCAGTGATATACTAAGTTACCAAAAGTAGAGACCTTTCTTTTCAGTTTTTATTTATCTTAATTTTCTATCTAATATATATGTATACTGTATTTCAGTTTTGCTGAAATAGTAGATAAAACTTTAAACTTTTTCCTGATTTGAGAGAATGTTTTTATAAAATTATCTTTGCATATCTGTTATGATGCATGTGTCATTATTTTTCTATAAGACTAAATCAATCTCTATTTCAAAAATAGCTTCTTTTCTGTAATCTATTCTTTTACAATAATAGTATCTGGAATTTTATACTCTTGAAAGAAATTATGTTCTTGTCTTTCAATCAGACAGCATAGAACATTTTATACACTTTTTATACACTGTTTTTATTTTTTTATCAGTGGCAGGTTATCAAAATAAAGCAATTCTCAACTAGTAGGATATATCAAATTCAAACAACAAAATAAGTACAATTACTTTTTTATCTTCTTAATACTGCATGGCCAATTTCACATTCAAGTATGTTAGAATTATCTGTGACCAAAATATGCAGAGCATCAATTTGCAATGGCTTGTAAATATAGGCCTACATGTGTGGGATTAATATTTTTCATGCACAGCAAATCAGAACAAACATATTTTCCTCAGCCATGTCAGACCTTGACACTGTCATATTCACATGCCCTTCACAACCAAGACCAAGAAATTCAGTTTGTAAAAAGACTGATCTCATAATGACAGAAGCTGACAAGCACCAGCTTTAGATATCATTTTAGAGATTCCAAATTTATGATCTCTGTGAAAAACATGTCTTGAAATATACAAATCAGTGAATCCAGATTTACATTTCTTTGGTGATATCATGGTAGTGTATGCATAATAATAATAAAGAAAAAATAAAGAAAATGAATACAGTTTCCTCTTTCCTTGCCTTAATAGTTAACAATTTAGGTATTTGGTAATATTTACTATAGCTTAAGCATTTATAGATAATAAAAGGTTTATTAAGGATATCTGCTTTGAGGAAGAAAAGAGGGATGGACAGAGGATATCTTGCAAGGGCCAGATAGAATTATTAGCTGGATGACTTTTGATAGGTTCGTTAAACCTCTGAGTGGTAGTATATGAGTATAATAAGAACTACCTGACATGTTTCTATGGGTATTAAACTTTAAATCAATGTAAAATTGCCAGTACAGTCAGGCTGGCAGTAGGTACTCAGTAAACATTCCATTCCTGCTCTCACTTTATCAATGGTTTCTCTCAAAAAAGATCTAGAAATATGCCTGTCCAATATGGTAACCACTAGCCACTAGGCAAATTGAACACTTAAAATGTGGCTATTCTGAATTAAGACATGCTATATGTGTTAAGTCCATACATACCAGATTTTGAAGTCTATTATAAAAAAAGAACTCAAAATATCTCATTTACATAGGGGCACATGTACCCCAATGTTCATAGCAGTACTTTCAACAATAGGCAAATCACGGAAAGAACCTAAATGTCCATCAACTGATGAATGGATCAAGAAGATGTGGTTTATCTATACAATGGAATACTACATGGCAATGAGAAAGAATGAAATCTGGCCATTCGTAGCAAAGTGGATGGACCTTGAGAGGGTCATGCTAAGCAAAATAAGTCAGGCGGAGAAGGACAGATACCATATGTTTTCACTCATAGGTCTAACAAGAGAAACCTGACAGAGGACCATGGGGAGGGGAAGGAGGAAAAAGAGTTAGGGAGAGGGAGGGAGACAAAGTACGAGAGACTCTTGAATACTGAAAACAAATTGAGGGCGGAAGGGGGAGGGGGCAAAGGGGAGGGGGGTGATGGTCATGGTGGAGGACACTTGTGGGGAAGAGCACTGAGTGTTACATGGAAACCAACTTGACAATACACTATAAATTTAAAAAAATCTCTTAATTATTTATATTATTACATGTTGAAATAGATATATTTTAGATACATTAGTGTGAATAAAAATATTATTAAAATAATTTCACCTGTTTTCTTTTTTTTTAATTTTTAATGTTTATTTATTTTTGATAGAAACAGAGACAGAGAAGGAGCAGGGGAGAGGTAAAGAGAGAGAGGGAGACACAGAACCTGAAGCAGTCTCCAGGCTCTGAGCTATCAGCACAGAGCCTGATGCGGGGCTTGAACCACAAACCTCGATATCATGACCTGAGATGAAGTCAGACGCTTAACTGACTGAGCCACCCAGGCACCCCTGTTTTCTTTTTTTAATGTAGTATACAAAAGTTTGAAATTACATATGTACTTGTACCTTGCATTCTCTCCCTACTAAATAGTGCTGATCTAAAAATGAAATTTAAGAAATGCAAGGTTCTAATAAAATTCCTAATCACTATAAGAGAAAGAAAAGGTTTTACTGTGTTTTAATACTTTAGGGTCCCTGTAGAAAGGAATCATATTTTATTAAATTCTTGTAAAAAACAAATTATACCAGATTGCAAACATTTTTGATTAGGCTCCTTAGAGTTACAAGGTGAAAAGGAGTTTTTCCTAATTTGTCTACTATAATTTTAAAAATTGGAATAAAACACAAAATTATATTATAATCCCTCTTCTCTCTGCCTTGCGCATAATGACTGCATCAGCAACACTCAAGTACATATTCTTTACAGCTAATGGAACCAAGTGTCTCCCTGAACTACTAAGATTTATTGAGGTCTCGACCAGCCAAATTCCTTAACCTGGAGAAACCTTAGCCAATTTCTCAGAAGATAGAAAGAGTGACAAGAGGAACTGCTAATAGCTAGTCTAACCAACTTCACACTATAATAAAGTATATATTCTAAAAGACAAGTCTGATTGTGTCTTTTCCCTTTAAAATTTCCCTTAAAATCTTTAGGAGGTTTCAAGAGACAGTTAGAAGCCTGTTTTCTTGAACAGAACTTTCCTTTGTTACATTCAAAGCTATTTTCTCTCCCTGTGCCTATAAATGTGTAGAGTGCTATGGGGATAAGGGTTCCAGTCTGCCACATGTTTGCTATAGGGTCTGCAGTCTAGCCACCATTGGCCTAGGCACATTTCTTCTGAATAATGAGAGCTCAGGGAGAGTGTTTGTTTTTTCTTTCTCTGCTTCTAAGTTTTTCTCCAAAAAATCACTCTGGTTCTTTGCATCTGTTCCTTTAGAGTTAATATGATGGTAGAGAAACAGATAATAAATTAGATAGGTATTTTAAATATATAAAATATTAGATATTGTCAGCTACTAAGGAAAAACAAATATTGATGGAGAATAGGGTATATGCATTAGTAGATGTCTGGATTTTAGATGCAATGTCCACAGAAGACCTCACAGAGGAAGTGACATTTGAGAAAAGAGGTAAGTGCTATTACTCTATGGCCTCCTCCTGTGCCTTTGTAATCAGGAATACCTCTTGCTAGAGTTTCAACCCTTTCCCCATAGACTTAATATGAGTAAATGTGGGACAATGTTGAAAATATGAGCAAATATAGGAAAGTGCTAAACTGAACAGAAGACTTGTGGATAAGGGCTACCAGGTCTAGGGAAATGCAAATAACCCCTTTGAGAAAAAGGGAACATTTTTACTTCTCTGTATGTTTTATCTTCAAGCATGATTGTCGTCTCTGAATCAGGATTTTTCAAAACATGGCTCTACTCTAGGTTCAATAGATGGTCATGGGATTAGTTTAGTAGGTAATAACCAACAACAGGGGGAAAGAAGTAGAAGAAAAAATAGTATCATTTGTTGCAGTAAGGATAGGAATTATTTCAAACACATGCACACACACTCAGCTATGTGTTTGGTGAGCAATGATATAAAGTGTATTTCTTACTATGGGTCATAGATAAGAGAGTTTGAAAAGTACTGTGTTAGGTAAGCATAAGAGAACTTCTGAAATGGTGTCTCCTGAAGAGGGGTTAAGACAATGAATGAGGCAAGAAGGAAAGTGTAATGGGCTCTTATCTGTGGGGAAAATAAAAACATAGGGCTAAATGGAGAAAAAAAGGCACCCATTTACCCCTACCCATTCAATTAGAGATTAAAAACTACATTTAATGGCTTGTATCCCTTATTCTTTTTATTTTTGATCTCCCTCATGTGTGCATATGTGAACATGTACTGTTGTGTGTATTTCTGTGAATGTTTGTGCTTTATTATAGTGACTACTGAGAAAGACCCTATGGAGAGAAGAGTCTAGATAATTTTCAACGGAAGTCAGGAAAGTTGGGGAGACTATGCTACTGTGTAGCTGACATGAACAGAATCCCAGGAGTTGGAATGGTGCCAGAAACTACTAAATGGAGAAGGCAGAGTCTGTGGGAGCTTCTTCAAAGACAGAAAGAAGGAAATGAAGTACACCGAGAGCTAGTAGAGACCATGGAAAGGTTTAAGGGCTGAATCGTAGAGAGGCTCAAATAAGTCCCCAAACCCAGGTCACACTGGCATTTTCTAAGATTCACTCTTGGCCCTTTGTTCTCTCTACACTTCATCCCTCATTGAATGGATCTCTTCTGATTCTTCAGTTATTGTTTTAATTCAGATGATCCTTAAATCTATATCCATTGGCATAGTTTTTCCTGAATTCCAGTCTAGTATTTTCAAATGCCTGCTCAGCAGATCTTCTTTGAATATCTCTTTTATTACCTTTTTCTGTCTCCTAGCCTTAGAGCTGAAACTGCATTCAGGGCTATCCAAATACATCTGGAGAGCTGGCAGTTCAAGCCCACTAGGGATATCTGTGAATGAGAAAATAAAGCATATCTTTTGGTCTTTCCTAAAAACATAAATAATGGAAAGTCACATTCTACCAGGTTAGTTAAAAAAAATAAGATAAAGACCTCTCTACAGACCAGGAGGTGAGCCACACTAATACACATCAAGAAGTGTGGCCCACAGTAGAAGGAGCCTTCCAGTACACCCAGCACAGGAGAGGAAGGGGAAGGGAAACTTGACATTTCCTGATAGAATTAAGAAAGGCTAGATTCTTTAAATCAGTGGGGGTGTATACGTATGTGGCATGAGTGTTTTCTCAAAAGCACTAGCAAACCATTTTTATGTATTTCCTGTGACCCTATTTTACTTACAAATCGATTTCTTATAAAGAAATATAAACTACTTTTAGACTAATACAGTCTCAAAGATGTTGAAAACTTCCTAATTTGTTAGCTTCTGTCTTTCCCATTTGAATCTACTGATGCTCTTCAGTTCTAAGGAAGTTACATTTATAGTATTATTATCATTCCCCATTGAATGGAGCTTGGGATTACATCAAACTTAGAATCTAGAGTTTCAATTATGATTTTTTTTTTTTTTTTTTTTTTTTGGTAGCCGAGACCTGAAATCCAGTGATCTGTGTGTGTTCCCTAGATGCCAAATTGAGTAGATCTTCCCTCAATCTGATTGGAGATCTAATCGTGGATTACAAGAAGTTTCAGCAAGGCCATCAGGGAGCCCTTAAGCCAAAATTACCTGTAAGGGAGTCCCACATTTTCCAGTAACACACTTGCTTCACTATCCCTACCAGGCTCAGTTGTTGATTGAGAGCAACCCTTGGGAGACATACCTTCAGCACAAATACACAGTTGGATTTCAGCCCCTAGTCAATTAGACTTTTGTAGTTGGTCATTGAGGTAAATTCTCATGGCCTCTAGCCACCACTGCTTTACTCTGTTCAGTCCAGACTTATGCAATATTTTTCTTAGATACATTTGATGAGAACAGAGTCTAGAACAGAACCCTGTTCCACTAAAAATGTCATTACAGATCTTATCTATCTATATCTATCTATCTATCTATCTATCATCTATCTATCTAATTTTTTGCGAGGTGGTTGACATCTTTATTGCTCTGGAGGTGGGGGGCATGTGTTCAGGAGCTCCTGGTGGTGCGGGCATGCCTCGTTTTCACTATCACGGGCTTCTGGCTGTGTAGGATGGCACTGGCTCTGTGAATGAAAGCCACGTTCTTGTTCTTCTTGTGATGGATGCTGCTGAGAGTGTCCTGGGCATTCTTATTGATGGTGGTCCACACGTAGGAGGTGTCGAGTTTTCACTGGATAGATCTCTGCCTCATGACAACCACCCTTTTTCAGTTGGCCAGCTGCAGGCTCCATGCCCACAGTCTTGCGGTGAATCAGCCCATCGTAGTAGGAGTTGCATGCCTTTGTGTTATTGGGCAAAGTGCTGTACATCTGCTCGTTCCTCTTAATCAGGAAGCTAGAGAAGTTCTGCATGACTGTCCATTGCAGGCATGCAGACATGGTGGCAGCCCCTCTCCCTACAGTAGCTAGAGATGGAAGGAGCTATATAATACATTTTTAATACAACCGATTCAAACCATTAGCAAATTATAATGCAATTGAGTAAATTTTTTCTGTTGTTAATGAATTTATCATCCAATTTATTTATTATCTAATTAATAATTTGCCTAAATTGGAATATGTGTCTAGAAATCACCTGCTACGTAAATGGGCTAAATTTGTCAACAAAAAAATGAAATAAGACATGCATGATTTATGTTTAGTGAACTCACATTAATTCCTACTGATCATTTGTTTCCAACTGTTAATAAACCATATGTGAATAATATTTTTTAAGATTTTCTATGGAATTAGTTTCACTCCAGTATAGTATAGAATTCTTGGATTTTTTTCAATTGTTATTTATTTTTTAATTTTTATTTTTATTTAAGTATAATCAACATACAGTGTTATATTAGTTTCAGGTGTACAATATAATGATTTAACAATTCTATACATTACTCCGTGTTTACCAAGATAACTGTACATTTTAAAAAATGTTTATTTATTTTTTGATAAAGAGAGAAGGAAGGGGGAGCAGGGAGAGAGAGAGAGAGAGAGAGCATCCCAAGCAGGCTCAGCACTTTCAGCACAGAGCCTGACACATGGCTTAATCTCACAAACCTTGAGATCATGGCCTGAGCAGAAATCAAGAGTCCAATGCTTAACTGACTGAGCCACCCAGGTGCCCCTGATAAGAGTACTCATAATCCCCTTCACTGTTTCACCCATCCTACCACCCACCTCCTCCAGGTAACCACTAGTTCACTATTTTAAGTGTTTTTGTTTTGTTTTGTTTTTTAGATTTGTTTTTAGATTCCACACATGAGTGAAATCATATGATATTTTCTTTCTCTGATTTTATTTAGAATTATATCCTCTAGATACATCCATTGCATATGGCAAGATTTCATTCTTTTTTATGGCTCAGTCCTTGATTTTTAATTTAAAAAGAAATTATAACATCTTTTCCCCTGCACTAGTATTTTGGTTATCTCTGATTATTCACAATGCCTCAAGAAATAGTTCAATGGTACAGATATTTTATTTGAAAGTTCCTTTAACCTGGGTTATAATTCATCTGGGACAAAAGATATAAAGTCATTTAGAGAAAGAATTGCTTTCTTACAATCTTACACTTCTTGGGTTTCAATTTCCTCTCACCAACATTATTTTTGCTATCCTTGACAGAGAAGATGGAAATAAAATAAAAGTTGAGTATGGCCTTTTCTTTGTCATGTGTTATAAAAATGTTACTCTGAAGCAACATGCTCATTTTTTCTGAACATAACTTCAAAACCTTATTTTGCGTGTCCTTAGAATTTTTGTCAAGCCTCACTGCATTCTGGTTATTGGCCTTTTAAAAATCATTCTTATACTTTTTAGCCACTCTTACGTATTTGTCTTTGGTCACGCCCCTTTCTTTTCTCTTTTGTACATGCTCTCTTTTATAGATGAATTCGACTACCTTTTGTCCTTTTCACAGTCCATTGATTAGTGTGGCCATGAGCTGTGAATTATCATAAATACTGTGCTCCTGAGTTCTTATGGAAAATTAGGACATAAAGATAGAGAAAGAGAGAGAGATCTTTGTCATCAAATCTGTAGTGTGAATCTATTTCTATATATGTCTCTTCATCAAAAAAAATCATATTCTTTATGAAAATAACCTCAGTTTTCTTTTGGCATCTTTAAAACAAACAAAGCTTTTGTGTGTTTTTTTTTTCATATTTTATGTAATTTCTTCAATAATGCAGGTTTTGATTATAGTTCTAAAATTGAATTGGATTTTGTTCATTATCCAATGAAATAGAATTATGATACCAAATGGCATAAAGACAATACTTTATGCTGGTAATTAAATGGAAAACTATATAGAATTCCATGTTGCTCAGGAAGATCTGGATTTAATAAAATGGAGGCCCACTGAAGAAGATTTAGGTATATCAGTTAATTCCCTTATATAGGTAAGAAGTCAAGGGTCAGAAAATTTAGAGACTAATCTGTCCATGAGAGTAGGGCAACCTTTAAACTCTTCAGGACTTTGTTTGCTAGAAGTGAGCAGCAGCCTTGGGAACACTTTTTAATTCTAAGCTATTTGTAGATTTGTGCCTTTTTGTCTTTCTACAGTTCCCAAGGTTTTAGTTTACTTACTTGTTTTTCTCTGAATATTACTACATATGATTCTACTCGGGTTCTTCCCATTGAAAAGTACAGAGCTCTAGAGTCAGGACTGTGGGTAAGTGGATGGCACTTATGTAAGACACAAACACTTTCCAAATATGTTTCTGGACTTGGAGGATCAAATGTATTGGTAAGAATATTAATATGTATAAAGCACTTTAAGCACACATAAGCTATTTTTATTGGATTATGCAGGGAATATAAGCTCTATCTGAACCAAGTTGCTAGCATACAAAAATATTGAAGAGGATTTTTCAACTAAAAATAAGTGGAATTCACATGTGTATTCACAAGGCCTGAAACTTCTGTTTTCTCAGGTAGCCAAGAATCGGGTATGAGAATGAAAAGAATAACAAGGTGGGAATGATTAAATAATCGATCTGCTAATTAGAATAATTTATAGTTATGGAAAATGATTGACCTATATTAAAAAAAACTATAAAAGGTAGTTTTCTTTTTCTCTTTCTCTTTCTTTCTTTATTCTACCTTGATCTTTATAAACAATAGTAGGTTGCTTAATGTAGAGAAAATGCCAACAAATGCTAACTGGGGATCATAGAGAAAGGACAAAAGGTATTTTATTTACACTACGACCTAAATCACATAAGAATCTAAAGCACCAGAGATGAATACACTAGTCATGAAATCGCTGCACCTGTCATTAATTTCATTTTTAACAAAATAGTAATCATTCAGTTATGTCCCATTGTCAAATAGCACTTTTAGCATAACATTCTTTGGTCTAGAAGCTAAAGTAATATATTGCATGTAAATTGTGGAACTAAGTCAAAATTATTATTTAATACCTACTGAACACACTTAATATAACATGTAGTGCTATTTACAGCATCATAAAAATGACTTATCTACAGTTCAACAAAATTTCATATGAGACAACACACCCTTCTGCATTATGGATAGACAAAAAGTAAAATCCCAAACACATTAAATCTACTTAGATTTTTTAAAGCTCATTAATGTACTTTTAAACTAGTGTTGTATAAGAGTTAAAATTCAGCATTAAAGAAAGTGCTCTAAGTTTTATCCTTGTGAAGTTCATTAAATCTCCTTAATGCATCTGTTACAAGTCCTCTACATCAGGCAGAAATTAGTATAAGGAGTTTTAAATCATGTTCATCCTCTTAAAATGGTTTAAAATATGCTTATGTACAGTTACTAAGTACAATCAAGTATTTTTATTGTAATAAGTAATTTGAAAAATTCCCATTATAAATCATCTAAAAACATTCTTGCTGAAAACAGAACTTACCGTGAGTGTGAAAATGTACTTTTGCTTTTCAAATTCTTAATCCTATATTTTGATTTAGGTTTGTAATCAGATCTCTTTCAAGACATCAAAACTACCCTAGCCCTGTCCAAGGTTATGCAGTTTGACAGAGGACAGCATTTTTTACTCAGCAAATTTTACAGGGTGGAATGAAAACATGTTGGTAGATTAATGATGTAGTATTCTTTATGATTAAATTTTCAAATGAAGAGTTGCAGCATCAAGTAGTGGAAATAACACTGCGGCTGGAGTTAGGAGAACTGAATCAGAGCTCATTTAATGGGCTGAGTAACCTTGGGAAGTTACTTGTTCTCTGTAAGGCTGTTTTTGTCTTCAGTCTGAAGGGATGATAAAATCCAACTCCTAGAATCACTGAGAAGCCACTTTGTGAAAGCCCACAGTTCAGTGTCACTTTTCTACTAGTCAATAAATAGATTTTTTAAATTTTTATAAGAAACAGGGAAGGTTTCATGCTCTAGTAATATATATATTCAAAGACTTAATTATCACATGACTTTAATGTTTAGCTAGACATATTAAAAGGTCTAATTTACTCATTAAATGACCATCTGAATTTAGTTTTGGAAGGACTACTGCATTTATTTGACAGATGATCCTGATTTTATTGTTTGACTTGGTGAGAAAAAGGGTGCATGGCCACTCTCTATATACACAGCCAGGTTTAGTACATAAAAATATACAGGTTTATAGAACCTCTAAAATTTAGATGTTGATCGTTTCAGCTAAGAAAAAAAAAGCTGTAACCTGGACTTTTTCTTTTTTCCTTTCCAGCAAATCTAAGGCAGTTCAGTAACTCTATTACCGTAAATATCTGCCTTTGGTGTTGCTTGGGGAATTGGTAGGAATCAGGGAAAAAATCACTTCTAGCTTGTAAAGTGACCTCTAGGCTTCATTTCCCTAGCTTCTGGAGGAGGGATGTATTTGAGAAGCAGTGTATTTAAGCTCCAGAAGATTAGGGTATGGGTATGAGCCAAGACATTGTTGGTTGCTGCTTGATGAGGTGACTTATTTGTGGAGTGGGACCAACAACTGTGTTGGAAGTGAGGTGATCTCAGCCTGAGGCACTGTGCTGTAATGGTAGACACTTGTACAACAAGATTAATGGGAAACCAGGCTTAACAGAGTGTTGAAGTGTTAAAGAGGGAACTCAAAGACCTTGTCCATCTGGATTGACCTTCAGGTTGAAACTAGGTAGAGCCAAAAGCCTATATACTATTTGCCTTGGAGGGCTCCTCGGTCACATGGAAATAGGATTTTTTTTGTTTGTTTCTGATGTGAATCAATTCTTCAACATGAAATGTTAACAAAAAACATCTAGCCTAGGGTTTAAAAATGTATTCAACACGGAAAGTCTTGAAAATATTTAACGCTTCAAATAATTTTTCCTAGCCTCTGAGGTATCTTGTACTAAAAGTGTCTTTTTGTTGAAATATTTTCAGAAATATTAGTTTCCACTTTTACTTTTTTGCTCCCAGGACAACTTCCTCTGAACCACAATTGCTCCTTTATTTTATTTTTTTCTGGTTTTGAAACAACCCATCCTGCATCCATAAACAACTTGCCTTGATGGCTAGCCAAGACTCTGTCCTGCCACAGACCTCCTCCTACTTTTTCATTTCTTACTCCAAGGAGCAGTAAACATGAATCCTGACCCACTAATGGAGCCCCAGAACTGAGAAGAGATACATTGCAGCTAAACAGGTAGAAATAAAAACAATGCCTCATTTCGATAATATAAAATGTGCTGAGAAGACAGTCTCCAAGAGAAAGGATAAATAATCTACATAATGAAGAATTAGTTAGCAGTGTTATGTAAATATTGTAGCAGCATCAATGAGGAGGTAAGCAGAAGTATTTTAAGACACTATATTATTCAATGCACTGTGCACTGTTTCCTGGTGATAAGGTTTTTAAAGCATCTTTATAAGCTCTTCTTCTCTGTTGTGACAGGATTATTTTTGCACCTTTGGAAAGCAACTGAAAAAGGAAGCTTGGAAAAAATCCTGCCTAACAAAGCAGCCATACTCAAATAGCTTAAACTATAAGAAAGAACTGATTTAAGATACAAGAATAGATTTAAGATATAAGATTAAAACATGATAAAAAATGATATCCTCGTTTTTTTCAACGCTGTGTATTCTTGTCAGTGCAGCAAAGTGCTAAAATGGCAAAGGATTAAATTGTTTTTATTATGCCCCTGAATTTTAAGTAGTCACTGAAACAGGTATTTTATATAATAACATCCAGACAAAATAACACATATACGGATAAAGTTAAGTGAGTGAAAAATGTAAATGTACAAATTATCCAAAAGGAAATCTTAATAGTTCAAAGAAATGTTTAGCTACTGGCATCAATAAGTTGATTCCCAATTACTTTTCAGAAAAAGTTGGCAATATGTTTTCTCCTTGCTACACCCCTGAAAACCTCAGTTTTAGAATGATGAAATATTTAAATCTTTTGGAACTATCTAGATTTTAGATATTTCTTCAGAAAGTGTTGACTCGATTTGACAATGGTGCACAAATCACTGAAATTCACAAACTCTAAATCTTAATTTAGATATTGGTTTAAGAAATGTTAATGTTTCAATTTAGTGAAATGGTAAAAAGGTAGGTAGTAGAAAGAAAGAAATGGAAATGTTTCAGATAATTAAAGAATTGAATAATTAGGTAATATTAATCAGCCTTCAATACAATCAACTTTTGACTGTCTAGCAATGTTGTATCATTTGTAGACTCTCCACAGAGAAGGTTTAACTGAAGGATGCTTTTCTCTCTATATTCTTCCTATTGCCACTGGTTGTTGTATACTCAGGAAAGGCAAACACATTTTGATATTAATTATATTTCAGTCAAGAGGCCACCAGAGCAGGGATATGTCTGGAAATAGAAGCCAGAAGCCCAAATATACTGAATGAAAGTAGATAAACATAGATACAAGGAAAATCATTACGTTGAAGTCAGGTTAAAAAGGAGATTAAGTATAGAAATGCAGGCACAGGCTAGAATCTAGGAGTTGCATCCAGGTAACCAAAGAAGTTGAACAGGAAATAGATGAGAACAGAATGCATTTAGCAGTGGCAATCAGGTGTCCAGAAATGAATCAAATCTCTGGGAGCCTAGGATAGCAAGGTCAAGGTCAAGGGCTTACAGAAAAAATATTCTTCCATACTGGAAAAATCTTGCTTCAGATGTTATTTATAATCCCAGCCCCAAGATATGTTGAATTCAATTCAGTTTATGAATAACTAGGATGTGTAAAGGCTCTCTCTCTCTCTGTCTCTGTACTCCTAGTTGATTGCAGTTGGTATTTTCTTATTTCATTGTGACTAAAAGCACTGTGAAAGACTGTACACCATGAGGATGTAGAGGCCGCTTTCACACAGACAGGTTTGAACGATGTAATGTAGAAAGGGCCCACAACCAACACCTGGTTGAATTTAAACAGGCCCATCAGGTGACCCACCTGGAACTATACATAGGCCCTAACTGACCAATGGGCTACTTAGAATTAGACACTGTAACTGAAAAAGGGAAGATTCCATACTTTGCCCTGCTTCCTCATCTTCCCTCCTTAAAGCAGCCTTCACCCATTGCCTCGTGGCACACAGCTTTTCCTCTGCTGTCGTACCCACTGCTCCCTAGTGGTGTATTCAATAAATTTCTATCCGCTTTGTTCTGCCTCAGGTGAATTCTTTCACCTTCTGTGCCACCAGCTTCCACCTGATCTTTGCCCCACACTTGAAGGCCCCAATCTGATGCAGAGACACTCCATTTAGGCACCACATTTGGTGTCTTGTATCAGGAGACTTTGTGGCCCACCCCACATTTGGGAGAACTCTGCACAAGGACACTTTGCTGGTCTGGGACTCTCCCCAGATTCTCCAGGAATCTCTTGGGACTTCCCTTGGTGGACCGACTCTAGTACTCCTTGTGCAATGTGAGGATCCAAAGCCCCAAGGGGGAACCATCCAGACCACCCTTGCTGGAAAGTGTGCAGGATTTCACCTTTTGCCCTCTGGAGGGACCCTTCACTCCTTTTCCTTTCTCTTTTCGGCTCTTTAGTAGTCTAACCCTAGTCCTGTTGCAGGATTTTTTGTTGTTGTTGTCGTTGTCAATATATTTATTTATTTTTAAATTTACATCCGAGTTAGAACTCATCTGAGTTAGCATATAGTGCAATAATGATTTCAGGAGTAGAATACAGTGATTCATCCCCCTCCTCATAACACGTAGTGCTCATCCCAACAAGCATCCTCCTTAATGCCCTTTGCCTGTTTAGCCCATCCCCCCCCACCTACAACCCCTCCAGCAACCTTCAGTTTGTTCTCTGTATTTAAGAGTTTATGTTTTGTCCCCTCCCTGTTTTTATATTGCTTTTGCTTCCCTTCCCTTATGTTCATCTGTTTTGTATCTTAAATTCCACATGAGTGAAGCTATATGATATTTGTCTTTTTCTGACTAATTTTGCTTAGTATAATACACTCTAGTTCCAACCACATTGTTGCAAATGGCAAAATTTCATTCTTTTTGATTGCTGAGTAATATTACATTGTATATATATATACCACATCTTCTTTATCCATTCATCTGTTGATGGACATTTGGGCTCTTTCCGTAATTTGGCTATTGTCGATAGCATTGCTGTGAACATTGGGGTGCATGTGCCCCCTTTGAAACAGCACACCTGTATCCCTTGGACAGATACCTAGTAGTGCAATTGCTGGGTCTAGGGTAGTTCTATTTTTAATTTTTTGAGGAATCTTCATACCGCTTTCCAGAGTGGCTGCACTAGTTTGCATTCCCACCAGCAGTCTGTTGCAGGATGTTTTACTTCTGGATTTGTCTCGCAGCTTGGAAGAATGAAGAGGTGGACACAGTATAAAATGACTAGCAGGCAAAAGTTTATTAAGGTATAAGACTGTAGCAGTATTCTCGCACAGAGTCGTGACACCAAGGCTTTTCTTTCCAGGAAGCAACTTTATTCCAGCCGGCATTGCTCAGTTGGGTTGTACCCAAAGAACTGAGCCCCGAACACCATGTGGGGTGGTTTTTTATATATTTTTTACTTCATTGTCTCCCATATATGGTAACACACAAACATGCAGTCAGATTAACGTGGTCTCATGTTAGAAGGTCGTGAGGGATGTTGTCACAAACATGAATAGCAAGGTTGCCTTGAGATGTTTTTTCTTTTTTTTCTTTCCTTAGGGAGGGGACCCTACCACAAGATCAGAAAGTACGAATAGCCTGAAAGCTCTCTTTACAGAGCAGGGGCATTCAAAAGTGAATACCCCGGACTATACACAGAGGACTTTGTTTCATAACAAAGATGTGCCCCTTTTCTTCTCTGCTTCTACCCTCATTGGCTAGGGTAACCAACTCGATTTGTTGGTTCCTATTGTATGAGGGGTGGTCTATGGCCATGAGTTCCTCTGGGTGATGGTTGAAGGTGTAGTTACTTTTAGTCAGGGTTTTTGTCAAATTCCCAAGGGAAACCTGAGGGGGTGGGTAGGTGTCTGTGGCATTCTTAAGAGGCACCTTATGCCTGAGGGAGTTTGCTCTGGTCAGACACTCCCAGCATTGTTTTAAAATATGTGTTTTTCCCCTTCCAGGGACTTCAGTTCCTTACCTTCCCCCCACTGCCTACTGAACCCTATCTTTTAATAGCACTCCTCAGACAACTAAAGACCACTGGCCAGGATAGCCCCCTGCTGTGGTCTGAGTGTCTGAGGGCAAATAGGTCAGACTGCCCGCAACTGTGTAGGTAAAGAACCCCTTTCCTCTGCTTTCTAATTCTGTCCGCCGAGCTCTGTTCCCTCAGTCCGTGGCAATCAGCAGCTCGCCCACCGCGCAGCCGCGCAGGATTTGGACTCAGTTGGGACCCTTTCCAGACACTAGCTGCCTCTCAGTCGCCTCACTTCTTTCGCCTTCCGCCCCTTTTCCTCTGTTCCCAAGGATCCAGCTGCCATCTTGACCAGCGGGCATTCCCTCGCGTCTGAGAGGTGAGTCTTCCCCCTGCTTGTTACGACCTGGTCTGGCCAAACTGGTGTCCGGCTTTCCCTCTTGCCAGGGACGCCCCAACAGGAAGTTCCATGCCTTTTGCTGGGACCCTCTTGGTGGGACACCCCAAAAGAATCGGTCGCCCCGAATTTGCCGTAACTCCTCTCTGTGGTGGGACGCCACCACAAGAGTCCGTCGGCTCATGTTAGGACCAGTCCTCTTGCAGCTCAGCAGGTCGCCCCGACTGAAATTGAGACCTGCGTCAGAGCTCCACCACCTTTGGCTGGAGGCCCCTTTGGGAATCGGCAGCCCGTCCTTCCCACCCCCTCTCTTCCTTCCCATTCCCCCTTGGGCTGCCTTCTTGATTTGGCGTCCAAGGCCTGATGTTTCCTGGCTTCAGTCCAAACTCCCAGATCAAGAGGTATGGCCCTCCCACGGAACTCTCTTTCTGCTAATACTATTTTCCAGCTTGGTCTCCTTTGCTGGAATTCCTGCAAATGGTCAGAAGTCCCATACGTGCCTTGCTTAATTTCACTGACCTAAATCAGGACCCTGACGTAAGACCCTCTTGCAGAATGTGTTTGGCTGATCACTAGCTGCCTCCCGACATATTGGATGCTGACTCTCTCACTGTTCCATTTCTAATAGATATCTGCGGGGGCTTCTCCTTCATTCATTTACCCGGTTAATGGCTGTGGTAATTGGAGCCAGCTGTCTGGTTAGTCTACCTTGGGATGGGGACTTTAAAGAATTTATTCTCAAGCAGTTGCTGAATCTCTACCGGCAAGGTCCCTGTCTTCTGCCACCTGACATGAATTGCCTATGTTTTTAGTTGTTGGGTGGGTGAAATGTAGTTTCTGCTCACCCGTGGGAGTGGACAAGCCAAAGCCAAGCTTAAGAACCAGGAGTCCTTTTTCTCTGCCTTGGGGCAGCACTTGCCTCTTCTGCCTACTCTTCCTCTCATTTCTGCACCACCTTGTGTGTATCATCATGGGGCCTCCTCCCCTCCTCTCTGTCCAGGAGTGAAGACCACTCTCTTGGACTTACACTGTCCACTTTAGATTTCCTCACCTGTGCCCCAGGTAAAAACTGAGGTGAGAAACAAATTGACTTTAAGTGGACCCATGTGGAACGTAATTTGTCTTTTAACTGATTGAGACTTTTATTCTACCAAGGTTTGCTGAAGGCCAAATAAGCTCCTGTTATCTCTGTTGCAATTTGTCAGCAAAACGATGAGTTAAAATGATGGTTAATTTTGTCTGTCTCAAAGTTCTCACGGGTAATTGTTAAGATAGCTTTCAAAGCCTTTGCTAACTTGAAACTTTAAAGTTTTGCTTAGATGGTAAATGGGATTGAATTCTTTGGATATCATTTTCTGAATAAGAAAAAATACTAAACCATTGATTACTAACGTAAGGTTTATCTGCTTTTGACTTACTGCAAAGAAACTAAGATATTTGGGTTTGTTGGAAAACATACTTTGTGCTTAATAGATTTCATAAATTTTCCATTTAAATAATTCTGGTGTAACAGTTCACAATTAGTTACTACTTAGTTTTCACTGGAGAATAAGGTTTTTAAGAGCTCAAAATTCTGCTCTTCTCTTTTAAAAAGACAAAAGTTTTCAGATCAGTGGTCTGCTCTTGGTAAGAAAATGTAAACGAAGTTGTTCTTTGCCCAGAAAAACCTGTTTCTATGTTTTGTCTTTATCAAGTCTTTGATGACCCATAATCATATTTAGGCATGTGCATTTAAACTTCCTATGGTTTTAACAAACTTCCCCAAGATTTAAAATTGTAAACAAAACCTCTGACTAATTTGGCTTATTTCGTATGTTACCTTCTGGTATAAGGTCCTGACTGTTTTGATTATTAAAGTGTTTTGTGTTACAGAAATAACCGAATTTCCATGTGATTTACATCATAATGAACTCTCATAAGATTATTAACAATGTCCACTTCTGAGTTCTTTGTCATTTATAGTTCATTTATGGTTACTATTCTGATGCTCTTGCAAAATGAGTTTTGTCTTCAGGGAGATTCAAAGAAAAAACTTTTGACACATACAGGTATTTGATATCTTTAAGATCATAAAACTGAAATTGGTAAGAATTTCCAGAACTAACTAAAAGCTGTATTCAACCTGAGCAAGAATTCGTAACATGGAACTAAATGAATTGGGAAAAATGATTATAGTTTTTGTGACTCTTCTTTGAAACAGTGCTAGTTCTCTAATGTTTCCTTTTCCAGGTTAAGGAAACTTTCTCTTAAGATATTTAGGACTTAAATGTGATAAAGTATTAATTTATAAACAGATTAAAGCATTTAACTTTTTTCTTTACCTGAACCCTTTGAAATTAAAAAAGTCACAGTGAGTATTCTTTCTTCCTTGGGAAACACAGTCACTGCATAAGCTCAGTAAGAATCTGTTCTCCTTGTAACAGGACACCATTGGAAACATTGATTATTTTACCAAGGCTTTGACTGGAATGTCATATTTGAGAGAGGCATTCATAGACTCAGACCAGGTGAGTGAAGAATGTCACTTCCTGGCAGGTGCAGGCACCTCAGAATATTTTGGGAACCTCAAGAAGAGGAATTCACCCAAATCTTTGGGTATTGCAGGCATGTCTGATGGCAAGTATTTGGCTTGGCTTCTGGCCATGAGGCTACTGAAAAAGGTCAGAGATTCCTTATGAAAAGTTGCAGCAAAGCAAAATTTAAAAGATCTATATGGTCAATCACTATTCTTGCTGAGCTTACATAAATAACTAGGCCAACTTTGTTAAAATTGGACGTGTTTTGCAAATGAATTAGTCTTGATTTGGCTATCTCTAGAAATAAGGGTGATTTTATTTTTTATTATTATTATGATTTAGTTTTTATTACAGTTAGTTAACACATAGAGTTATGTTAGTTTCAGGTGTACAATATAGTGATTTAACATTTCCATACATCACCCTGTTCTCAACACAACAAGTGCACTCCTTAATCCCCATGCACCTTTTCTCTGGTAACCATCAGTTTGTTCTCTATATATAATTCAGAGTCTGTTTCTTGATCTGCCTCTCCCTCTTTCTCCTTTTTTTCTTTGCTCATTTGTTTTATTTATTAAACTCCACATATGAGTATAATCATATGGTATTTGTCTTTCTCTGGCTGACTTATTTCACTTAGCATAATACTCTAGCTCCATTCATGTCATTGCAAATGGCAAGATTTCATTCTTTTATGAGTGATCAGTATTCCATTGTATGTATATACCACTTCTTTTTTTTTAATTTATTAAAATTAAATTGTCAAGTAAACATCACTCATCATCAGGGAAATACAAATCAAAACCACATTGAGATACCACCTCACGCCAGTCAGAGTGACTAAAATGAACAACTCAAGAGACTATAGATGCTGGCGAGGATGTGGAGAAACGGGCACCCTCCTACACTGTTGGTGGGAATGTAAACTGGTACAGCTGCTCTGGAAAACAGTGTGGAGGTTCCTCAAAAAACTATCAATAGAACTCCCCTATAACCCAGCCATAGCACTGCTGGGGATTTACCCAAGGGATACAGAAGTGCTGATGCATAGGGGCACATGTACCCCAATGTTCATAGCAGCACTTTCAACAATAGCCAAATCATGGAAAGAACCTAAATGCCCATCAACTGATGAATGGATCAAGAAGATGTGGTTTATCTATACAATGGAATACTACACGGCCATGAGAAAGAATGAAATCTGGCCATTCATAGCAACGTGGATGGACCTCGAGGGTGTCATGCTAAACAAAATAAGTCAGGTGAAGGACAGATACCATATGTTTTCACTTATAGGTCTAGCAGGAGAAACCTAACAGAGGACCATGGGGAGGGGAAGGGGAAAAAAGAGTTGGGGAGAGGGAGGGAGGCAAATCATGAGAGGCTCTTGAATACTGAGAACAAACTGAGGGCTGAAAGGGGAGGGGGAATGGGGAAGGGGGTGATGGTCATGGAGGAGGGCACTTGTGGGGAATAAAGGTGATTTGAGAGAGAAAAGTTATGATTAAATAACACCTCTTTACAGTTCTGATTTTTCTTAGTTTGTTTTTGCCTACACTAGACAACTTGAGGTAAACTTCAGAGAAATTGCCACAATAGCCAATCTTTGTGCTTGTTGTTCTGTGGGGATAATAACAGGACCCCATGGGCATATGATTATTTGAAGAGCTGGAAAATGGGATTGATTCCCCAACAACTGTATATCTCAGCCAGCACTTTGACCAATTCTGGGTGGCTGGAATGACAAATTAACTCTTGACTTGTGGAGATAATGGATGGCCCCACTTTCCCTGTGATTCGATTAGGTGAAGCACTTGGTCCATTGGTATCTCCTCAGACTTCTCCCATTTACCAGTGATTCCTTGTAATTAGGATATTGTTATGGCTAAACATCAAACAGAGAGGGTTTCTTGATGGCTTTATCCCTTAGCCATATTTGTACTCGGAGCTACCTCTGTTGATATAAAATTGCAAATAGAGGCTTTAGCAAAGCAGACAATAGCTGCCTTTAACCAAACCCAACTTGTATTCACCCACAAATTCTAAAGGTGGCTCTCCAAAACCAAATGGCCCTTGATATCCTGACCAGGCTCAAGGAGGCTCAAGGTGGCCTCCTGAGGTGGCTCAAGGAGGAATCTATGCTTTATTAAAACCATGGTTGTGGGGGCTTATGGGTGGCTCAGTCAGTTAAGCCTCTGACTCTTGATTTTGGCTCAGGTCATGATCTCAACAGTCTTGATATTGAGCCCCTCAGTTGGGTGTGGAGCCTGCTTAAGATTCTTTTTTTTTACTTTTTAAACTTTTTTTTAATGTTTATTTTTGAGAGAGAAAGAGAGAGCGCATGTGTGTGTGCGCATGTGTGCACACGAGTGTGCGGGACAGGGACAGAGAGAAAGAGACACAGAATCCAAAAGAGACTACTTAAGATTATCTTCCCTCCCCCTCAGGCTCTCCCCCACACTCATGCACTCTCTCTCTCTCAAAAAACAAAAAACAAAAAACAAAAACAACGTTATATATATACTCCAGATTACCACAAAAATGGGACAGGGCTACTAACTGACATGAATCCTCAAATTGACCTTTAAGTTATCCCTCTCTTTCCTTTAATGATCGGTTAAACTGGACTGGAGGAAAATTTTGTCAACTATCAGAAGGACTCTAGTTGAGCTTCTTTTTATTTTTGTTATTCTAATTACACAGTATGTTATATCCTAGGGCAAAGTGTCTCCACCATTAATGACCACCCAAATCAGTAGAGTCCAAAACCTGACTCCTCTTTCTCGGGTAACATATTTTCAAGACTTACATCCAGGAATTGGGTATACCTTAAGACTCTTCAGCAGGACAACCTCAAACCTGTCTGGATCAGGCCCTATTAAGTTCTTTTGACCACTCTAATAACAGTAAAACTGTTGCTCTCCCAGTGGATTCATCTTTCCAGAATCAAGACCACTCTGGTCCCAGATGAGGAGCCCTCCACCATATACAGCTGTGAGCCGGTTGGAGATCTTTGCCTGTTAGACTCTGGGTGATACACACCCAGAGGCCCTAGAGGCTTATAAATCCGGTCCATTGTCATTCCCAACTCTCACATTTCAATCATACTATGATATTATCTTAGAAAACCTCTCTCAATACTTTTCTTTTGAGACTCTCATGAGCTCTCCTTCCCAGTTCTTTATTCTCCACCTTTTGTTCGGGATGACCTCTCTGAATTTACTTGGTCAGAAATCATAACTTAGCTGGAGCTGTTTCCTCCTTGATGTCCTGCTCTCATAACACAATCCTCTCCCCTTTTGGGGCTAAGTTTTCTTTCCCATGTTATCCTTCTTTTGGCTTCCTCCTTCTGGGACTATGCAACACAAGGATGGCTTTCCTGGAAAGAAGTCTATTCATGGCTATCCTGGCTTCTCTTCTTAGGACCCTGGCCTCAATACTCCTACTCCTAATAATTGATCCCCCTCTATTTAATCTCTTTAAATTTGTTTCTTCTGTTAAATTTGTCTACCATCAAAGGGTCCCTCCTCCCCCCAAATCCCATGGACCTGGCTGCCAAGCAATTTCACTCAAATCACCTGTTAGCAGGTTAATATAATACCATAGTCTGGTCTGTAAATGCCCAGAACCCCTGATGGAGTGACAAATTTAGGTAGGGACATCTCTAGGCCCCTCATTCAGGAAGAAGTTACCGAAGATGAAACCTCCACCCAAATGCCAAAGATTTGTTATTGTTGATCTGTCGGAGGGGAATGTGGAGGCTGCTTTCAGGTACACAGGCTTGAACAATGGAATGTGGAAAGGGCCCACAGTGACACCTGGCTGAATACAAACAGGCCCATCAGAATGACCCACCTCAGAATGTCCACAGGCCCTAACTACCCAATGGGCTACTTAGAACTAGGCAGTTACCAAAAAGGGAAAATTCCAGCCATCACCATACCTACTCAGTTTCCCTCCTTAAAAGCAGACCCCACCTGCTGACAGCCTCTCTGCTGTCCTGCCCACCACTCCTTTTGGTGTATTCAATAAACTATTTCCTTTGTTCTGACTCAGGTGAATTCTTTCATCTTCTGTGCCACTGGCTTCCACAGGATTTTTGCCTCACATTTGGAAGCCCCCATCTAATCGAGAAACACCCCATTTAGGCACCACAAGGAGCATTAGCCTTATAAAATCTATCTTTCCTCACTGCCAGCTGTTTACCAAACCTGATTACAGTGTAAATACATGAATAGTTAATGCACTGCAGGAAAATCAGGACAGAAAGAGATTGGAGGGTATTTGTGAGCTATGTTAGTGGTGATGTAGTTGGAACTTGAGATGCCACTGAGCCATCTGAGTTTATACTTCAACTGAGGTTGCAAACGGAACTGGGAACAAAGTCTGTAAGCTTGCTTTCCTTGAGTTGTGAATTAGGATTTGGAGACATTTATGAGGAGCAAAGTTCTTAAAATTTTTGGCCATTCATTGAATTTAAGGTTAATTTTACATTACAACTTATTGTGTCCTATTCAGGGAGATCTAATTGAACAGAGCAGCCACTATCAGAAGCCTGTTGCAATCAATATTTCTATGAAAGAAAAACTTCAGGGAACTAGGTCTAAAAATGGGTATTCTAAAGATGAGGGTTTTGTTAATATATATTTACCATGGTGTTGGGTATTGGATTGTCACACAAGGCAAGGAATGTTAATTTGGCCAAACTTTCACACCTCCAAGATATTCAATTGTAGAAAACAAAATTTTAAAAACCTGAATTATCCCTGGAATGGATGTAGTTATTTAACTTCACTTTGGTTTCATCTCAGAAGTAAGGTAAAACCTTTTTATTTATGGGGATAACATTTCATTGTTTTTTTTTTTTTTAAGTTTATTTGAGAAGGACATAGAGTGAACTGGGAAGGGGCAGAGAGAGGGAGAGAGGGAGAATCCTAAGAAGGCTACTTGATGTCAGTGGACAGAGCCTGATGTGGGACTCCGATTCATCAAACCATGAGATCATGACCTGAGCAGAAGTCAAGAGCTGGCCGCTTAACCAACCAAACCAACCAGGCGCCCCTGTGGAGAATATTTTTAATGCAGATATACTGTTAATACTTTGAAATCTAATCCATAGTCACTTGTCATGTAAACCAGTCATACAAAGCTCCACAAACTAATGATAGCTTCACAGTGAAAAAAAAAATCTTTTTTTAAGTCTGAACAGGCCAATGCAGAAAGGACTTCATTTTGATAAGAGGGTATAGTTAACAATAAAGAAGAATGTCAGCCACATTTTGTTTTCAAGAAAATTCTTTCTGAGGTACTCATTGTCATCTGATTGGCTAATGTACTCTACATCTTTATTACCAGATTTTAGATTATCTTTAGAAATAACTTATTTCTGAATTTTCCAATGAAGATAAAATTTTAGTCCTAGGACTTTTGATTTTAAAACACCTGTTTTTCTACTAAATATGTTAATAAAAATTAACCAAATTAAATATATTGATCCAACTGTTGTCTTCTTAATTTCCCTCCCCACTCCTTTTTTTCCATTTCTGCCCTCCTCATCTGCGGTTATTTTCCTTCCCATGCCAAGTGAAGTTGATGAGTTTTGACCTAGAGATGGGCACATGATGTAGCCGGGGTCAGTCAGATTACATCATTGGCATTTTATGTGGTGGCTATAAATATTCTCTCCTTCCTCTGAAGTAGATTTGTAAGCATACTGTCAACTGCAGGCCATGTCCATCTCTCACTACTAGGAAGAATAAAATCTTCAATAAGAAAAAATGAGGGAAAAGACAAATAAAGATGAGAGTGAAAGAAACAGTGGGAGAGAGAAGGAGAAAGAAGGAATTAGGATTGGAGACACAGGAGGAAGGAAGAGGGAGACCTAATCCTAACCTAATCTGGTTTACTCCCTTTTCCCCAAGAAATAGCATAAATTTCCCAACTCCTTATATTTTCCGTAGACTAGTTTGAGTTATGGTGGTTTTCTGGTGTAATGGTGAGTACTCTGGACTCTGAAAACAGCCTAGTATGAGTTGGGACTCTGTCATTTGAAATTGAAAGTGTCCCAGCTAATAATGCTGTTCAGGATTTTTTTTCCTGGTATGAAATATCCCTAAATTTCACCCATTTACCAAGTTTTTGGCATTTAATTTAAAAACTCCTATGTGAAGTGGTTGGCCTAACTTTAAGATCTGTGCTTTTCAGAAATTAAACAAATCATGGTGTTGATAATATCCCAGATTTACCTCCTTTAAGGTAATCATTATGGAATTTTTGGAATTGAACTAATCTAAATACCTTAAACCAATGATTTTCATTCAAATGCTTTCTGTGGTCTCCTGAATTTATTTAAGGGTTTATTATAACATTGAACTTTGCAAGGAATAAATTAAAAACCAAATATGTTTAGCATTCTAAATATCATGTTATTTAACTACCCTAAAAATCCCTAAAATGTCTACCCTATGTTGCAGCTCAATTTTAATTATTTAAATGTGCTTCTATGCTTTTAGCAAATAAATCATATATTTATTTGGAAATCAAGTACCTTTTAAAAAATGGATTTTATATTTAGAGCAGTATTAGGTTTACAGCAAAACTGAGCAAAAGACTGAGATTTTCCATGTACTCTGTGCCCCCACATATTCCCAGCTTCCCCTGCTATCAAAGTCCTGCTCCAGCATGGTACATTCGTTATAACTGAAGAAAGTGCATTGACATATCACTATCCCCCAAAGTCCATAGTTTACATCAGTTTTCACTCTTGGTGTTGCATGTTCTATGGGTTTGGACAAATATATAATGACATGTATTCTCCACTATAGTACAATTCAAGTAGTTTCATTCCTCTAAAAATCCTTTGTGTTCCTTCTGTTTTTCTGTCCTTACCCCCAGTCCTCGGCAACTGTTGATCTCTTTTACTGCCTTCATAGTTTTGCCTTTTTCCAGAATGCTATATACTTGAATCATATAGTATGTAGACTTTTCAGTTGGCTTCTTTAATAACATACATTTAAGTTTCCTCTATATCTTTTCATGGCTTGATAGCTCACTTCTTTTGTAGAGCCGAATAAAATTCCGTTGTCTGAATATACCACAGCTTATTTATTCATTCACCTACTGACGGTGAATGAATTGTTTCTAGGTTTTCACAATTAAGAATAAAGCTGCTATAAAACATTCGTGTACACATTTTTTTTGTGGACACAAATTTTCAACCTTTTTTTTAGAACACAGCAAAGAACATGATTGCTTATCATATGGTAAGAGTATGTTTAGTTTTGTAAGAAACTAATTTGTCTTTCAAAGTAGCTATGCCATTTTGCATTTCTACCAGCAGTGAGAGTTCTGTTACTCCATACCTTGCCAGTACTTGGTATTGTGTTTTATGAATTTTTCCCATTCTAACAGGTGTGTAATATCGCATACTGACATATGATGTTGAGCATCTTTTCATATGCTTATTTTCCATCTGTGTATCTTTTTTGGTGAAATGTCTGTTCAGATCTTTTGCCTATTTTTTAATTGCCTATTTTTAAATTGTAATGTCTCATTCTTGTTTTGATTTGCAGTTTTCTAATGACATATGATGTTGAACATCTTTTCTTTTGCTTATTTACCATCTGTGTATCTTTTTTGGTGAAGTGTCTGTTCAGATCTTTTGCCTATTTTTTAATTAGGTTGCTCATTTTCTTATTGTTGAATTCAAGTATTTCTTAGAAGTAAAATAATTTATTCTTGGAATGTGTTATTTCCAAAATAGAACTATAAAAATGCAATCTATTCTCGTCAGGTACACTAACGTGTGTGTGTATATATATATGTATATACATATACATATACATATACATATACATATACATATACATATATATATTTTCCCCCCAAGTCTTGGGAATATTCTTTTTTCTACTAAGAGTTTTATGTGAATTTGTCCCTTTATGCAGCAATCACTCTAATACCAATTACTCATTTAGGTGCTTTATTGTTTTCAAGACAATAAAAAATGTTTCCCATTTTTAAAAATAAAGAAGCAGAGGTTTAAGGTTATATTGTTTATCCAAAGCTCCAAAATTGGTTTGCAGAGATGGGACTTCAACTCAGACCTCTGAGTCAAAGTCTCACTGCTAGAATAAGTTTACAGAAGTTTGCTTTTTTTTTTCCCCTTTTCTTTTTCAAGGAGCGAGAGACTACTTTGTGAGGGATATGTGAGTTTATGTTAGTGCTGTGAGTAGGCTTTCTTCACTAATTCTGTAATAGCAAATTTGAAAATCAACAAAACACTACTCACTCTTTACTAAAAACATGTGACTTTTCTCTCCGCGCTATGGGTAGCTTCTCTTAGTTTTGCACGTGAGGCCTGTCATTGTGTCCAATATTATCTACCCAGGTGTGCCAGTTATTTAACCAGTTCTTTCTCAGTCCCTTTGAAAAGTCTGCTTTATCACAAACTTCATTTGCAAAAATCTTTAATTTTCTATAGTGGCACCTCCATCTGTTTATTGACTTTGAGGGCATTATCACATCATTCTAATTATTATAGCCTCAAAATGCATATTAAAAATACTGAGTCCATATCATATAGAAATATGACAACAATATTCTGTAGAATGAAGAGGTGATATTCAAATCCTCCTTGTATTTTGGCTATTTATTTATTATAAAATTTTATGTAACATCTACTGGTATCCTGCTATAAATTGATTGCACTACTTAAATAAAACTATAATCTTGGCATTTCAATATTTATGTTGCTTAATATTCCATGAGTTATGAATATGGTTCTGAAGAAATCGAACTGGTATAAAGTTGTTTTATGAAATAAAAATTTTCAGTGGAGATAAAACACTTTACAGAAATTTATGAATATTTATAGAATGCACTATATTTCTATGACTTTCTTTGATTTTAGCTCTCTCTTCTCCTCCCCCTCCCATGATGTCCTCAAACTTAATTTGAATGTGCTGAAATTTGGGAGAGAATCTCAGGAGATTCAACAATGTTGAGCTGTCCTGAGTGGAATGCTGCAAGTTCCACCTCAAGGAAAACCCACTGCTTTATCCCATAGCTCTAAATAGCAGCAGTTTTTATTTCTCTTTCATAGAGCCCAGGAGGGTTGGTGTTCTTGGTCTAAATCCTTTCATTCTCACTGGGGAGATTAGATTAGTTCTCTTCAGAGGGCTTCATCCAGCACGTTCATGCACAGCCTTTTAGTGAAGGAAGGCATCAGGGGGTTGTAGGAGCCGAACTGGAGTGGCTGAGACAGTGTCAGGGATGACGGATGCAGAGTCAGGGAAATGGGCAAGAGGAAGGAGTGCTCAGAAAGTTGAGAAGCGTGGTTAAAGCTACTGATTGGCATATGAAATCATGTATCATGGTGCTAGAAAATTGCATGGTGTATGGAAATCCAAAAATTGATTTTGTTATTACTACTACGATGAAGATGAGGAATTAGTTTTCTTATAAACTTTTCTTCTACTAAATATATACTTTCCCTCTCATTGTCAATTCGGAAATTTTATAGAGTCAGTATTCAAAATTTACATCATTATGATAATAAATATTCACGGCTAAGCCACATAGTATTCTATATATTTATTTTCTTGTACAACTTTTTTTTGTCCCCTGAAGTTAATGTTTTATATTGTTCTTTCTTTCTTTCTTTCTTTCTTTTTCTTTCTTTCTTTTTCTTTCTTTCTTTATCTTTCTTTCTTTTTCTTTCTTTTTCCATTATTTTGAGAGAGAATGAGTGGGGGGTGGGAAGGGGAGAGAGAGAGAGAGAGAGAGAGAGAGAGAGAGAGAGAATCCCAAGCAGGCTCCTGTACATGGGGCTCCATCTCACAACCATGAGCTCATGACCTGGGCTGAAATCAAGAGTCCGTCAGATGCCCAACCAACTGAGCCACCCAAGCACCCTGCTCTTTCTTATTTCTTTCTCTATCCATGTTTCAATCACTTCTTCAAGGCCAGCAAGAGGCAGAGAAAGTCTGCTAGCAAGACAGAGTCTTATAAAGTATAATGTGATGACAGGAGTGGCATCCCATCATCTTTGTCATATTCTTTTGATGAGAAGCAGGTTACATGTCCTAGCAAAACTCAAGGGAAGGGAATTACATACACAAAGATATGAATACCAGAAAACAGGGAGGGGGGCCATCTTAACGTCTGCCATATACTGATCTCTTTGTTTTATTTTTTTTCTAGCACACATTCAGCCCCATACTAATTAACAGAGAAAACAACACTTCTACTCTGCTAAATATATCAGTCCTCCTACTGCCCCACTTTGAGAAATACTTTCTGGAGCCTTTTGACCTTTTGCTTCAATTTGGACTGTTGCTTTCTCGGCCTGCTGCACAACTGTTATTCTAGGATTTTCATTTACCATCATACACCGGATTCCCTTTGCCCAATTCCTGGTTTGGATTGTTTTTTTCCTGGACCCTATGCCTTTTTCTGTTTCTTTACTGAATCTTAGAAGTCTTGTTTGGGGAAATTATCATGCCAGGAATTTTGACATTAACTCTATCTCTGTCCCTACCTGTTTTAATCCATCTCTCTTGGTATTGTATTCCCTAAAGCCTGTTGAGTATTAAGGAGTTTTTGCTTCTGAGACCATGTAAATACAGACAAATTTTGTACAGAAAAATGTACTGAGCTGCATAGAAAAGGCAAAAAAGATAAAAAAAAAAAAGGAATGAGTAGGTACATAAACATAGCTACATCTTGCATGGCTAAAAATGATAATTTCGACTTTCCATTTGATGTGATATTTTGACTAGGGAATGAATTATAGATTGGAAATAATTTTTCCTTAGAATTTTTAAATCATTGCTCTATTGTTTTCAGTTATCCATGTCACTGCTGCTGAGTCCTTGTGTGACCTGTTATCTCTAAACTTTTAGTATTTCCTCTCTATTTTTTTATTTTGAAATTTTTCAGCATTGTGCTTTTTGCATCTTTTTTATTGAATGTTTATGTTTCAACTCACAAACTTAGTGTTTTCAGTTTTAAATAATTTTCTTCTATTGTTTCTTTAAAAATTCTTTTCATTTGTTTTACTTGTTTTTTCTCTGTAGAACTCCCGTGAGAGGGAGATTGGATCTCCTGAATTGATCTTCTGATTTTCTTGTAAGTTTTTTCTTATTTTCCATTTTATTGGTCTTTTTGTTTAATTATCCAGGTCATTAGCTTGACTTTATCTTCTATCTCTAATACTGAATTTTAAAAATTTCCACTATGATAGTGGTAATTTTGCTAAGCAGCTCTTATTTTGCTGATGTCTTATATTTTTTCTCATATCCTCCTACTATTATTTTCTTGAGTCCATGTTTTTATGATCTGATTCATTAATTGCACATATTTTTAAAGTTTATTTTTCCTTAAATTTTCTTTTACCTTTTTTTTAGTTTGTTTTTCATATTTTAGGCTTTCTTTGGATATCTAATGATCCTAAGCTGATACTTTAATAGTGAGGTGCCAAATAGTTATTTGAAAATTGTGTGTATGGCTGAGACTTGTTATTAGGTAGCTGCAATATAAAGTTATTGGGTGAATGTAGACTCTGTCACTGGGGAATCTAAATGTGAGTATCTATATGTTTTATTGCTTGGGTTGATTATTTTTTTTAGAAACAAAGTTTCCCTTCTCTTTTCTGAGGGTTAGTCTGGCTGTCAGCAGTTTAGGACCACAGGGTGGGGTCTCTGTTTAAAATGCAGGATGTCCTTTGTTTTGAGTATGTCCACATGTTGGCCTGTTAATTTTGCCTGATGATCCTAGGTCCGTAGCTCTGTTGTTCAGATTTTTTATAGGTTCACTTGATCTATTATTCCTCCTAGGTAAAGGAGAAGCAATTTCAGAAAGAAGGAGGGGAGCTAGTTGGAACTTCTGAAGCAAATTAATCCACCACTCCTTTGTTGTCAGCCTCACCCTTCATTCTGGCTTTCAGAGATATCTGGTGCTTCGCAACCACGAGCTCTCCTCTCAGATTTTACTATCAAAATGAGGTTTTCTTTCAAGATGACTTGATTCTCATCAGTTTTATCCTTCTGTAGACAGTTCTTACCTTTTTTTTCCATCTATAAATGTGTTACAGTGTTTATTACTGGTTAATAAATAAATCAAGTGTCCCTACTCCTCACCACAGACTCCCTTGAAAATTAAATTAAAAAATAAGACAGAGTAGATTATATTTTAGCCACCTGTTCCATCTAAATTCCTCAGGATGTGCTTTGATTTATTTTAGAGTTTAGACAAGTAAGTAGTGCTGATGGTCCAGATTTAACATTATTTTAATTGGCCAAAAATAATTTTTTATGTAATTTCTAGGTGTTTTTCTTAAGAATTCTTAAACAGCCCTTAGACTTACGTGTTAGATTCTCTTTGTGAATAGACTTTTGCCATAATGTGGCATCATGTTACAAACTGTTATTTAATTTTTCATTTTAATTACTTAAGATATACTGCCTATTTACTTAAAATTTAAGTTTCTCCAGAGAAAAGACCAAAGAAAATTAGTTGTTTTTCACTCAGTGGTGTAAGAGAAAGGATTAACCAAATAATCCAGTGTCTGTGACATATAGTGTAGGGTCTACAAATATTGATCAACTTGAATTGATAGTTATAGGCTTCCATAAACTCAGGAAACAGCATTTTTCATCTATTTCACCTGCATTAATCCTTTCCAAAAATAATTTTCTGCAGCACAGAGGAGCTTCCTCAGAAGATCCAACCAAGGTTGGTTGCTTCTTGGCTAGTTAAAGTTTTGGGCATGCTTTCTTCAGAGCAGTCTCATTAATCTTTAATTCCTGTGATAGTGACATTGAACTGAAGACATAGTATTCATTCCATTGTTACTTTAGCTCACATGTCTAAGATTTGTTCAGTATGAGTATATATATATTTTGAACCACTCTCTTAAGCCCATCTTGCTTAGGCAACTTTATAGCTAATCTACAAAAGCTATGATTTTAAAAACCTATAGTATTCTTTTAATAATAATAAAATCATTAATCAGTACTCTTATGTTTTTACTATTATTAATAATTGCCAGAGCTATTTTAATATAAAGTTTTGTGTCATATATAGCTTTTAATTTATCTTTATTTTTTAGTATCCAAGTAAAGAGGCAGAATAACCAGTTTGGATCTTGGAATAGTTAGGGAGTCAATAAAATTCAAAATTTTAACTCATCTTGCAGAGATAAATAAGATTAAATCAGACACAGCCAATAGAATGCAAATAATGTTTAAAAAACCTGAGGACGGGCACCTGGGTGGCTAAATTGGTTGAACATTCAACTCTCAATTTTGGCTCAGGTCATGATCCTCAGGGTTGTGGGATCCAGCCCTGCCTTGGGCTCCATGCTGAGCATGGAGCCTGCTTGGGATTCTCTCTTTCTCTCCCTCTGCCCCTTTCTCCGGCTCGTGCATACTCTCTCTCTCTAAAATAAAAAATAATATAATAAAATAAACCAGAGGACAGGCATTGCTAGTTGCCTATCCAATAAATATTTTCCCATTGTTTAATAACAGAAATAATATAATTAAATACTTATCTTTCACTTGTCATAATGTGACACAATTCTGACCAATGAAATACATTCAGAAGTTGCTGTGTATAGGAGAAGAGGCTTCTGAGGAAGTGTTTTATTTTAAAAGGGATGAGACTGCTTCCTTCTTTGGCTATCTCCCTTAAGGCTATCTTGCTTAGATAACTTTATAGCTAATCTACAAAAGCTATAATTTTAAAAATCTATAGTATTCTTTTAATAATCATTAAATCATTAATAATCAGTACTCTCTTTTGTACTAAGTACGCTCTTGTCTTTTGCCCTTTATTCTTCTACTTTGTTCCTGACTAGAACATACATATACTTGGAGGTGGAGTAGCCACCCTTTGATTTGAGAAGAGACCCTAGGACCATGAACATTAAAAAAAAAAAAAAACCTGCAATGTATTTTTATACACCTCTCAAAATGCATTACAGAACAGCACACATACCCCTTCACTTAAAAAAGCAACTTTCTGTTTGTAGTAAGCTGTTACCACTTTTGAGAACATTTTTACGTGTGTTTTTAAACACTTCTTTAAATGCATTACAGAAGAGCTATCACATCCATTCCCTGAAATAACACACTTCTCAAAGTATTCTTTGTGTACAACTCTTATAAATATCTTTATTACATGTTTTTCGCTCTGTTTTTTGTTTTTGTTTGTTTTAGAGAGAGAGAGCTCAAGTCGATGAGAAGGGCAGAGGAAGAGAGAGAAAGAATCTCAAGCAGGCTCAGTGCAGAGCCCTATTGGGGCTCCATCTCACAACAGTGAGATCTTGACCTGAGCTGAATTCAAGAGTCGGACGTTTAACTGACTGAGCCACCCAAGAGCCCCTATTTTTAGATACTACTCTAACTTCATTATAGAATGGCAAACACATCTCTTAACTTAAAAAGAAAAACACTTTACTCATGGTAGAAGGTAGGAGTTCTTTTATAAACATCATTACTACCCATTATGAATACTTTCTTGAGCAGCCAAATCAATCCTGGATTATCCTTTTATGTACCTTAGTTACATGAGAAAAATCATTCCATATTTTGGTACATTAACTTAGTCAGATTTTCATTGACTACTGCTGACTGGAATTCCTGGAGATGTTCTCTATAGTCTCTGAGGAGACTGCTTTGCATGTTGCTTACATTCTATACTGCTGAATGACAAAGACTTTTGTGCCAAACTAGGTCTCAGTGAAAACTGTTCAGTTTTCATTAATATCTATCTCTCTTGAAAAAACAAAACAAACAAAACAGCAGTCTGCCTTTCATCTTACCAAAACTTGGAATTAGTTGAGAATTTTATGTGGCTACGTGAGAAAACTGAGATTTCTGCCATAATCTTTCTGTTCTCTGCAGCGTGTGGAAAATCGGAGCTGTAGATGTAGATTTCTTCTTGTACTGGGGAAAATCATAGGGGGTTCATATGCAAGAGGACATACATGTCTCACCACTCGTCAAATTAGGGTAATCTCACAGTCCTCACCCATCCCGTCCTTGGCATTCTCTTCTAGTGGTAGGCATCAAGTACATCCATTTCAACCATGGCATATGATTAAATTGATGTTTAAAACTTCAGATTCTGTGTCTCCCTCTCTCTCTGCCCCTCCCCTGTTTGCGTGCTCTCTCTTTCTCTCTCTCTCAAAAATAAACATTAAAAAAATAAAAGTAAAAAAATAAAACCAGCTACATATATGAATATAAGGTATATAACAATTTATTATTGTTATTCATTTCCATGAGTTATACTACCTTTCTTAGGTACACTCAAAAAGTCTAACAGACTTTAATGATGATATTTTTTAGAGTAACGTATACATTAATAATCCAATTATAACAAGCTTAGAAGTGTGAATGCAGGGAGCCTGGGTGACTCAGTCGGTTAAGTATCTGACTCTTGATTTCAGCTCAGGGCATGATCTCAGTTTGTGGGTTTGAGCCCCGTGGCAGGGCTCTGCCCTAAGAGCACCAAACCCATTTGGGGTTCTGTCTCTCTTTCTGCTCCTCCCCTGCTCATAGTCTCTCTCTCTCTCTCTCTCTCTCTCTCTCTCTCTCAAAAAAAAAAAAAGTGAATGCATTCCAGGAAATGGTAGCACTAAATGAATCCATGCTGTCACAGTCAACTTGGCATTGTCCCTATGGAATTGCATCCACAACATCATTTATTCACATCAGTCAAGGTATAATTAGGGATGCATTGGTTGATGACCTTATGTCTCTTTATTTTTGAGAGTTGTTCTATTGGTGGATTTTGCTAGGGCTGGTGCATTATGAATCTCAATTGGAGAACTCACCTGATAGACTTCTGGTCAAACTGGCATTTTAATACAACCCATACTGTAACCTATGAATGCTTATTTCCAAGACAATCAATGTATCTTCAGATAATAGGATGCATTAACACTAAAAGAGACCTTTATGGAGTAGACAGATTAGAAAGTGCTATGAAAATAGGGGTGCCTGGATGGCTCAGTTGGTTGAGCATCCATCTGACTTGATTTTGGTTCAGGTCGTGATCTCATGGTTTATGAGATCGAGCCCCACATTGGGTTCCACCCTGCGTGTGGAGCCTGCTTGGGATTCTTTCTCTCTCTCTTTCTCTCTCTCTCTCTTCTTCTGCTCCTCTCCCCTGCTTATGTGCTCTCCCTCCCACTCTCTCTCTCTCTCAAAAAATAATAATAAAATAAAAATGTTTAAAAAGAAAATGCTATGAAAATAGAGTAGGGTGAAGTAAATAGGCTAAGCAGTTACTTGCATGAGAGTAAATTCTGCCGTCCTGGCTGATCAGTGCTATGAAGAATCATAACTGTATAGTTCTGCGAAATAAAGTATTGCTATAGTCGTTCAAATTCACTTAATATTTTAAAAAGCATTTTCTCATCCAGTTTGTTTTCTAAGACCCTTTAAAAATTCTAAAATTGTACACTTCAGTTTAATTTATATTCCGTGTATCTGACTATATTTTCACACATTAAATTAATTTTACCTTTGAAAACAGACTTGATTCCTCTTCTAGCGGAGTAACTAGTGGCAAGATTACTCTACTGCTATAAACAGCTACAACACTGGGCAAAATTTATGATGCACCATTTTCTGGGATTGGACTACAGGCAGTAACAATCTTTGATAAAAGGGAAACCTGTGAGGTACACTTCAGGTTCACTGTGTCTTTCTGTCTGAGTCACTATCATTATTAAAGAGCAGAGACTGGGATCCCGAGCAGAGCCACAGTGTCACTGAGCTGAACAGGTAGAGATCAGAGTTGAGACGGCTCAAATAGCTGGAATTTGTTAGGAGAGGAAGAGGTTTATGGAGGGCAGCTCCAGAAGCCTACATGGGGTCTCTAGGAGGATATTGCTGCCCCTGTGCAGGGCAAGACTATGCTACCTAGGCAAGAACATCTGCTGCAGGGCTGATAGCTGAAGGGAGGTGAGGTATTGGAGGTCATGCAGTGCTGGAAATGGTTGTGTTCATGACCAGGCAGAGTGGAGATGGACCTTGGTAAAAACCTCAGCCATTTAGCTGGTACTCCAGAAAGGCCAAGGTTATTCCAAAGTTTTAGGAATAACCATTAGAAAATAGAGCAAGGACCACATTCCAGAACTAAGAACAAAAGCAAAAAAAGGCCCTCCTTAACAAACTCTTTATGATCAAGAAGGCCTGCTAGTAGCTTAACTGCCAGCCAGATCAGGAGTCAACACCCTTTAAAGGAAGGGAGTGTAATGCAAATGATGAAGTCCAGGTGGCTGTGGGAGGATGGGTCAGGTCTTGAACCATGACGTGGCCCAGTGTGAAATACTGGTCCAGAGGAAGAAGGTGATTAAAGGGCCTGACACAGGCGTTGGAATCCTCATGAAGAAAGTGACTGATTGGGAAGTGGTCCACATTAGCCATCCTGAAACTAAAGGAGATTTCAGAGACATGACAGCTAGGTACAATGTGTGATCCTGTATTGGAATTTTGGAGAGGATATATTTGGGACAGTTGATGAAAATTCAGTGGGGCTTCTAGGTGAAGGATATGGGAGTTCTTACAGCTTTTCTGTACATTTAATTTTTTTTCAAATTTCACTAACAAAAAAACTTATTAAAACAAGCTGAAACCACACATTTTTTGATAATATTAGATCTGATGCAACATAATGGATAAATTATTCCAACTCTCAAGTTTTCTTCCTGCCCCATGCCATCATGTTGTAAAGTAGCTGTGTACATTTGTTATGGATGAGCATGAATTTTAATATTTAGGTCTCAGAAATACATCAGTGTTGTACAGGTATGAGACCTGTATATGTAAATATTTGCTATAAATATTTGTTCTAAATAATGGGTTACTAAATCTAATAATTCAGGGCTAGAACTTGGAAGCCAATAAACTTGTAACCAAAGGAAAGTACATTTAATGACCAGCAATATGGGAAGTGCACATGTATTCAAGTGCACAGCAGATTGATACCCAGGCGCTTATCGATGCACTGTAAGCAAAGCCGGCAAATGCCATGAAGGTTTCTCTTAGAGGTTTCTAAGCCCTTGGGAGGTTCCAAAACTTGACTCAAGTCACTGGCAGGAAGCACAAGCTTTTGAAAACTACTTGCTGCTGCTCCAAGGGCCATTTTAGGTCATTGGGTCTTATCCAGAATATTCTCCTGAAGTGACCTATGAGATACATGGAGCCCTATAGTGCCTTTTCTGAGTATTTGTGCAGCTTTCTTTTTTACAAAAAGTCTTGTGCCACTTGACAATGTGGAGGCAATGATGACAGCTGTGGTGGTGTGTATGTGTATGGGCAAGGACTTTGTAGGATGTAGGGGAACAGTGTAATTTGATTAGAATCATTGAGAAATGATTTGCCTTCACTGGAACTTAACAGATAGAAGCTGTGTATTTAGGAGCCTCAAGTCTTCCCTTGTTGACTTATCCGTCTCTTTATGTGCTGAAACCTAGTACACTGTTCAAAAAAAAAATCATATGCATATTGCCACTAATACTGTTTAAAGGGGCAAAGTAACTGAACATTTTCTGAGGAAAGAGAACATATTTTGATGATATTACCTAGAAAAAGAAGAAAACAGGATCAAACAATAAATGGTACTGAAAATTTTAGTTTCAATGCTTTAGAACATGTATACTGGTTTCATTTTCAGTCCAAAATTTATACCAGGAATTCTTAAAATAATTATAAATTTTATTTGGTATACCTTTATGCAATTCATGCCTATCATGAAGGCAGTGCTTATGTTTGTTTGAAGGAATAACTCTATAATATGTAAGTAAACAATGACACCCCAGTTACCCTAAGTAGGCTTCAAGTCATCTTTTGATTATTTTTCTTCATTTAAACTTCAGGGGCAATAGTGTTACTCATTATCACTGATTAATGATATATTTATGTTATCATTCTTGCCTTCATCAATAAAAAGTTCAAGTTTAAATTGTTTTTGAGTAAGGAGTATGTATGGGTATACTATCCTACTTGTTCTCTGAGTCACCTCAGTTATGTTTATGCCCTGTTTTCTCTGATTCTTGTCTTTATGCTAAATCAAGAGCTTATATTGTACTATATACATAATCCAAATATTCTAGGCCAAATGGCTTGTGACTATAAGGAAAGACAGCACAAGACAGCACATTATTTTTATACCCAAAGTGTAATGGTATGCAACCCCATTTTATTGACTGCCTGCAAAGAGCATCCTCAAAATGTCTTCCATTTATTTCTGAGACTCCTTTAGGAGCAGTGTCTCATGGGCCCTAAATTAGCTATAATATGGGTTTATCATGACACAGTGTTCTTATTCTCTGCTTCTTCTACCTCAGTTCTCACTCGTCACTTCTGCTTTCTACAAAGCTACTTATAGAGGTTTCACTGCCATCAATACCCACCGTAAGAACACCAGGGCACGGGTATTAAAGGCCAAAGTTACTGCTGGATTCCAAACTTCTAATTCTCAAGAGACCTGAGCAAGTCACAGTTCCATGTGAAGTATGGTGTGATGGTTAATTTTATGTGTCAACTTGAATGGACCAGGAGATGCTCAGATACCTGCTTAAACATTATTTCTGATTGTATTTGTGAGGGTGTTTCTAGAAGAGATTAGCATTTGAATTGGACTTAGAATAAAGCAGATTGCCCTCCCTAATGTTAGTGGACATCATCAAATTCATTGAAGGCCTGGATAGAATAAAAAGGTAGAGAATGTTTGATTTTACTATTTGAATGCATGACTACTTGAGCTGAGACTTTGATCTTCTCCTGTCCTTGGTGCTTCTGGTTCTCAAGCCTTGAGACTCAGACTGGAATCTATACCATTGACTCTCTGGATCTCAGTCCTTTGAACTACACCACCAGCCTTCCAGGCTCTCCTGCCAGATGACAGAATGGGACTTCCCAGCCTTTATAATCCTGTGAATCAATTTCTTATAATAAGTTTCATTATTATATATTATATGTATGTGATTTTATATATAATTAAATTGTGTATATAATTATATAGAATAAAAAATACATATATTTAAACACATATATGTATGTGTATGTGTGCATGTAAAATTTCATTTTATATGTAATTTAATATATATTTGGTTATATATAAACATTTAAGTGTGTATATATATATTTTTTTTTCTTAATATTCCCTATTATTTCTGTATTTCTGGAGAACCCTGACTATTACATATGGGGACTGGTTTCTTTCCCTGCTGTTCCCCACCCTGACACTTGGGTTCAAAGCAGCTCTATTTGTGCCCAGCACCTGAAGATATTGTCAGATTCTGCCTCAATATCACTGTCCATAGAAGTTCCACAATAATCCCACAGAGTAGGTTGAGGGTAAATGCCAGTCATCTCCTCTCTGTCCTCCACTGTTCTAATGCCCCAATTCCAGTCAAGTTTCTCCATCATTTTCTAGTTACAAAATAAACAATACTCTGTTAATGCATACAAATGGATACCAGTAACTAAGAGCATCAATGGTCTTTATTGTAATAGCTGCTAGCTATTAATGTCACTTCTACCTTCTAGCTATTCAACTAGCTACTCAGTTACAGCTCAGCTAGGTGAAAAATGCTGTTACATTTTTTTTTTCAAAGTCTGATTTGGCAGTAAACAACCTAAAGCAAAGTTTAATGTATACAGCAAGGGACACCTGGGTGGCTCAGTCGGTTAAGCGTCCTACTCTTGATATCAGCTCCTATGGTTATAAGCCCTGTGTCCAGCTCTGCCATTACAGCACAGTGCTTGCTTGGGATTCTTTATCTTTCTATCTCTCAAAATAGATAAATAAACATAAAAAATAGAGAACAAGATAAAAGAACTCTAATTTGTCATGTTTAGAGAAAATGTAATGCTCTGACAATACAGCCAGAAGAACGTAGGGTTCCTGTATTTCTGTGCAGGATTATACCTCAATAGGAGAAATGAGAGTAAAATAAATAAAGAGTACAATAAGTTTCTGGCCAGTATTGAGAGCATATGTGTAACTTAGAGCAAGGATGTAAGGATTTATTCCCCTGAGCAGAAAGCCCAAGTCTGCTCTGCATTGCTTTTGGGGCTTGCTGGCCATGCCAAAAGCTTCTGCAATGAGAAAAACCCAATTGGTGCAGATATCATTTTCTTGAGATTAGATGGAGACACCTTGACATATAATGACAGACATCATATATAGTGTGGGCAATGGCAAAATGACTTGGATAGACATAAGCAACACTGTTATACTGATCACTTCAGGAGTCTGAGCCAGAGAGAGAAAAATGGCCAATACTGCTTGGTAGTTGAAAAGAGATTGTTAATGAGCACAATGCTGTCTCTTTCCTGATGATTCTTTCTTGATGATTCTTTGACACTGGGATGAAGTTTGTGACTTTACATAGTTTTCTTTAGATAAGATTTCACTTATGACATTGCTAAGAACAAGAAGCCACATAAAATTGGAGATACTTGGTATGGTCTTCTTCTCTGGAAATTGTTGAGTTCATTTGTGGTTGAAGCCACAGAAGAAAATTGAAACAGTATCTTTAACAAAGGATATCACACATATAAGACTTGCTGACATTTTTTCTAATACCCTGAAGTAGGAAGAATTCACAATTGTATCATTTTCCTTTCAGTATAAAACTAGATGACACTACTATTATTATTCTGTGCCACAAAACCCTGGTTTTCTTGACTTACATGTATACTAAAACTATCAAAAAGAATGTTCTAATTTTTGATTCACTTTAAAAATGTCAATGGCCATAGATACTTTCAAAATGGTGAGAATTTTCTTCAATGAGAAAGACTTTGACTAGGGGCAAAAAACAACTTAGCTTATTATACCCCCCAATGAGGCATCAACAGGTTTGGCTACTCTCTGAACTTCCTCCTTTGGAGAAGGCATATCATTTTGACATTTCATTGCTTTTGACATGAAGATTTGCTGGTATAAAAGACCCAGCCAGCACTCTTGAAAAGAATCTTGTTACTGTTATGAACAATACCAGGTTCTTCAAAGCCAGATTGATTATTTATTTATATCAAAGCCAGATTTTTACATCATTATCTTTTCAAGAAATCCTGTCACAAATTCAAGCATAATGTAAAGTTGTTGAGTACCAAGAAGTTTGCCACCATTTTAAGTGTTTAAACTTTATTATTTTTTTTATTTATTTTGAGAGAGAGAGAGAGCGAGTGAGCGAGCACGAGATTACCCAGGCACCCTCATGCAGGGAGGGACAGAGAGAGGGAGAAAGAGAATCCCAAGCTGCCTCTGCACTGTCTGCACAGAGCCCCACACGGGGTTGGACCCCACCAATCATGAGATCAGGACCTGAGCAGACATCAAGAGTTGGATGCTTAACTGATTGGACTGAGCCACCGAGGTGCCCCTTGACTAAAGTTTAAACAAAAGTTGTGTTTATTTTGAGAGAATAAGAAAGCTCTAATCACAGAAAAGCTTGACAGAGGGAAATGTATTTGTGGATTGGCTCACTGGCAGATAATGCGGACCAGTAAAAAAGCAAATCTTCTGATTTTAGGTATTTCCATTGCCTGTGAATGATACTGAAAAGAAAGGAGCTCTTTTGGCCAAGTTTTCATTCTGTGAGAGGTGGACGGGAGTTGACAAATACACAAACTTTCCAATTCCAGGCAAAGTGCTTCTAGATCCTGGAGTTGAGACTGACAGTCTTATCATTTTGTCCATTGGCAGAAATCTTTGAATATATCAAAGTACTGAAAAACTTCTTTGAAAGTTACCCCTGCTTCGATGACCTTAACATCAAAATATGGATTTATTTTATTTTCTTGCTGAAATAGACAGGATCAGTGATGCAGTACTTGCCAAAGGTGACCTTATTGACTGGAGGAAATGATGTGACTAGAATTTCTTCAAAGGGTCTTGGAGAATGTTTTGTTTCTTCACATAATCCTATCCTTGACTGGCAGAGAGAGTAATGGTTATTCTAATTCTGTATAAAATGGTAGTGCCATCTTATATAGCAAGCTAGGTTTTTTTTCACTACCTCCTGCTCCCAAACTACAGCAAAGTCATAAATTTGTTTAATGTTCAAGATAATGCTGTGTTAAACTAAAACTTTTAACTCAGGTTTCTTTTTTGAAATTTGCTGTTGAGCCAGATTAGATTAGTGTTCTTTTTGTTTCCTAATGCAATTCATTTGGCTTTTACTTTAGAAAGGCTTTTGATTTTTTTCCTGAAAAATTAGAGGGAAAGAGAATTATTTATTCATAATTAAAAAAAATCTCCCTATGTGAATAAAATCAGTTCCTAATGAAATAAAATAAAAAGTTATGTATATGTTCTCATGTTTACTGCGCTATGGAAGGGACTCTGGCTGCATAAATTTTACAAAGGAAACTAGTGACCCTTAGAAAATGAAAAACTACTATACCCCCAAAATGAAAAACTACTCAACTGAATGATCTCTAAGAAGTTTTCAGCTTTAATATTGTGTGATTCTGTTTCAGAATACAGATTCAGAGTCAGACTTCAGTAGGAACTTAATATTTATTTGGTCTAATACTAAAATAAATGTTTAAGTATTATATCATTAGGATTGCTATAGCAGAATACAATAGACTGGGTGGCTTAAATAACAGAAATTTATTTTCTCACAGTTTGAAGTCTAGAAGCTTAAGATCAAGGGGTCAGCAGGGTTGGTTTCATTCTAAGACCTCTCTCTCTGGCTTGCAGATGGCCCCCTGCTTGTTGTATCCTAACATAGTCTGTCTTCTGTGTTTGCTTCTTGCTGTGTCCTAACATGGTCCTTCTCCTGGTGTCTGTGTGTCTAAATTTCTTCTTATGACACCAGTAAGATTGGATTAAGACCGCCCCCACCAACGATATTTTAACTTAATCATTTCTTTAAAGGCCTTATCTCCAAATACATACACATTCCCAGGTACTGAGGGTTGGGACCTTAACATATGAATTTTGTGAGGACACAGTTTAGCCCATAACAAGTATGTTCTCATTGCAAGGTTGGGATGGCTTTGGTGGAGGGGAAAGAATTGAAGTCAGTCTCCAGTCATGGAGTTCTTTGAATAGAAAGAAGAGAAGTTCATACATGATATTAATAAGGATTCTAGAGATGTAAAATGAAGTCAAGGAAAAGGGGTAGGAGTGAAGAAAATAGATACCTTCAAAGAGCTTTACTTAGTCATTGTCAAATGCCAAGAAGTCAGGTAAGCTAAGTGTAACAATTGTCCACTCTTTGAGAAATGTCATAATAAAAAGAACGTGAACAGTATGAAAAGTAATTTCAAAACAATGTAGTTTTCCCCTTTTTTTGTATAATGTTATGAAAAGAATTTATAACCTCATTCTTAACTTTATTCCTTTATGTTTCTCTCAGTATAACTACTCTGTGGCACCCTTCAAAAAAAAATGTTCTTCCAAATTTTATCCACTATCTTTAGCTCTTCTCCTTTTATGCTATACTCCTACTTCTTTATTCCTGATCTCCATTGTAAAATCCCAAAGAAACCCATCTGACCAGAAAGAACCTTCTTTGGAGGGAAGGTAAAAGAAACTGAGAAGGCAAATCCAGAAAACTTTGGTTGGGGAAGAGGAAAACCTAATAATACTCATCAATTAATTGTTTTGGGTTGGTCACATGAGGAATATAGATTTTGGGAATGTGGGAATTGTTATTGACCTTCCCAAGAATTGGCTTTAGTGAATGATCGGAGGCTATATTAGAATGGATAGAACCATGTTGGAATTGAGGCTTGACAAAGAGCACATACTACTCTTTTAAGATTTTAACTCTGAAGAGATGCATAAATAGTGCAATAGCCAGAGAGAAGCTGGAAAGATATTCAGGGGAAAAAAGTTTTTTATATTTAGAAAGATTTGAGCAGCTTTGGATTCTGAGCAAAAGGGTCCATTGAGAAAGAGATGCAGGTTTGGGGAGGAAAGAGAAGACTTAATGAATCACTGACCCTGAGAAGGATTTAAGGATTTATCTGGTAAGATCTGAAATACAGATACATTTCTAAGAAGGACATTGAGGCACTTAATGCCTAGTTGATTATATTTTTTCAGTGAAGTAAGAAGAAAGGTTTTCTCAGTGGTAAGAGTGGTGAATGTTTAGAATATTTGGGGAAACTAATAGGGAGTCAAAAAATTTGGCTCTGAAGAATTTTAATTTTGAAGGTAGAAATGGAAATGACTTCAATCTTAGTGCAAGAGTTACTTCTCTGGTCCTATAACTAGCAGGTAATGATTGTCAAGTTGAACTACATTTTCATCATGAAGATATATTTTCAATATATATCTTCTTAAATTAAGCTGTTTCAGTTTGAAAAGCAAGGAGGTATCCTAAGGCTCAGGAGTTCTCCCTCCCACCCCTTTTTTCCTTTGTTGAAAACTACCAAATGTGGTAACGTTAGCTGCTGCAACAATTGTGAGAACTTCTCATTTCCTTCAAGTGTAGGCAAATGGAGGATGTGTGCTGTATTTTATTTTTATGGTCCTTCTTTCAGGCAATGTCAGCTGTTTTTAGATTGACAATAAAAATCCTTATTGCTGGGAGAATTATATTTCACAAGTTTCTTCTCTCAGTTTTTCCATTTTCCTTTGTAAAGCTGTTTGGCAAGGATAGAGAGGAAGAGCAAGAGGGAGAGAGCAATAGAGGAAGAGAGCAGGTTGGGGAGAGGCGGATTTGATCAGCTCCACTGGAATTTAAGCATCCAGTGTCTTTAGTGGGTAGTGGGACACAAGCTGCAGATGCAGACAAATTAATTTTTTATTCTTTTTATTGATTCCTCAGTGTTGCAAGAAATATGGTTAAAGAGTTACTTATTTTCATAACTACTTCTGATATGAGTAATGCTATTCTGTACGATTCTCAAGCACATGGATATGATGTTTTGACATATTTTATCTTTATCTTTTGGCATAAAGGGTACTATCAGATGTAAATAAGTCTTTACCCACTTCTGGCTTTTTGGGATCTCAGGCAATACACTTGAAATTATCAGTATTCTATATCATTCTTCTATCAGTTGGTCTACCCGTTGGCACCTGTTTCTTGAATGACAATTATATACCAGATCTTATGCTGGGGGCTTAAAGATACAGAGCTGAATGCATAAATCTGTTCCTTTTCTCTTGGTGCTTTCAATCTAGTCACTATTTCCTCCAAAGGATAGCATAACATATTACATGTTTGTGCTCAGATTTGATATATAGAGTTAACCTGGGGAAGCAAGTCAAAAGAGTCCTCTATGTGACATCAAAGAACCAGCCCAGTGTTCCAGGTGAAGAATTAGGGCTATAATAATTAAAATAGCTGCACTTATAAAATTGCATGCAATGAGAAGGATGCTGTTCTTGGTACTTTATATACATTGATCCCCTAATGAACACTATGAGGTAGCTATTATCATTCTCATTTTACAAATGAGTTAAATAAGGTGCCAAAAGTAATTTCCAAGTGGTAAAGAGAGGTTTCACCCCAGGTACTCTGACTCCAGATGCTATGCTCTTTACTGCTTTACTATATATTACTTTGGCATATTAAACACATACAATTATAGAATGAAAAAATTATGAGTATCAGGGCAGTGGTTTTCAACTGGGAGAGGTTTTGTTTTTTACAGGACATTTGACAGCATTTGGAAACAGTTTTGGTTGTTCTAACTGGAGGAATACTACTATATCATCTAGTGGGGAAAGTCCGGGGATGCTTCTAAGTACCCTACAAAGCACAGGACAGCCCCCCATAACAAACAGTTATGTGGTTAAAAATGTAAATAGTTCCCAGATTGAGAAACCCTTCCTGAGAGAGTGCAATTTGAAAAAAAGGCCCCAGAGAAGGAATGTGACCTCCCAGAATCACCAAGTTAAATTGAGGTCTTCTAATTCCCAATCCAGTCCCCCCTTGTTTTTCTACTCCTGCTTTGTTTCACCACAGTGGATCTCAAGGTTTCTGGGTGCTGGATTCTTCACAGGTGTTCAGTGAGTGCTGTGCTTCACTTAATATATAGAGAGGGCAAGGCTAATGATCAGTAGAATCTGAAAGTTCACATTCTTCCTTCTACATTTCTTTCTTCCTTTTCTATTTCCTTCTGGTCACCTGCAATTCTCCCCTCACATACGTGCTTTCCTTTTGTCATCAGCTGCCCAGTGCCCTGTATATATGCTCTCCTTTCTCTGTGCTGCCAATCCAAAACCACCTTTCCTTTCTTCTTTCCCTTTCATCAAAAATCTCTCCATGAAGTTTAACTATCAAGAAGAAATCTGAGTAAACATAATTAACCTAGTTGAAATGTTTGATAATCACTCCTTTATCCTTTCCTGGAATGTTTACTTTCAACCTAATGATTACTTGTGAATTTGTGGGGGGAAAACATTATAGTTTGGAAGCTTTCTTGTTATACCTTGAATTATACTGTGATTATGTCAGCCATAGGTAACATTTGCTTTGGAAGTGAGCACTGATAGCCTTATTAGTTCTCCCAGGCCCGAGGAAGTAAGCACTTCCTGCTTTCCTTTCCAATCTCTCCTCAAGCCAAAAGTGTTATGTATCCCAGGAAACCATTCTGATCAGTGAACACTTGTGATCTATGACAGACTGAATGTTTATATCCTTCCCTTGGCCCGCAAATTTATATGTTGAGCCCAGTCCCCAGCGTGGTGATATTTAGAGGGTGTGTCTTTGGGAGGTTATTAGATCCTGGTGAGGTTTTGAGTGTAGGGCTTTCATGATGGGATCAATGTCTTTATAAGAAGAGGAAGAGACAAGAGCTCTGTCTCTGCCATGTGAGGACACAGTGAAAAGACAACTGTCTACAAACCAGCAGCATGTCTCTCACCAGAAAATGCATCTGCTTGTACCTTGATCTTGGATGTACCAGCTTCCAGAAATGTGAGAAATAAGTATGTGTTGTTTAAGCCACTCAGTGTATGACATTTTGTTTATAGCAGCCTGAGCTAAGACATGATCCAAGAGGTTTAGTCACATTAAGGAATACCTAGTGCTCCCTTCTAGAGAAATCAGCAGATCAAGCCACAGGTGTTTCCTGGTGTATGGATCTGGGTAGGTTGTGAAGTACTTTTAGGTCTCCTCTACTCTACTGGATGAGATATGAATGATTTATTTCATTTCTCAACCCCCCTACAGGTTATCCTGTGACTAGTTAGGTAAACATTGGCTTGACTTTCTGATTCCCTGGGCTATATGTCCAAGCGAGGTATAACCCTGGCAGAGAAAACTCTTGTATTGGCAGCCAACTCTCATTGAGCCCATTTCCTTTTATTTTTTAAGCTTATATATTTATTTTGAGAGAGAGAGAGAGAGAGAGAGAGAGCGTGAGCAAGCATGAGCAGAGGAAGGGCAGAGAGAGAGGGAAAACGAGGGAGAGAGAGACTCTCAAGCAGGCTCTGCACGTCAGTTCAGAGCAGACGCTGGGCTCAAACTCATGAACTGTCATGACCTGAGCAGAAACTAAGAGAAAGTTAACCGACTGAGCCACCCAGGTGGCCCTCTCATTGAGCCCATTTAAATTACAGAGTTAAGTCCTGTGACATCTGGGCCATCAGCAAAGCAAAACTGAAATTTACTTTTAGCACCCCTCTTGCCCCAATTATGCCTAAACATCGGGTAGTATTAGTAGTACTTTATTTAATATTGTTTAATTCTATTTTGTTTTACTTAATTATAAATTTCAACTTTGTTAAGATGTGTACTGTCATATTATTTTGTTTGTATGCTATGATCATCTAAATTCTCACAGGTAAAAGTCTTAGAGGGAATATGACATTAATATACTTTTTTTAAAATTAAGTATCTGCATTTGGAATTTAGAGTGGTTTTCCCGCAGGCAGAGAGAGATCATCTGTGTTTTGATATGCTGATATGAAGTCAGAGAATGTATAAAGATTAAAAAGGGACTATCTGCAAAAGAAAAAGTAACACCAGTAAACATTAGCAGGCTGAAATTCCAGCTTCAGGTGCTTAATAAATGTTCATCTTTGAATGAGATGCACAATTGGTAGGTGTAATGTGTTCTATACTCCTTTGAATGCCATTTCACTTATAACTCTTTTTTGGGAGCTTGAACAAATCAGGCTTCAGCCTCAGTTTCTTAATCTTTAAATTGAGAAGTTAAGACATGATATAACTAAGATCTCTTCCAGAAACAAATGATAACTTCTCGTGTTTTATGTTTTTCTTTTTATTGAAAAATTATATAATATATTACATTATTTGAGGTTCCATTGTTGGCTATCAGCAATGTGAGGTTTTGCTAGCATAATAGGCACAAAGAGTGATCTCTTCTGTACTCATCATGTTAAAAAGATGCAAAGTTGGATAAATGACAGTCTCTAGGATTTATGTTATGCTTATTTTACCCTCTTTTTGGACTCTGTTTTCCTTAGCTGTTATCAAATGCAAGAGTGCTATAGCTCAGTGTAATCTTGTATATTAATGCATGTTAGTGGGGGACAACCCCAAACCTTTCTGACATTTCTTGGATACGGGTTGAGATAGCATAGTAACCCGAGCTTTAGTACTAGTTCTGTTGTTAACTAACTGTGAGACTTGGAGCAGGTCATTCCTTCTCTGCTTCTTGATTCCACGTATACAATACAATGTCTCATTTCTCTTTATTTTTACATTGAAAGGTAAATATATGCTCATTGTATAAAATGCAAATAGTATAAAAAGGAAAATAAAAGAAGAAAGAAAAAAAATTCCACACACATTTACAAAGAGATATGTATGTACAATCATATGATAAATATATAAATTTTATTTTTCTTAAAAATATCTCTTAGAGACATGTCCATGAATAAGGCATCTCCACTATTAAAGGATACTGATCATCCTATTTCACGAACTCTGTTTCCCTAATGAAACATTTTAGGTTCATTTTTGTTTGTTTTTGTTTGTTTGCTATTACAAGCAGTACTACTATGAATATTTCTTTATGTCCTTATTATATTCTCTATTTAGGATGAACTCTTAGGAATAGGATCACTGGATGAAAGGATATATATATTTAACATTTCACTCCTACTGTCATTTTGTTCTCCACAAAGATGTTCATGTTTTATTCGACCAGCAACTGTTTCCCCACATCCTTGCCTGCATTAGGTATTGGTAATATTTTCACCTTTGTCAGTCTTATTATGAGAAAGGACATCTCACAATTACCTGTTACTATATTGTCTTAGAATATAAGACTATATTTTGAAAATATAAGGTGATATAATTATGACAGTTACCATTTTTTTTAATCATTTTATTTTATTATTTTCATCATGATAAGTGTACTCTTTAATCTCCATCCCCTGTTTCCCTTATCCCTTCACCCACCTTCCTCTGGTAACCATCAGTTTGTTCTCTATAGTCTGTTTCTTGGTTTGTCTCTCTCTCTTTTTTCCTTTGGTCATTCGTTACATTCTTTTTTAATTCCACATATGAGTGAAATCATATTGTGTTAGTCTTTGACTGACTTATTTCACTTAGCATGATACTCTTTAATTCTATCCATGTCTTCTATCCATGTCATTGCAAATGGCAATACTTCATTCTTTTTTTATAGCTGAGTAATATCCCATTGTATACATATACTGTTCCTTCTGTATCCGTTCGTCTCATCAGGGACACTTGGGCTGCCTCCATAATTTGACTATTGTAAATAATGCTACAATAAAAATAGGGGTGCATGTATCCCTTTGAATGAGTGTTTTTTTTATTTTTTTGGGAGAGGTAAATATCCAGTAGTGTGATTCCTGAATATAAGGTAGTTTTATTTTAAATGTTTTGAGTAATGTCCATACTGTTTTCCCCAGTGACTGCACCAATTTGCATTCCCACCAACAATGTAACAAGGTTCCCCTTTCTCCACAGCCTTGCCAAAACTTGTTTCTCGTGTTGTTGATTTTAGCCATTCTGACAGGTGTGAAGTGATAGTTCACGGTAGTGTTGATTTGCATTTCCCTGAGGATGAGTGATGTTGAGCGCCTTTTCAGGTGTCTGTTGGCCATCTGGATGTCTTCTTTAGAGAAATGTCTATTCATGTCTTCTGCCCATTTTTAATTGGATTGTCTGTTTTTTGGGTGTTGAGTTGAATCAGTTCTTTATATGTTTGGGATACTAATCCTTTCTTGAATATGTCATTTACAAATATCTTCTCCCATTCAGTAAAGTGTCTGTTAGTTTTGTTGAGCGTTTCCTTTGCTGGGCAGAAGCTTTTTATCTTATTTTGATGTAGTCCTAAGTATTTTTTTGCTTTTGTTTCTCTTGCCTCAGGAAACACCGTTAGAAAAATGTTGCTATGGTTGATGTCAGAGAGATTGCTTCCTGTGCTCTCTTCAAGAATTTTTATGGACTCACATTTAGGTCTTTAATCCATTTTGAGTTTATTTTTGTATATGGTGAAAGAAAGTGGTCCAGTTTCATTCTTTTGCATGTTGCTCTTCAGTTTTCCCAACACCATTTGTTGAAGATCCTGTCTTTTTCCCATTGTATATTCATTCCTTTTTTGTCGAAGATTAATTGACCATATAATTGTAGGTTTATTTCTGAGTGACAATTTTAATTTTTAACTTCTGCTAATAATGAGACTAATCTTGAGCTATAATGTTTGGATAGAATTATTTTTTGGTTTGTTTCTTTATAGATTACTTTCAAAGATATATATCCTAGCTACTGCCTTTTCATCCTTTTCAGGGATTCAAAAATGCATTTGCTTCCTTCTGTATGTAGTACATAAGTTCAAGATCTTTTCCAAAATGCATTTTCACATTGCCTCATGGTGTCATAGCGCCACATGATTAGGTTGTATTCCTGTAGAGATAATGTCATACAATCTGTACCCTGATCTGTGGAAAAACCAGATATTGCTTGTTTAAGTACCCTTTTTTTGTTAGTCTATAAAAGCATAATATAAAATGTTCATTTCAGCTTTAACAATATCTAATTAGTGACATTTTTTTCACCAGAGTTTATTTTTTTATTGGCTCTAGACAAACTGTTTTTTAAATCCTACAAAGTGTCTCATCTTTTTTATTTCTTTTAAACTTCATTATCTTTTTGATGACACAGTAATTTTCTTTCCATCTTTTATCTCCCTTTAGCTGACATCTTCACTTTGTCTTTCTTTACAACTATGCAAGCTCTTATTCATTTGTTTTGTTAACTTTTAATGGAAAATTCAATTTCTATGAAGTATATGCTATTATTTTTAGAAGTACTTAATCAAGTTCTCTAACGGTTAGGTGAGAAGATTAAACAAAAATATGTATAAACGTGACATGACAGCTTCCTCATGGGAATCTACCAGGGAGAATTTAGGGTGAGTAGTGACAATTTATATTAAATGTACATCCATTTTTCATTAATGTCTTCTCAACATTAAGTTTCAGGGAATCAGTTTTATGCTCTTTTAATTTGAGATTCAGAAAGATTCGTGCATAGTGAAGTAAAGCAGACAGTATAAATAACCAGGAAAAAAAAAAGAGAGGAACAAAGACTGAAAAATGGTAGTCAGAATTCAGAACTAAGGACAGCATATTGGTTTTACAAACAATAATTAAACATTTTGCAAATAATTTTTCAGAAACGTGGAGCTTATCAAAAACATATTTGGTCTATACATTTAGATATTCAGATACATTAAGCACCTTATTACTGTAGAAAGCATATTGGATTGGGAAGTAGGAAAATAGCACAAGACACTACGTATCTGTATTGTTTCTTCAGAGGTGCAATTCTGTGATAGCCATCTTTTTCACTGTTTGATCCTTGTCTTTCTAATCAGAGTCATACCATTTTGATAAGTGAAGGCAATTAGATTTGTTGATTCCACTTGTGAACATAATCATATACCTTCCAGAAATACACACTTCTTTTAAATTTAAAGCAAAAGAGAATAGAAAGGAAAAGAGAAACAGGTGCAGGATCTCCTTTGTTTATGCTGGTGCTATTTAATATATTCTGGAAACCTTGGTCCTTTTGGAATAAAAATGGTCACTGACTAAGTGATGTGGGAGGGAAGAAGCATGAATGAAAGTTGAAATGGCTTCGGGCGCCCGGGTGGCTAGGTTGGTTGAGTGTCTGACTCTTTATTTTAGCTTAGGTCATAATCCCAAGGTCATGCAATGGAGACCCATATTGGGCTTTGCATTGAGTGTAGAGCCTGCTTGAGGTTCTCTCTCTCTTTCCCTCTCCTCCTCTTCCCAGCTCACTTTCTCTTTATCTCTCTAAAATTAAAAAAAAATTACTATTTGGGATGCCTTGGTAGCTCGCTCAGTTGGTTAAGCATCAGAATCTACTTGGGATTCTCTCTCCCTCTCTCTCTATCCCTCCCCCTTTTGTGTGCACTCTCTGTCTCTCAAAGTATATAAATAAACATAAAAAAAGTAGAAATGGCTTGAAACCAAATGAGGGAATGTTTACTGACACTGTCCCCACCAATGATAAAATGTGGGAGAGGAATTATAGTATGGCTGGTAAGAGTTTGGACTCTAAAGTTGAAAACACTTTGTTTTGAATATGGCTCTTTCATTTTATTAGTGAGTTTGCCTGTCTGAGCTCCAACATCCTCACCTGTAAAATGCAGATAATAATAGCACTCATCTCATAGGGATATTGACAGAATAAATGAAATAATGCATTTTGTGCTATTAGTAAATTGGTAATAGTAAATTGCTTAGCATGGTGACTGATACATAATACTACTGCAAATAACAAACATTCATTGATCGCTAGATGCCAGTAACTCTTCTAAGGGCTTTCCAAGTACCAACTTATTAATTAATTAATGTTAGCCCTTCTAATCCTTGTATTTATTATTAGGAAATAGCTGCATATAATAAAATATGTAATAATTTATTATAGTGGTTTCCAAACTTTAATCTTTTAATATACATTAAATGTATATTTGTGTGCATATATATATATATATATAGAGAGAGAGAAAATGTGTATATGTATGTGTATGTATGTACATATCTGTATATATATATATGAATAAGCATTAAAAGTAAAGAAGATCTGAACCCACAACTGTATGGCCAATTAATCTTCAAAAAAGCAGAAAAGAATATCTAATGGGAACAAGACAGTCTGTCAACAAATGTTGGGAAAACTAGATGGCAACATTCCAAAGAATGAAACTGGACCACTTTCTTTCACCATATACAAAAATAAACTCAAAATGGATTAAAGACCTAAATGTGAGTACTGAAACCATAAAAATTCTTGAAGAGAGAATCAATCTCTCTGACATCAGCCATAGCAACATTTTTCTAGCTGTGTCTCCTGAGGCAAGAGAAACAAAAGCAAAAATAAACTTGGGACTATATCAAAATAAAATAAAAAGTTCTGCCCAGCAAAGGAAACGCTCAACAAAACTAAAAGACATCTTACTGAATTGGAGAAGATATTTGTAAATGACATATTCAAGAAAGGATTAGTATCCCAAACATATAAAGAACTGATTCAACTCAACACCCAAAAAACAGATAATCCAATTAAAAATGGGCAGAAGACATGAATAGACATTTCTCTAAGGAAGATATTCAGATGGCCAACAGACACCTGAAAAGGCGCTCAACATCACTCATCCTCAGGGAAATGCAAATCAACACCACCGTGAACTATCACTTCACACCTGTCAGAATGGCTAAAATCAACAACACAAGAAACAACAAGTGTTGGCAAGGATGTGGAGAAAGGATATGTTAGTGGGAATGCAAATTGGTGCAGTCACTGTGGAAAATAGTCACTGTGGAAAATAGTATGGAGGTTTCTCAAAACGTTGAAAATAGAACTACCCTATGATCCAGCAATTGCACTAGGAGGTATTTACCCAAAGAATACAAAAAGCACTAATTCAAAGGAATACATGCACCCCTATGTTTATTGCAGCATTATCTACAATAGCCAAATTATGGAAACACCCCAAGTGCCCATCGACTGATGAATGGATACAGAAGAAATGGCATATATATACAATGGGCAATCACTCAACCATAAATAAGAATGAAATTTTACCATTTGCGACTACATGCATGGAGCTAGAGAGTATAATATTAAGTGAAATAAGTCAGAGAAAGATAAATACCATATGATTTCACTCATATATTGAATTTAAGATACAAAACAAGCAAAGGGGGAAAAAAAACAACAACAGCAGAGAGGGAGGCAAACCAAGAAACAGACTCTTAAGTATAGAAAACAAACTGATGGTTACCAGAGGGAAGGCAGGTGTGTGTGTGTGGGGGGGGGGGGGTAGGTGGGTGGATGGGATTAAAGGAGTGCACTTGTGAAGAGCACCTTTTGTGGAAATGTTGAATCACTATATTGTACACCTGAAACTAATATTACACTGTATGCAAACTAACTGGTATTTAAATAAAAACTTAAAAAGTAAAGAATATCTGAAGTTCCCTAAAATGATATAGAGATTATTGTATATCAGCCTCAGTGTATTCATTTTTATATTTGGACATATTTGTATAATATTTAACATCTTTATAGTAAAGTAGAGGTGAAGAAAGCATTTTTAAATATTGTTACTGTATGCCTACAATTTTTACTATCTTATCAAGTACAACTTTCAATATCTTTTAGGTCAAGGTCATATTTTAAGATTTTATTTTTGAACCAAGACATAGAAGTACTCTTGAAGGGAAATCCAATGTCTATACAAGTACTTAACTGTACTCATTATTTCTTATAATATTGTCTCCTTTAATTGCACTACTATGCAAACTAAATATTATTCTTATTCTTATTTATAAGAGGAAAAACTGAGGCTTAGTTATCACAAATAATTTGCCATAATATGCACGTGGTGAAGTCAGTATTTGAATAAAGTATGCTTTATTTTAAGTCTCATTATTTTACTTATTTTACCATACCAGTGCTTAATGTCTCCACTGAAACATCCTCAGAGCAGAGAACACTATACGCTCACGTTCCAGGAGCATGGCCTAAAGAAGTGTAATACAAACATATATTTTTCAGAATCACTTGTATATCTTCTAATTATACAAATTTTGTATTATATACATAATGTTTCCCTGTTACTCAAAAACAATTATTTTCCTTAACTCCTGTTATAGGCTGAACTGTGTCTCTTAAAATCCATATGTTGAGGTCCTAATCTTTAGTGCCTCAGAATGTGACTGTATTTTGGAGATAGGGTCTTTAAAGAGGTAATTAAGGTAAATCAAGTCATTGATGTGGGCCCTAATCCAATGTGACATAATCCTTGTGAGAAGAGGAGATTAGGATACTGACAGATACACAGAGGGAAGAGCATATGACAATGTTGGAAAAAGATATTGGTCATTTCAAGTCAAAGAGAGGCACTCAGAAGAAACCAATCCTCCTGCTACCTTGATCTCAGACATCTACTCTCCAGAATTGTGAGGAAATAGATTTCTATTGTTTAAGCCTGCGATATTTTGTTAGGGCAGCCTTGGAAAACTAAAACAAACCGTGTGGTAAAAATGATACTCCAGAAAGATACACAGTATCTTTGGTTTGGGGGCATAATTCGTTCCGGAATCATGCTTGTAATCCAAAGCACTTAAATTCAAAGCAAATTTCCCCATAAGAAATAATGGAAACTCAGATGATTCATTCCACAACCCAAAAACATTCATATAAAAATGACTTCAATACTTTAAAATAATACAGATGAATTAATCTGCACTTACCTGTGAAAACTTCTGTGGCTGTTGTGAGGGAGACGAGAGAGAGGAGGGTTATTGTGTAGGACAACTTTCACTGTTACTAATGGAGTCACTGCCATCTTCTGACTCAAGGGAATCTTTTTCTTTTTCATGCAGCTTTAACAAAGAACCTACCCGGTGACACTTGGTTTTGCCTCCTTTTGAGGATTTTGGGGAAATGTGACATTGTGGACTGACAATCATCCACAATTCCACAGGGAGAGAGAGTAAGAGAGAAGCCATTGGCTTGGTTGTGGTCATGTAACATGTTTGGTATCATATACTACTCGTATTGCAAGACAATGCTCATTTATCAAGTTAAAATTTATTAGAAATATTTGCTTATCTTGTAGAACACTTGCAGAACAAGTTACTTGCAATTCAAGGTTTTATTGTATTTATAGTAGCTTCGTGTATCTGCAATTATATCACCGTATTCTCTCAAGAGGCTGAGAAAGAATTATACCTGTTAACTAACTTCCTTGGAATCAAGACTCAGTGTGAAAACAAAAGGATTCTAATATTTTGAGGCACTGTTCAAAATATGTGTTAGGTTAATTATCTATCCTAACTACCGTTGGTAGTAATGAATTCCTGGTTCAGAAATTCAGGCTGTCATCACCAGGACTCTGAATTTATTTTAAAGCAGATGCCTTGATGCTTGTTTAAAGCTTGAGTATACACCTAGTGCTGCTGTCATTCCCTTTAGATTAGACCAAAGCCATGAAAATGAACTCATAGCAAGGACAATGCTATTCCCAATCAGAAAGGAATGTTATCCTTGTGTATAGAATGCCAGAATCTTTATTCACTTAATTTATAAACAACTCACAAAAACATCTGTATGCTTATTTTAATTACTGCCAAACGATCAGAAGAAAATATTTTACTCAATGGCTAAATTTTAGTTTTTTTTCTGGGCTAACTTCGATAACCATATGTGTTGGCTTCATGTCAAAGTAGTCTGAATATGATGGTGACATATAAAAAGAAATCTATTAAATGGAACAATATTGGAATGTAAGTAATAGCACTGAATTGGAATGATAGTGTTATTAAAGTGAGTTAAATATTAGAGTAACAAATATGCATGATACACCATTTGTATATTAGTGAGCATTTCACAAAATATAGATGTAAATTGGTCAGTACTTCTCCATAACAGAGTGAAAAACCTAACTTTCCTGCAGACTTCAAAAATTATTCAGAATATAAATATAACAATTCATCTATTGACTTTGTATCCTAGGAAATATCAAGAAGAATTGTCTGACATAAATGCAGACCTTGGGCTTGCTAAAATCAATATTTATCTCTCAGGTCGGTCAATTTATTGATACTCATCTCAATGAGAAGTCAGTATATGTATATCACTATGGACTAAATTTCAACATAGAAATGTTTAAATCTTGAATTTAGTTTTGCTTCCCTGAGAATCCGTCCCCTCCTGCCCCCAATTTTATTTGGATTGTATAAGGTCCAACAGACAAGAGTTTAAATTTTTAAAATATTTTAGGCTTTTTGTCTCATACCATTTGGCAAAACCAAAAAGTGTTGCCTGTAAATTATTAAAAATGATAACATCCAAAATAAACTCTCACTAAATTTCTCATAGTGAAATTTTCATAGGGTGCATAGAAATTATTCAAAGCTATGAATTACAATTAAAGATGTTCCAAAGAAACGATGTCATGGTTTCAAATTCAGTAAGTATAAAGAAATGTGATAAGTAGAGGTAAACACACCTAAAATACTTCTTTTATGTGGCAATCATCAATTGGTAATTGTTGTAATATAGAAAAATACACACCACATATGAATATAGAATTCAAGCTAATGTTACAAGCCACTGAAAAGAAGCAAATTTGCAGTACATCTACTTCATACATTTATTGTTTGAGCTAGTCACTTTTACTTTGAAGCTAATAACTACCTTCATACAGAAACTGGTGCCTGTCTTTAAATATATTTGATTTATTTCTCCAAGTACAGTTAAATCACATTTATTTTTATTTTTATAGTTGGGAACCAAGTATATTGAATATTTTTATATTGCAATTAATATATTTCTTGCTTAATCTACACATGATAATAATACATAACTGACATAATCATATCCTGATTCATCAATCATGAATTTCAGGGTCCTTAGATGAGGCCAGTGAATTTGGCGTTCACTTGCATATTTTAAGTCCTATGGTAATGAAGACATCCACTAACTAGAGTCAGGTCTTAAAGTTTCCCTTCTTTTCCTTCTCTAAACTGGGAAGCTAAACCATGACTATCCCACTTCCTGAATTTTGGCAATCTGATTAAGTAAAAGGAAATCAACCCTCTTGACTTAACTATCAGGTTTATGTCTCTCTTCTTACTTTATTGATTTTGACCACTAGTTTAGCCAAACTTGCTTTCTTTTCCTGTTTCTACTTCACCTCAAATTCTGTAATTTGTGTAATCTCACCATAGTTTTCCAACTCCTCTCTTTGAATGTTTTAGCATAGATGTTTTTATCAGTCTTATCACCTAATTATAATTAACCTTCCCATATTATATCAGCAGGAAGAGCTAAGATCCTTTTCCTGACACTTCAGACCACATTATAGCAATAGCTACATGACAGAGATTATACAAATTCACTATAATTAGTTGTCCTTTCAATATAAAGTCTTGTTTCCTTATGGTTATAAATTTGGCTAATTTACCTTTAGATTTTATCTTCTGCATAAAATTGTTTGATGAAAATTAGTGAAAACATGTAACACTCATTTAAAGGTCTTTTAAAGTGGCACCTGCGTGGCTCTGTTGATTGAACCACCAACTCTTGATTTCAGCTCAGGTCATTATCTCAGGGTCATGATCTTAGGGTCATGAGATTGAGCCCTGTGCTATGCCTGGCTCTGCACTGAGTTATGGAGCCTGCTTAAGGTTCGTTCTCTCTCTCTCTCTCTTTCCCCCCCTCCCCGTCTCTCTCTTTCTCCCTCTCCCACCCTCTCTCTCCCCCTGTGCCTCTGTCCTCAGCTCACTTTCTCCCTCTCTCTAAAAAAATAAATAATAATAAATAAATAATAAATATCTTTTAAAATATTTTGTTGACTTCTTTAAATGTTGACTTTTTAGTTGATTTAACTTGTTTTTTATAGAAACAATCTTAGACTTCAAGCAAAGATTTTTCTGTTTTTTTTTCTTGTCTCAGAAATTCTAAGTTTATAATGTGTGGTAAAGCACTTAAAATGTTAACTGGTTGAACTAACTGGGAATAAATAAATTTTGGATGATAACTTTTGGAAAATTAAGTAATATTTATGCTTTCAAAATTTGGGGATTTTTATATCTCCATTTAACTGTCAGTTTTTCAGAGAGGCCCTCTCCTACCTCCACATTAGAATAATTATTTGAATCATTCTGTTTTCTTCCTACTATTTTCTTTCAATGAAATTATCACAATTTGTAATCATATATTTATTTTTTAATATAACTATACTTATAGTTATTTAAAATATAAATTTTTATTTGCTCAAAATTTGCCTTCTGCACTAGTTGCAAGCTTACAGAGCTCAGGAATCATGTATATTTTATTCATCAGTGTAAATCCAGGGCATAGTAGAGTATCTGGCATATCGTGAGTTTTAAATAAATGTTTGTTGAAGGAATTAACTAAGAATTATAGTGAAGTAGAAGAAAGAAGGAGGAGGAGGAGAGAGAGGAGGAGAGCTGGAGGAAGAAGAAATTGGTGACTAATTTTTATGAGTTCTTACTGTGCACCAGCTACTCCATCTTCACAGCAAACCTCTCAGATCATTGAAGACAAAGAGGCCCAGGAGGTTAAGTAACATGCTTGTGCTTCTTGTCACACCCAAAGTAGCAGAATTGGATTTTGAATCCAGTTGGATTCTGACCCCAGTCTAGCCAGGTGTGCCCTATTCTGAATAGAATGATTGTGGCATTTTCCCTACCTACCCATCTCACTGACACCATCTTTTTCTAAGGCAGCTAGTATTTGTGAAAGTAGGCTTACATAAAAGTAATGGCATGAGGGGCTCCTGGGTGGCTCAGCTGGTTAAGTGTCCGACTTCAGCTCAGGTCATGAGCTCGTGCTTCGTGGGTTCAAGCCCCAGGTAGGGCTCTGTGCTGACAGCTCAGAGCCTGGAGCCAGCTTTGGATTCTGTGTCTCCCTCTCTCTCTGCCCCTCCCCTATTGTGCGCTCTCTCGCTCTCTCTGTCTCTCAAAAATAAACAAACATTAAAAAAATATTTAAGAAAAAGTAGTGGTATGATGTGTAGTTCACTGAGTCATGTGGAACAACTAGATATTTCAGGCACTAAATAGATTCAGTTTATTTTCTTAATTAAAAGTTATTCTGAAGGAAGCCTAATTTGCCAATGGCATTAATTGTTTTTCATGGGGTCCATGTATCTTCTGGGTCTGTGAGCTACACCCCTACTTGCCTAGTTATGTCAGATGACATTCTACTCAAAAGTTTTCTAAAGTTTCAAAATTATTGTGTGAACCACTGATATGATATAAAATCATTAAATCCATGTATTATCTTAAGCCATAGTGTTGCTCTATGCTTTAGTAGTAAAGTAACAAGCCAACATACTTCTCTCAATATCCTTCCCTTCTAATAAACTCGTTTGTTCCTGGACGTCCATATTATTTCTCCTTGCTTTACAGAAAAAGTGTTCCTAGTTTCCAAGATTAGTTCCATTGTCCTTGATTGAATTCATTCCTATTATTGATTGAGTTCATTAGTATCCTCTGTTCCATAATTGTTGTCCATAATTTATCACTCAATTTAAAACTAATTTCTTTATCTTCACTAGATTTTCTTTGGGCAACAAATATATCAAAGTCTCCCATATCTCAAATGTAAGCAAAATAACAAAAACTTATTCCCAGGCCTTCTCTGCCAAATTGACACCTCATATCTCTTCCTTATTAAAGTTTTTGAAAGACTGTTTTAAATTGTTGTCTCCATTTCTTAACCACCCATTAAAATGTTTTTTTTAATGGTTTCTTCCATATTTTACTGAAACTGCTGTTTCAGAGGTCATCAGTAATGTACTGTTTGCCATTTTTAGTCATTCTTCATGGGCCTCGGCTTCTCCAAGTTTCCTGCTGTATTCAACCACTGTTGGACACTCTTCATTCTTTAACCTTTCTGTTCCATTGATTTCCTGACATTATTCCTTACTAATTTTTATCACATTTCTTATATTCAGATCAATGAAGTAAGAAAGATTGTTTTCTTAATTTGAAATAATTATAATTTTCAGCCATTATCTTTCTCCTTATTAGTTTATATCGCTGTTTCTGCTTCATTTGATTAACCTTCAAAAAGGTATGTAATCTTTCCCTGTATTTCTGGTCTTAGGTCTTTTTATTGTTCAACACATATTATTTAATATCCTTTCCTGGTTTCTGGGCATTAACTATCAACTTTCCATGTTTTTTCCTGAAATTTTAACTCTGATTACCAAGTATTTGCATGATGGCTCAAAGCCAAATTAAACTTAATCCAGTAGAGCTGGTACTTCATCTTCCTGGTCACTCATACAAGGAACCATAGTTATCTTTGAAACTTTCATCGCCCTCACCCACACCACTGGTACATTACTAAGTTCTGTTTGTTCTGCCTGTTCAATGGTGCTTCATAAGTGTATTATTTATTTTCATTTGTTTCTACTGCAGGTAGTGATATCATCTCACACCCAGAGTATTCCAATAACTTTCTAATTGGTATCTGTCTTTAGCCTTCAATATACTACTCCACGTTTTATGCTCAATAAAAAACTTAGATGACTGCCTGTGGCCTATAAAATATAGTCACATCTTCTATTGTGGCATTCATAGGCTGCCAGAACTGATTTCAGTCTGCTTGTAGAGACTACCTCCCAATGCATTCTTCTATTAAGCTGGCTTTTAGCCATTTTTCTAAGTATACCATGTACTTTTATGCCCTCGTTCTCTTTGTCCTGATGAACTTGTAATACCTTTTCCCTACTTTCTTTCCTGTTGCTGAAAACCACTTAATCTTCAAAGGATTACATTAGTTTATTTCACTTTTCTTCATGATTGGTGGTCTCCCTTTCTATTTTGTAAATATTTCTAAAGCAGAAATAATTTTATTCCCAGTTGTGTCTTTCACTTCATCCCATACCACATGTGTAACACACAAACTCTTGTACACAGAGTGTTCATGAAAAATTTCTGGGGGGTTACTATGAAGTTATGAGATTCATAGACTCATGAAAGTCAGTTTGGCACTTCAGTGTCTCACTTTTTCATGCAGGAATTGTTTTACGTTGATCAAAGTGTAGTTTGGCAAAAAAGGGAGGGTTAGTCATTAAAAAGGCTCTATTCATCAGCTCTCTTTTCAAGAGCCTCTCTAAAGTGCTTGATATTCACATGTAAACTGGCCTTCACTGCTTAGGGCTCTTAACCTAGATCCTTCACCAAGACCATTTCTTTCAGACCATGGGATGCCTGGGTGGCTCAGTCCATTAAGCTCCAACTTTGGCTCAGGTCACGATCTCACAGTTTGTATATTTGATTCCCACATCCAACTCTTTGCTGTCACCAGAGAGCCCACTTTGGATTCTCTGTCCCCCTTTCTTGTTGCCCCTCTCCCACTGGTATTTGCTCTCACGTCCTCTCTCTGTCAAAAATAAATAATTAATTTAATGCTGCTGTAAACATCAGGGGACATGTACCTCTTTGGATTAGTATTTTTGTATTCTTTGGATAAATACCTAGTCGGGCAATTGAAAAGTAAAACTTTCTGTATCTGCACACATGCATTTTTAAAAAAGAAAAATGGTAGTTTACACTGAATTTGAATTTTTAGTTAACATATTTTTAACATCTTCCTACATCATTAATCTAATTACAGTGATTTACTCCAATTTATTTAGCGAATCCACAAATGGTCAGTATTTAAAATTTTTCTCATGTAAATTGTGTTGTGAAAATGGTGACTGAGAATTTAGTAGAGTATATTTGGGAGGACAAAAGCAGCAGGGAGAGAGGGAGGATTTGAGAGGGCACACTAAATCCTGGTCCTCCCAGGGCATATTTCTAGCTTCAATATCCTTGACTCACACTTCTACCAAAAAAGAAAAAATATATAAAATATATTCAGCCTGAACATTCAACTGATTTAAAGTTCTTTGATGATTCAAAGCACAGTTCCAGACATCAGAAATGAAATTTCAATCTGCGCCAGTTAAGTTGAATAACTGTATTTCATTATTAATATCAATAATATTTTATTCATTACACATACCAAAGAGATCAGAGTTCATTCATTCTTTCATTCATTAAACACAGCTATGACAGCCTTGCTGTGTCCCTAGAATGGGAGGAAAAGAGAGAAATGAATGTCATCACTTTTAGTGCATGAAGTAGGAAATGGAAGCAATTTGGGTGGTCAGGTGACACAGAGCAAATAACTTTTACAGTTTCTCTTTTAGTGCCCAGCTGGTCAGAATTTCTTTAGCTGGTCCTGCTATTTATTTGATAAGGCTGTTCTACTTTGTGTGCTCCAAACTGCCTTGTGTGTCTTGCCTCCACACCTTTGGTCTTATTCCTTCCTTGAAGAAAAGGAAAACTACATGCTGGCAGTGAAGACTCGACTACTTGTTAAATTTTCCCTGGTTCTCTTCTTGAGAATTTTTCAAACTACATTCCAAGGTTTGCTCTTTACATGGAATAGATATTTTGCAGGGGAAATAAAACAACTTATATGCTTAAAAAAATCTAACAACTCTTGGTAATCCTTATTTAAGTAATTTTGATGAGTTTCACAATGGTGGGATTTAAATACATTCATATGAGTAACATGGGGCTCCTCAAGCTAGATTTGGCCCCCCGTTTTACACATTCCTGGAACTTCATACTACTCATTTGTAGAATTATCTTAATTATAACTTAAATAATTATTTGATTCATCTTCCACCCACAGACTGTAAGGTTCTTGAAGTCAGAGACCATGTTCATCTTACTTCTATATTCCAAAGTGAAACAGTTTATGACACAAAGTAGGAAGTACACAATATAGGTTGAATGAATAAATAAGTGAATAGATCTTTAAGAGCAGGATAGAATATGTAGTATTTTTAAGATATATCTGACCAAGGAACCCTTCTTTTGTGGATTACTTATTAATATTTCATTGTATTTATTTTTCTACTTGGATCCCCTGCAGGCAATTCAAGTGCATAAAGTCGAAATTAAGGATATCATCTTGTATACAGTATCTCCTTGTCCTCTTTTGTTCTGTATGTCAGAAATGCTGTCACCGTTGTTGCAGGAGTCCACATAAAACTGGAGGATGATCCTTAACTTTTCTTATTCTCATTCATATTCCATCAGCTCCCAGCCCTTTTTCCTTCTACCCTCATTTTTTAGCCCTATTATTAAGACCCCAGGCCAAGCCAAGAAAATTTATCTCTGACAATAGTCTCATAACTGGTTTCCTTGCTACTCCACAATCACTTATTGCTGATAACACTTTTTATTATATTAATATCTTATTTAAATTTTTTGTGACTTTAAAAAAATTGTGTGGATCTCTGCTTACCTCTTGACTTTGCCGTTTTACTCCCTGAGTCACTCTACACTACTTGTATTGAATGTTTTGGTTCCCCCAAATCAGCATGATTTCAGGGCCATCATACAAGGTCTCACATCTGTGCACTGCATGATGCCAAGACTGTGCTGTGAGTGCAGCCTCCTCGAGTTGTGCAGCATGACTTCCCTACCTGATCACTAACTTTTTTTCTTTTTTATATCTTTTAATATCATGGAACCCTTTCTGACCCTTCTCCTTCTCCTGACTCTTATCTTGTGTTCTGGCCAGCCATTCTGCCTTCTGGGGTGTCTGTCATGACCACTTGATGATTGTTGGGCTGCCTTGTTTCATTTCTCCATACCTACTGACATTTCTTCTGCCACAGCACTTCTCACAGTCTTCCTTCCTTCCTTCCTTCCTTCCTTCCTTCCTTCCTTCCTTCCTTCCTTCCTTCTTTCCTTCCTTCCTTCCTTCCTAACTGAAAGAACTGTGGAAGCAAGACCTTTTGTAGTGCATTATAGTTGGATGTTCACCATCTGGCCTGTGTCTAGCAGGACCTGTATCCTCCTCAGGGTCTTTGTCTTTGCTATTTTCCTGGCCTACAGTGCTCTTTCTAGGTGTCCTGCAAACTCTCTCCTTTACTTCCTTCAGGTGTTTACTCAAGTATTACCTTCTTAGATCTCTGACTACATTATCATATCCCCTCCCCTGTCCCTGCTTATCTTCCTTTTTAATTTTATTTAGTCTCTCTAATGGACTATATATTGTGTCCATCCAGAATTCATATGCTGAAATCATAACCCCCAGTGTGATGGTATTAGGAGGTGGAACCTTTGGGAGGTAATTCATTCCTGATGGTGGAGCTCTCATGAATGGGATTAGTACCCTTCTAAGAAGAGACACAGGAGAGATCATCTCCCTCTTTCTGCCTTGTGAAGATACATTGAGAATATGGCCATCTGTAAATCAGTCAGAGGGCCTTTGCCAAGAACCTAGCCATGCCAGCACCCTAATCTCAGACTTCCAGCCTCCAGAACTATGAGAAATAAATATTTGTTGTTTAAGCCATCCATTCTACAGTATTCTGTTACAGCAGTTGGGACTGACTAAGATAATTTCCCTGTGGAGCTCACTGATATGGGAAAAGCTAAACTGTCAGGAGTCAGAGTAGCCAATTATGACAGTAAGCCAAAATGAAAGGTACAACTAAACTTTTAATCACGAACTCCTCTAGTATAAGCAAGAAGCCAAACTGGTGAAAACATGGATTCCCTCCTCTTCCAATTTCCCCATGGAAAGACACACTGGTCAAGGGGCAGGTAGATCAGCACAGATGTGGGGGATGTTTCATAGCTGAGGGAGAACTGAACAAAAGGTTCCTGCAGTTTTATAGATCTGAGAGATGATGGGAGGGAGAAAAAGACTAGGAGTGGACAGGTACTGAATACTGATTCAGAGTGGAGAAAAGTGTCTTTGAGTTTCCATAGTTCATTCCCATAAGGAGTTCTAGACAGAGGAGCCTGAAGAAAGCTTCAGCTGAAGACCCCATAATAGAGAAGCCTTGAAATGAAGGTGCTTGGGCCAAGGTATGTGGATATGCATAAAAGCATGGCTGGCCAAGAGGGCCTGGGACTTTGCAACTCCCTTCAGACTGCAGTGCACTGTCTGTACACTGGGTCTGATATGGTGAGAACAGCTTTTCCCCATGAGGCCTGACAGATAAAACCTATGATCAGGCCTGAAGAATCACACCTAGGTTTTAAAGCAGGAGCCAGACTCTTCAGTCTCCTTAGAAGTTACCACTCTTAACATGCTATATGCTACAGCTACCTGTTTTAATTATTTTCTGTATCTTTCCATGAGAACATGAGCTTCATGAGGGCAGGCAAATTTTCTTTTTGTTACTGTATTGCTAATTATACAAAAGTACTTGGCACATGACAAGTAACTAATAAATATTTGTTCATTGAATGAATTAGTTTTATTTCATATCTACATTTTTGTCTTCACAATTAAACTGTAAATTTCTCTGAGGATTGAGACCTTGCCACATGTTTTTTTCTTTATGTGTATTCTTCTCATTTACATTAGATAGTTTAGCTGTTAAAAAGTATTCTTCTCTAGGTTTGTTTGTAGTTTTTATCCTTCATCTTAAGATAACACTTTCGGGGGACCTGGGGACTCAGTTGGTTGAGCGTCGGATTCCTGATTTTAGCTCAGGTCATGATCTCATGGTTCGTGGGTTCAAGCCCCACATCAGGCTCTGTGCTGACAGTTCTGCCTTTCTGCCCTTCCCCAGGTTGCTCGCTCGTGCTCTCTCTCTCTCTCTCTCAAAAATAAATAAATGTTAAAAAAAGATAACACTTTAGAATTATATTTGCTAGGTCTAATCCCCCCTCTCCCCCCCTTTTTTTAATTTGAAATGTTTTAAAACAGGTTCTATATCTATCCAACTCTTCTCTTTTCCAAGTTAATTATCTCTATTTCCCTTAATTATTTATTCCATGACAGTGGAGTTAAGATGATTAATTTTATGTGTCAACTTGGCTAGGGCATGGCACTCAAATATTTGGTTTGCTTAAAGATATTTTTTATATGGTATTAACATTTCAGTCAGTAGGCTTTGAATAAAGCAGATTACCCTCCATAATGTGGGTAGGTTTTATCTATTCATTTGAAGGCCTTAAGAAAAAGACTGTACTTATCTAGGAAGAGGGAATTCTACCAGCAGACTGTCTTCAGACTTGAACTTTAACATAAACTCTTCCATGGATCTCTAGCTTGCCAGCACACTCTGCAAATTTTGGGTCTCCACAATTGCATGATTGCATTAGCCAATTTCTTAAAATCTCTCTCTCTCTCTATATATATATGTATATATATATATCTGGGTGTAAATATATACATCCTAGTGGTTCTGTTTTTCTGGAGAACTCTGACCAACACAAGAATACTATCTTTTCACCATCTTGTTTACTATCTTCTGGAACCACCACAATTTATCAGTGTCCCACTTAATATATAGCTCCCAAGCAGATACAGTGCTCTAAATATGTTCTTATCAGTGTAAGGTACATGAATATTTTTGACTTCCTTGCTAACTACCATCTTTGTGTAAATGCGATATAAGTGTGTATGACATTTGTTGGCTCATATTAAATCTCTCATTGATTAAAAAAATTGTCTAACTCTAGCATCTGTTTTGTTCTAGGAATTTTGTTGGAAGCTGTGAATATGGACCTACAAGGTATAGTCCCATTCCTCAAAGGACATGGATATTTCTTTGCTATTTATAATCTTTGCTATCTGTGTTTTTAAGGTTGACTTTTTAACCAAAAATAGTAGATTTTTTAATTTACCTTCTAGAATTCCTTCTTATTGAATTTGATCCATTGTTCCAACTCTTAAAATGAAAAAAAAAATACTGATGTTTCAATCATGATTCTATAATTCAGTATTTGATTATTTCTCAAAATTAATACACATCTTTTCTATGTCTTATCTATTTTTTAACTCAAAATTATGAATAAGTCTCACAACAGGTTCAAAAATGAGGCATGTAATTGTCATGGTTTGAGAATAATTGTTCAACTAACACATATCCACATAATGACAAACATTCTTTCCACATATATCTTGTCCAAAATGACATCAACAGAACGCTGCATTAAATGCCTCATTGAAATGCAGATTCACTATGTCTATATAATTTAATTAATTTGGTATAATTTATTCTTAGTGAATTAAAGTGGCTCTTGGTGATTACCACTTCCTTTTCTAGGTGTTCATGAGCCATCTGTCTAATTATATGTCTTGGAATTTTGCTGGTAATTGATGGAATGCTTTAAGATGTGTAATTTTGGTATGTACATTTTGATTTTACATAGAATTCAGTAAAATATATCATTTTTAGCATCTTTCTGTACCATTTTCTGTATCATTTTTTTCAGCATTTCTCCCAGTCAAAATGATCATTCATTGGGTTATAACTATATGGGGAATAGGGACTGTCTTGAGGTACCCAAGGGCAGGGATGCAACTGTATTTCAGAAATGAATCACATATTCGTCTACTTGAAGGGAACCCAGTAAGTTCTCTCCATCTGTTTCCTCTGTTTTTCTGTTCATGTCACCCTTTTTTCTTTTCTTTCCTTTTGTCTCCTTTTCTTTTCTTTTCTTTCTTTCTTTCTTTCTTTCTTTCTTTCTTTCTTTCTTTCTTTCTTTCTCTCTCTCTCTCTCTCTCTCTCCTTCCTTCCTTCCTTCCTTCCCTCCCCGTCTCTTTCTTTCTTTCCTTCTTTCCTTTTTCTAGTCCAGAAGTAGATAATGGCTACTATCAATGACTTTCAAATTTATATCCTCTGTGTCTCAATAAGTAGCCTATTTTAGATAGAAATCTCTTGTTCCATATTCAATGTAGGAGGTGTTTTTGTTTCTCTTGGTTAAGGTTTCCATGTCTGGATTAATCAGTGTTGTCAGGAGTTGGAGGTATATTGTATGAACATGACTACACTATTAATATGTGGATGACAGAAAGTAGGATGGAATTTCTAGAACTAGAGGTGATGTGCAGATAACTCAGTAGGTATCTAAATTACACATGGTGTGTCATTTAGGTATTCAAGAATCAGAATCAAGAGCAGCCTGGACACATAAAGCCTAGAATTGGAAATCCAGTATCTGAGACTACTCCTTGTCTTTCCTGGGATATCAGGTCTCTTATCTACATTATTCTCTATATGCATGTCTTATGGTCTTGCTGCTTTCATAATACTTGCATACTTTGGCTACTTATGGCTTTGGCTTATCTCCTTTGTAAGTGTCCAAATGGTTCATACTTGCCATGATGCTGATGCTGGCCTGACTTAAAATGACTCTTCAATTCTACTAATCTTTATCTGACTAGTTACTATTTCTGAATTTCTTAGTTTAGATTCTTTTTTTTCCTTAATGTTTATTCATTTTTGAGAGAAAGAGAGGGAGGGAGAGAGAGAGAGAAGAAGGAGAACAAGAGGGAGGGACAGAGAGAGAGAGGGGACAGAGGATCTAAATTGGGCTGTGGGCTCGAACTCAAGAACTGTGAGATTGTGACTTGAGTCAAAGCTGGGCGCTTAAATGACTGAGCCACCCAGGTGCCTCACTTAGTTTATATTCTTAAAGGGAGAGAATCTACTTAGTTACTAGTCAGTAACACACACACTAGTCAGATTGGCTCGTGTGTGTGTGTGTGTGTGTGTGTGTGTGTGTGTTTTATCTGCCCACTGCTGAGAAGGGTATAAATGCAGCGGAAGCATACTGACAGATGTTTTTGCTTATGCAGAATATAACATCACTGGACACTTAAATTTGCTTCTTATTATAGGTAAACTCATGTAGTATTTTTTATTTGCATTTGTTTTATACTTATTAGTATACAGATATATTTCCATACAGAATGTGAACATTAACTACATATGCTTATTAGCTTTTTGGTTAATATGAAATAATTATCATCAAGTACTAAAATTAACCATTTTTCTTTTTACTAAAAATGTTTTGCACATGGCTGACAGAACTTTTTATTATCTTGTTATCTTAATAACTCTATACTATATATTTCTGGACTCTACTTAGTCTCCTTGATCCTCAGTTTCCTCATCAGTAAAATAGATATAGAGACATCTCTATGTGAATGATTTAGCATCTTATATTCACATAAAGATGTTCACAATTATAATCCTTTCCCTTTCTCCTTCGTACAGTGCATGCAGGAACATGTATGTAGCTATGTTAGTTTCCTTTATATACTGTCGCCTTTTATTTCTATCTCATTGTAGATATTTATAATTTTCTTATCAGAATATATTTTTCAAATCTCCAATCCTTTTAAAAGACTGAAGTCATGGAATCACTCAGATCTCCTCTCTGAAATTTTTGAAATCTGCTTTCTAAAGTCCAAGGTACCTGTCAGACTGAACTGAGTGTTTCCTTTCTTGGCTATTTCAAGCACTAAGATGACAAGTTGACTTTCTCCCAAGGTTCCTGTCACTTGAATTTCATGAACTAGTTCTTTTTTTCTTTTTTCTTTTTTGGTCAAAGTTAAGTCCAGAGAAATAGTCCCTCATTCCTTTATCTACGGGCTGAGAGAAAATTTTTAGCAAAATGAGACTTCTAGCAGATGCCTGTTCATTGACATCTTAGCTAGAGCCTGCCTATCTCTAGTTCATTCTCACATTGAAATTATTTATGTCTCTCACACCTTTAACTGTTGCTATGGAATATTGCACTGTTTCTCAAATGGTGGTCTCAGAGGATGAAATTTCATAGACCATGAATTCTCTGTAGAAATTTAAAATTTTGTGTTTTATTTTAATACTAATCTAATACTTAATGTAATCACATTCTAGATTATTATTTCAATTACTATACTTGCATACATATTTATGATTTCATAGATGTTGAATGATCACCTAATGTGACATTATTTAATATTGTGCTGGTAAATAAGTAGGGCTGGCATATCTTAGTGGTCAAAATGAGAACAGTAATCTCTATAAATTGTTGCTGAATTATTCTGTCTGGTATAAACTCATAATTTCATATTTTTGCCAATTAAATTTTCAATTTACTGATATTTTCTTTTTTGAAAAGGCAACTTTTTAAAAATTCTAAGATAGTTAACGTATGGTGTTGTTAGTTTCAGGTGTACAATATCGTGATTCAACAATTCTATACATTACTCAGTGCTCAGCATGTGTATTCTTAATCCCCTTCATCTGTTTCACTCACCCATTTCTTTCATCAATATTTTATAGTTTTCAGAGGTCAGGTCTTTTACCTCCTTGGTTAAGTTTATTCCTAGGTATTTTATTATTTTTGATGCAATTGTAAATGGGATTTTTTTTTAAATTTCTCTTTTAGCTAGTTCATTATAGTGTATAGAAATACATCACATTTCTGTATATTGATTTTGTATCCTGAAACCTTACTGAATTCATTAATCAGTTCTAGTAATTTTTTGGTGGAGTCTTTAGTGTTTTCTTTACATAGTATCATGCCAATCAACAAATAGTGAAAGTTCTACTTCTTCCTTTCCAATTTGGGTTTCTTTTCTTTATTTTTGTTGTTTGCTTTCTGTGTCTAGGACTTTCATTACTGCGTTGAATAAAAGTGGTGAGAGTGGATATCTTTGTTTTGCTCCTGATCTTAGGGGAAGATCTCTCAGCTTTTCACTATTGAGTATGATGTTAGCTATGGATTTTTCATATATGGCCTTTTTTCTATTGAGGTATGGTCTTTCTAAATCTACTTTCTTGAGGGTTTTTATCATGAATGGATGTTGTGCTTTGTCAAATGCTTTTTCTGTATGGAAATGATCATAAGGTCTTTATCCTTTCTCTTGTTGAAGTGATGTATCATACTGATTGATTTGTGAATATTGAACCATGCTTGTATCCCACTTAATTGTGGTGAATAATTTTTTTAGTATATTGTTGGTCTTGGTTTGCTAATATCTTGTTAAGGACTTTTGCATCTGTTCATCTTCTTTCTCTTAGTGTCTTTATCTGGTTTTGATATTAGTTTAATGCTCTCCTCATAGAACGAATTGGGAAGCAGTCTTCCTCTTTTTTTTCAAATAGTTTGAGAAGAATATGTATTGGTTTTTTAAAATATTTGGTAAGATTCACCTTGGAGTCTGTCTGTTCCTAGACTTCTGTTTGTTAGGACTTGTTTTATTACTGATTCAATTTTATACTGGTAATCAGTCAGTTCAAATTTCCATTTCTTCCTGATTCAGTTTTGAGAGGCTATACATTTCCAGGAATGTATTTATTTCATCGAGGTTGTCCATATTGTTGGCATATCATTTTTCATAATACTCTCTTATTATCCTTTGTATTTCTGTGGTGTTGGTTGTTCTTTCTCCTCTGTCATTTCTGATTTTATTTGAATCCCCCCTCTTTCTCTTTTTCTCCTTTGATGAGCCTGGTTAAAGTTTCATCAATTTTGTTGCTTTTTTCAAAAAATTGAATCCTGGACTCATGGATCTGTCCTATTGTTTTTTAGTTCCAATTTGATTATTTCTGGTGAATCTTTATTATTTCCTTCCTTCTACTGATGGTGGGTTTTATTTGTTCTTCTTTTTCTATCTCTTTTAGGTGTAAGGGTAAGTTGTTTATATGAGATTTTTCTTCCTTCTTTAGGTAGGCCTGTATTGCTATAAACTTTCCTTTTAGAACAGATTTTGCCAAAGATTTGGGATCGTGTTATTTTCATTTGTCTCCATGTATTTTTTTTTTTTTTTAATTTTCTCTTTGATTGCTTGGTTGATGATTTCATTGTTTGGTAGCATGTTCTTTATTTAACCTCCATGTATTTGTGTTCTTTTTTTTTTTTTTTATTAAACTTTATAGTTTATTGTCAGGTTGGTTTCCATATAACACCCAGTGCTCTTCCCCACAAGTGACCTCCACCAAGACCATCACCCCGCTTTACCTTTTCCCCTTCCCCTTCCCCCCTCAGTTTGTTTTCAGGATTCAAGAGTCTCTCGTGTTTTTTCTCCCTCCCTCTCCGTAACTCTTTTTCCTCCTTCCCTTCCCCATTGTCCTCTATTGGGTTTCTCCTGTTAGACCTATGAGTGCGAACATATGGTATCTCTCCTTCTCCGCCTGACTTATTTTGCTGAGCATGACACCCTCGAGGTCCATCCACTTTGCTACAAATGGCCAGATTT
>CM053560.1:66171442-66206978 GCA_028646485.1 Cryptoprocta ferox | reverse complement strand
GGCTCCTTCCCCTGCACCACCGGGACCGCCCGTCCCCTAATTTCCCAGATCACAGTCACTCACTCAGGCATCTTTGAGGTTGTCTTCTTTCTGGCATCTGTTTCTTCTTCCCCCCACTTGCAAATCCAAGTTTTATCCCTTCAGTCCTTCTCAGTTCAATCCATACGGGCGTGCGCGGATTACAGAGCTCCCTGCTCTTTAGCCATCTTGTCCTCCTCCCCCCTGTGTTCTTTCCAGACTGTGTGTGTGTGTGTGTGTGTGTGTGTGTGTGTGTGTGTTTGTGGTTTGTTTCTAGTTTCATAGCATTGTGGTCAGGAAAGATACATGGTATCACTTCAGTCTTTTTGAATTTGTGGTGACTTGTTTTGTGGTCTAACATGTGATGTATTCTGGAGAATGTTCTATGTGCACTTGAAAATAATGTGTATTCTGCTGTTTTAAGATTGAATGTTTTGAATATGTTAGATCTGTTTGGTCTAGTCATTCAAAGCCACTGTTTCCTTATGAACTTCTGCTGGGATGATTTTTCTATTCATATAACTGGGGTGTTGAAGTCACCTACTATTATTGTATTACTATTGTTATTTCTTTTGTGTATGTTAAGAGCTGCTTTATGTATTTGGGTACTTCATGTTGGGTACATAAATATTTATAATTGTTATATCTTCTTGTTGGATTGTTCTATTTATGATTATGTAGTGTCCTCTGTCTCTTGTTACAGCCTTTATTTTATGTTTTGTCTGATATAAGTATTGCTACCCTGGGTTTCTTTTCACTTCCATTGGCATGATAAATGCTTTTCCATCCTTTTGTTTTATTTATTTTTCTTTCTCATCCTTTTGTTTTCAATTTGCATGTGTTTTTAAGTTTCAAATGAGTGTCTTAGGTAGCATATAGATAGGTCTTGCTTTTTGTAACCATCCCATCACCCTATGTCTTTCATTGGAGCATTTGGTCCATTTATATTCAGAGTAGTTATTGACAGGTATATACTTACTGCCACTTTGTTACTTGTTTTATGTTTTTTTTTTGTTAGTTTTCCTCTATGGTTCCTTCTTTTATGCTCTTCTTCATGGTTGGCTGGCTTTCTTTAGTGATAAACTTGAATTCATTTCTCTTTAATTTTTGCATATACATAATCAGTTTTTGATATATGGTTACCATTAGTTTATATATAACATCATATGCATATAGCAGTATATATTAAGTTGATGATCACTTAAATATGAACCCATTATTTACTCCTTCCCCCCCCCCCCATTTTAGGTATATACATCCTTTTATTTTGTGAATCCTTTGATTTTATAGATATACTTCACTCTACTGCTTTTGTTCTTCCTGCTTTTCTTACTCCTACTTATGATCTTTCCTTTCCACTCAAGGAGTCCCCTTTAACATTTTTTTACAGGGCTGGTTTGCTGATGATGAATTCCTCTAACTTTTGTTTGTCTGGGAAACTCGTTTCTCCTTCTATTCTGATTGATAGTCTTGTTGGGTAGAGTATTCTTGGTTGCTGGTTTTTTTTCTTTCAACACTTTGAATATATCATGACACTCCTTTCTGGCCTGCAGAGTGTTTGCTGAAAAATCAAAGTATCAGTGTTTGCTGATACTCTTATATATAACTGTTTTCTTTTCTCTTACTGTCTTTAAAATTCTTTGTCTCTACTCTTTGCCATTTTAATTACTGTGTGTCTTGATGTGCACCTCTTTAGGTTGATTTTGTTGAGGGTTCTTTGTGCCTTGTGGATCTGGATTTCTGTTTCCTTTCTCAGATTCAGGACATTTTCAGCTTTTACTTTTTGAAGGAACTTGTCTGCCTACTTTTTCTCTTTCTTTTTCTTCTGGGATCCCTGTAATACAAATGTCATTGTGCTTGTTGGTGTCACTGAGTTCCCTACGTCTATTTTCATTTATTATTATTATTTTTCTCTCACCTGTTCAGCTTGATTGCTTTCCATTACCCTGTCCTCCAGGTCACTGATCCATTCTTCTGATTCCTCTAGTCTACTGTTTATTCCCTTTAGTGTATTGTTAATTTCAGTTATTTAGTTTTTTTTAACTCTTATTTCTTTGTTTTCTATCTCTTTGTTGAGCTTCTCATTGAGGTGCCCCACTCTTTTCTTAAATCCAGTGAGTATCTTTATCACCATTAAATTCTCTGTCACTCATATTACTTACCTTTATTTCATTTAGCTCTCTTGCTGTGATTTTGTCCTGTTCTTTCACATGTGACAGATTTCTCTGTCTTCTCATTTTATCTAATTCTCTGTGTCTGTTTCCCTGTGTTAGGAAAATCAGTTACATCTCCAGTTCTTGAAAGTAAGGACTTTATGAAGAAGAGGCCCTGTGGTGGTATCTCCAATGCATGTTTTGTTGGCTCAGCCACTTTTGCCTTCTGTCCAGTTGTCTGCAATGGCTCTCTTTGCCTTTTGTGGGCAGAGTTTGGTCATTGTGGTGTTAGTCGGCCAGTCTGGGGCTACCTTGGGTTGAGTTTAATGAGACTAGGCATTTGCCAGTGGTGCAAGCCACTCTCCCTGTGTTGTACCCCTGAGAAGCCCTCATTGGTGGGAGGGGTCTGTAGTTAGACCAGATGTTTGCTCCAGCTCCCTGCTGGGGTCAGAATTGAACTGGTGTGTGTCATTATCTTCCTGTCTCCCTGATGCAAGAGTCACTTTGTAGTGGTGCTGGCCCCTGTCAGGGCTGCTTGCACACTGCCAGGCTGTAGCACTGTTTTGGATGGGTTCCTGCCAAAGCCTAATGCAGGGGGCAGGTCTGCAGAAGAATGTGGGGCAAGGTTTGCAATGCCAGCAAGGTCTGTGCTTGTCAGCTCTTGGATGGGACCTAAAGTCATCTGGAAAACTCTTGCAGAGGCTATCTAAGTTGGTGGAGGGGGATTCACAGATGTGCATGGGTTGGGGGGTGGAACACACTATTAATAAGCTAGGTTGAGAGTATTGTGCTGAACTGGTTGTTGCAAGTGTCTTTGTATCTAGGCTGGGGGCTAGGGAGGGAAATGTGTCCTATTAGCTCTTTTGGTTTGGAGAAATCTCCTAAAGATGTCTGACCCTACAGCACATGCTCTGAGATAAATAAATCTCCTTACTGTGTATCTGAGGGAGTTTTCAAACTGCTGCTTCTATGCTACATCTAAGTGGGATATTTTTGTTGTACTGTCTCTTTAAGAGTGGGACTCAGTTTCCTATGGCCCTCTAGTTCTCCCAGCAGTTGAGTCTGCTGATTTTTAAAGTTCTAGGTGTTAAGCTTCACTGATTGTTGAGCCCCTCTGTTTTTCAAAGCTAAATGTTATGAGAATTCCTCTACTCTGTGTATGGGGTGCCTGGCCAGAGTATCTGCTTCTCTCTCCTTTCTGAGCCTGTGCTATCCTTCCTTCCTGTGGACAGTCCCTTGGATCCATTTGTCTTCCCGATGTGTCTTCACCATTTCTTCACTCTTTGATTAGCCTCATTTCTACATTTAGCTGTGGAGAGTCTATTATGTCAGGCTTTGGTTCATTTTCTGGTTTATTTACACTGATATCAGTGTTATTTAGTTGTATCTATGGAAGGAGGTGAGTTTACGATCTTCCTACTTTGCTAGCTTCCTCAGAAATCCCCTACTTAGTGAAAGATATTTTCATCGAATAAGAATTTAGTTTCCTAAGTTATTACTTAGATTAAAACATTGATTTGGCTTGACACAAAAGACAGAATAGTACTAGTTTAGTTGTTACTGGCTAGTAAGAGAAGAATAGAAAAAGAATGCAGCCTCATCAAATGAAGGCCATGCTGTTCTGTGGGAAAAAGGTCATAGAGTTTGGGGAGAAAAAGTGGAGGAAGAGTTGAATCATTACATGGTACACATAAAATAGCCTAAAGCATAACAGTACATTTCATATATACCTTGCTTTTATTTAAGAAAAACAAATATTCCATTAAGTAATATTGAATGTTGGTGGTCTATTGGCCATTATTCTAATTTAGACTATACTTTACACATTTAATTTTATTATTTTTTAAGAGGGTGAGCAGAGAGAGAGACAGAGAAAATCCTAAGCAAGCTCCATGGCCAGTGTAAAGCCCAATGCAGGGCTCAATCCCATGACTCCAGGATCATCACCTGAGCTGAAATCAAGAGTCCAATACTCAACTGACTGAGCCATGCAGCACCCTAATATATTTTAACTTTGTGCTAGAGTTGGGATAGGTGTTGGGACTTCAATGGTGAGAATGAGGAATTCTTGTTCCTATGTTAGTGGAGCTTTCTGGGAAAAGTCAGGTATATCACTGAAGCCCGATGACTACTGCTGTGCTGCTTTGAAGCCTTTGAGATACAGTGGTGTGTCATGAGATGACAGGTGAATGAAGCAACAACCTTTCCATTCCTCTCCCACCACTTATACAGCTGCTCTGCATTAAGTAGATGAACATCAAACTTTTATGTTACTAGTCAAGGGTTAAAACAGAAATATAGCTGCCTCTGAGTATATGTTTATTTAAGAAAAAGTCTTCAAGCAGCCTGGGTATCTGTGTGGATGGTCTCAGATTGTGTGTGAGAATATGTGGGAAGAAGGTCAGGCTAAGGTTAATAAGTAAAAGATTTAGGAAGAGAAAGAAGAGGAGAAAAAAAAGAGAAGAAAGAAAAGAGGAAGATGAGAGAGAAAGGAGTGAAAAATAGAAAGAATGCAAATTCCAATGAAATTGAGATTAATAGTTAAAATAATTCTAAGACTACAAAATTAGTAATTTAACCAAGATGGTATATATATTTGATTATTTAACCAAAATGGTTTATACATTTCATTATTTTCTAATATTTTATTTTCTTTCAACACTTTTTTCTGTAAATGAATAACATGCTCTAGTAATTTATTTTAAAGCCAGAAATATTTAGATTATGAGATAATAATTACATTTTATGGTATGAACAGATAGTTAAAATTTCAAAAGAGGCATGCATTTGGTAATAAAGTTAAATACAACGGCAACAATTTTGAAGCTGAATATGTGAAACTTATCATCAGAAAAGCAGATTCCAAAAGATATCAATTTATTCTTTATTCTAATAATAGGGTAATATATTTTAAAAATGTTGTTTAACTTTACAGGTACTCATAAACAAAGTTAAAATAAGATATATTTCATCTAACGCACTGGAAAATGTACAAGGAGAAAAAAGTTCGTTTAGAAGAAATTAACTGATATAGAATAATACAATAATAAATATGAATGAGATAAATTTTTCTTATTAAGTAATTGTAATTTAAGTCAAATATTTTTAAAAAACATACATTTACATGAAATGCTTGAAAACTGATTAAACATATAATTACATTAAAAATGTTTAATAACAATCATGAAATTGTACTAGTAGTATAATATCAAACTAGTTAGATGATTTGATTTGGCTGAGGTTTAAATCAAAGGAGTTGCTGAAATATGAATGAGTGTTAAAACATTCTGACAAAGTACTAATATGTAAAAGCTAACTAAAATAAGCTCAAACCAGAAAATCTATGATAAACATAAAGAATGCCTTTGAAAAAGACAAGCACAAAAATTGTATAACACAAGTATAATAAAATAAACAAGAAATTTAAATGTTGTATTACAAATAATTTCTCAAATCTGTAGAGAGAATCTTGATTTTGGAAGAGTTAACTATCTTAAAATATCATTAATATGTGTCTGTTTATAATGTGCTCACAATATAAATTAAATTTAATTTGAATTTGTGATCTACATCGGTCAAATAATTTGGAGATACATAGCCCACAATATCAGACTCTAGGAGATCCACAATAAGCATCATTTTAAAAGTCCTGAAGTTTTTTTCACTTGTGAGGCTCACCTAATATATCTTAATATTTTTTCCAGACTTATTTGATCATGGAATATTTTCCACATAATAATAATATTGTATTAAATTGCCATGTAACTAAAACTATACTGATACAACCTGGGCAAGTGCTGTGCTATAGAAAAAGTTGGTAGGTACTGTCACTAATTTTTTTTTTCTTGGAAGAGATAGCTAATGAGATATAAAATGACTGGATTTTGGAATGACTCATTATTGCCTTGATGAGAATGTTACCTACCTGAGAAAAATCTATTGTACCTAAGAAGGGAGTTCCATGCATGGCCTCTTATAAAATCAATATCATTTCCATATAACAACAAGAAACCATTAGAAAATTTGATAAACATTCTATTCATGATATTACTGAAATGAATTAAACTTAATGAAACATTTTGTTGGATGCTCCATTAAAATAAAGAAAAATTTTGCAAAACTGTAAAGACATTTTAAACAAAACCTCACTAAATGTAGTGACATGAGTTAGAATAAATTTCTAGAATCCTATTCTAAATTTTCTTAGCTCACTTTCTTAGTTAAAAAGACCTCTTTTAACATGAGGCATTTAAGGAAAAGATACTCAGCAGAGTAAGGCTAACATCCCTCCAGTTTTTCCTACCAGAAGAGAATGATTCATCATTCATTGCAATCAGTCAGAGGAGTAAGGGTCTAATTATATTCTGAATTACTTTACCCCTCTTAGGGACACAAGTTCAATAATTCAAACCTTTTTTTTTTAAAGCTAGCTTGTACTGCTTAGTAAAATTGGTCCTTGATTTATAATATATTTTGAGCTTATACATTATATTTCCTAAAACTTCCATAGGCAATATGGGCTTTTTGTTTCTTGTTTTATTAAAATGAGAAAAATCATAGTAATATATTGCAGAGGAACTCCTTAGTAAATAGAGTCATTATTGCCTTCTTGTTATTTATTTCACCAAAGTTAAATAACTTAAAAATCACTAATAATTTTAATCAAAACTCAAATGTAAATTTTTGTGAGGAAAGCTTGATAACATGATTATATTTTACCCTTTGGAGAATAATTACAGTAGAATAACCAAAGAAACATTGAAATATAAAGATATTTAAATGCATAATTAAAAATATACAAACAGAACAAGCATGTCAGTGAAAACAATAGTGCATGATTTCATGGCACCATGTATATAAAGAACTTATTGTATAATAATATTGACTTCTCAAGCAACATAGATTAAAAGGTAAAATATTCAATAAATGATGGATCCACTTGTTAGCCATTTGGAAAAAAGCACCTCTAAACACTTCATCTCTTTATTATAAAAATTAAAGTTAAACAAGTACAAATGACTTTCAATAAGAGTATAGTCCATGATATAATATTGTCATTATCTTACAGGTTAATATGTTCACTTGTCTTACAGTTGACAGTTTGCTTTGTAGAGAGCATTTGTCAAATAAATACACATGTACACACAGCAGTGGAACATGGCAGTTCCAGTAGTATTCATGCTTGGACAATTTTACATTGAAGTTATGTGCAAGCTTGCATCTAAAATATTCATATGTGAACCATAACATTTCTAATCAATGATCACATTCATAAGATCTTCATTTACATAGTTTATTGTGAAGGTTGACAATAGATGGGCTAACTTAGCTACACAAATCCATCACTGGTGTTTCAGTGATTTAATATTTTTGCCTATGTAACAAAACTCTATGTATCTAATTAAACAAGTAATTTAAACCTCACAAGCTTCAGTGTCCTCATACATAAAATGCAAACAATAAAACCTTTCTCATTGGGATTAAATAAGTCTGCATGTATAAAATAAACTAGCATGGAGTAGGCATTTAAAATATGAATTTTCTTCTATTTCTCTCTTCCCTGAATGGTCCGCCCTCTCCCTCTGAATGCCTCGTTTAAAGTAATAGATTACTTTATCTGAGACTGTTTCATGAAAATAATGGATTTTAATTTTTGATATGGGACAAATGGAAGTTAATTCATAATCTTTTTCTCTTTAGATATTAACCTATTATAACAATTAACTCAAAGAATTAACATAAACAACTACAATTTATGCAATACAGCAAGAGAAAGCCACAAATCTAACACCCTACTTCAGTTATCTGTGGTGCTGGCTCTCACCTTGAATGCTCTAGGTTACTGTGATGAATATGGTATGTACCACATTGAAGGTTCAAGAGTCAGAAAATTTTCATTGTTTCTGTGTTCTCAGTTTGGTTTTGTTAAGCCAGAGCTATGAAAACTATCCAATCATTATTGTCTAAAGATCTTGTTCAGTTTCTTAAAAGTGCTGCCTTCTGCAGTACTCTTCTAGCGCTGTCACTCTCCTCAATTTATCTGCCTAAATCCTACTCAATCTTAATTTCTTAATTTAGACATTATTTTCCAAGAACTCTTGTGATTCTGCCAAACCAAGGTAATATATTTACCCTTTTCATGTACTTCCATAGCATCCTGAGCTTCCCCTTCCCACACATTTCTCAAATTGTATTGAAATTACTTTCCTCATGTATCTAAATTGAGTACTAGATATAAGCTCCCTGAGAGCTGGGACCTGCAATATTGTAGCATTGTCCCCTTACTGCTGTGCATGTTTCATGGCACAATGTAGGTATTCAACTCATATTTTTTGAATTGAGGCTCATTAGGAAAAGAAAAGGGATTCAAATGGGTTTTATTCTAATATAAAATCTGGAAAGATAAATATATGTAAATCTAAATTATAAAGTCACTTCAGTCCTTCAGAGCCTACTAGGTCTTTTAAACTATTTTAACACATTAAATTTATTCTCTGTAGTGAGCATTTGATGTTTTGAAGAAATCTAAGTGATATCTTGTGAAAAACTTCACTACTATGTAAATGTTTAATGGACAATTTTATTACCAGCAAACTTACCAACTTGTGATACTTGGAATCAAATCCTAGACCAGCTTACCATCACTTACAAATAGTCAGGAGACTCAAGTATTAAGTTTTCATGCTTTGAGCAGTAGAAATTAGCATAGGAGACTGAAACCAAACAAACCAGTAATGGACAGAGGTGGAGTATAATCTGTCAAGAAGCTATGTGCTGGAAACAGTAGTGTTGAAAGGCTAATTGCAATTTTTAGATCTTTGCTGAGCAAAACCTTGTCTTTAATGGATATTTGATTGCTTGCAGAGCAAATGATTTTTAGCTATCCAAAACATCAGTGCATTTGATTCCTGATCTAGGAAACAAAAACCACTGTATTCAAACACATTTTAGCAATTAAGTGATTGTGATGATTCAAGAAGGGATATTAAGGGAAATTAGAAGAATACCCTGTATTACCACTGAACTTTAGGTTCATGGATTAGTAGTCTTAATCACCTTGTGTTTTATTCATGTAGGGAATAAATTATTGAAATATTGAGCTAATTTTGTAAGTCTTTTTTTGCTGTTAGAGTTGACATACCAGTTTTAGGCAATTGTATTTAAAAACTTACTATGAGCAGTATGTTTTTCTTACTGCAATTGCCGTTTCCTGGGTGATTGGAATTTGTAAAGATAAGTGGTAAACTTACACACCGATTTCTTTTAAATATATTTAACCAGTACCTATACTCTTCATTTGATTCTTCTATATTGAAGCAATTTGTCACTAAAATATTGAGGCAAAATGATGAAATTGATGAATATAGAGCTGAAAGAAACTACCAAAAACTAAATATTTAAGATTATAACATCAATTAAAGAAGGAAATGACTAAGTGATCAGGCAAGTTCAGCATCTCTCAGGTACAACTGCCGGTTCATTAGTAATCTATTAATCATGAGTTGTATATTAGTAAGTTATTATCTGTAAAAGAAAATCCTACCTTTTTCATTGTTGATCACTTTTATTGGTATTCAGTGGTTACTGAAATTGTGTTTTAGAGAAAAATGTGGGATGTAGTTCTTGAAAGAAAAAATGCAACAGAAGATTTTTGTTATGCCTTTAGAAGCTTGTAATCTAATTAGGAACATTTAAATTATTGAAACCGATTTTCCATTACTATGGATTATTGCAGATTACTCTAGTATTATGCCACTTAACAGCTGAAGAAAGGATAAATAGAATAGAAACAGTCAGGTGGGATCAAGAATGAAAGGCTTTCTAAAGAAGATGAGGTTTACACTATGTATAGTAGATAATATACTTTCAGTTGCAAGTAATAGAAAACTCAAGTCCAACCTGCTTAAAAAAATAAAGAGGATTTACTGGCTCCTGTAACAGAAGAATTCAGAGGTAGATTTGGTTTCTGAAAAGGACTGATCCTGTAGTACATAATGTCATCAAGATCTGGCTCCATTCCTTTGCAATATTTTGGCTTTGCCCTCCTCAGCATCTTGACATTCTATTCCGGCACCCTTCTTTTGGTGCCTAAAACACTGATTTCAGAATTCCAGGCCTTATATACTCATCCCCCTTGCCAGAGGATGAGTTATCCTGGAATGAGGTCCTAAATTCTCAGAGTACCTTTGAATCTCTGAACCAATTACTGTGACTGGGGAGGATGGAATGCACATGCTCCATCACTGCCATTGAGAACAAAATTAAATTTATCAGAAACACCTGTATCTCAAAGAAAAACAAGGGGCTGTTATGAAGGGAAAATGGGAAATAATTGGTGAGAAGGCAACCAACAAACATTGGCTGGATGTGAATTTTAAAGAAATGAAGAACATACACTTATAGAGAAGATAGGGTTGGATTCCAAACAGAAGGAGTAATTGTGGCAGTCAGCAAGTTGTTGATTATGGAGATTTATGAAGATTACCTTAACTAGCATAGAAAGAAATAGTGGGATATTTTTTAATTATATGATAGGAAATTTGGGATGTTCTTGAAGACTAGCTTAAGGATGTTAATTTTAGAAGTATATCATATGATGGGTACCTTTGTGTATAAGTTGCCTGAGCTGAAACTAATTAGTCTCTCTCTCCAACCACCCTCCATGCATATGGCAGCCAGAAAAAGTGATATGTCAAAAATGCAAGTAAAATTACTAGCATAAGTGTTTTAGTTATGTATGAGAAAAGCAATAGTCTTAGGGAAGGATGAAGTTACCTGAGTGAAGAATTCATGGATTAAGAGATGAAGTATAGCTTTTCTTGGTATGAATTTGTATTGATAGTTAAGTAATATGTGCACATTCCTTAACCACCACTAAAGAAAATGCCATGGAACTGATCTCAACTTGGCATAGCTATGTACAGTTGGGGTTTTTGATGTTTCATAATTGGTGATATTTTAAAGGGTGAATTATATAGAATTTGCTGATGTTAGATTTTGTATTCCAGTGTCATCATTTTAAAACCAAATAATAGTATACTTCTGCAAAAGGTAGAAGGGCTTTGGTTAAGGGGAATGTATGTTCTCCCTGTCTAGCATCTAAGAGGGTCTCCTAAAATAGAGAATAAGATCTAAGGAGACAAAACTTAGACCCTGTTGAAGGGGGAAAAAAAAGTCCTCTTGTTTTGTCACTGTGATTGTTCCACTTTGATTAGGAACTATAAATATGCTTAAAGTAATCCCAGTATTGGGAGTAAGCTGGTTCTTAACTCGTGACGGCATTGGAGATGGATGGGGAGAAGACCTGGTGAAGACTGTCGAGAAAGACTTTTAACCTCTTGGCTCTGACTGTAGTGACATCTTGTAGCCCTTATAAGTAATTCATTATATTATACTTGCCTTCCATTTTACTCAAATGTTTAGTAAAATAGATGTATTTTAAATGTATAGTTTGGTCTTTGCTGAACTACAGAAAATTGGAATCGGCTTATACTAGGCCTGGAATGGAGTAGCCCAAGGGATTGTTCTGACTTTGCCCTTGATGCCAGAGCAGTGTGATAGTGGTGGTTCCCCACTGTGGAGAGCTGTGAAAAATGGAGCCATTGTCTTAGAGGGATCAGTAGCAGTAATGGCAGTGGTGAGGCTACCTGGTGGGGAGGCTAGAGGGAAAGAAATATCCTTAAGTACATTAAGGTACCATGGGAATATTGTGGAGTAGAAACAAGGGGACTCTCATAAGTAGCTGGGAACATTCTGATGGAGGTTATTAAACAAGAATGGAAATTAATAGTGTATTCAAAGGCTGGTGGGGTCAAGAACATTTTGCCAATATAGGGAGCCAGGATAATAATGATGTAAGAATAGTAAAGGAAGAACATCATACAATACAATTAACCATATATAAGGTAGATTGGGGGGAAATAAACTAAAGAGCAGGAGAATCAGTGGAAGAATGAATGAGAAATATATCATTTTAATGAATTTTAAATTCCTCTATTTCAGAAGAATCTGCAAAAATGGGGTTGACTAAAATGTGTGTTGTGCATGAAAAGAGTTGATTCTAGAGAAGAAAAAGAAATGAGAGAATGGGCTCTGAGTTTCTAGTTATCTTTTTCTTTTGTTGCCCACACATTTCAGTCTAGATCTGAAAGTGCCATAAAGTCTTCCCTTTCAAGAACACTGCCATTATTCTCAAATACCCCCTTTCATATTGCCTTTACTTTGCCTAGGAGCAGAGTTCAGTCAGAAAAACAAACCTGAATGTTTCCTTACGCCAGTACGAAATTATGTTTGTAATTCCTTTACACTGTAGAAGTAATTTTAGGCAACATATAGAGTATCCAACATTATTTTTGTCCACATTTGTATTTCTATATGTAAGATAAATACAGGCATCATAAATCATATTTCTAAATGCTATGTTATGTCTTTCTTAACATGAAATAAAAACCTAAATAAAGCAATAAATGATTCCTCTGGAATGATTAAATTTGATTCCAAAAAGGTGTGTGTGTGTGTGTGTGTGTTAATGTGTGTGGTAAGTGTGTCTTGTGTGTTTTTTCGTAAGTACTATGCTGAACCAGAGAGATTACTGAAGAGTTGGGTGGGCTTGCTATGACAAGCAGACAGCAGTTTGACATGTGGCGAGAGGTTTAATATCAACAATTACTTTTGACAAATTTTGAATCGCTCCTTAATTTACAGCTATCCATGTGCTTCATTAGCTAAAGAATATTTAACTCCAATTTCAGGGATCATTTTCAGTTTTAGTAATTATAGTCATTCTATGATTTAATTTTGATCATTTATCTGTGGGCCCATGTTACAGAAAAATGGATAAAATATTGTGTGTAATTATAGTAAATTGACTTTTAAATAATTTAATCACAATAGAAAATTAAAATATATTTTCAAATAGGAGAGGTTTGTTTTTTAATTAGCATGAAAATATTTAAAAATATTAACCAAAAGCTATTATTTCAAATAACATTCTCCTTTCAAATTATACTTCTTTAAAATGTTTGTTTTTTTTTTTGCTAAAATACCTTTATTAAAGATATAATCTTAAAATTCTTTAAGTTGTTGAATGATGTTAGGTAAGTTGTGGGTTTCTTATTTTATCTAATGTGAAAGTGTGATAAAAGATCTTTCAAAGTACTTAAACTTTAAATTGTGTGTAAACATTTATTTGAACAGATTGATGAAACTTTATACTCATAAATATAGCTCTTTTAAGAAACGAATTTGAAGATTTCTTTTGCTAAATCCTTTTGTATTTACCAGGTTTGGTAGGAAAAACTCAATAAAAGCAAACACTATTTACAAGTTTCACATAAAACTTGGTAGCATAGTTGCTGGTTTAGTTGTTCTCTCCTCTCCTCCTTTCCACTCCCCTCTCTTCCACTCCTATCCTTTCTTCTTGCCTCCCTCCTCTTTACATTAATTGAAAATCTCCATTGCTATTGGGAAATAAAAATGCTAGTCACAGTGTTATAGTTAAGAGGTATCTTAGGTATCTACAGTTTTATAGTGGAAATGATGAGATGCATGGATGGCATTTTCCTTGAGGGCATGGGGCCTGTTTTATGTATTACATGCCCTGTGCTAACATAGTAGAACATAATGAGCACCTTCATTATAAACTCCAGTAAAATAACCATAAAAAATGATCCTGAGTTTTGATTGCTAGTTTATGCTTATAATAAAGTTTAGGACTTTTAGATTCCTTGATTAGTTACTTTCATAGTCTTTTCCTTGGCCATTCAGTTTAGTTATGATACCAATTATTTCTAGAGGCTTTCTATTAACAATTGTTTCTTTTTAAAAATATAACCTTGGAGTTTCCTAGACCTTGGCATCTAGAAATAAATTTCAAAATTTTGAAATGGTCTTTAGCTTTCTTTCTTTTTTTAAGTTCAATTTTAAAGTGGATTTCAATTTTTCCCTATGATAGAAGACCAATTAAATTGTTTGTGAAAATCCATCATTAAATGTTTCTTTGAGTATCATATTTTCTTTTATACTGATTTTGGATGAGAGACCGGACATAGTACCTATGTGTGGATAGCTTAGAGGGAAGGGGAGAGTTCCATAGTCTTGTTGATCCTCCTTTTCAGAGAGATAAATCATTTCTGTATTAAACTTCTAAGTATTATTACTGACATTTGCTATTCTAATGGGCTGCCATCAGATTTTGGCAAGAGTTTTTATTTTCCTTTTTATATTTCCTTTTATATTTATCATATTCCCATATGATTCTAGATAAAATCATAATTTGTTTAGATATTAAAATATAAACTTATTTCTGTAGATACCTGATAATGAATAAAATATTTACTTTCCAAAGCCTATTTTGTTCTTTGCTTTGCTGGAACAAACATCCAGGCACTGAGTCAATGCAAACTATAAAAATGTACTCCTTTTCCTTAAGTATTAATAATAGGGAATGATTTGTATTAAAAATCAGCTCACAAATTAATGTAGTTGACATGTTCATCACTTGCCTTCTATGAAATCAGTTTTCTAGTAATCTAGGAAGTTTGGGCCATGTTTGACAATCTGGAAGCAAGTTTGATCATCTAATTCCACATTTAAAACATTAGAAACATTTTCACTTAAAATTTAAGATATTTGTATTGATAGTTTATTCCGAAGGTGTAGATTTAAAGGTTGCTGAGTTATGTCCATTTGTTATTTCTTTAATGGAAATTCTCAGTACAAGGAAAGTAATGATTGGGAATTTTTTTCTTTTAGAGCCTGAGTGAATAACACACATGATTATTTTGAAAGGGCTTGGGACATCAAGACTGTCAAATACTTGGCATTCAAATTTAGGGTCATTAGTATTGAAAACATTTAAAGAACGTGAATGATTCTGAAAGATGTAGACTTGTAAATGCTGAAGGAAGAAGAGTTTCTATAATTCACAATCAGGAGGGTTAACATTGTCACAGCCAATATAATTATCAATATGAGATTTGGGCAAATCTTATTTATGAGAACAAAGTCACAAAAGCAATGATTGAATATTCAGCTAAGAAAAGTTTGGAGTTAGGAATTATCTTAATTCACGTTATCTAAGCAATAGTCAAAATATGCACCTCCAAAAAATCAGTTAAATTTTTACTGACTTTTACATTTCAGATTTTTTGGCAATGTAGTAAAACATTCAGGGAATTATCATGTGAATTTATAAATAGTGCCTGCACTGTTTCAAGGCAGGGAAGTTGGCAGAATTGTAACAGGTACTATGCAAAACTTTTAAATATATTTTGTATACTTGAAAAAGGATCTACTTTTATAATATAAACATAATCTTTAAATATAAGTAAATCTTACACATTTAAATACATAAATAAATAAATAAATATAATTTTTCCTTATTTTATCTATGCTGACTAGCACTTGGGCCTTCCCACAACTCAATCTAGTGGATTGAATTTTCATAGTTTTTAAAAAATCTCTGAAATAGCATTTTAACACATAAGAAACGATAATTATTTCTTGGTTGATGTGGTTGATGGTGTGGAAAAAGAACTGAGTTTCAAATTTGATGTTGCTTCATTCATCTTATATTTTGATAACATTGTATACATCATCATAAGATTTTAAAAAAGGAAGAAAATTTGTGTCCACATTTGTACTTCTGATAGTATGTGCCTCTGTTTTGAGATAGTACATTAGATTCTGTTAGTGGGGGCATGTTTACTATTAAGGAGGGGAGAAAGGTAATAGGATTTCTACTTGGGGTGCAAGTGATTCCTTACACAATGCAGAGCACCAGTAAATATGAACTGGAGACATGATTCTGATAGAACAGGTTATCTATCCAATTGAAACCAATTTGCAAGAAGCAACAAATGTAGTCGACTGCTATTATTCTTTCTTATATGCTCTTTCATTAGACAAAGGTTGTGATAAATTCTAATCATGTCAGATTATTTGTACTTCTTTCAATATGCTGTGCACTTTGATGCTTTCTTGCTGTTCCATCCACCTTTCTTCCTGTCTCTATTTAACGGTCAGTTATAAAGTTATCCCTGATCTAGCTCCAGGCAGAATTAGCCAAAAAGCCATAATTATTTGGTTATTTAAAAAATTATTTGCTTATGTGTTTGTCTTTACTTTTAGGTTATATTTATTTTAAGGGCATTTTCTACCCTCGAGTCCTTTTTTAAAAATACCTTTGCCATTTTCTATCTCCAAATTCTTCTTTTAAATATTTATTGAATTGAATAAAATAATTTAATGCTTAATAATTTGTATTACTTTGTAACTGACATATAGTGCTAATTTATTTCTATTTTATTTTAATACTTTTCTATAGCAAATTCCATTTTGTTTTAGATGTGCAATTATGCCTTTTTATTTCTGATTTTTTCTTCCTAAGTCTTGCCTCAAACCTTTGCCCTTAAACTTCAAAAGAGGAAAATTTTCTTTTACTAATCCATTATAAAAACAAAAACTCCAATATTCTTTCTTACTGAGAATTTGTAAAAGTCCTTGTATTCATAGATACTCTATAGTTCCAACAAAAATGTAATGTTAAGAAAGATTATTGGCCTCTCTTTTCTGTATGTTTGTGCACCACAAAATAGGAAGACACTTTCTCTATTTCACAGCGTTGTGATCTAATCTCAGCTGTAGTCCCCAAACCAGTTTGTCAGCAGCCTGCTGCTTAAACCTAATGCCCTGGCCTCCCATTCATCTTAGCTGAAATGGAATTATTGACAGAAATGATTTCTGGAGGGAAATTAAGAATGACAATTAATGTGGTGCCCCTTGCAGTTACTAAATAGCATGTCTATCTTTATTTGTTTTGGGGGAGGTATAGTAACTCCATCCAATTTAAATGAATTGGTGTAAAATTTGGCACAGAGACTCTCAACTCAGAGACCTTATTATATAAGGATGATACTATGTTACATTTAAGTAGCACCTGTTGAAAATTAACACTTAATGGAGCGCAATTACTTGACAATTTCCTCAAGAGGAAAGCTGCCTTATCTCTTTAATTCAATTCACTTTGCCTAGAAGAATTTGATGTATATTATTCAGCCTCTCTCTCTCAAAAGAGGCAAAAAATATTTATTCATTAGAAAGTGAGTACCTTGGTTGTTGAGCAATCCTGTTATACAGCAAAATGTTTTCTCCCCTGTAGACTTTTGTTTCAAATATTTGTATTTTATTTTGAGTGTATATGTCACATAATGAGTTCTTTAGCTTCAAATAGATATGCTGGGGTTAAAGGACTTAATAAAATCCTGTGTATTTATTTTAAAAATGATTTTTATTTTGGTTGACATATCCATGCATATCATTTAAAAGATCAGATGGCCCTTCGAAGCTTGTAACAAAGCAATAACAATCTCTTAGCCCACTGTTTTCTTCTAAATTCCCCTCTCCAGGCCTGATGTTCAATGCATATCTCTGGCATGGTCTTACCATTTGTTTATGGACAGAGAATATTGGATTAATTGGTGTCTTTATGTTATTAGTTGTTAAATATTTTAAAATATTCAACCATGCCCCTTTCTATCCTCAATTCTCATTCCCTAGACCAATTACCTCCCATTCCTTTTTTTTTTGTTTTTACTTTCAATTCTTTTGTGAAGATTTAGAGGTAAGACATAGAGAACTACACAAAGGAGGAAAAATGAGACCGTTATTTATTCCAGAAAAAAAAACCCAAAACTTAGACAATACAATTAATTACAATAAACTTGGGTCAGCAGCTAACATCATTTTTATAGTTGTAGTAATGTTAAATCTGAATATTGATTTACCTCACACCCCTAACTACAGAGAGAGAATACAAGAAGGGGAAATACTGTGAGAATGACATGAAAGTGATAACATAAGTCAGTTAATAGGCAGTGTCTAAGATTGATGAAGTTGCCATATACACATGTAACAAATTATTCAGAAGTATGAAAGCAAATATAAGAAGAAACATGTAAAGAATTTATCTCCTCTGCTTAGTTAGAAATACACTTTTTCTGTTCTTTTAGTGATTACCCTAGAAATTGGAATTTGCATACTTAATTAATTACTGGCCAAATATATTTAATACCTTTGTTCTCCTCTCAGACAATATAAGAACTATAGAACATTTTCTTTTCATTTAATGTCCCATCATCAGACTTACATGTTATTGATTCATGTGTTTTAATTTTTAACCACAGAAACATATTTTATCATTGTTTTATATGGCCATGTCATTTGTCACATTTCTGGGATCACTCTTGTTCTGTCTTTAGTATCTAGTTTAGAATCTTTTGATGATGCAGGTATCCTCTAGCTGGGGTCAGAAACAGTGTTATGTTGGACAATGGGAGTCTTGTATGCAGGAGGAATCTTACATGGAAGTTTTTTTAAAGTAAAATAGAAGTTTTTTTTTGTCGAATCTGGTTAGACACTTTGGATCTTAGTCCGTGATCTCTGATCCTGTTTTGGCTTCATATTTTTCATCTGTAAATTGAAGCTACAGAACAAAATGGTCATTTTCCAGTCAACAATTCCCAAGTCCTTGACTAAGATCTCTTTACTCTGTTATTATTATCGATCAATTTGCCACTATCCATAAGCAGAATGGTCTGCTATTTTTTGGCTCCTATGTGATTTCTTTATCCACTGGACCCCCCAAAGCAATAACCACAAGGTGAAAGAGAGAAGGGAGTATATTACCAGATTTGTGATGTAAAATTTTGCTGGTAACTTCTGTCCTTATTTCAGACTTTATTATTTGTACATGAGAAGGAAGGTGGTAAAACTAGGGTCTGTATTTTTGGGGCCCGAGGTTTTAACGGACTTGCATAGTATCTCCTAAGCAACACTAGTGTGTCCCTCAACCCCAATGGGCAGCATTCACATTGTTTTCTATGTTTATAGTGCCTTCTGGAATTTCAGGAACTTCAAAAAATTTATACCTTAGCTTTTGCTACATTTTGAATTATATTCCTTAGAGTTGGGTAACGCGGCACAAGTCTCAAGTGAGAATCCACCTGCCCAAGGTAAAGCCTTGCATAAATATTTTTCTTAATGATGCTACGAAAGAAAGCTTCCAGAGGAGAAAGAGGGTAAAGAAGGAGCAATGTTTACAGGGAAAGAAAAATCAAGAAATTTTGATTCTTGTTTATAATTCTGGTTGTGAGAGCTGTTTTCTGGCAAGCACAAGACACAAGGTTAATTATATAGCATGGTAATCTCCTAAAGTGGTCATGGCATCATCCCACAATAATGGGCATATTGTACTTGTTGTATCTGTCATTTCATTTTTATGAGTTCACCTAATCCCCAAAGGGGAAAAATACAACAAAATTTCTCACCCTCCCTTTCTACCTCCTGCCCAGGAATTTTGTTTAGTTTTTGTTTTTGCTTTGTCAAAACAGAAAAAAAGCATTGTTGATGCAGCTGTGTCCTCACAGTGGATGATGCAACTGAGCCTGTTTTTACCAGTAATTTCACTGAAGGGCATTTTTTTTGAAGGTTGGAAAGGCATTTTTACAATCACATTCTGTTTTAATTTTCTCCTCTGCTATAAAGTTAGAAAACTCGATATACCGAAAGGCTACATTAACAGTGTGTTAATGACACACTTCTTCCTAATTTTCTCCCTATGGATTTCTTCACAACTGGGGACTTTTGGAAATACATGGTGATTATACGTCATTGATTCTACTCCATTTTCTTCTGAAAATTTTTCATATTCTCCTTTAGAAAAAGGAGAAAGAATTTAATAGGATATATTATAAGGGAAAAATAACTTTCAAATTCTTCTAGTCAAAGTTATAATTCCTAGCTCTTATCTTTGAGGAGAATAAGGCACCTACTTTTCTACTAGCTTTCATTGATGCCACCCACATTTCTATCCTTCTCACTTTTAATGGCTCCTCATCTGATTTGTCATTTATCTATTCCTGAGACACCTTCAGCTCCTTAAGTTTTTGCAAAATGTTTTGCTACTCATGTCTTTGACTTCTTATACTTATCCATTTTCACGTGAACAGTTAAATATAGTTAAAAATCTAAACAATTGGTGAATTTAAAAATAAAAAAATGCACAATTTTGTTCTGGCTAATATTGGTAAATAAAGTGAAATAGACATACCTCATGATGTATGTATGTTTAATTTTTGCTAAGACAATATATGTTTGAAGATGCAACAGATGAAATGTTCTCTGTTAGCTATGTCCGTTACTTAGCTTATTTGAAATGCAGTGAAGACTCAAATATGTATACAAATATCTAGATTTCCTTCATAATCTTCCCACTGCTAAAGCATGTTTTTAGTCACTTTTATCTCAAACTACCCTTTAGTGGTTAAGTGTGTAATGGAAATAAAATTGGAATACCTTTCACACTCATTAGTATTTTCCTTTTTAACTAATCCTCAAATTCATTTATAGTGTTTGAATACTATATATGATCTTGCCATTATGAAATGTTACTGCTTTACTCTTATTGATATTAGTACAGCCATGTTAGAGATGACTAATGTGTCATTTAATGACCAGTAATCTAAATTATATTTCTAACCATGTTTTAAACATTTCCTTTTTTCATTTAAAAAATGTTTATTTATTGATTTATTTTGAGAAAGAGAGAGAGAGAAAGAGAGAGAGAGAGAGAGGAGAGAAAGAGCATGAGCAGGGAGGTGGGACAGAGAGGGAGAATCCCAAGCAGGCTCCATGCTGTCAGCACATAGCCCCACATGGAGCTCGAACTCACAAACTATGAGATCATGACCTGAGTCAAAATCAAGATTTGGATGCTCACCTGAGCCACCCAGGTGCCCCTGCACACGTTTTCTTCTTTCAATACTGTTTATAAGGGGGGGCACTAAAAAGTACCTTCTTTCATAGTATACACGTATTTTTTAACACTCTAATCATTTATTTTTTCCCTCCTCAGTTTCCAGTATCCCTTAATTTCTATTCAGTTTTAAAGAAACTTCTTCCCCCCTGACTCCAGCAATGGAGTATGTAGGCTAAAATAACTATCTCATTTCATACTCCTCACTTAATTCAGGGATAGTATGTGACTTAAGCTGTTCCAGTTATAATAAATAACAGGTGTTCTGCTGGGAGTACTGGGATTTAAGAAGCTTATCTCTCATCATTATTAGTTTTTTAACATGTAGTATATAACATACAGAAGTATCTGCTCTGAAGAGGTGCGGTAGATCACAGTGAGGACCAGTACCACATGTATTAGCTTGCATTGGGTTATGTTGTATAACATCTCAAATACAGTTGCTATACCAACAAAGCTACAATGATTGCTCTCATTATAAGTCAGCTTCCATTCACTGCTGATTGGTGACAACTCTGCTCTTTTTCTGTATGTCTTTTTCATTTGCGGATTTAGACAGAACAGGCAGTCCCAATTTGGGCATGCAGTCCTGATGGTATAAATAAGAGCTAGCAAGTGAGCCCAACACTCAAGTGCTCAGAACTTATGCTCGGTCATGGCATACTTCACATCCACTCATCTTCCATTAGCCAAAGCAAATCACACAGCTAAGCCCAAGATTAATTGGGCAAGGTAATTAGGATATTAATGAGTAAAGTCAATTTTCTTTTATGTCTAGCTAGTAGGACTTTCTGGAATATTGAGCCTACCAAGAGATAATGGTTATTAAAAAAGTAAAGTACAGTTAAATATTATTAAAAGTTAGATTTTAGTTTTAATCACTGGAAGAAAAATGATGTAGTTTTAAATAATGATTTGTCTTTGGTCTTAATGAGAAAAATGCAGCAAGGAGTTCTGAAATATCCAGTGGTACTTCTCTAAATTTCCCAACTGTTTCTCCAGATGTATAGAAGTGTCAAATTAAACTTGCAAATTATTGTGCATCATGTAGGTTTCTTAATTGAAGAATCACTCATTTTCTTCTTCCTTCAAAATTTCTGACATTTGGCAGTTGATAATCTTGTAGAGGAAAACTAGAGTAATGTACTGGTCTTTCCAGTACAGCAGTGCCCTTGCAGTTCCCAAGAAGTACATGTGGTGGTGAATGGCACATGTTTTAAAGAATACTTTTATGTCTCTTCATCAACAGGTTCTGTGAATTAAAATTTTACTTTTTAGTCATATTTTTCCTGTTAAAATGAAAAGTTGCAATGTGAATCTAAAATTCTTAAGGCATATGTAAGTCCAGACTTAATCTCTTGCTTGTTTAAATATAATTATCTAAAGAAAACTCACCAACTATCTGTCTGAAAATTGTGCCTGAAATCTTATTATACAAATTAATGACTGAAGCTGTGGAGGCGATGATTTTATTGCTTTATGTATTAGGTTAAAAAAGTTAATAGGGGTACCTGGGTTCAGGCAGTTAAGCGACCAACTCTTGATTTTGGTTCAGGTCATGATCTCATCATCAGACTGAGGCCTGAACTGGGCTCTGTGCTGGACATGGAGGCTGCTTAAGATTCTCTCCCTTTCCCTCTGTCCCTCCTCCACTCACCCTCTCTCTCTTAAAAAAAGAAATAATTTAAAAAGATAACAGTTATATAATCAGATGGCAGAAGGTTTGGAATTAGATAAAATGAAAGAAAAACATGGAACTAACTAGGAGGTAGAGGCATACACAGAAGTTGATTCTGTTTAATTTATGATGTTACAGGTATCAAGTGCCTCACGTAATTAATGTGAAGGATGAGAACCAGAACTGGATAGGATTTAAGGAAGTCTGCATAGCTATGATCCTGCTATAGGACGTGTTTATTAGGATATTGCCACTGTCATAATTGTCACTGGGCATGTGACAATTGTTGCTGGCCATGTGACTGGGCATGTGCTGGCCCTGATGCCATTGGACATTTAGCTGATATGCTGCTGGACTCCATGTCTTTGAATGTTTGCTTTATGCCATAGAATCTCTAACTGACCCACTATCATTATGTCACTCCTCCCCAGTTCAAGTTCATTTTTCTGGATAGCAGCTACTAATTGGCTGCATTGTGTCACATGCCTAATTCTAGCTGATATAAAGCATGTTGAGAGGTGCATTTTCACATAGTGTAGTTGTGGGAGGTAATTGCTTGACATACTGGATATTTGCACATTGGGTAGACAAGACAACATACTTGTCTACCACTGTCGTTTATAATTTTGTCACACAAAAATTAGATCATTAGCATTTTTGTTTCCTTCCAATCATTTTTATTACAATCAGTACACCAAACAAAGAAAGTTTTCTTAAAAAAACTCAGTTTGGTAAAACAAATCAAAGAGACAAACTGGGAGTTATCCGCATCATGTATGACAGACAAATGTTAATGATCTCAATATATAAAGAAATTTTAAAATCATTTTCAAACATTCCATTTAAAATTTAACAAAGAATCTGAGCAATTCATAAAGGAAATTAAAGTGGCTGTTATGGGTGCTTGGGTGGCTCAGCCGGTTAAGTGTCTGACTTTGGCTTAGGTCATGATCTCGCAGCTCATGAGTTCAAACCCTATGTAGGGCTCTGCGTTGACAGTGTTGAACCTGCTTGGGATTTTCTCTCTTCCTCTCTCTACCCCTACCCCACTTGTGCTCCCTCCCCTCCCTCAAAATAAGTAAATAAACTTAAAAAAATAAAGTGGCTGGTAAACATGTGAAAGTATGTCAACACAACTGGTATTGAAGGAAATACATGCAAAACAATGATCTATCACATTTTTGCCAGTCAGACTGGCAAATATTAAAAGATTGATACTATTCTTTGTAGGTAAGGGCATCAAGAAATCAGCACTCTTATAGTAATCTGGTATTTCATAAAAGAAAGTTTGTTAAATAACACTAAACACCTAAAATATGAATGTATTTTAACACGGAAATTCTTTCCTAGGAGTTTATCATAGGGAAAACATTAAATATATGTGGGATGGTATATGTCAAAGAATATTCATTATAATATTATTTACAATAAAGGAGTTAGAAATGAACTAAATGCCAAATAAAGAATTAGAGAGGGACAGAGAGACAGAGAGACAGGTTTAGAATTTTATTGTAAGAAAATATACAGTAGTTACTTTCAGTTTGTGGGATATTGGATGAATTTTATTTTCTTTTATTATTGCTTAAATTTTTTCTATATGAACATATGTAATCTTTATAATCCAAAAGACAATCCTCCAATTTTATCTAGAATTTGGAAGAGATTGAAGAAGTAATCCTCCCTTCTAAATCTGGTTCTGTTTATGTTTCTGAGTCTTTCTTTTTGAAGTGAGAGAATAAGAATAGATGAAGTATTTCCGTGGACTTCACAATCTCCACAGTACTTTTCTACAGAATGCTTCAAATCCTAATACATCTTTTTCAAAAGGAGAGGTATAATGGAATGAGATAGAATTGAGTGAAATGGGTGGTGTTCATTTGGAAGGTAACTCTCAACCCTTTCTTGAGGAGATTGTGTAGTGGTGTGAAAGCAGATATGTTGGTGAGGTGGGGAGATATTTGGTGCCTCTTGGGAATGCAACTCTTATAAATTTTTGTAGGTGACGTTAAATGGTTCAGAGACACTGCCAGAGGAAAAAAAGTGAAGGTATAACCCATGATTCCAAAAGAATTTTAAAAGACATTAAGTGAAGAGAGGAAATCAAAGCAGCTAACATTTATTAAAATATTCTAAACCTTATTGGTAATCAGAAAAATGTGACTTTATTTATTCATTTATTTATTAATTTAAGTAGGCTCCACACCCAATGTAGGGCTTGAACTCACATCCCTGAGATCAAGAGTCACGTGCTCTACCAAATGAGCCAAGCATGTTCCCCAAAGAATGTGATTTTAGATCATAGTGAGCTATCATATATGCATCAAATTGGCAGAAATTAAATTGTCAGAAATACCAAGTGTTGGTAAGAATATATAGCAATGGAACCATGCATAATCTGTTGGTTGTTGTAATAAGCTGGTTACAACCACCGTGGACAAGAGGTTTTGACATAATCTAGGAAAATTGAATATCATGTATACTATGATTTTTAACAATTCTACTTCTATTTGTGTACTCTAGAAAAGAACTTGTGTGAGTGTGTCATATTTTCATAGTAGCCTTACTAACCCAAAACTGGAAATACCTCAGTATGTCCACCAACTCAAATGTCCATCAGTAGTAGAACTTTGATATTTTGATATATTCATAAAATAGAATACTATATGATACATCCCCTAATATGGCTGAACATATACATGAAATTTAGTGAGGGAAAAAAGTCAAAATGATAGATGCAGTATGATTTAAATTTTCTACAATTGAGAATCTGGGAAAAATCAAATTATTATTTAGGGATTCATAAACAGTAAAATAGAAAAATGAATTATTCATAGAAATCAGAATAATGGTTATCGCTTGTGGGAAGAAGAGAAATTTAATTAGGAAGGGACACATAGGACAATATTCTATTTCTAAAATTTCAGTTGGTTACAATTGTGTTTTTTATTTACTTATGTTTTCTATACATTCTATACAGTATGTTTTCTGTACATACTGAAATCCATTTGAAAATTAACAACATTTAAAATAAAGCTATGGATGAAAATACAGTAATTATTTGTATATGCTCCTCTCACCTTTTCCTTCCTGGTACTGATGGTTCCTAATAGACATAGAAAGGTTGGAGTAAAGTGAAGTGGTTTAAGTTAGAGGACAATGGTACAGCTAGGATAACTCCCAGACAGTCCCTCAACTCAGTTGAGAAATGCATAACTAAAAATCTTAGTCTAACATGAGAGAACACATTTGAGAGGCATATAGTAAGACTGAAATTATAATCCTTTTGCCAGAGAGTCAAGAAAAGACTTTGAGAAGGATGTATATTCTGCTGTTATTTGGTTAAATGATAGTTTGATACAGTTTGATGACGTTTGGCAATGTCACTCACTGTATTTCTGTCTATATGTCATTGAGAGAGAAATGTTGAAATCTCTGACTATAATTGTGGATTTATCTACTTCTTCTTTTAATTCTGTCTGTTTTTGCTTCATGTCTTTTGTAGTTCTTTTGTTTGGTGCATACACATTTAGCATTGGTATATCTTCTTGGTGAACTAAAACTTTTATCATTATATAATGTTCTTTATCCACGGTAGCATCTTTGCTCTAAAGATTACTTCATCTGATTTTAATATAGCAACTTTGATTAGTAGTTGATAGTTATCTTTTTTACATTCTTTTACTTTTAACCCACCTATATTACTGTATTCATGGACAGCATCTGGATGGGTCATGTTTGTTTATCCGTTCTGACAGTCTTTTAATTGCATGCTTAGATCATTTAAATGTAACGTAATTTTGATATGTTTGTACTTGGGTCTATCACTTTATTCCATCTGTTTTCATTCTTCTGTTTTACCTATCTTGTCTTCTTTTGGATTATTTGAAATTTTTTAGCATTCATCTTTTGTGATTTTGACTTTGTATCTCTGAATTTTTTTTTGTGGTTGCTCTAGTGATTATAAAATACTTAACTTTTTCACAGTTGACTTAGAATCAATACTTTTACTACTTCCATTCAAATATGGGCTCTTATTACGTTATTGCCTCCCATCTATGATATAAATTGCTTATATATTAGATTGATTATATATCTACATAAATTCAGAATATCTTTATTTCACCTTCATTCCTGCAGGATATTTTTACTGGATATAGAATTCTGGGGTGACAATTGGAACTTTAGAATGTTGTGCCTTTTTGTTTTTGTTTTGTTTCCATGTTTTGTGATGAGAAATTTCCTCTGAGTCATTGTTCCCTTGATGTGTTGTTTTTTTTTTGGCTGTTTTCAACATTATTTTGTCTTTAGTGTACAGGGGTTTTATTATGACATATACAGATATGTATTCTTTGGGTTCAACCTGTTTTAGGCTCACTCCGCTTCTTGAAGCTATAGAGACTTTTCACTTAAGATGTTTTTGACCATTATTTCTTCAAATATTTTTTCAGCTATGCACATTATCTTCTCTTTCTGCAACTCCTAAGTTATGAATGTTAAACTTTTCTTTTTTATTGCCCCATAAGAGTCTCTGTGGCTCTGCTCATGTTTTTAAAGATTTGATTGGATAATTTATGTTGATCTATCTTCAAGTTTACTAACTCTTATCTGTCATCTCCATTCTGCTATTGAGTCCATTTACTGAGTTTTTAAAATCTTCAGTTACATTTTTTAATTCTAAAGTTTCCATGTAATTCTTCTTTTTATCTTCTATTGCTTTGCAAAAAATTTCTATTTTAAAACTCATTTTAAGAGTGTTCAAGATTGCTAATTCAAGCATTTAATAAAGGTTCCTTTAAAATCTCTGTGAGATTATTTCAACATCTGTGTCATCTCGGTGTTGGCATCTCAAGTTTGTCTTTTCCCTTCTCAGATGGGGTTTTCCTGTTGTATCATATGCGAATTAATATTGGAATGTATTCAAGACAGTTGGAATATTATAAGACTCTGGATCTTATTTAATCCTATTGAGAGAATTGAAGCTTATGTTTTAGCAGAAAATCAACCTGCTTATGTTCAGGGCACATGTTCTGCCTTGCCTTTTGTGAGCCTTCAGTTTTCGAAGGTTTTGTAGTGGTTTTTGGATATTTTCTGTCTATGTACCACCCAGTCCTCATTTTGGAACTTGGATGCTGATTTGCCTATTATTTAGTTCTCAGTTTTTGGTATTCTAATTAGGGTAAGAGTCACACTTGTGTATCTGGGAATGAGCCCTGATGTTCATAGACAACATTTTGGGTTGTTTCCTTGAATTCTTTGTATTTTAGTTCAGGCCAGAAATTTGGTATTGCAAATTTTGGTCCTGCATTCAGTACCAAGTTATGTGAGGACAGAGAGAGGAAAAAGGTAGTGAAGGTTAACCGTTACTCACTTGGAACCATAGCTTTACCAAACAGAGAGGAAGGTTCACCTACTTCAGGAATTTTATCTTATTTTATTTTTTTAATTCTAGCATACTTACTGTACAGTGTTATATTAGCTTCAGGTGTACAATATAGTGACCCACCTGTTATATACATTACTCAGTGCTCATTGCAATAAGTGTATTCTTAATCCCCTTTACCTAAACCTCTCTAGTTAAGAATTTTTTTCCTGGGTTTATCTCTTTTTTTCTTTGTTCATTTGCTTTGTTTTTTAAATTTCACATATGAATAAAATAATTTGGTATTTGTCTTTCTCTGACTGACTTATTTCACTTAATATTATGCTCCCTAGATCTATCCATGTTGTTTCAAATGGCAAGATTTCATTATTTGTTATGGGTGAGTAATATTCCATTGTATATATGTATTACTTCTTCATCTATTCACCCGTTTATGCAAACTTGGGCTGCTTCCATAATTTGGCTATTGTAAATAATGTCATAAACATAGGGATGCATATATCTTTTTGAATTAGTGTTTTCATATTCTTAGTGTAAGTATTCAACAGTAGAATTACTAGATCATATGGTAATTCTATTCTTAAAATTTTGAGGAAGCTGTACTGTTTTATGTGGTGGCTGGACCAATTGCATTCCCACTAGCAGTGATGAGGGTTCCTTTTTCTCCACATCCTCACCAACACTTATTGTTTTTTGTGTTTTGGATTTTAGCCATTCTGACAGCTGTGAGGCGATATCTCATTGTGGTTTTGATTTGCATTTCCCTTGGTTTTTTGGTATTGAGTATGATATTAGCTGTGGGTTTTTCACATATGGCCTTTATTATGTTGAGGTATGTTCCCTGTAAACCTACTTTGTTGAGAGTTTTATCAGGAATGGATGTTGCACATGCTTTTTCTGCATCTATTGAAATGATACATTTCTTATCCTTTCTTTTGTTGATGTGATATATCTATGTTGATTGATTTGTGAATATTGAACCACTTTGCATCCCTGGAATAAATACCATTTGATTGTAGGGAATGATTTTTATAATGTATTGTTGGATTTCGTTTGCTAATATTTTTGTTGAGGACTTTTGCATCTATGTTCATCAGAGATAATTGGCCTGCAGTTCTTAATTAAAAATAAAATTTTTTTTGTAGTGTCTTTATCTGGATTTGGTTTTGGTAGCAGAGTCATGCTGGCCTAATAGAATGAATTTGGAAGAATTCTTTCCTCTTCTATTTTTTTGAAATACTTTCAGAAGAATAGGCCTTAACTCTTTTTTAAATATTTGCTAAATTTCACCTGTGATGCTGTCTGGTTCTGCACTTTGTTGAGTGTTTTCTTGATTACTAATTCAGTTTCACTGTTGATAATCAGTCTCTTCATATTTTCTATTTCTTGCTGATTCAATTTTGGGAGGTTATGTTTCTAGGAATTATCCATTTCTTTTAGATTGTCCAATTTGTTGGTATATAGTTTTTTCATAATATTCTTTTATAGTCCTTTGTATTTCTGTGATTTCAGTTGTTATATCTCCTCTTTCATTTCTGATTTTGTCTGAGTCCTCTCTCTCTGTCTTTTTTTTCTTTTTTCTTTTGATGAATCTGGCTAAAGATTCATCAATTTTGTTCATCTTTCAAAGAACCAGTTCCTAGTTTCACTGATTTATTGTTTGGTTGGTTAGTTTTAGTTTCTGTTTTGTTTATTTCTGATGTAATTTTTATTATTTCCTTCTTTCTACTGATTGTGGGTTTTTTTCCTAGCTCTTTTTGGGGTAATTTTAGGTTGTTTATTGGAATTATTTTTTTCTTCTTGAGTTAGGCTTGTATTGATATAAACTTCCCTCTTAGAACAGTTTTTGCCAAAGATTTAGGATCATTGTGTTTTCATTTTAATTTGTCCCCATGTATTTTTAAATTTCTTCTTTGATTTCTTGCTTGACCCATTTGTAGTTTAGTAGCACATTATTTAACCTTCATGTGTATTTGTGTTCTTTCCAGATCATTTTTTGTAATCGATTTTTAGTTTTCATGGAAAAGATGCATGCACTGATTTCAGTCTTTTTACATTTTTTGAGACTTGTTTTGTGGCCTAACATGTGATGTAGTCTGGGAAACATTCCAGGTGCACTTGAAAAGAATGTGTATTCTGTTGTTCTAGGATATTATGTTCTGAATGTATCTGTTAAATACCTGTGGTCCAGGGGCTCCTGGGTGGCTCAGTTGGTTAAGCATCCGACTTTGGCTCGGGTTATGATCTCATGGTTCATGGATTCAAGCCCCGCATCGGTCTCTGTGCTGACAGCTCAGAGCCTGGAGCCTGCTTTAGATTCTGTGTCTCCCTCTCTCCCTCTCTCTGGTCATGCTCTGTCTCTCTCAAAAATAAGAAAACATTAAAAAAATTAAAAAAAAAAGCCAAACCTCTGATCTAGTGGGCCACTCAAAGCCACTGTTGCCTTGATTTTTTGTTTGGATGAATTGGCATTGATATAAGTGGGGTGTTAAAGTCCCCTACTATTATTGTATGACTATAAATTATTTCTTTTAAGCTTGTTTTTAATCGCTTTAACTTTCTACGTGCTCCCATGTGTGTGCATAAATGTTTACAATTGTTAAATCATCTTGTATTGTCCCCTTAATGATTATATAGTGTCCTTGTGTCTTTCTTTGTCTCTTGTTATAGTCTTCGTGTTCAAGTCTATTTTGTCCAATATAACTATTGCTACCATAGCTTTCTTTACACATCCATTAGCACGAAAAGGTTTTGTTAATTCCTTCACTTTCAGTCGGCATGTGTGTTTAGGTCTGAAATGAGTGTCTTGTAAGCAGCACATAGATGGGTCTTGCTTTTTTATACATTTTGTCACCTTCTTTCTTTTCATTGGAGTGTTTAGTCCATTTTCATTCAAAGCAATTATTGATAGGTATCAATACTTATATCAATACTGATAGGTATCAGGTACTTATTGTCATTCCATTACTTGTTTTAGGGTTGTTTTTGTAGTTCTTATATGTTCCTTTCTTCTCTTGCTCTTTTTTCTCATGGTTTGCTGGCTTTCCTTAGTCATATACTTGTTTCCCTTTCTCTTTATTTTTTTGTGTTTTTATTACCAGTTTTTGATTTGTGGTACCATTAGATTTATATATACCATATTATCCATATAGTAGTTTATATACCATAATATGACATATTATCCATATAGTAGTTTATAGTTTAAGCTGATAGTTGCTTAAATTTGAACCCATTCTTTACTCCTTTCCTCCTCATGTTTTAAATATATGGTATCATACTTTACATTATTTTATTCTGTGAATCTCTCAACTGATTTTTATGGATATACTTAATTTTACTGCTTTTATGCTTCCTACTTTTTAAAATTGTTTTTAATGTTTATTTACTTTTGAGAGAGAGAGTGAGAGAGAGCAAGCAGGGGAGGGGCAGAGAGAGAGGGAGACACAGAATCTGAAACAGGCTCTAGGCTCTGAGCTGTCAGCACAGAGCCCCATGCAGGCCTCTAACCCATGAACCATGAGATCATGACCTGAGCTGAAGTCGGATGCCCAATTGACTGAGCCATCCAGGTGCACCTGTGCTTCCTGCTTTTCTTATTACTGCTTATGGTCTTTCCTTTCCATTCTGAGGCCTCTTAACATTTTTAAAGGCTATTTTAGTGGTGATGAATTCCTTTAACTTTTGTTGTCTGGGAAACTCTTTGTCTCTCCCTCTATTCTGATTTATAGTCTTGTTGATAGAGTATTCTTGGTTGCAGGGTGTTTTCTTTTTTTTTTTTTTTTTTTTTTTCCCTTTCAGCATTTTGACTGTATCATCACACTCCTTTCTGGCCTACAGAGTGTTTATTGAAAATCAGCTGACAGCCTTATGGGTTTTCTCTTGTATGTAACTGTTTTCTTTTCTCTTGCTGTCTCTAAAATTCTATCTTTATCTTTACTTTTTGCTATTGTAATTACTGTATGTCTTGCTGTGGACCTCTGTGGATTGATGTTGTTGGAGGCTCTCTGTGCCTCCTGATTCTGGATTTCTGTTTCCTTCCTCAGATTCAGGAAGTTTTCAGCTATTATTTCTTCAAAATAAATTGCCTACCCCCTTTCTTTCTCTTCTATTTCTGGGATCCTTATAATGTGAATTTTATTATGTTTGATGATGTTGCTGAGTTCTCTTAATCTATTGTAATTTTTAAATCATTTTTTCACTTTTTAAATACTTTCTGTTTCTTTATTCAGAGTATCACTGAGATCCTCCACTCTTTTCTCAAGCTCAGTGAATATCTTTATGACCATTATTTTAAATTGTCCATCAGTCATATTACTTTGTTTCATTTAGCACTCTTGCTATGATTTTGTCCTGCTCTTTCATTTGGGGCATACTCCTCTTTCTCCTCGTTTTGTCTAACTCTGTGTCTGTTTCTATGTGTTAGGAAAGTAAGCTCTGTCTCCTATTCTTGGAAGTAGTGGCCATATGAAAAAGAGGTCCTGTAGTGCCTTGCAGTGCAATGCCCCTGTTCACCAGAACCCAGCACTTTTAGAGGTGTCTCCTCTGTGTATTCTTTCCACCCTAATTGTGGCTGAGCTGGGTTTGCTCTCTGTTTAGTCAGCCTCGGCTCTCATTGCCTGTTGCAGGCAGGGTTTGTTGTTGTTTGTGTTGTTAATGTGCTAGGTATTTTTTATACTTAATTAAGTGGAAGAATTTATACATAATAGACTTATTAGGAAATCTTGATTATTTTTCAATAGTAAAAACCTTACATTGGTTTCTTGTTCTAATAGACAACATCTCATATCCATTCATTATAATAAAATCAAATCATAGGCAGAGGAAAATATTTTGTTTTCCATTTTGTAAAAATATATTCCTTCACTTCATCCTTTTAAATATATCCATTGCAGAGGTACAGATTAAAGAAAAAGAGAGTTGAGGAACATTATGCATTTGTGCATTGTGTTAGGATCTTGTCAGTTTACACTTGCAATTCATGTAAGAATGAGTGTTGAGACTGGGTTGGTGTCAACAATCTCAGTTTAAATAATTAATCAGTTGTGGGTCCCTTATGTTTTATGCCTAGCGAGTCTCAAGGGGCTTTAAATTTATGGATCCATCTTCTAATTTTTGTTGTAAACATCTCATCAATACTGATTATATGTTATTTCGATAAAGACTGTTTATCTTGAGTTATAGTTGCTTGATTAGATAGTAATCTTGCTCAGATCTAGTATTTTTTTAAATTCCCGAGTTACTGTTGAATGAAGAATTTGGTCAAGTCCTCAGACATCTTTGGAACTAGAGGAATGGTTACAAACTAACTGTTTATTTCTTTTTTCCAATAATCTTTTGTTTTCCTCAATTTTTTTCCTTTTAATGGGAATATATTACCTTAAAAGCCCTAATATTAATGCTAATATTAATTTCATTTAAAAAGGAGCTCATAATAATTATTAAATATTAAAGATTTATAGAACATCCTAAAAATAGAAACAGGATATAAATATGGATTGATTTCTACTATATTTGAATTAACATAATAGTGGCAAGTCAAATGAAATAGAATGTCCTTATATAGCTCCAAATATATGTAGGGATTTAGAAGGATATAGGTTTCATGTACATAAGTGTAGAATAATATATTCCTTAATTAACAGTGGGATAGCTAGCCATTTGAGTACAGTGAATATGGCCTTATAAGTTTTCTACACCAAAACAAATTTCAGGCAAATTAAACATTTACTTGTATATAATAAAATTACAAAGTATTAGAAGAAAATGGTTTTCTTGAATACTTACATAGTGTGAAAGGCTTATCAAATCATAATGTGAAACATAGAAATAATTTTGAAAGTTAAACCTTAACTATTTGACAATTGAAAATTCTATATGACAACAATAACAAAGAAAGGAAGCAAGACAAATTTTGAACTTAAAGAAATATGTCACAAATATAAGACCTCTGTAATTCAAAGAGCTCTTAAAAAAATCAGTTTAAAAAGGCAGCTCAATAGGAAAACATGGAAAAGACATTCTGACAACTTATACAAGAAATTTAAATGACTCTCAAGTATCAAAACCCAAATTCAGTAATAAAAAAATAATCTTGACTTGAAATAAGCTTTTACCAATCATAGTAACACAAATTAAAAGGTTGATAATGTTCATTTAGGGTAAAGATATAGTAAATGGATGTAGTGATTTGACATTGGTTGGTAATTCATTATTATGTTTGGAGGACAATTGGGCAGTATACGTTTAGGCTGAGAATTTTCATATATTTTCACCAGCAATTCTACTTTAAGGAATGAATTTTATTGAAATTCTGTTATTACTGACCCCCAAATTTGTACATTACAATAAATATGCATCACAGCATATTTAAAACAACAAAATTATAAGTAAATTATATCAATAAGAAAGATACTAGTTAAACAAATTGGGGTACCACTATAAGAGCATACAGTGCAAATGTTAAAAATAATAAGGCGGCTTGGGGCACCTGGATTGAGCTTCTGAGTCTTGATTTCAGCTCAGGACATGATCCCAGGGTTGCAGGATCAAGCCCCGTGTTTTCTCTCTGCTTAAGGTTCTCACTCTGTCTCTCTCTCCCTCTGCCCCTCTTCCCCATTCATGCTCTCTCTCTCTAAAAAAAAAATAGGGGGTACCTCTGTGGCTCAAGTGGTTGAGTGTCCAACTCTTGATCTTGGCACAAGTCATGATCTCACAGTTCATGAATTCAAGACCCACAGGCTCTGTACTGACAGTGCAGAGCCTGCTTGGAATTCTCTCTCTCCTCTCTCTGACCCTTCTTGCTCATATGCATTCTCTCTCTCCCTTTCTCTCTCTCTCTCTCTCTCTCTCTCAAATAAATAAACCTTAAAATAAATAAATAAATAAATAAATAAATAGATAAATAAATAAATAAATAAAACAAGGTGGACTGAAACATTTGAACATGTGAAAAAATAGGCCAATGAGAGGACAGGCAAGATGGCGGAGAAGTAAGGAGCTCGATACTTTTATCCTGCCCACATCTCTCAAACAAAGAAGGACTGAAGCCATAAGACACTGAACCGCAAGAGTCTGGGAGGAAAAGAGACAGCCTCATATGGCTACCTCAAGAAACAAGCCAAAGTGTACATGATGGAGAGCCCCAAATATCACTACGAGTAGGGAAATAAAATAACCAAAGGCACAACAAAAGAGACCAAGGGACACCATTAAAAGAACACTTCCTGAATAGACAGGCCTTGGACAGTCAATGAGCCTCCTTTAATATGGCAATACTCACAGGTGCAGAGTGCATAACAAACTTTTAAAACTGACAAGAGACAGAAAGCTAGCCAAAATGATGAAACAGAAGAACTCTCCTCTAAAGAAATTCCAGGAAGAAGTCACAGCTACGGAATTGCTCAAAACAGATATAAGCAACATAACTGAGCAAGAATTTAGAAGAATTGTCATAAAATTAATTGCTGGGCTTGAAAAAGGCATGGAAGACACCA
>CM053560.1:66138571-66170942 GCA_028646485.1 Cryptoprocta ferox | reverse complement strand
TCAAATACCCCATAATCTACAAGACATAACTCCATTTCCTGGCAACAATAACATTAGTTAAATGGAACTTACAGAAAACTGTAAGATCTGGTATGGTATACCAGCTTTATGGCACATGAGCAACATATTAGGAGAGAAATGAGATGTTACTAAAACTTCCCAGAGAACTAGTTAGTTGAGCCAAGCAGGAATATGTTTCACTGGCTTCAGTTGGAGAATGATGTTTCAAGTCAGAAGGAAGAGGCAGTTATATACAGGTGCTTTATTCTTTAGCCCAGTCTTTATCTTGCATCTTGCGTCTAGATGAATATAAGCATTCCAGGGAAACAGGCTTCAAGAGAAAATAAAGGCTGTTTTCATCAAATTCTCCACAAGATTTTAGGAGAATGAAGCAGCTACACCCTGGAACACATGTATCCAAGCATACCACAAAAGTGACACAAAGTTTCACTGACCCTAAGCATAAAGCAGACTGACCACAAGAAGCTTCCTCAGCATCAGACTTTAGTGTTTCCACAACAGAGCAGCCTCAGTTCAGTAGAGCCTCAACATAACTTCGTTTCTGTGGTTATCAAGAGACCATCACAATATCAACAGCATTAAAGTTCCTTTGAAGGATTGTGTGGGCACTATTTTAGCAGTATATATTACCTTGCAAATATGAAGCAAGACCAGAAAGGGAGACGAAAAAAGGTTATGCCAGAGGTCCTAAAGTAATTGGGGAAAATTCAAGAGGAGCTGTGTTTCCCACAATAAGAAATTAAGAAAAATACAAAAAAAATACCATTTGTTGTCTTTAAGATTTTCTCTTTTTTTTCTGCACAGAAATAATCTAAAACAAACACAAAAAACAAATGAACAAACAAAAACCAGAAATGAATTAAGCAGTATAATCCAGAAAGGCCCCAGCAATATAAAAGTAAATAAATATTTGGAATAAGATACAGTACAAACCACATCTGGATTAGTCTGCTATTTACGGCCTGTCAAAAGGCAACAGGGTAAAAGTATAATCATCCAATGCAATCGGGGAAAAATGGGTTAGGCACACAGCACAGTGCCAAGAACAGGAAGTGAATGTTGACTGTTGCCCTCCTCACTCCTACTCCTACTCCTTTGTAATCTCTTCCTGTCCACTTCTCTAGTTTTTCTTACTTTGTTTATAAATATTAAGGATATTGGATAGGGCTATTGACCTGTACCTTTACATAAAATAGCCCTAATATACACAAATGGAATAGAGAAAAATTTTTTAAAAAATATACACCATGCATAAAATTAGAAGAAAAAGTTTCCATAGCACATTCAGCTCAAGTTGCTGTTTCTTATTTAGGATGCTATTACAGCTTCTTTGCTAGCATGTTGATTTCTAGAATTGTTCACTGTTAGCAATTCACCATAAAATTCCAGAAGCATGTCATGTGAGATTTCATCAAATGTAAGAGTTAATCAGATTCTTTTAATTCTCTGCATACATTTTCTCAAAATAACATGTACTATCCTTAAGAAAATGAGTTCTAAAATATGATCAAAGCAAAAATAACCTAATCCTTATGGAAACACAAAGGCTGTAGCAAGTACCTTTCCAATTTATATAAACAGAGACAAATAGGTTAATTTTGTTTATTGTTTTTTTTAATGGCTCTCAGAATCTCATTTATACAAATGTTTTGGTTGTTGTTTTATTATTAAAATCCTCTTTTAAAAGGGTGTTTCCTCAAGACAAAGGCATCTCATGGTATAATTGGCATGAGTATGTTATGTGAAATTGAATTATGTTAGCTAGCATTCCTCTAATTACCATTTTTTCATGGGAATCCATTTTTCAACAATAATATTAGAAAATAATTAATACCTTCAGGACAAGGACCTGAACTTTATGCAAATATAGATTAGAGAAGTCCAAATTATTTTTTAATGAGCTATATGTATTATGTCTCCCTATCTAGAGTTCATCTGGACCATAGCATTAAATAAGCTTAGAGTTAATTAAGCGTATTATAACAATTCCTGGCTTCTGCCTTTATTAGTATGAATCCGCCAGCTCAGAGGCACTCAGCAAACATGGAAATACTTTATCAACACCCCACTCCAAAACACCTTGAAATATTTCAATCCTGCCTATACTCTTGGGATAATTTTAGAAGCTCAAGCCTATTGGACTCTTTTCGAAATCCATTACTTTTCTATTTATATAAATATGAGTTGCAGGAATAGAGGCAGCTTTCTTTGCAGATATTGATTTATATTAATAAGAGCTACAGTCAAACAATTGCTCTTGAGCAAACGCACACTAGAAGGTACGGTATCTCTTGCTGCAGAGATACTGGCTCAGGCATCAGCAGATTAAATGAACAGATTTGCTTCGTATTTTAGTGTGTTAAATTGAATACAAGTCATAATAGAAAATCTCAACATGCAAATGAAATCAGAAGACCTTTTCTAATTTTCAGGAAGGGAATGAGAGAATCAATCTTTCAGTTAAGAAAATCTGCAGGCCTCTTATTAATAGCTGATCACATTTTGGGAGCAGCCAAACTAATTTAACTTATACCTACTCAGGTTGTATTAGTTAGAAGAGCAAACTCTTTCAGAATTAACTATCCCTATTAATTTACCCCAAATTTAAAAGAAACATCACTTATGTGAGATAATCTTACAGGAAGGAAAAACAACACTGTGAATATCAACACTGAAAAATAACAATATCAACAGAAAAGAAACAGACATTTATTCCCTACTAGGGATTCAGCAAGGAAAGAAAAAGAGCAGAGTCAAGCTGTATTTTCCATGGATCTGGTTCACATTCTATCATATACCCTTAGGGCATATTTCCACAGCTATGGCAAAAATCCTTTATAGGAGAATGATTTGGCATTTTCAGTTATTTTCCCAGGCTCTTCCATATAGTTTTGTGATGAAATAGACCCAGGCACCCTGAAAAGGTAAGGTATCAAAACAACAATGGAATTTGGATTCAGAGAAACTAAACTTTAAATATAAGCACTGCCATTCACTAAGTGAATTACCTTGGAAAATCAGTTAACTTTTCTCAGCCTCAGTTCTTTCTACAGTAAAGAGACTACCCAAACAGAACCATTAAAGGAAAAGAATCCAACAGATTTTCTGGAAGATAATGGGTGCTCTCAATAATTATCAGCTCAGTTATCACAGGCATTATCTCCACTCTAATTTCCAATGCTATCAGCAGCTACTCAAAAACTTTGGGTTCCTTCATATGATGTGGGCTTTAATTTTTTTATATTCTACTTTCTCCCTAGGCATTTGCAAGTTTTGACTACATATCTTATCATTTGAAAGTCCTCAAAATTTTCCCTTCCCATCACCTCATTCCACTCCTTCCCTAGGTCTAGGGGAAAAAAAATATCAAACGCTGGTTAAAGGAATCAACATGAGTAGACTTTTGTACTAAAAGGAAAAGTTTTTGTTGGAAAGATTACAGAAATTTTAAAGATAGCTGGACCCAGGTAAACACACTCTTGGCACTTTTCTCTTGAAATACTCTCCTTCTTAAATTCATTATGCCTGATAGGTTTACTTTCCTATTGGAGAGACATTGTTCTCCACACTCACAACCCTAGAGGAAGAACCCAGGAGAAAGGAACTGCCCATTATTTGGGCCACAGTAGTCCTAGTGATACATACACATGAAGAACAGCTTTGTTCTCCAGAGATGGACACATACACATTTCAAACCCAAATGAGTAATTTATTACTTTTCTTTTCATGCACATGGAACTCAAGACTCAGGACTCATGCATGACATGGGCAAGGAGGGCTTCAACTGCTTTATGAGACAGGTGGGAGATTCAGAGGTTCAAATCTTATCTAAAATAAAAGTAGTCCAGATTTCTTGAGTTACATAGAAAACACTTTACAATATTATAAAATATAATTTCATTATGTTAAAAAAAGCATAAAGATTTAGTACTTCATAAAGAATGGTCTTCTTTTCCAAAAATAAGTATAAAACACCCAATCACAAAATTTATAAGAATTCTCAAATTACATGTTCAGACAATTACTTATAAATACTAAATTTTGATGGGCCAGTGTAGTAGGCTAAATATCAGCCCCACAAAATATCTATGTCCTCATCCCTGGAACCTGTTGATTGATTAATTAATTAATATTTTATATGGCAAAAAGAACTTCATAGAGGTGATTACATTAAGAATATTACACTAGGAAGATTATATTGGATTATCCAGATAGACCCTAAATGTAATCACCAGCCTCTTTATAGGAAGGAGGCAGAGGGAGTTTACTACAAGAGAGGCGACATGACCATGCTTCTGTCCTTCAGGATGGAGGAAAGAGTTATGGCCTGAGGAATCAAGGGATGCATCTCTAAAAGCTAGAAAAGGTAGAATATAGATTGTCTCATAGAGCCTCTCTAGGGAGCTCAACTTGGCTGATACCTCAGTTTCGGCCCCGTTTTTTTAACCTGTTTGGAACTTCTGGCTTCCAAACCCATAGGAAAATAAAATTCTGTTGTTTTAATCCAGTATATTAGTAGTAATTTATGATAGCAGCCACAGAAAACTAATAGAATCAGAAGTGTATTTAGTTAGAAGTTTCTAACTAAATAGAAACTTACGAAGGATCAAATAATGGGGATGTGAACAACAAATAAAGCTTTTCCCAAATTGTCTAACCTTCGTTAGGTATCTCTTGCATTATGTGCTCAAACAGCATAGCACAATTCCCTTTCACAGCATCTCTCACATACCCTGGAATTAAATTATTTAGTTGTCTCTTTTCCACAAAACAGAAGGTCCATGACAGCAGGATCTATGTCCGCCTTGCTCATCTCTGGATCTTATGGTTGAAATATTGCATCACTGATAAATATGTGTTGAAAAGATAAATAAGTGAATGAGAAAATAAAAGAATGAATAATTTAAGAATAGTGCCAAGCAGAGAGAAATAATGTGAGGAGTCACAGGAAGTAAGAGGATGACCCCCAAACACTTTCGGAATTGTTGGTCAGTGTAGGAAGGTGAAAAATCAACTGATTCAGGGAACTGTTATATGTTTTTCTTGGTCAACTTTGCTAACATTTAAGAGGCAAGGCCCAAAAAGGCGGCCAGAATAAAATAAAACTTTTGTACAATTTGTAAACTTTAAACAGACCTTAACCACAAAATGTCAACATTTACAGATAAGCATAGGATAAAATTAATGTAAATCTCTAAGGCCATCTATTTAACACATTTTGTAAGTTATATTTAAAATAGAGCACTGGGAGGCTCAGTCAGTTAAACATCCGACTTTGGCTCAGGTCATGATCTCACGGTTTGTGGATTCGAGCCCACATCCGGCTCTGTGCTGACAGTGTGGAGTCCAGAGCCTGCTTTGAGTTCTGTGTCTCCCTCTCTCTCTGCTGCTCCCCTGCTCACACTCTCTCTCAAAAATAAATAAACACTTAAAAAAATAAATGTATTTTAGGTGCGCCTGCATGGCTCAGTTTGTTACATATCTGACTCCTGAATTCGGCTCAGGTCATGATCTCAGTCCCTGAGATGTAGCCCTGCCTCGGGCTCTGCACTGACAGCACAGAGCCTGCTTGGGATTCTCTCTAGCTCGCTCTCTATCTGCCCCTCCCCAACTTGCTTTCTCTCTCTGCCCCCTTTCTCTCTAATATACTTAAAAAATAAAAAATGTATTTTACTGTATTATGCATAATAGAGACATCATTGTTATACTGCTATTATGTTATTATATACTCTAAACAATGATCCTTTGTAGCAAATTACACATATAGTACTATACCTATTTTACAGAAGCCAAAAATCAATAGTCAAATTTAAGAAGGAATTATTTTCTTTAGAGCCACATTTTTATACTCCCCAAATGTTTCTATTTCCTTCTCTACACAGAAAACACAAGAAACATTCACTATAGCTTTATTCTCTCAACAATCAACTTTTCTTTAAAACACACTCAGACACATGAAAATACGAATTCTGCCTTGAGAGCACCTGGATTACCTATCTGTCTGGTAGGCTGCTTTGCCCAGTGACTTCTTTGTTACAAGTATTTATATTGCCCAGCCATGAGGGCTAGCTTTCTTCCCTCTTAATTATTTTAATCTAACATATATGAAAACTTATCCCTGTTATTTACTATTACTATATGCATTTCAGTCAGAGCGAATCGCATAGATATGTATCCCAAACAAAACGCTTCCTTCACACAGATCTGTGTATCCTGGGATCTTCTGCACCTGTTAATCTGAAAGCAAATTTTGGATCTGAAATTTTATTTTTTATTTTTATTTGATTTTTGTGCAGCTGTTCAAACTACTATGCTAATAGGAAAATCAAATATCATTTATTCAGAAGGGGAATTAACTTTTATAATAACACACATTTCAGAAATTCCCATGTAGATAAATATTGTTTTTCCCCGTATTTAGATTCCTTTTATAAAGATTTGTTCTGTGTCACTGAATTGTCTTCTCCAGCTTAGGAGCAAATTTTGACTATGCAAATAAACTGGGAGATCAGAATCATTCACCACAAACCAGTACAAATACGTAATGTCATTAGCGTGATTACAAAGAACTTCTCAAAGTAAACATACAATAATATACCGTATGGTGAAACGCCAAGGAAAGAATACTAACTGGAATGTTAATGTGTATATGTACCACCATAAAAGATATAAAATCAAATGAAGTAAATTCTCACTTGTACATAATACATAAAAATACGTCTGTTTCAGTATAACCAAAGCTAAATTTGGAAATATTTCCAGTACAGAATTCAATTTCAAACATTTCTAATATTTCACCAACAACAATTAAGAAAATGTAAGAAAAGGTTTCTAGTTCGTAGCAGATTGAAGGATTTTTTTGGTCTCTTCCTATTTCACAAGTTGACTTACCTTCCCTAGTACATAAAAGGAAACTTAAGTTTTAACATGTGCTATAAAGATTTTGTAAAAAACAAATGAGATCATATATGTAAATGTATTTCTAATATTTTAGACAAAAGTTTAATAATGGTTTAGAGTAGTCCTATTATACAATTCCTTAAATCTAAGATGCACATATTTTCATATTTAAACATTTCTACATTTGTATGAAACTTATATTCAGTGACATTTTATAAGTGAACAAAATTGTTTTCTTTTTTATTAGTGATACATAATAACTGCATCCAACAACTGAAGTCATCTTAGATTGATGTAATGTAGTAAATTATTTGGTATACAAGATATAAGATAAGGCAAACATTTTATCTTTCATTATATCATGCAGTATGTAGAAAAATTAATCACAAATGAGAATTAAATATTAATCAATCATAACCTAGAATTACATATTAAGAAATGTATTAAATAAAGGTTAGATGCTTTTTAATGAAATGTAAGATTCACTTACAAAAAGAAAGTAATGTCATATAAATGCAAAAGATCTATAGGGCAGTATCTACCTATGTCCAGTCTTTAAATCTGACCGTTGTTCTTAAATTAGAGATAGAAAAAAAAATGTTTGGTACTTTCCTTTTGCTACCAAAGCAATTTTGCAAATTAACAATACCTCATAGGTCTAAAAATCATACTGTAAGTTAGTGTGCATCTAAGAGAAATATATGGTGCTCATTTACAAAATAAGCATAATTTTAAAACACCAGTAAATATGAGAAAAAGTAAGCAGACATCAATCTGTGTCAAAAGATTCTAGAAGATCATGAAAAGGTAGAACATACCACAAATCTATGCCTAAGTCTCTACCAGAGTACTTCAGATCCTCAAACCACCTGGTTAAGGCACTGATGTTAGAATGCTATTATTATCAGAGATGGCTTTTCCTAAACTGCTATTAGCCATTAACAACTAAGATAGAACAGCCTAAAAGACTAGTTTGCCATTAACAAATGAATTCCTAAGGAACTATGCATGCTTTAATTAGGAGCGAGAAAATGTGGCCAAACTGCAAAGAAGATTCATATTGGAGTCTAATTTCAATCAATTAGGCTAAGAAATACCAGAGTAACAACCATGAGATGGTGAGCAAGCCCCAGGTATTCTGTGCTAAAGTACAAAACTCTCATGACCAAGATCTAGCACTAAAAAGAATTTAAAAATAACCAAATGGTAACCTTGATTCAGTGATTATCTGCTAGAATATTTTTGCTTTAATATCTTGCTTTTTTGAGAGTTAAAAAGATCATCAAATTCTTTTCTCATTCTAGTACATCATGGAATAATGACCTGGATTGTATTTCCATTAAGGTCATATCTTTAGAGGAGATAGATGAGAAAAACAAATTTTACTTTGAAAACTATAGTACTTCTAAAAAGAAAAAAACCTGGGTATAAAGAAAAAACCTACCAGGGATTAAAGAGGTACAAGCTTCCAGTTATTAAAATAAACAAGTCATGGATTTAAAAAGTATAATGCAGAGAATATAACCAATAATATTGTAACTTTTGTGATGACAGATGGTATTTATACTTTTGGTGAGCACTGTATAGAATTGTCCAATCACTATGTTGTACACCTGAAACTAATGCAACATTGTATGTTAATTATACTTTGACAATGTGAATGAGTGAATGAATGAAAGAAACAAGCTGTTTCTTTCCTTTATTGGTAAGAGATACAAGCCAAGTTGGAGCTTGTAAAATTATTAAAAAAACAATCAGTCTAATTTTGAACAAGGACTCTATAAACATTTCTGAGCTGCTGAATACTTTGCATGTGTAGCTCCGCCAGATTTTTGTGGTCTTTAGTCTCAGTCTGGCACCTCCAATGTTCACAGATTGTCTCAAAATGAAATTAGCAAAACAAAGAAAGATCAAAGTACATTTAAATATGTAGCTAAGGCTGAAGGATCTGTCAGTGGAAAAGATCTCCAAGATAGAAACTGTGATCTTTAAAAGACAGCTACTGTTCCGCAACAGAAACCAAACACAACCACCCGTTTTGGTCCAGAAGATGTAGCCGAAGCATTTTTCCATTAGGTTTGGATTAGGGACTTCTTAATTATTTTTTGACGTGCAGCTCTTAATGGTAACCTATTTCTTGAAGAAGAGCAATACCACAGGATAGAAAGTCAAATTTATTAAGGTGCCAAATACTAGAAATTGGTGGATCCTTAGAATCCATTTAATAAAACCACTTCATGCTACAGACATGGAAACTAAGGCCTAGAGAAGGAGTGACTTGCCAAAGATTACACAATCTTTAATGTGAAAGGAGGAAGCAGCTCCCACATCTCCTTACTGCCAAGTGTTCTTTTCCCCATTATAGCAATACTTTTCCCTTAAAGCACAACAAAAAGCAACTGAATGTGAGGCAATGATTTACCATACGTCATACTTGAGTTCTGGCGGCATGTCACTACTTTTTTAAAGCCACAGTTATCTGAGCTACTAAAGATTGACAGTACTATTTCAGTGAAGTTTATTGTTCACATGAAACCATTACAAAGTATAGTAAGAGATAGAACAAATTTGATTTTGAAGTTGACTTTTTGTGCTTAGAGCATGTGATGAGGGAAAATGTTCTGACAGTTCAAGCTTACTCAAGCTTAATGACAGATCTAAATTGGAGCTTGGAGATAAAAGAAATTCTTTAGTGATGCCTCAGTTGTCATTGATTGCTATGAGCAATTTTAAAGCTATTCAAGATGAGAATTGCCAGCTTGGTTCTGAAAAGGGGAGAAAGTGGTACATAAGATTAGAGGCTGGTACAAATGCTATCTTGGTTTAAAAAGAGAGGACAGTTTTGTATCACATACATAGGTGACAATCGTGACTACATATAGACATTTATCAGCAGGAAATGACTCAATGGGTGTTCAGAGTAGTGTAAGCACCAGCTGTGCTAAGGAAGATGAAAATGAAAGGCAGCTTGCCTTTTAAGGATCACAAGCAGCAAGATGGCTGAAAAAAACAAATAAGCAGTTGCTAAAGCTGAGAACTAATAAATAAATAATAAAAAAAACCTATCTTCATAAATTATAGGATATCTCCCTCCTACTTGCTGCAAACCTTTGAATTAAAAAGACATAAGAGTCCATTTTAAAAAATTCAATTTCATCAAATGGAAAGTGAAAGCATCTCCAATTCTTCATATACACTGAAGCCTTCATGCCCCATTTGCACCATTCATATTGAATCCCATAATAAGTTTCTACCTATTGAGTCCAAATAAATGGCAGTTATCAAAATGTTCTGTTTTTAACTGATCTTTTAAGTCACTTTGTCTCCAGGATTTTATCCTTATAAAAAAATATCCTTAGTCCTTAAGACTATTCATAGATGTGCTTTCCCCTAAATGACATAATAGTATCATTAATTTAAAAGTAGAAGTCAAGGGGAGGGTGCAAATAATAATAATAATAACAACAGTAATAGTAATAAATGAAAGTAGGAGCCAAAAATAGAGAAATTCAGCAATCATCAAGATATGCTTTTATAAAATAAGGCTCTATGTACAAGCAGGAGAGATGACCCCAGAAAAAAACTATATAGCCCCAACAGACATTTTGCTCTGGAATACCTCTCTTAACTGTTTGTCATTTCCTAAACACACCATGCATATTCATACTTGGTGCTTTTTCTAATGAAATTTTCCATCTATATGGAATACCTTTTCCAATAGTCTCCACCTAATGTATATATGGCATCTTTCAAGTCCTAAGTCCAGTATCACTTCAGCAATCTTGTCATAGAGAAATATTCCCACCTCCATACATATTGTTAATTTGCCCTTTTACTCCACTATAAGATAGGAACTGTGGCATAGTATGTTATTTGTCTCTGTATTTTCCCAAAATATAAAAAATTGACCAGGATGTAGCAAGTACTGTAAAGTATTTGTCGAATAAAGAAATGAGAATGGACCCTTTTATAAATAGGGTTGTATATTTCTTTTGCTTCCACTGAACATTACAACAAAATATGAAATTTAGCTACAGACAACCTTACCAGAGATTTTTATTTTGACATATTTTCCCATAATTTACATTTTATTCTGATATGTCCTATAGGAAAACATTTCATTATGTCAGTTTCCCACCTAAGTATTTACTGTTAATAAAGGAAATTGCTAACCACAATTGCATGAGTGTCTTCGTATTATGAGATAGACAATACTTCTCCCCTTATTTTCCTGCAATATAGAAAAATTTACCAAAAAGGGTATTTTCTGTTGGCTAAATCAAGATTAAGATTGATAAATACAGAAACAGAAAGATGGTGTTATAGAAGTTTCAGAATCCACTTCCTTTTACAATCGTATGTTGCTTAGGGAGGGAGGGAAGCACATCACACAAATACCTGTGTGTATATACATATTCATACCTTCTCTGTCGCTGACACCCTCACCTACAATATCACAGCTATCAGGAGGTAGAGCCACAGTATCTCATATCATGCTGCCTCCCAACGCATTTCCTTTACAATTCTTTTATAAGAAATCAAACGGGGTGCCTCAGCGGCTCAACTGATTGAGCATCCAACTCTTAATTTTGGCTCAGGTCATGATCCCAGGGTCATGAGATCAAGTCCCACATTGGGCTCTGTCCTGAGCATGCTTGAGTTTCTCTCTTTCTCTCCCTCTGCCCCTCTCCCTGGTTGTGCTCTCTCTCCCCACCCTCAAATAAAAAAAAAGAAATAAAAACTCTTCTATATATTTATATTTTTGTTCTTTGAGGAAACCTGGGCAGAAAAATCCAAATGATCTTGATAAAGTGAGCTGGCAAAATCCAATATAAATCTTCTAAAAAAGAAAATAAAATATTTTAAATTGTAAATCATGCCACACTAAAGAAACTCTCATAGTCCACAGATGTTACAAGGTGACTAATAAAATATGTCCAATCCCAATAGTCTAAGGCTCTTCACTTGCTTGTCTATTTGTCTGTTTCACTAGAAATAATCCTATTGGCAAAATGCCATTGTTTTCTATGATGAAGTTGGTAGAGTCTTGTATTACTTTCCAAGAAAGATCCTACATTCCAGTTCATTTTCCCAATTTGCTGTAATAAAAGAGAGGGGAAAAAAGGTTCATTTAAATAACCTCCCATGTGGGTGTTTGTCTGTAAAAGTATATATAATGATATTATCTTGAGCCAGAGCAAAATTGGTTCTGATCTTCTCAAGAATGTATATGATCAGTCTAAAAATGAGATAGTTATACTTAATATGCTATATTTTTATTTAAATAGACATGAAAAAGATCTAACATGACATTTGAAATTCTCACACATAATATTTTACTAGAAAAAATACTAATTTTTGGAAATGTTTGTTTACATTGCAAAATTACCAAGAAGCAAAACATTTCTAAAGTGACATTAGAAGAACACTATAATTCACCTTGTTGTGAAGAGCAAATGTTTCTCTTTTTTAGTAATCCTCTAAAAATGTTTCAAGAATGTTATAGAGGCTAGAGCAAAGAGTTACCCAAATTAACAAAGTGGGGTTGTAATTTGGGTCTTGTAATAATAAAATTGCCCTGTGGTTTTCTGACTTAATGAAGTGGAATCTTCAGTGCCCAAACCACTCCAGAAGAGCTTTGGAAAAAGAAAATGATTCATACAAAACACAAATAATTTAGTAAATTAAAAGAAAAGTGCTGAATATTATTTAGAAGCCTGAAAGAAACAATGCAACCTATTAATTTATTTCCAGGAACAAACTGAAACACAGGCTCTATACATCACTAAACATTAACAAACAAAAACCTATGATTTTCTAATTAATTTCTGACCACTGCTTATCATTCCAGTTTATGCCCTTGCCTATTTTACCATACAGTGGCCACTCAACTGACTGTTGGTGGAATGCCTGAATGACTGATTTGGGCTACGTTCCTCCAACAGTCTGCATACTCTGGAACTGACTGTATCTTGACACACCCAGAAATTGATTCATAATCCAGAAAGTCAAAAAAGCCTGGATTATAAAATTAAATGTATCAAAATAGTTCTTTTAATAAAAACATTCCTTTAACTTAGAAGACAGAAAAATTGTATTTTCAGTCTTTGTTTTACTCAGACTGCTGAGAATTGAGTCTTTATTTTTTTAAAACAGCAAAGCATTACTGATTTATAGGGGACTCATTTTTTTTGCCCTTATTAAAAAAATAGAAATCATTTCATCTTCTGTATATTAAAACAATTTATTTGCTCTTATAATATGTATATCCCTTGTTTTTTTAAAAAACCAATTATTCATACAGGTAAATTATTATATAAGTTCATGTTTCCTTCTAAAACAGAAGAATACTCTATCTCATGTGGGGGGAGGAAGCACATTCTATCAAGTCAAAATACACCCACATCTTTAAGATAATTAAATTTTAGCAAAACCAAAAAAGCATCAGATTATTATGTTTTCAGAGACTAGGCCTATAATCTTTAATCTTCTAAATAGTAATGTACTTCTAATGAAATCTAAAATAAAGACTAAGGTTTATTAACAGAACAATCCTATATCAAATCTAGAAAAACTGGATTGATAACAGTAACCAAATGATAACCTGATATTAAACTGGATTTTAATTTCAATGACATTTAATCTTTAGTTCACATATCATGTAGTATTTAAAATTCAAGGGCATAAGAAGGTATGGTTGAAGATATTGTTCTGAAAGCACTGTAAATAACAATTATCAAAACACTTCTGTGAGTGCTTTTTTATATAGCAAACTAGTGTAGACTTTTCATTATATTGTGGGGAGTATATTCTCTAAAAAGTACACTGAAAGATGTTCTCTTCCAAGAGATCCTGAAAAAGGTGCCTGAGGTTGTGATCTTTTACTGCGGCACAGTTTTAGCTCCTTCTGCTAATGTTTCTGCCCCCATTTTTTGCATCAATATATAATAGAGATGATACTCTGGTCACAAATTCGGGTGTGCAAGAAATGTACCTTAAAATTTCCGTACCTTAACATTTTCTATCTAGACATTTTCCACCTCGGGTTACCCAGAGTTACCCAGTCGTTTTGTAGTTTTCCAGTTATTTCATGAATTTCTATCATTTCAGGGTCTCAATACCATACACTAGCTTGAGTCAATACTCTGCAGAACTTACACAAGTACAGATCTGGAGGTCTATGGGCAAGGCAGCTAATTCTAGGTTGTTGTCATCTACTCACCAAGTATATCCCCTCATGAATAAGCAGTAGATGTGTAGTTAAGAGTACAGGCAAGTGACTTAATCTCTCCGTACTTTAGCTTCCTCTTCAATAAAATGGAACTAATAAAGTATGGTCTACATAACAGTGTTGTTGTCAGGTATCTGTGAGAAAATACTTGGAGTATTTGGCATCTGTCAAATAAACAATAAATCTTAGCTACTGATAGCTATTATCCCATCCTGTATTAAATCTTCAATCCATACAAGTTGCTGACAAGTCGCTATTTCTGATCCCACCTTGTCCTCATTCATTTTCTTGTCCAAGCCATTTATATCTCTCCCACATTCCTGAACACAAGGCTTACTGGGTTGTGTCTTCTCTTGGCTATGTCTGTATCCTTCTTGGATACCCAGAAAACATTTGAAATTCTAAGAATGCCTCACATTAACTGACCTCCCTAGACACACCAATTACCATTTCTGCTGTATCCTTGTCACATCATGCTTGATAAGGAAAAAAACTGAGACCAGATCCATGTTGGTAGTTTGGCTAGTGCACAGAAGAGAATCAATGCAAAGGCCACCTTTTCAAACACACACACATACATCCCTAAGTGTCCCTTCCTTTGTCTGCTCCCACTCTGCTCTCTAAAAGGCAATGGGAATTTTATTTGATCTGAGAGGGAAGAAGCCAGGGAGAGAATTTTCTCTGAATTGATATTGCATGTTTTTATATTTATTATTTATGAAATGAATTCTATGCCCCAAAGTTGTTCAGGCTTAAGTTTTTGATGGCCAAAAGTACCCTGTTCTTACATCTATTGGGAGGGCCTTCAGATGTTCAAAATCTGTAAAGAATCTCTTTGAGGAAATGGATGTCTCATAAGAAAGACAAAGGGGAGTGCAGTTCTGGGCAGCAAAAATTCCTGGGGGAAACACAATAGTTAATATATTAAAATATGATCCTGTAAAATACAATATGAAATTAACACTGGTATCTTTTTATTCATGTCAAAGAAAGTATGCAAGAATTAAGACATACTTTAACCCATTTCTAATCTCCATTTTGAATATCTCTAATCAGTGTATCATTTTTAGAACTTAGGTAAGTTGAACGATGTTATATATTGCTATATAAAAAGCTTTCAAAACTCCAAAAGTTGTAAATATATAAAAATATGATTCAATGAAAATGAAAATTAAGTTTTAATATTCAAACACAAAACTGTTTTTACAAAGAAAATATAGGAAATCCACACTTGCAGATTTTTTGTTATATTTGCCACATATCTCTGAGAAAAGGGGAGAAAAGGAAATCACTTATTGTGCCTCTTTTTCAATAAGAACTAATCCAATATATTAAATAAAAAATGGGTCAACTTTGGCAAGATTAGGCCTCCATATCCACAAGACTTTCATAATCAATGTTGCCTTACAGCTCTTTGAATTGATATATTTTAAGCATGTTAATATATCTTCTAAATGGGATATGAGGAAGGTGCAAAATTTGCAGTAATCAGTATCAGTTAAACACTGAAAATAACTGTAAAACAAAGCAAAAGAATCTCTCTAGGATATAAATAAAACCTTAACATAAGTCATTTTTCTCTATGCAGAAAAAAAGCTTTATGTGATTCTTAAAAATTGGAGTAAACCCTAGTTTAAAACTAGGAATATTTTTTAAATGTGTATCAGAAAGAAATGACAATGGCAATACAAAAGAAAAATTAAGGATTCAAAAACTATTTTAAAGTATCTTGTATTACCAGGCCCATAAAACTGCTGCAACGTTTTATTATAAAAATATAAACTATCTAAGGACCCAGCCCTTGTCTACCTTTTTCCCACTGAATCTTCAATTGTCTGAACAGTAAATAAAATATAAATATCATTCCATTAATACTAGTTGGATTGGAGAAAATATATCATTTTGTCCTTATGACATATTTGTTACACAAGAAAAAGAGATCATTCTAACCAATTTCATAAAGAGATGGTGAGTGATTTTTTTGTCAAATAACAGACAGCTATTTAGTCACAGACATGAAACATTACCAAGTCATAATTCAGTGAAGGGATCTTTCTTCAAGAGCACAGCAAGATTCTAAAGTTACTAAAAAGTGTATATGTTATTAAATGACTTGATACTGCTCTTTTAGTTCTATACATAACTTGGAACTGTGTCAGATTCAGAAATAATGATTTTGAGGGGTTTGCTTTAAGTCTATATGTACTGAAGGACAATATTCTTAAGCAGTTGTCCTTCCATGCATATATCCATCCTTCTTATTCTAATGATATAACTCAGTACTACAATAAGGGATCCATACAAATAAAATAAAGCAGATGGAGTCTAAACTATCACGATAAATAACCCAACTTTTTCTACTTGTGCTTAGAGAGCACTGTGACTTTGTCATGCCTTTGAGCTTTTCATAGCACAAAATTAGTATGTCACATTGGCTTAGTTGTAGGAGGGCTCGCAAAGCCTCAACAATTTGATCATTTTCTAACCTCTCACCAGTACCCATAATTTTCAAGAAACTCTCTTCTTACTTTACACCAAGACAGTTTGATTAGGCAATTCCCCCAATTTACAGCTATAGGATTCCATTCATTCCCAGGATAAGAGAGAAACACTTTAAGAAGAATCTAGCCAAATCAAAACTGATTTAGCAGTGAACTCAGCATTGTGAAGAAAATTAAAGTCATGTTAAATGAGAAAAACTTAAAGAAATCAGATGTTTTAGGAGTGAAAAAATTCTAAGAATGAGGCGAGATCATGGTCCTCAAACATTTGAAAGGTTGTAAACTTCCAAAAGGGACTATATTTGTACTAAGGATAGAGTTAGTACGGACGACTAGAAGGTTAGCTATTCAAATATAGGATCACACATTCAAATATAGAATTCCACACAGTTCAGCCCATGTGGAAATCTTCACTATTTTTTGTCACTGAACTTGTCCAAGTATAGGTTAGAAAACCACTTGGTGGGGTTGATGTAATCCAATTCAATCATTACATTAAGGTTTGGATTCCATGACCTTTCAAGTCCATTCCAACCCTGAGATTCATTGAGGCTCTGAAACCCACTCCACTGGGAGTGCTGCCTGCCAAATTAGTCTTTGCATGAAAGGCACAAAATGATGTCAATTGTTGCAGCTGCAGTGAGTCAGCTGGAAAAGGCTTGACAAAGGCAAAGTTCAACCTAGTTACTAAACCCCAACTAATTTTAAATGATTTTAGCTTTCTTAGATGGTTCCAGAATTACACACTCAATTAATGCTGTTGATTTCAGCCAGCTCGCAAAAAAAAAAAAAAAAGAAAGAAAGAAAGAAAGAAAGAAAGCAAGGCAAGTATTTGGATAAATCAAACCAAAGAAACTAGGACTTTCTGTTTCAACACTATCTTCAATGATCCTAAAAACAGACCAAAAGGATATCACAATTCAGAACATAGAGGGTTGAACCAGAAAATAGAAGCTCTTGGTTCTAGTTTCTGCCATATTTCACTTTATTTTTAAGAAGAGAGGTCTCAGAGTTAGACAGATCTAAATTACTGGTTCAATTATTACTAGCTGTGGGGCTTCTGGAAGAGCTACAACATCTCTATAACTTTTAGGAGGATTTCTTTACAGCAGGGCCATGCCCTTTTTGTGTCCTGTCTCCATTCTGCAATCCAAAAGATAGCAGTGGTAACTAGAGCTACTACTAGAGCTGTAGTAACTGTGTAGGGCCACAACTGAGGTAAAGAAGTCATGAACTGAATTGAATCTGTTATCAGTGATGATTTTTTGGAACCACCATATCTGTCTTAAGCAGCTCACAAATAAGTTTCTTTGACACTAGAGAAAAAATACATTTCTCTCATTTTAAACATTTTAGGACACTATTAATGTGAGTTTTAGTTAAATTTTGCTGAATTTGATCCTACATGATATACCAAATATCCAAATAAATTCTATCTCTGGTCAGAAACTTATGCTGGGGCATAATATGAGAGGGGTTTGATTAAGTTTACATACAGTAAGTCAGAGGCTAAAAAGCCATCTAACAAGTGAGAATTTTTGTGGGTTATGAAGTAGCAGAGCATGGCAAATGAGGGCAGTTTAAGAAGTAGTATATATACAAAATAGGTTGGAGTTCAGAACAAAAGTTTGTCTTAAGTTACAGCACTGACAAATCAGTCCTTACTATGATGACCCTTTAGAAGCAGGTAATATATAATAAGTCAGTCATAATTTCATACTAGACAATAAGCTCATCCTTTAATTCATTCATTTAAATAATTATGCCATATCCATCTATGTGTCAAATCTGCTCTATATGAACAAGTCACAAGGACTGACTGAAGACACAGAAACAGAAAAGCATGATTCTTGTCCTCCAATAAGAAGGACTTAAATAAACAAATATACAGAAATGAATGCTGTGATGGACATAAACACAAGATACCTTAGAAGCCCAGAGAAACACTTCCTACATGATTATAGGGAGGGATGGAGAAAAAGACTTCTTAAAAGAGGTGAAATTTGACCTGAGTCCTCAGCAACATACAGAAGTTAACCAGGCATAGAATGAGTAGAGGGACACTCTAGACAGAGTGAACAGGATGTACAAATGAACAGAATTGACAGGCTTGGCACATTTGAGCTAGTGTATAAAGTGGTATAAAGGAAGATGAGACTGGGGATATAAGGAAAGGCCCAGATACTGAAAGGTTAATTTTACTGGTGAGAAGAGCTTAAATGTGATCCTTAAAACATCAGAGGTTTTTAATGAGCACTGAAATAATCAAACACGTTTTCAAAGATCACTCTGGCAAGAGTCTTTAGGACAGATTGGAGGTCAAAAGACTAGTAGCAAGGAAACAAGTTTGAAACTACTGATATCATTGGATAAAAGGAATTCTTGGGAACAGAACGAAAACAGTTGTACTGTAGATATGACTGAACCATACTTTAGAAGTACACAAAGGAACTGAGAAATGTCTACCAAATTTAGCAACCTAGATGCCATTTGGATGCATGGTGAGAATTTCAAGCGTGTGTGAAAACAAACCCTATACGGACATGAGTAGAGGACTGAATGAGCAATGAAGAAGTAGAGAGGTGTACAGGCTATATTGTTGTTCCCTTTCCATCAAAGATAAGCTACTTAAATAGGGGTGATATTTAAAAGGTGTCCCAGGAAGGAAAATGACATGGATGTGTTTTTTCCTAAAGTGGAAAGAGTTGAGAATGTTTATATTCTGTTGGAAATGGGAGAGTCCTAGAGAGATAAAAATAATAACTGACGTGAAGACCATGAGGATTTAAAGGGGAAAAGATCCCTGGGGATCTCTGGGTGGCTCAGTTGGTTAAGCATCTGACCCTTGATTTCTGCTCATGGTTATGAAATCAAGCCCCACATGGGGCTTTGAGCTGGGCATGAAGCCTGCTTGGGATTCTCTCTCCTTCTTCATCTGCCCCTTCCCTGCTTGCACTCTCTCTATATTAAAAAAAAAAAAAAAAAGAGGAAAGGATCCCATGCAAATATCCAATATGTAACATGGTCAGGGAACTGACCTGTTTAAGAGAAAGAACCCTGGACATGATGTAAGTGTTCAAGTTCAGGTAAACAACATAGTGATTTGACAAGTTTATACATTATTCTATGTTCACCACAAGTGTAGCTGCCATCTGTCCTATTATATTGCTATTAAATACAGAAAACAAACAGGTGGTTGCCAGAGGGGGGGTGGGGGGAAGATTGAAATAGATAGAGTATTAAGAGTACACTAACCATGACAAGCACTGAATAATGGATAGAATTTTTGAATGATTATATCGTACACCTATTATAACACTGTATATTAATTATACCTCAATATAAATAAATAAATAAATAAATAAGTAGAACTTTAAAAAAAGAGATTTTTTTTTCTTCATCCCTAGGTTGACTAGGGTGAAATAGCCCATTCAATGAAACTATAAGCAGAGTTTTTAAACATTCAAAATCAACACACGAGAGGCAATACATAATAAAATTGTCGGTATTTTCATAAAGGCAAACATTGACAGTGCTGTCCGATCAATAATAGCAAAGTTAGGAATGACTTTGAAAGATTAACACCTGGCAAAAAAAAAAAAAAAAAAAAAAAAAAAAAAGCCAAAGGAATAAATCCCAGAGATTAGGAACAGTGTTCTCAAAATTCAGTTGTAACAATAGTGAAAACTAGTATATTATCAGTGTATCCTCCATGTCCGACACTATGATAGCACCAATCAGTAACGAATTACTCCTACTTGGATATCTGAATAAAGAATACAGCATGAGCTTCATGCCTTCTCGAGTATGTGTCACAATCTTCTCAGTATAGGAAAGTGTGCACTATCAGCTCTGTGCTACCTTCTACAATGAGTCTAGAGGTTTATGAAGGTGATAGAGATGCAACAGGAAAATGCTCATATATTTTTTATTCATGCAAAAATCATTTAGTAAGCTCTAATATATACCAGGCATGGTATTCAACTGTGAATACAAAAATCAGTCAAACCTCAGTGTTTCCTTTCTATCTAGGAGCTCCTGAAGGAGACAGGATCTCTAATATCACAGAAATTGAGCTGGATCTCACAATAGTAGAAATGGTTTCTTCCAAGATTTTATTTAAATTCAAGTCAGTTAACATAAAGGGTAGTATTGGTTTCAAGAGTAGAATTTAGTGATTCATCACTCACATATAACACCCAGAGTTTATAACTAACTGCCCTTATTAATCACCATCACCAATTTAGCCCATCCCCCCACCCACAACCCCTCCAACAACCCTCAGTTTTTTCTCTATAGTTAAGAGTCTCTTGTGGTTTGCCTCCCTCTCTGTTTTTATCTTTTCTTTCACTTCCCCATATTCATATGTTTTGTTTCTTAAATTCCACATATGAATGAAATTATATGGTATTTGTCTTTCTCCGATTGACTAATTTTGCTTAGCATAGTACAGCTTAGTTCTATCTGCATCATTGCAAATGGCAAGATTTCATTCTTTTTGATGGTTGAGTAATATTCCTTTGTCTATATATACCACATCTTCTTTATCCACATCAGTTGATGGACATTCGGGTTCTTTCCAGAATTTGGCTGTTGTTGATAACACTGCTATAAACAGTAGGGTGCATTTGCCCCTTGGAATCTGTATTTTTGTATAGTTTGGAAAAATACCTAGTAGTGCAATTACTTAGTCATAGGGTAGTTCTATCTTTAACTATATGAGGAACCTCCATACTGTTTTCCAGGGTGGCTATGCCAGTTTGCATTCTCACTAACACTGTAAGAGGGTTCCCCTTTCTCTGCCTCCTCGCCAACATCTGTTGTTTCCTGAGTTGTTAATTTTAGCCATTCTGACAGGTGTGAAATGGTATTTCACTGTGGTTTTGATTTGTATTTCCCTGATAATGAGTGATACTGAGCATTTTTTCATGTATCTGTTAGCCATTTGTATATCTTCTTTGGAGAAGTATCTGTTCATGTCTTCTGCCCGTTTCTTCACTGGATTATTTATTGCTGGTGTATGCACAGTTTGATGAGTTCCTTATGGATTGTGGATACTAACCCTTTATACAATATGTTATTTGCAAATATCTTCTCCCATTCCTAGATTGCCTGTAGTTTTGTTGATTATTTCCTTGACTGTCAGAAGCTTTTTATCTCAACTAAGTTCCAATAGTTCATTTTTCCTTTTGTTTCCCTTGTCTCCAGGGACGTATCTAGTAAGAAGTTGCTATGGCTCAGGTCGAAGAGGTTGATGCCTGTGTTACCCTCTAGGATTTTGATTGTTTCCTGTCTCATATTTAGGTCTTTCATCCATTTTGAATTTATTTTTGTGTATAGTGTAAGAAAGTGGTCTGGTTTCATCCTTCTGCATGTTGCTGTACAGTTTTCCCATCACCTATTGCTGAAGAGACTTTTTTCCGTTGGATATTCTTTCCTGCTTTGTCAAAGATTAGCTGACCATGTAGTTGTGAGTCCATTTCTGGGTTCCCTATTCTGTTCCATTAATCTATATGTCTGTTTTTGTGCCAGTACCATACTGTCTTGATAATTATAGCTTTGTAATACAGCTTTAAGTCAAGAATTGTAATGTCTCCAGCTTTGGTTTTCTTTTTCAACATTACATTGGCTATTTGGGGTCTTTTCTTGTTCTATACAGATTTTAGAATTGTTAGCTCTGTGAAAAATGCTGGTGTTATTTGATAGGGATTGTGGTGAATCTGTAGATTGCTTTGGTAACAATATTTGCTCTTCCAATATGAGAGCATGGAATGTTTTTCCATTTCCTTGTGTCTTCTTCAATTTCTTTCATATTTGTTCTATAGTTTTCAGAATATAGATCTTTTACGTCTTTGCTTAGGTTTATTCCTAGATATCTGATGGTCTTTGGTGCAATTGTAAATGGGATTGATTCCTTGAGTTCTCTTTCTGTTGCTTCATTATTGATACATAGAAAGGTAACAAATTTCTATACATTGATTTTATATCATCCAACTTTGCTGAACTCATGTATCAGTGCCAGCAATTTTTTGGTGGAGTCTTTCAGGTTTTCCAAGTAGAGTATCATGTCATCTGCAAAGAGTGAAAGTTTGACTTCTTCCTTGCTGATGTAGATGCCTTTTATTTCTTTTTGTTTTCTGATTGCTGAGGCTAGGACTTCCTGTACTATGTTGAACAATAATGGTAAGAGTAGACATCCTGTTGTGTTCCTGACCTTAGAGTAAAAACTGAGTTTTTCTCTTTGAGGATGATATTAGTTGTGGGTCTTTCATATATGGCCTTTATGATGTTGAGGTATAGTCCTCCTATACCTACTTTCTTGAGGGTTTTTCTCAAGAAAATATGGTGTATTTTGTCAAATGCTTTTTCTGAATCTATTGAGAGGATCATATGATTCTTATCCTTTCTTTTATTAGTGTGGTGTATCATGTTGACTGACTTCTAGATATTGAATGAACCCTACAGCTCAGGAATGAATCCCACTTGATCATGGTGAATAATTCTGTTAATGTGCTGTTGAATTTGATTTGCTAATATCCTCCTGAGAATTTCTGCATCCATGTTTATCAGGGATATTGGTCTATAATTCTCCTTTATATTAGGGTCATTTTCTAGTTTTGAAATCATGGTAATGTTGGTTTCATAGAATGAGTTTGGAAGTTTTCCTTCCATTTCTATATTTTGGAATAGTTTCAAAGGAATTCTTCTTTGAATGTTTGGTAGATTTCCCCTGGGAAGCCATCCAGCCCCGGACGCCTGTTTTTTGGGAGATTTTTGATTACTGATTCAGTTTCTTCACTGGTTATGGATCTGCTCAAATTTTCTATTTCTTCATATTATGTTTTGGTAATTTATGTGTTTCTAGGAATTTATCCATTTCTTCCAACTTGCCCAATTTTTTGGCATATAATTGCTCATATAATTCTCTTACAATTGTATTTCTGCAGTATGGGTTGTGATCTCTCCTCTTTCATTTGTGATTTTATTTATTGCTATAAACTTCCCTCTTATGACTGCCTTTACTGCCCAAAGGTTTTGAACTGCTGTGTTTTCATTTTCATTGGCTCCCATGTACTTTTTAATTTCCTCTTTAATTTATTGGTTAACCCATTCATTCGTTGGTAGGATTTTCTTTAATCTCCAAGTATTCGTGGTCTTTCCAAATTTTTTCTTGTGGTTGACTTCAAGTTTCATAGTGTTGTGGTCCGAACATATGCATAGTATAATCTCAGTCATTTTTTACTTGTTGAGGGCTGAATTGTGACCCAGTATGTGATATATTCTGGAGAATGTTCCATGTGCATTTGAGAAGAATGTGTATTCTGTTGCTTTAGGACAAAATGTTCTGATTATATCTGTTAAGTATATCTGATTCAGTGTGTCATTCAAGGCAATTGCTTCCTTTTTGATTTTCTGCTTCTGGATGCTCTGTCCATTGCTGTAAGTGGGGTGTTAAAGTCCCCTATTATTACTGTACTAATTTCAATGAGTTTAAGTTTGTTATTAATTGACTTATATGTTTAGCTTCTTCCAAGTTGGGGGCATAAATATTTATAATTATTATTCTTGTTGTATAGACCCCTTTATTACCATATAGTGCCCTTCTTCATCTCTTAATACAGACTTTCAGTTTAAAATCTAGTTTGTCTGATATAAGTGTGGCTACTCCATCTTTCTTTTGATACCCATTAGCATGATAAATGGTTCTCTACCCCCTCACTTTGATTCTGGAAGTGTCTTTGGGTCTAACACGAGTCTCTTGTAGGCAGCATATCGATGGGAATCTTTTTTTTAATCCATTCTGATACTACATGTGTTTTGATTGGAGCATTTAGTCCATTTACATTCATAATAATTATTGATAGATATGAACTTAGTGCCATTGTATTACCTGTAAAGTCGCTGTTCCTGTAGATTGTCTCTGTTCCTTTCTAATCTTTGTTTTCTTTTGGTCTCTGTTTCCTACTTAAAGAGTCCCCTTTAATAATTCTTGTAGAGCTGGTTTAGTGTTCACAAATTCCTTTAGTTTTTGCTTCTCTTGGAAACTCGTTATCTCTTCTCTTGTTTTGAATGATAGCCTCGCTGGATAAAGTATTTTTGGCTACATAGTTTTCCCATTTAGCACGTTAAATATATCATGGCACTTCCTCTGGCCCCCCAAGTTTCTGTGGACAGGTCTGCTGATAACCTTATGTATCTACCCTTGTAAATTAAGAAACTTTTGTCCTTAGCTGCTTTGACAATTCTCTCTCCATCTTTGTATTTAACAAGTTTCACTGTGATATGTTTTGGTGTTGACCTGTTTTTGTTGATTTTAGGGAAGTTCTCTGTGCCTCTTGGACTTCAATGCTTGTTCCCCTCTCAAGATTTGGGAAGTTCTCAGCTATAATTTCTCCAAATAAACCTATCCCTTTTTCCCACTCTTCTACTTCCAGGACTTCTATGATATGGATATTATTGTGCTTTACAGAATTGCTTATTTCCCTATGTCTATATAAATGATCTAATAGTTGTCTTTACTTTCCCTTTTCAGCTTCAATGTTTTCCACAATTTTATCTGCTGTATCACTTATTTGATCCTCTGTTTCCTCTATCCTCATTTTAATTACATCCAGTTGGTTTTTACACCTTAGTTATAGCATATTTTACCTCACCCTGACTAGTTTTTAGTGTTTTATCTTGGCATCAAGGGTTTCTCTGGAATCTACTATGCTTTTTTCAAGCCCACCTAATATTCTTATGACTGTTGTTCTAAATTCTTGTTTGGATATATTACTTATATTTGTTTTGAGCAAATCCCTGGCTATGGTTTCTTCTTGATCTTTCTTTGGGGAAGAAATCCCCCGTGTTTTCATTTTGTCAAGGTTTCTGCCTTTGCGTGTTATGAAAACTTTTCTAATGCTATTAAGAAAGGGTTATATACTGTCCAGGGCTTCAGGAAGTGTTTCTGGTGCATGCCGTGTGCACTCTGGTGTTGTGATTTGGCTGCTCTTTCCCCCAGGTCAGTCCTCAGCAGTGTTCTTCCTTGCTTTCAGTGGGGAGTGCCTGGCCCTTAAACTAAGTGTGCTTTGATTTGTTTGTTAAAATAAGTCTGATTTACAAAAAAAAAAAAAAAAAAAAAAAGCATTACCCAAAAAAAACAGAAAAGGTAAAGGAATAACAACAAGAAAACAAATGCACAGATAAAAAATTGTAAGCCTGATTCCAAAGAAAAAGAAAGCAAGGAGAGGGAAGAAAGAAGAAAGAAGGGAGAGAAGAAAGAGAAGCCTGTTCCAAAAAAAACAAAAGGAAAGAAAACAAACAAACAAACAAACAAATGGACAAAAACACTGTAAGCCTGATTTAAAAAAAAAAAAAAAAGAAAGAAAGAAAAAGGCCCTGGTCCTATTTCCACCAGAACTGAAGAACTGAAACTGATGCTTTGGAGCACTCTATGATCAGTAGGCTTGGTGCATGTGGGGAACCTGTGCTCGTCCTCTGAGAGAGAGGTCCACTGCACTAACTGAAAATCAGACATGCCCTTGTAAAGATATCCCTGTAGAGTGCAAGGGGGCAGGGTTTTGTGTAAAAGCAGCTCCAGCCTAAACTGGGGGTGCTGCGTTACTCACTGAAGTCATATGATGATGGTAGGCAGGGAAAATGGTATGACCCTACTCTTTAGCCCAGGGTAGAAGAGCTGTCACCCACCGCTGTTCAGGTAGCCTGCAAAGACAACCAAACACTGTCAACACACTGGGCACACTGCTCTCCTGTGTTTTATCTCTGGAACATGATTGAGATTCAAAATTCCAAACTTAAAGGACTGGGCAAGTCATGAACCTATTCCCTCTCCCAGAGGAGAGCTTTGCAGTGCTGCTCCTGGTGCAATTCTGTCCCAGAAAGGCAGTCCCATGGTAGGATAGATGTCTAGAGTTTATGGTGAAACACAGAGGAAAGCTGCTTTATTCACCCCCAGCATGTACCTGTCTTCTGCTATTGAACTGCCACTCAAAGAATGCCAGCCAGGACTTTCGTCCTTGGAGAAGCAATATACCCTCTTCCAAATACACTCAGGGAAGGGGAACTTTCTCAATGTACCCAAGAGATCTCCACACCACATTGTCTGCTGCCTGTCCCCAGTCTTCCCTCCCTTTTCCCCAGGAGCACCACCACCGACCAGGGATCTTCTTCAGCAAATGGTGCAGACATCCATAAACTCAGAATTTCAGCTCCACTGTTTGCAAAAATTCGATAATCAGTTCCTCGTGATTCCCATATCAATGGCATAGGGGAAATGCTTTTCTTGCAGGAACCCAACACAATGGTCTCTCTTCCCCTCGCTCTTTCTCCTGTCTGTGAAAAGGGCTCCCACTCCTCTGTAGCAACTGTAGATTTTTTCTGCCTCAAATCCCCACTCCACACCACATACCTGCCATGTTGTCTCGCTCAAATTATGCAGATTGTCTCTTAATCCTCAGATCAATTTCCTAGGTGTTCAAAATGGTTTGTTGATCTAGCTGTCTTTGAGGGAGGAGACTAGCCCATGGTCCCCCTACTACACTGCATCCTAACCCCTCACAGCACTGCTTCTCAAAGTTAAATGTACACACACATAAGGATCACATTAAAATGCAGACCCTAATTCAGTAGGTCCTGGGTGGGATCAGAGATTCTGCATTTTCACAAGATCCCGGGTGATTCTGATTCTACTGGTCCAATGACTGTACTTTGAGTATCCAAAGAATCATAATAATTTAATACTGTATACATGATGTTAACTAAGACACATATTTAGCAGTTTTGCTTCTAAAATTTTTCTCTCCATAACATTTCATCTTTTTGCTACATCCTTTTTTAGTGTTTTGGATTGTTTCCTATTGCAATTGTTAATTGCTATCTCTATGAGGAAGATTACATTTTAGATACATTCTTGAAGCAAAGATGTACTATAAATCACTCATTACTAAAAGTATTCAAATATATTTAAATATGTTTTGGTCCATAAATACTGAATAACTTGGTTCCTTCAAGAAAAATTCTCAATGATCTATTTTCTATGATTAAAGTATTATTTCACTACAATTGGGGAACGTACATAAATAGTTTCTTTTCTCATGACAACTAAATTGTTCTGCACTTTCATGACTTAATTGGAATGATCTCAATTATCATTAGGGTAATAAATTTACTGGTACTCTGTAAAACCTAGACTATATAAAAGTAAAGGAAAACACTTTTATATTTGAGGAATATAACTACAATGTCTAAACACTATCAAAAAGCTTTAAAAAGCTTACGAAACAAAATCAGGAGCCACTATTGCCCAACCAACCGCTGATACTCACTATCATTATCTTCCTACTTAATATGATGGTATAAAACTCTGCTTAATTCCTTGTCCGCATGGCCCTTAAACTCTAAACTAGAATTACCAACTGGTCCCTGAATATTTTGTTGATCCACTCCCATCTTCTGAGAATAAGGCCTGGTGTAAGAATCCCTAGTCAATATTTAGCATTGGATCCTCTTAACTGTTGGTTTACTTTAATTTTATTTTATTTATTTTTTTGGGGGGGTACCAAATTACTTTATTTGAAGGAATGGTACAAATGAAACAAGTTAAGTAGATGTTTTGGTACAACTTATAGAAAAGGGAAAGGTAACCCCAAACATGCATGCACTGCCTCGGTGACTGGGGAAGTCACCCGTGTGGCCATGGGAAGGCAGCCTAAGGCTTAGCTCTCATTATCACTGTTTCCCAAGGTGTGCTTGTCAAAGAGGTACTCTGCCATGCCGGATTCGGGAGCCCCCATCTTGCGCAGGTTGGTTACGTGGTCACCCAATTCTTTGATGGCTTTCACCTGCTCATTCAGGTAATGTGTCTCAATGAAGTCACACAAATGGGGGTCGTTTTTGTCAGTGGCCAGTTTGTGCAGTTCCAGTAGTGACTGATTCACACTCTTTTCCAAGTGTAATGCACACTCCATTGCATTCAGCCCGTTCTCCCAATCATCGCGGTCTGGTTTCTTGATGTCCTGGAGAAAGATCCGGCCACCTCGTTTGGGTTTACTTTAATTTTAATAGCAGATTCCCTGGGTGCGAGGTGCACTTGTCCTTACTTGGTACTTCTGGATACCAAGAGATTGGATCTCCTAACCCTTAACTTCAAAGTCTGTTGGATTAGATATTATACGTATGTTCCTAGATCATCAAAGTTACAATCTCTTCTCTTCCTTACTCTTTAAGCACTCTTTATTTAAACTTAAATTGTTTTTTGGCTAATACAGTCTGCCTGAATCTTCCACCATAGCCTGAATTTATCAGTTTACATTAATTGTTAATAAATACTAATACCCAAATTTCTCATATTATTTACTTCATATATGCATGTGCCTAGATTTATAATCTTGCACTGTCTAGCATATCCCATCCCCCTTGTCACCAAACCTATCTCATCCCTCTGAAATTCTATTCTTGATTCTGGTACTCAGTTCCCTCCTTTTTATTCTTTCAAACCAAACTTGAACACCTACTATATACCAGGAACTATCCTGTAGATAAGGGATAAAAAAGAGAGTCCCCATCAATACAGACCTTATTCCTCAAACACAGTTCATTGTATCAGGTATGTATATAAATTAAAACATCTTTAAACTTTATTCCAATTGTATTTTATTCTTTATTTTGAAAAGTTAAGGGAAAAATAAATTTGGTAGAAGTCTTATTATAATTATTATATTATATACATATATAAAACTATATAAGGGAATTATTATAATTTTCTTATATATAGTTGTAGATCTCTGTAAAATGTACAAGTTTAAAACCCTTATAGAGTTAACTACCCACTCTACTTATCTATGAAAACAGTCTATGATCATTATCTTAGAATCTTGGAGTTACTGTTGTTGTTTTTTTTAATATGAGAAAATACATAATTTAATATCCTGCCAAAGTGAACAATACATTGCATTGTGTCTGTGTATATTATCCAGGTTTTGCTAAATGTTGAGAAACTGGGAGTTTTTCTTATGACTATATTGTTGGTTCTCTGGTCCCCTACCTGCTCTCTGAATCAACAAAGAAAAATACTGTCACAAGACACCCTCCAAATACTTGAATACAACCATCCTGTCTCCCCTTAATTCTCTTCTCTAAGGTGAAGAACCCCAATTATGGCAGGGTTTATAGATCCTTCACCATCTTGATCCCTGTCCTCTGGATGCATACCACTTGCAATTTTTCTCTAGAAAGTATAGCACTCTTAACAGAATAAGATAATGCAGATGTGCCAATACAGAGCACCACAACAATTCCTGAGACCTACATAATCTAAAATTCCTAGGGTATCACATCTTCAGTTCATATAGAGCTTATGGAAACTAAATCATTTTCCATGTGACATTCCAGCCATGTACCCTATATCTTGAATAATCATTTATACTTAATGAGAGTAAATTATATTTATCCTTGTTAAGTTTGTATTGTTACTTTCACAACAACATTTCGGTTCTTCAGAAGTTGAAACTTGATTCTACTGGCTAATTTAATGATCCTTTCCAATTATTTTTTCCATCTGAAAACATGATAACCTTGTCATATATGACTTCATTCAACTAAATGGTAACATTTTTCAACAGTATAAAAGAGGAAGACAGAACATCGTGGCACTCCCAGATAGCAACAAGTAATTCATCTTTCCAATTTCTCCTTGTATTTTCTTCTGAACTAACCAATGCATGCTATAAAAATTTAAACATTGCAGAAGAAAAAGTAAAAACAGAATACTCCTATTGCAACCCTACTCTCTAGAAGTAAAAACTTGTAATATTTTGGTATATACAAATATAAATATATATATATATATATATATATATATATATATATATATAAATCCTGATAGACAAATCTACCCATCTCTAATTTCACATATTTGCAATCTTTTCAAAAGTAGATACACACTTTAAATACTGCTCTGTACCATTTTATGATTTAAATTAACATTGGCCTATCTTTTTTTTTTTTACAAAGTTCCTGATAGCATTTTATTTTTTTTCTTTTATACTTTATTGTCAAGTTGGTTTCCATATAATACCCAGTGCTCATCCCCACAAGTGCCCTCCTCCATGCCCATCACCCCACATTCCCTCTCCCCCTCCCCCATCAGCCCTCAGTTTGTTCTCAGTATTCAAGAGTCTCTCATGGTTTGCCTCCCTACCTCTCCCTAACTCTTTTTCCCCTTCCCCTCCCCATGGTCCTCTGTTAAGTTTCTCCTGTTAGACTTCTGAGTGAAAACATATAGTATCTGCCCTTCTCTGCCTGACTTATTTCATTTAGGATGACATCCTTGAGGTCCATTCACATTATTATGAATGGCTAGATTTCATTCTTTCTTATTGCCATGTACTATTCGATTGTATATATAAACCACATCTTATTGATCCATTTATCAGTTGATGGACATTTAGGCTCTTTCCATGATTTGGCTATTGTTGAAAGTGCTGCTATGAACATTGGGGTACATGTGCCCCTATGCATCAGCACTTCTATATCCCTTGGGTAAATCCTAGCAGTGCTATTGCTGGGTCATAGGAGAGATCTATTCTTAATTTTTTGAGGAAACTCCACACTGTTTTCCAGAGTGGCTGCACCAGTTTCTATTCCCACCAACAGTGTAGGAGGGTGCCTGTTTCCCCACATCCTTGCCAGCATCTATAGTCTCCTGATTTGTTCATTTTAGCCACTCTGAGCAGCATGAGGTAGTATCTCCGTGTGGTTTTGATTTTCATTTCCCTAATAATGAGTGACACTGAGCATCTTTTCATGTGTTTGTTGGCCATCTGGATGTCCTCTTTGGAGAAGTATCTATTGATGTCATCTGTCCATTTCTTCACTGGATTATTTGTTTTTCGGGTGTGGAGTTTGGTAAGTTCCTTATAGATTTTGGATTCTAGCCCTTTATCCGATATGTCATTTGCAACTATCTTTTCCCATTCTGTCGGTTGGCTATAAGTTTTCTGATTGTTTCCTTTGCAGTGCAGAAGCTTTTTATCTTGATGAGGTCCCAATAGTTCATTTTTGCTCTTGATTCCCTTGATTTTGGGGATTTATTGAGTAGGAATTTGCTGCGGTTGAGGTCAATGAGGTGGTTTCCTGCCTTCTCCTCTAGGGTTTTGATGGTTTCCTGTCTCACATTCAGGTCCTTCAACCATTATGAGATTAGTTTTCTGTATTGTATAAGAAAGTGGTCTAGTTTCATTCTTCTGCAAGTTGCTGTCCAGTTCTCCCAGTACCACCTGTTAAAGAGGCTGCATTTTTTCCATTGGATACTCTTTCATGCTTTGTCAAAGGGTTCTCTATTCTATTCCATTGGTCTATGTGTCCGTTTTTTTTTTTTAACTTTAGTTTATTGTCAGGTTAGTTTCCATATAACACCCAGTGCTCTCCCCCACAAGTGACCTCCACCATGGCCATCACTCCCCTTTACCTTTCCCCCTCCCCCTTCCTCCCTCAGTTTGTTTTCAGGATTCAAGAGTCTCTCGTGCTTTGTCTCCCTCCCTCTCCCTAACTCTTTTTCCTCCTTCCCCTCCCCATTGTCCTCTGTTGGGTTTCTCCTGTTAGACCTGTGAGTGAAAACATACGGTATCTGTCCTTCTCCGCCTGACTTATTTCGCTTAGCATGACACCCTCGAGGTCCATCCACGTTGCTACGAATGGCCAGATTTCTTTCTTTCTCATT
>CM053560.1:66086284-66138071 GCA_028646485.1 Cryptoprocta ferox | reverse complement strand
GTGTATGGATGGAGCAGAATTTAGGCATCTGAGAGTTAATATTACAACAAGGTGCAGGAAGGCATCCAAGTACTAAGACAGAGGTATGAAGAAAATATCTAAGGTCAAGGCTGTGTATACTTAAAGTCATGAAGATAGGAAGGAAAGAGTTAGCAGTACCATTCTGACTAATATGAGGCTTCTGAGACAAGCAAGGAGGTTGTTGTCTGTAAAGCTCAGATAAGCAACTAATCGATATGGCAAAGGGTAGCTTATTAATAGTAACAGATAGGATTTTTCCTGGACAGTGACACATATGAGATTGTCAATAGTGATGAATATGAGCCAATGCGTGTTGAGAACAGAGGGAAGCTTCAGACAAGGTCTCCATGGCAACAAATGAAGGGAAGTCCTTTATCTAGAGTATTGAAGGCTGTTTTTGTTTGTTTGTTTTTTTGTTTTTTTGTGTTTTTTTTGTTTGTTTTGTTTTTGTGTCTCCCCCACTTTCCCCCACTGAACACAAACTTGTCTAATGAAAGTACTATATGGACCTTTAATATTTATTTTTGAGAGAAAGAGAGAGACACACACACACACACACACACACACACACACGGAGAGACAGAGACAGAGACTGGGGGGGAGGAGGAGGCAGAGAGAGAGGGAGACACAGAATCCTAAGCAGGCTTCAGACTCTGAGCAGTCAGCACAGAGCTCAATGCAGAGCTCGAACTCATGAACCCTGAGATCATGACCTGACCTGAAGTCAGATGCCCAACCAACTGAGCCACCCAGGTACCCCCTATGTGGATCTTCGAAACATAAATTTTAGATATCTTTTGGGGAGAGACAAATCAACCTCAGGTTAAGGATTTGCACTTTTCACAACCAGAGATCAAATTTAGTGGTGTGATAATTAAAGTATATTTACCAAATGGGGCTTTTATAAGCTAAAGTGCCCACAATGCATGTTGCTGCTTCTGTGAGGGAAAATATGAGGCAGACAGTAATCTTACTGTTGATAAAAATGTAAACCTTTTTTTATGGGTAGCACTCTCTTATCTGTATTTAACCCAAAAGAAGAAATAAACCCCTACCTTTTGTGTATTGTGTGTTGGCACTATAAATATCTCAAAGCTTGCTTGGGAAATGAAATGAAACATGTAAAAACATCCACTGTGTGCCAAGTATTATGCTAAATAACACTATGGAGATAGAAAAGTTGTGGAAGATATTTTGTAAAATGTGTATGTGCTTGCATTCCAACTTTGAAGACTGGAAGATTATATCTTCCAAAGATGGCCCCTACCATATTTCCCATCCTATGTGCTCTTTTGTGATGGGATTTTGCCATTCTCTCATCAAGGTGGTGGAGTCTATTTCTCTGCTCCTTGAGTCTGAACAGGCTCCATATCTGCTTTCGCTGATAGTTTATGGTGGAAAAGATGCTGTGCATAGTTGGTGGTCAATGAATATCTGCTCAACTTTGTAGAAAAGTGAATCTGGGAACAGTGAAAATATCACTTCTCTGAACATTTTTAGATTCCGTAATGTGAGGTTTTCAAGGCAGGGTATATCAGTTGTTGAAGTCTGAGAATTAAAGAAGAGCAAATAATGGTTAGCAAATATGTTAGAGACCATCTTATTTCATTTGTGTTTTGGTTTGAACATTGCTTTTTTTTATGCTAGTGGTTTAACATGCTTATTTATTTTAGTAAACTAAGAGGACACTCTAGTATCTAAGACAGAGATGATATTATTTTTATGTCACATTTTTCTGGTAGTCTAAGTACTACTTGGAGATATTGACCCATGATGTGGAAAAATGGAGTTAACAGTGTATTAACAGTAACATAAAAGAGGTGGAACAGATGAAAGTAATTTTGAGGATTTAGAGCTGAGAACGATGATTCTGGTTAGATTCCAGAGGAAAATGGACTTGTAAATTATTTCCATTACAAACACATTCTTTATGCTTTCCCACTGCATTATAAAGGTACTTCTGGGTGGTAAGAAACAAACATGTTCAGAGCTCCACTCTTGATGGGAGTTCATTGTAGGTTTACAGAAAAAGGAAAGCCCAAGAAGCTACTTCAGCAACCAAATATCCAGGCCTTCAGAAGTTCTTTGAGTGTTCCTAGAAACTTTTTAGTTGTCCCAAAGAGGCAAGGGTCCATTGCCTCATTTTTAGTCACTCTGCTTTTCCACTCATTTATCTGCTTTTATTTGTGTCCCTGTCTTGCTTTTCTATTGTTACCTCCTAGCTTTTGCTTACTCATGTTATCTACTTTCTAATGGCTCTTGCTTATTTACTTACGTGTGTGGATCTCTTGAATTCCTTTACTCTCTGCTCTTTCTGTAATTGGGTTGGATAGTTACTACCACTTTTAGTAAGACCTTGTAAGTTCAGAATACTCAAGCTGGCCATCTTCTAGCAATTTCATTCAATAAGAGACAATAGGTATGGACAAAATTCGAGGTTATGATCAGTTCTCCAGAACTCCACTATGAAGTTTATTGTTAATTATTCTAAGATGATATATTCTGATTTTAAAATATGAAACAACTGACTACTATCTACTAGGTAGGAGGGAAAAAGACTCTTCAAAGGGGTAAAATTTTGAAGTCACCATGTCACCTTTTTGTTTGTTTGTTTGTTTGTTTTTTTGCTTTGCTTAAGGTCCTGGCCATTCTTACACAGAGGCCTTGAATGGTATATGAATTTATACCATTTAAATGAATGTGCACATTTTGTTGAAGTCAATAAGTATTTCATGTGTTGTACTGTATTCATTACATTTTATTTTAAATCTCCTTCTTTTGTATGTGTTTCCTCAGTGTTAACATATCATTGAGAGATCAAATGGGGTATATCTGGGGGTAGAATACAATTTCTAATGATTGGCTAGTACTTTTCAAGGTGAAAATATTCTTATTTTAGCACTTGCCTCCTCTCTTGTAAATTATGCATTTGAAAGAATCAGGCCACAGCAGAATAGAGTTGACTTTCTTTTTCTTTCTTTCTTCGTGCATCAGGTATAGGAAAATGAAGGACAGCATCAACACTTGTGTGCTGTCATTATTGACGAATTCAATGCCATCTGGAGAGCTGGCTCTGGCACTTGTTCTGTAAGACTTGCTAACCAAAGCCCTTTTATACATCTGGAGAGAGCTCTAAGAAGAAATTACTGATTGAAAAAGAGTGAGCGGCGTATTTCCTAGAATATTTTTTAATAGGATGGAGAAGGATTTAAGCTTAGTCTGTTTTCTTCAATCTGTTTTATTTAATATCAGGAGAATATATTACATGCATCCTGAGTACCTGTGTAGTAATATTTCCTTTTCATCTGGAGACTTTTCCTACCACCTGTCTCTGAACTTATTCAGACATCAAATCTATTACACATTGGAATCTGTTGTGAAAAAAATGAGTAAGAAGTCATCTAAGTAAAGTTGAGAATAGTCTAAAACAGTGGAGACAGATGTAAGCAGATAAGTACATTGATGTGCTACACCTGTCATGATAAAGATCAACCCAGAAAGGAGTGGAAGCATAAAGAGCAGAATGAGAAAAGGACTCAAAGTCATTTAGGAGGGGTTTCAGATGGGAGATGGTTTTTGAACTGAGACCTGACAGGTATATATATGGCCTCCATTCATTGAGCATTTATTAAATGCTATGTCTCAGACTAAGTGTTTCATGTACTTTTCTCATCATGCTCTAGGAGCGGGTATTATTTTATTTTATTATCTTTAAAAATTTCTTTAATGTTTATTTATTTTTGAGAGAGAGAGAAACAGAGCATGAGCAGGGGAGGGGCAGAGAGAGAGGGAGACACAGAACCCAAAGCAGGCTCCAAGCTCCTAGCTGTCAGCACAGAGCCCGACATGGGGCTTGAACCCACAAACTGTGAGATAATGACCTGAGCCAAAGTCAGATGCTAAACTGAGCCGCCCAGGCACCACTGGCATTATTTTATTTTTATACAAGTAAATAAATTATTACTGAGATAAAGAGGCCAAGTTAAAGTGTTTACTTCACATGCTCAAATCTATATAGCTAGTAAGCCAGTATTCAATAATATTCAATAATAATGTAGCCAGTATTCAAACTCAGCTCTTCCTCATTCCAAAGTCTGTCTCTTAATGGTTACACTATACCAGCTAGTGATGGTAGTAGTGGTAGTACACTAGCTAGTAGCTAGTAAGCCAGTATTCAATAATATTCAATAATAATATAGCCAGTATTCAAACTCAGCTCTTCCTAATTCCAAAGTCTGTCTCTTAATGGTTACACTACACCAGCTAGTGGTGGTAGTAGTGGTAGTACACTATACCAGTAGTGGTGGTAGTAGTAGCGCGCGCACATGCATGTGTGGATTTCTGCTTATGTATATGTGTGTATTTGTGGGCATAAATGAAACATGGAAATAAAATGAGGTATGTGAATATCATCAGCCAGTCTTGTCAAAACAAGACTAAGTTATTTAACAGTATTACTATAAATTAGAGGTAACTGAGTTATTGGGAGAAATAAGAAGAGGCTATAATATGAAGGGACTCACATTTCATATCCCACTGGTAGTGAGGTGTCATTGAAGATGTTTGAGTTAGAATATCCCTATGACAATATTTGTTTAAGAAAGATAATTTTGGGGCATTACAGAATAGGAAGCGAAGTAAATAATTTCAGCAGTTCAAGTATAAAAGGTGATCCATAAACTTAAGACTGAGGCAGTAGGGACAGAAAAGAGAAGATAGATAAAACAAATATTAAAGAGGTAGCAGTTCTAGGGTATGATAAATATTTGAAAATGTAGGGATAAGATGGGCAGGGAGAGAGTTGACTTTTTCTGGCTTAGTTGACATGGTGCATGGTGGGATCAGGTATAGAGCATAGAGAATAAGAAATCAAGAGAAAAAATATATCGGTATTGGTGTGGTGGAGAAGAATGATGGAATCAGTAATGAAAATACTGAGTTTGAGAAACCTGAAAAACATTTAGGCAGCTGAAATAAGGTTTGGGGTTGGATGGGGAGGTGAACCGGAGGAAAATGGTTGGGAATTTTCAGTATATAGGTTATCCAGTGAAACCATGTAGAAATGCCTCCAAAGACCTGTGAAGTTATTTGTCTAAGAATGGTTTTTGATATATCTGTGTGAGAGATGTATTAGGAGTTAGTTAATGTATATAAAAATTTGTTTATTTTAGAAGTTTAATATACATAAAAGTTTATTTTCACAGGGCATCTAAATACTTAGAAACAAATAAATTATACTTCCTTCTGTGCTAGGGAAGCAAACAAGATTAAGGGTACATTAATGACACAGTTCATGAGTTCGAATCCTGAATTGAGCCCCAATTCTTCATCCTTCTTTAGATACATATTGCTTTGCCCTGTGACTTTAAAGTTACTCTTATTAAAAGATGGAATTTATTTCTCTGTTCCTTGATTCTAAGTTCAGCCATTGTAATTTGCTTCAGCCAATGGACGTCAGCAGGTGTGATGAATGAAGAGGCTTGAAAATGCACATGTGCTGTGTGTGACATTTCTGCTTTCACTCCTCTGCCTTGGCCATGAGAACACAACCAGCATAGCCAGCTGGATGATGGTGAGAAATACATGAAGCACAGCTGAGTTGCTCTAGCCACCACCCAGCTAATCCATATGTATAAGTCCCAAATTGGCAGCCAGCAGAGCCCCAGATGTGCAGGTGAGCTCATCTAAGACTAGAAGAATTATCTGGTTGAGCCCAGCCTAAACCACCTACTAATGGAGCTGTGAGCTAAATACATGTTTACTGTTGTAGGCCACTGATGCTTTCTGTTTCACAACATTATGGTGGAAACAAATAACTGGTATAGGTAGGAAAAGGTGAAATTGTTTTGTTATTAGATTTTAGGGGTCAGTTTCCTGAAAATAATTTTCTCTACTTTCCCCAGCTAGGCATAATATGGCCAAGAGTAATCATCAAGAGAAGAGCCATTGCCAAATTTTAATGCTTTTGAATATATCAAATCCCAAAACAGATTCAATACAGACTCTGGGATAGCTTTGTTTAAAAAAGACCCACAACTTTCTGTGAAAGGAGCCTAAAGTCACAGTACTGCATTCAAACTCAAGGCTGATTATAACTTGGGTGTTTTTTGAAGGACTGATTTCAGATGATTTGCAATGATTGCAGGAATTGACACCACGTGTCTTCTCAACCATGTTGAACTTGTTCTCTTTGAGCAAAGACATCATGTTTTGGAAACCAGGGTACATCTGGTGAACCCATAACTAGGTATATTCCCAAATTAACATACAATTTACAGTGTAAATTATGAGTATGGAAATGAAATTTCAGGACAGATTAAAAAAGATGACAATATGAGAGATAGTGCAAAGTGGGGAGTGTTATGCTTAGATGTAGGTTGGTAAGCACTTCCCCCTCCCCATATTGACTGTGAATTTTTTATATGATTTTTTTTGCCCTCTTGGGGATTAGACATATGTTACAGTCTTTCTGGTACATACCCACACATTTTTATGTATATTTGCCTTAAAAAAACCCTTATTGTTTACACATTAAAATCAATTGTATATTGTAAGTTAAGGTAATGTCTAATATATCCAGGTCTATGTTGACAGATATAGTCACATCTTGATTCTTATTTTCCTGTATCCTCTCTTATGTCCTCTTTTTAACAAAAAGTCAGAAATTGGACAAAACAAAAGCTAAATGCCTACTAATTGCTGTTTTAGTTTCCTTTCTTTCTCACTCACCCTCCCTAGGCATATTCTCCAGTTCCCTGCTGCCCACAGCCAAACTACAAAAAGCATAGAGTACCCAATATATCACAACAGAAATGCCCAAATGCTTGTTGAAACCTAACTGGGAAGCTTATGAAGTATTATTAATTTTTTTTTTTATTATTTATTTCCCTGCACCTTTCCCTCTGCTTTGAACTTCTAAGGTCCTCAATCATGGTTTTTTTCCCTTTAATCTTTATTTAAAAGAATTTTTAAATATTTTAAAATATTTTTATTGATGTATAGTGACATACAATGTTATGCTAGTTTCAGGTGTATAACACAGTGATTTGACAACTCTATGCATTACTCTATGCTCACCAATGTAAGTGTGGTAACCATCTCTCACCATGCAACATCATTACAATATTATTGACTATATTCCCTGTGCTGTACTCTTCCTCTCCATGACTTATTTTATAACTGGAAGTTTGCACTTCTTGATCACCTTTATCTATTTAACCTATCCCTCTATTCCCTCTCCTCTAGCAACTATCAGTTCTCTATATTTATGAGTCTTTTTCTGTTTTTGTCTTTGCTCATTTGTTTTGTTTTTTAGATTCCACATATGAGAGAAATCATATTGTATTTGTTTTATCTGTCTGACTTGTTTCATTTAGCATAATATCCTCTAGGTCCATCCATGTTGTCATGAGTAAGTAGTATTCCATTACACACACACACACACACACACACACCGCATCTTTTAAAAAAATTTTTTTAACATTTTTTTTTTTGAGAGACAGGGAGAGACAGATCATGAGCAGGGGAAGGGCAGAGAGAGAGGGACACACAGAATCGGAAGCAGGCTCCAGGCTCTGAGCTGCCAGCACAGAGCCCGACCTGGGACTTGAACCCACAAACCCGAGATCATGACCTGAGCTGAAGTTGGACACTCAACCGACTGAGCCACCCAGGCACCCCAACACCACATCTTCTTAATCCATTTATCTATCTATGGACAGTTAGGTTGCTTCCATATCATGGCTATTGTGATGCTGCAATAAACATAGGGGTGAATATATCTTTTCAAATTAGTGTTTTTGTTTTGGGTAAATACCCACTCTTGGAATTACTGGACTCAATGGTACTTCTATTTTCAAATATTTGAGGAACCTTCCTACTGTTTTCCATAGTGGTTGCACCAATTTATATTCCCAACAGTAGATGGATTCCCTTTTCTCTGCCTCCTTGCCAACACTTGTTATTTCTTGTCTTTTTGATGCTAGCCATCCTGACTAGGTTGAGGTGATATATTATAGTGGTTTTGATTTGCATTTCCCTGTTAATTAGTGATATTGATCATCATTTCATGTGTCTCTTGGCCATCTGTATGCTTTCTATGGGAAAATATTCAGTTTCTCTGCCCAGTTAAAAAATTTTTTTAATGTTTATTTTTGAGAAAGAGTGAGTCAGGGAGGGGCAAAGAGAAAAGGGGACAGAGAATCTGAAGCAGGCTCTGTGCTGACAGCAGAGAGCCCAATGAGGGGCTCAAACCCACAGACCATGAGATCATTACTTGAGCTGAAGTCAGAAGCTCAACCAACTAAACCACCCAAGTGCCCCTCTCTGCCCAGTTTTTAATTGAGTTATTTGGTTTTTTAGTGTCGAGTTGTTTAAGTTCTCACAATCATACATTCTTAACTCTTGCCATGTATTCAGCTACATACAATCCCTAAATCAGCTTTTTTCTTTCCACTTTTCCCTAGGTTCTTCATATGAATCTTCATCGTGTCTAATACAGTGATGTGAAAGGGTAGTATTCTAGAAGTGAGGAGATGTAACTCCTAGAGGCATCATTAATGTCATGAGCAAGCATTTTATAAACTTATTTACTGTTCTCCCTTGATATAAATGAGGGAAGCAAGGCTGAAATAGTTTAAATGGTGTGTGAAAAATCTCAGGATTAATAGTTGACAAAGTAGGAGTTAGCATTTTGCTGTCTTTGGCCCAGACCCTTTTCTATAATAGCCTGATACATGTTAAAACTAAATCTAAAAACTAAAAAAATATTATGGGTATTTTTTTCCTTTCTCTTCAGAACCTAGGACATAGTATAAAAGATGGATAAAATAGAACTTTAGTAGATCTGTTAGATGCTCTTTACTCGTCAAGAGGAAAACAGTTTGGATGTGCAGATATAGGTAGGATGCAGTATCTTTTGAGTATGGGAGAAAGGTCTTTTGAATCTCAAACACTTGCTATAGATACATGTTGGGAGAGAGAAGGGTCTATAGTGATATATGGTGATCAAATGGAATCATTTTGAGAGTCAGAGGGGATGCTAACTGGACATGATATTGAGAAATAAGAGATATAAATCAGGACAGGCCTATGCACACTGAAATATAGGGCCCTTCCAGGGATTGGGAACTAGGATTCATCAGGAAAGCCCTAATGGTTTATAGGGGTTGATGAGCATTAAGCTAGTAATTAGCACTTAATTTTTCCTTTCTTCTCAAGCCCCTCATACCTATCTTCTGAGAGAGAGATTCCATATGTAGCTATTGGTTATTGCTCAAATTCATACCTGACCCTTTTTTTTTCTCAGGTAGGTTATGAAAGAACCTGTTCCCAACAGTTAGTGACTGTTCATTCCTATAATATAAAACCATGACATTAATTTGATCATTATGCAGTAGACACAAGGTATGCTTTTATGGATTACACAATTTCTTATACCTTTGCAAATTTATCATATTTTCTGGATAACCAAACACTTAAAAGTTTTCTCTAATATTCTCGAAAAAGAAAAAAAAAAGGATCTGTTTCAAAATCCCTATTTTAACATTGTGGGTATCTGGGTTCTTGAAGATGTGAAATTAATAGTTATATGCTGAATTGTATTTCCTCCAGGTTCAAATGCTAAAGCCCTAAACCCTCAGTATTTCAGAATGTGACTGTATTTGCAGATAAAGTCTTAAAAGAAGCGATTAACTTAAAATGAGGTCTTTAGAGTAGGCCCTAATCCAATATGACTAGGATCCTTATACGAAGAAGAAATTGGGACACAGAGAGAGACATCAGAAATGTGCGTGTGCGCGCATAGAGGAAATACCATGTGAGAACACAGTGAGAAGGCATCCATCCGCAAGTCAAGGAGAGAGGTTTCAGAATGAAGCCAACCCTACCAACACCTTGATATTGGACCTGTGGCCTCCCAAACTTTGAGAAAATATTCCTGTTGTTTATTTCATCCACTATGTGGTATTTTCTTATAACGGCCTAGTAAAGTAGTATACTAAATATCATACATTACTTTTTTTTTAACCAAGTTGTGGACTCTTTCATTTCTATAGATCCACAAACTCCTTCCGAGTCTTGTTACTAGAAGAATTCTTGCTGCTTCATCCTGTGGTTATCTTTGCAATGCTATGAAAGTATTCCCAGCAAGAGTTAAGCATACAACAAATTTATATATTCATATGTTAAATTAATAGTTCTTCTATGCTTAGTATAGACCAGGCACTTTTCAAGCACAATGGTGAATCCCAAGATCCACCAATAAGACTTTTAAATTATTAAAAATAACAATATCTAAAATTAGGTGTAAATATTAGAACTTTTGGGAGTGCCTGGGTGGTTCGGTTGAGCATCCAACTCTTGATTTTGGCTCAGATCGTTGATCCCAGGGTCATTGGATTGAGCCCCATGTCAGGCTCTGCCCTGAGCATGGAGCCTGCCTGGGATTCTCTCTCTCTCTCTCTCTCTGCCCATCTCTCACTCACACACACTCTCCTTCTCTAAAAGAAAAGAAAAGAAAAAATAAATATTAAAACTTTTTTTGACACCCATTACTTAGCAAATGAGAGTAATTTTCTTTATGGCACTAAAGTTCGAGAGGGGAAAAATCAGTCCTGTATGTAAAGCAACATTTAATTTAAACTTAGATTTTAAAAGTGTTCAGAAATGCATTTTCATTAAATATAGAAATTACTGTATTCTCTTAATGACTGATGTATATGAATTAGGCTGTAGGTAGTTTATTGTTTTATATTTCACAAAAGCCAAATTGGAGCCTCAAAGCCTCGTATTCCAGGAATTTTCTTTTGGTGGGTGCTCCTTAAATGTCCTTTAAAAATGTGAGTATTCAACTGTCCATTGGCATAGCTATAATACGAAAACTTTGATGGGGCTATCATTGCCTTGGTGAAAATAGTTATTGTATGAACATTTTTTTTCCCATTTAGCTTAAGATGACAAAATGAGCCTTACATCTGTCTGGTTTGGTAGTTTCAGTGATACATTGATTGTTTATTGTTGTGTTCTGCAACAGGCAAAGTATGAGCTAATCCTTTGGTAGTCTAGTAGCACTTTAGCAGCCACTGGATAAAAGTGACTTTCTAAGTTAATGTTCTTTCTTATTAACAAATGTCAGAAACTGAGATAAGGAGGGAGCTTGAGGTTGGAATTTTCCTCCCATAGGAACACATCTCTTAGCTCTTATGGGTTTAGCACACTTTTAATATTTTAATGAAGGCTTTTTATGTGCTTGTGCTACTTAATATTCCAAATTAAGGTCTATTCTCCTCCTGATATGCACATGTAGCTCCTATTATGCACCATCAAGAGGAGTGGTAGAAAAGCCTCTATCTGCATGGAACAGCACATGCCTTAAGCACAGAAGGTCAACACTCGCTCTTTGACTAAGCTAAGGCTACTTAATGAGAGCTTCAATGCTTCAGTGAAAAGTGTTTTACATTTTAGTCAAAGCACCAGAGTTGGATAATGATAACTTTCAATATGTTCTTAGTAAAAAATAATTTCATAGTTATTCTAATGTTATTCTCTGCTTCCAAAAGTACAACACATGCAATCCATAATGTGAGGGTTACCTCAGGAATTTCAGGAAAGCACAAATTTAAGCTTTAATGGGTGATATAACTTGGTTAACTGCCACAATCTTTCCATTTAGGCCCTAATGACCTGAACTTACCTGTGGGGTTTTTTTTGTTGTTTTGTTTGTTTTGTTTTTTTACTAATGGCTAATGGTCTGTTACTAGGAGGAAGAGATAAAACATCTACATGGAAATTCTTCAGCTATCTAACACTTGATTAAATGAAAAAATAACTAGGGATAATATTTATTTAAGGAAGAAAAAACTTTGCAATATACTGTAATTTCTAAAGATGAACATGAGAATGTGCTGGGGCAAAATACTGCTTGAGCAAATCTGCTCCCTAGGAAATGCATACATTTTTAATTTGCATTCCAGACCAAATAACCAGAAATATATCTCTGCCTAATATTCTACACACTTAATGGTGTTAGTATGGTTCTGAGAGGATTGCTTCTGTGCACTATTGTGACATTGGAAAGTATCTGGATTTTCATCTGAAGAAATCACACACCATATTTAAAAGTAATTAAGAGAGAGATGTAAATGTCTAGCTTTCCCTTAAGGAATCCTGAACTGACATAGTCTCTAGACTAGCGTTAATCTTGGAGAAAACTGATGAAGATGACAACCTAATGATATATTTGAAAGATTCTAAGCTAAATATTTCAAAATAAAATTATATCCCCACAACTATGACCATTGCTGATTCATTATTCAAAGTTATGGCATTGGTCATAAGTGCTGAAAAGCCAAAAATGAAAGGGACCTAGAAATTAAAAGTACATATTTTTGGTTTTGTAATGAGGAAGTTGAAGGCTCACGGGCTTGTGATGAGTTATCACCTCTTAATACCTTATTGTGAACTTTATCAGATCCATTACCAATGATAAGTGGCTATAAATACGTTGTTAGTGCAGAGATCCTTCAGAAGTCAAAAGAAACAGCTAATGTTTTGGGGTGTATGCCAGTTATTTATTTTTGTATAAAAAACTATAAAATTTAGAACATAAAGCTACAATCATTTTATTATGTTCATAGAATGATGCAGTAACAGGGAACAGTTCAAGGGCTGAAGGCTGAAACAGTTTGAGCCTAAGGGTCCTCTTTCAAGATTTTTCACTCACATTTTAGCACCTAAACTAGGAGGGGAGAAGAATGGGCTCAGCTAGGAACGTTGATTTGGGGATCTACATGACTCCACTCCAGCAGGGCCGTCTTATAATAGTTAAACTTTTACACAGTTGTTCAGGCCTCCTAGAGGAAGTGTTCCAGTAAAGAAGATGGAAATTACATAGATCTTTTATGACCTAGCTGTGGAAGTCACATAGCATATTGTCTTGTAGACACAACCTTACTCAGATTCAAGGAGAAAGGGCATGGATCCCACCTAGCAATGAAACAAATGTCAAAGAATTTGTGTTTTAAAACTGCATCAGAGTGGGATGGATGGGGTGGAGAAAGAAGGCAGTGAAAGAGTTCAAACTTCAGATGAGCAGTGACATTAATCGTAGACTTTCTCTATTGCTGCCTTTAGTTGTTAAATATCATTTTAAATTAGAAGAGATAAAGTAAAAGGAAAAAGAAATACCAAAGAGATGAGATCTCTGTCTTTAAAATTTTGTTGTAGTTTTTCTTAAATAATGTTCTCTACCAAGGTTTATGTAGAAAATTGTGATCTGGTATCTTTATGATAACCAGAGGTAATGACAAATGATCATTTGGGAGAAAGAGTGGTGAAGATTTAGTCCACAGTGATTTTTTTAAACTGTAACTCAAGATATCTTGCCTAAAGGCTTTACAGTAATCTGAGTGAAAATTTGGCATGTGTCCTTTTCACCTGTTGGGTTTGAAACTTCCTTTTAGCCTGGTTTTTCCATTTCTTTCTACTATAAACATGCAAGGATATAAACTTTATAGTATAGTAAGACACAGTTAATTGGCATAACTATTTAAAGAAAATGAGTGAAGAATGGAACAAAGAAATCTATTTAATTAGTCAGAATGAATTTTTCAATCTAGTCAAGATTTCTTTTATTAATTGCTTGAGTGAGTTTGATTGCTTCATTGGCAGTACCTGCTGAGCTAGGCAAGTTTCCTGGTAAGAGATTTGGAACTGTAGTGGAGGGCATTTAAATGATCAGGAGAAGGCTTGAATAAAATTTGGCGGGATAAATTTTTGTGGTTCATATTAAGTAGGCCAAAGCCTTTGACACTGATATGGGTCACATTGAGGGAGAATTAACTAGGGAGCTCCAGATAGCCATCTTTTGTTAGAAATATGAAGAAGCAGTTATAGGTAGGAATGAAATTGAAGATCAAGGAGAGTATGTAGGTAGAGAGAGACAAAGAGGCAGAGGCTGCCAATAAGGTAGTGAGTGTGCAGAGAACCATAGATGAACAACTGCCTGGCTCCACAGAAAGGTAGACAGGGCATCCTGTCTTTCCCAATGGCTTTCCAGACCCCAGTTTTAGTTATTTATTAAGTGTGGAGAGGAAAATATCTGATAGCTCTCATTTCAGTGAAACACTCACACACTAAAAATGAATTTACCTCATTAAAAAAATTTAACTTGTTTGAGTTTGTACAAAAGAGTACTAGGACTTATATCATGTACAAACCAAGATGGAGATGTCATTAACAAAGATGAATTAGACACTGATCTTTTCCTAATGGAGACCACAAGCTGAGAAATGAAATAAGACATACACAAATAACTGCACTATGTTGTGTAATATGTAAAATAGCTTAAAATAGTCATTCATTCAACATTAATCTAGGCACTTGAGATATAGTTATGACCAAACTTCTTAAAACACAAGCTATTATAGATCTTACATCCTAATAGAAATAGATGGAAAAATAAACATTGTATAAATAAATTAGGTGGTATATTAGGGGGTGATAAATACCATGGATAAAAAATAGAAGAGGTGGAAGTGATCAAGAATGTAGGGTGGGAGAGTCGTATTTTTAAATAGGATGGTCAGAGTAGGCTTCATGGAGAAGGTGATATTTATGTAAAGACTTGATAGAGGTGAGGTGGTTGATCATAAGGATATCTTGGTGAAGAACTTTCTAGACTGATAAACCAGTCACTGAATGCCTCAGAGTAGAGTGTTTCTGGTGTATGTGAAGAATAGCAAAGAGACAAGTGAGGCTTGAATAGATGAACAATGGAAAAAGGAGCTATTGATGAGGTTAGAGAGGTAATAGAAATGATGGTTGATGTAGATCTGTGCAGACTATTGCCTATTGTATCCTGAATAATAAAACTTATTAATTAGGAGGATGATACAAAAATCCACACAAGGATATAATGGTAGATAGGACCAAGTGTTAGTAATGGAATTAATGAGAAATAGTTCAATTCTGGATAGTCTGAAGGGTGAGCCAAAGATTTTCCCGATAGATTGGACAGGGTTTGCAAGAGAAAGAGAGATGTATAAAATACATTTTTGGTATGAGGAACTGTAAGGATGGTGTTTTTACCCTCTCAGATAGGGAAGAGCAATTTTGGATGGAAAATTAAGATTTCGGTTTTGGACATGTCATGTTTGAGAAGTCTATTAATCTTTCTGGTGAAATATCAAGTTGATTATATAGGTTTGGGACTGGTAGAATAAATCAATTTATGAGTCCTTGGCAAATAAGTGATATTTTAAGCTATGAGATTGGATAATTCACCAAAGAATTGAGTGAAGATAATGAAGAGGAGGTGATCATAGATTGAACTTGGAATATCCAAAATTAGGAGCTCAGTTCAAGGAATGAGTGCTGCATGTGCAAAATACAGAGAGATTGTTTTATGTAAAATAAAGAGATTAGTTTGATTAGGAAGAACTTAATAATGAAATAACTTTTCAATTGAGTTCTAAGAATAAGAGGTATTTGGAATATGTAAAATTGGAGGGAGAATGTTACCTTATAGTAAAAAGGAATAGGATGAGCAATATATGAATGAGAAACAGCAGGTATTTCACTTTAAAATTAATGGCATATATCAAGATTTAGTGGTAGGTACATAGGTAATATAGACAGTATACTGCAGCTAATAGAGAACTGTGGAAGGCGTTTGCACAAAGAACGACATGATGAGATCGCGCTTTAGGAAGAGTAATCTAGTAGCATAGTGTGGTTAAACTGTAAGGGGTAGAGTTTGGTTTCTGAGAAATGGGTTAGAGATTAATTGAAATTATATATAAGAAAGTGTGTGTGTATGTGTATGTGGTTCACTCATCATTTGTCACTGTAATGGTTAATTTCATGTGTCAACTTTACTGGATCATGAGATATATAGACATTTGATCCAACATTTTTCTGCTTGTTTTTGTGGGGGTATTTCTGGATGAGATTAACATTTGAATTGGTATGCTGAGTAAAGCAAATTGCCCTCCCTAATGTGGGTGCACCTTATCCAATCAGTTGAAAGCCTATACATAACCAAAAAGCTGACCCTCCTACAAGTAAAGGGGATCTCCCTCTGACTGTCTTTGAGCTATGACCTTGTTCTTTTCCCGTTCTTCATACTTGTCCTACCTCATTGGCTCTTCTGTTCCTCAGGCTTTCAGAGTGGAACTAGAACTAATGCCATCAGCTCTCTTTTGTCTCCAGCTTCCCAATTGCAGATCTTAGGACTTATCAGCCTCCATATTGTATGAACCAATCTCTTGTAAGTTATTCTCTCTCTCTCCTTCCCCGTGTGTGTGTGTATGTGTGCGTGTGCGTGCGTGTGCGTGCACACACACCATATTGGTTCTATCTGGATAACTCTAATACACTTACTAAGGAATTGGGGGAATTATCATGTGTGACTAAAGAAAAAAAAAAAAGAAAAATTATTCTAGTTGAATGTGGCTTTGTACCAGGCCATAATTTTGTACGATAATTTTTAATATCTGCTCTCTAGGTTAGTAACTTTTTTATATCATGTCTTATACTAACAGCCGAAAACGACTAGTCTTTGATTCTTCAGTTGCACAAAGGTTGTGCTTAAAGTTACAGGCTCTGTGTCTATAGCTCAAGATACTATTTTAACTTGCGTTCTATTGTGCTAAATGTGTAGTGCTAAAATAAAATTGTGTTGATATCATTCAATATGTGGCCTATATGATACCTGCTATTACTGAAAGTTGGTTATTTTTCCAGGTCATTTTGCTCTTCATCTGTCTCATAGCTATGTTGTACTGTAGTGCCACACAAGATTTTTTAGGTAACCTCTACTTTATTTATACTTGGTCTACTCCTCTACTACCTCTAAAATATATGTGTCATTAATGTATGTAGTTTGTCTATTTTGTTCATTACTGTGTTACCTATTGCCTAAAACAGAACTTGACACATAGTACTAAAAAAAATAATTACTAGTTAAATGACTGGGTGACTTAAATGAATACATGTAGTGGCTAGAACTTTGAAATTAGATGCAACCTGATAAAAGTTTGCATGCTGTGAAGCTGTCTTTAACCCTAAACTATTTCAATTTTTGCATGATTATATTTTTCCCCTGGAGGTAAAAACCATGGTTCCAGTTAAAAAGTATTATATCCACTTTGAGACCTTGGAAATTAAGAGAAGATTAATGTGTTTAAATTATATGTTCCAAAGTAAAGACAAAGTATAACAAAAACAAAACAGGTTCAAGAAGAGATTTGAGTGCAGTCACAAAAAATATTTGAATAAACATGAGATATTTCTGCTAATGTTGATGTAACCTGAGGGCACAGTATAATAGGAGATAATGATGGCAGTAGTAATTGTGAAAAAGACTATATGGGATAGATGTGAAATATTGTAGTGGAAGAAGCAGCATGGCCTCCCAACTGGCTATAGGTAGGAAGCAACATGTATGAACTAAAGAATGAAACTCTTAAGTTTCAAGTGTGGGTGATTGGGGAAAAATAGTCAAGCCAGTAGCTGAAAGGGAGTAGTCATGTGACTTAGGAATCTGAAAAGTTCAGCTTTGTGAATCTGGCCTTTGAGAGGCCCCACTTTGGGCACAGAGGAAAGAAAGGAAGGAAAGAAGAAAGGAAGGAAGGAAGGAAAGGAGGGAGGGAGGGAGGGAGGAATGAAGGAAGGGAAAGAGAGAAAGATAGGAAAAAGAAAGAATGAAAGAGAGAAAGAAATAAATAGAGACAGAGGGAAAGAGAGGGGAAGAAAGGAAGAAAGATAGAAAGAATGAATGAAGGGGGAGAGAGGAAGGAAGGAAGAAGAAGGAAGGAAGGAAGGAAGGAAGGAAGGAAGGAAGGAAGGAAGAAAGAAGTAGATATAGACTTGCTGGTAGGCCACAGAAGTAATCTTGAAAGTAATGAAGTTAAGTGAGAAATAGCTAAGAGAAAAGAAAAAAGGTAATAAAAGAGGAAGAGTTGAGAGAAAGGGATGAAGATACAATTTTGGAAGGCAGACTGGAAAAAGAGCCAGTAAAGAAGACAGGAGAAGAAATAATTGTAATAGATCAGAGGGTAGTAAGAAAGGGACAGGGTCAAACAGTGATAATCAGAGTCTCCTGTGGAAGTTAGAGATCATGAAAGAGGGTAAAAAAATAATAGATTTGATTGATGAGTAATTTATTGTTAAACTTCAGGAGAACAGTTTAAATTCTGTGGCAAGAATTAAATGGGAATAAAGGACAAATGGCAAGAAAGAGGAAAAAAGTAAAAGGTGGACTAAATTAGACTTTAGAGAAATTTGACCGAAAATAATGCTGGAGATATGCACAAGAAAAGCACTCATTGCATCTGTCATTATTTTTTTATTTTTAATTTTATTTCATTGTGGTAAGAACACTTACCATGAGATGGATGCTTTTAACAAATGTTTAGGTGTACAATACAGTTACAGTGCTGTAAAGCAGTGTAAGAACTTATCTTGCATAACTGAAACTCCATTTGAATCTGTGCTAAAATATTTGGAATATTTTATGACTTTTTGACTTCTTGGTCTATTCTTCTGTCTTGAGGAAGCCTGTTTCTCTGGGTTTCTATCAGTTTTTCTTCTTCTCAGTCAATTTGCAGGTTAGCAATGCAGAATTTATCTGAATAGACAGACCAAATATAAGAAAATTAATTAAAGAAAAATATTGATAAAAATGTGATTTGTTTTTGAAACTCATCAGCCAAAATGAATATTAATCTAAGGTCTTGCACAATAGCAGACTAATACATCTATCTCCTGGTCCATCAAATCATATTTATTTTTGAAATAAATTTGACTCAAGGAAACTCTTTTTTTTAAAATTCAGGTTTATTGAGGTATAATTGATATAAAATTGTAAAATATTAAAAGTGTACATTGTGGTGATATGATATACATATTTTTGTGAAAGAATCCCCCCTAATCAATGCAACTGTCTTAATCATATTTATTTTTGAAATAAATTTGACTCAAGGAAACTCTTTTTTTTAAAATTCAGGTTTATTGAGGTATAATTGATATAAAATTGTAAAATATTAAAAGTGTACATTGTGGTGATATGATATACATATTTTTGTGAAAGAATCCCCCCTAATCAATGCAACTGTCTTAATAGTATTATCCATAAACATTTTTGTTATGTGAAAGAATATATTCATATGCTCAAGAATATAGCATTGTAGTGAGTTATCAAAGGATAATGGAGGCCACAGCCACCAATGGGTAACAATTTTTGCAAGGTATCCTGTCATGCATCTTGCTTCCATGGAGAAGGGAATCTTCTTTTATTTATTTTTAAGTAGACTTCATTCCCAGCAGGGAGCCCAATGCAGGGCTTGAACTTGTCACCCCAAGATCAAGACCTAAGCTGAGATCAAGGGTCAGATGCTTGGGGCCCCTAGGTGGCTTGGTTGAGCGTCCGACTTGAAGTCAGGTCATAATCTCAGGGTCCGTGGGTCCGAGCCCCATATTGAGCTCTGTGCTGACAGCTCAGAACCTGGAGCCTGCTTCAGATTCTGTGTCTCCTTCTCTTTCTGCCCCTCCCCTGCTTTTGCTCTCTCTCTCTCTCTCTCACTCTCTCTCTAACATAGATAAACATCAAAAAAAAAAAAAGTCAGATGTTTAACTAATTGAGCCACTTGAGCCACCCGGGTGTCCCAGTTGTCTTCTATTGTAGACTTTAACTGTTCTAAGATATTTTTTCCACTAATATCATCAGCGTATGTGTAAGCAAGTGTTTGTTGTTCAAACTTTAGTTCTTGGGACAATTAACATTTTTAAGTAACATCTGGAAGATATTTCATAATGTTAAATAAAAATGTCAGAAAGAAGCTTGCATGTTTATGACCTGGGGTGGAAGCTGAACAAGTTTTACGTTCTTCCAATTGGAGTTAGTAACACCATGAACTGAGCTTTTCCTACTGAAATTGAGCAATTTCAAGAGCAATGTCACTCTATGGCTGACATATTCAACTTTGGTAGCTTTTGTCTTTGCTATTAGTGTAATAAAACTTTTTTATGACTTCCATCCACCAAAATAGTGACCTCATCAAATTTTTGGCATAGCAAGAATTTTCGGTATTGTTTTGTTCATTGTTATTACAGTTAATAAATGACAAAAATACATGACTACTGTTTCTTTGCTTTTGAGGTTAAGAAGTTCTCTTTTATAATTATGTTATTTTAGTTGAACTATTTATGTATAATGGTTCATACCAGCAACTTCTGGAAATACAGTCTTGAGTCATTATTTATGAAAAATGCTTTAGAAAGATATAGACATTTATGCAAATCCTCAATAATACCATTAGTGTTTATCTTAATAAAATAAACAGACAAATATTAAAGAATATATGAACTTTTTATTTTAGCCCTCAGAAATCTATGCATATCTACTATACAAGAATTTATGTTTATGAAAAGATACCTCAAAAGCTGCAATTTAAATTGATACTCTTATAGAAAAACCATATTACCATAGCAAATCACTTTCTTGATTAAAGAATTGATGTGTAACCTCAAGAAGAAATGATCACATATATTATAGGTAACAAATTGAAAATAATATGACCTATGCTTTAAACAGAAGGCTTTCTAAACAGTGCATTATTTAAGTAGGATGCTGCAATTGCTAATTTACACTTAATTATTTAAATAATTAATGGCAGTGGATATGCAGGTCAAGGAGAGAAGATGAGGACAGCAGGAAAAAACAGAATTCCCCCAGGAGTGAAGGCCAGTAGATAGAAAGTTTTCATAAGAGAGCCAGGACTTGGCAAGGCTTCATGTCTGAGCATGTGATCATGATATAATTTTTAAAATACAGTTGATGGTATCTTTAGTATTTTAAAATTTTGAACCTTATCTGTACCCATTTAATTGTAGATATATATGCATTTTGGAAAAAAATACATGGCATTTTTATTTGTCTGTATGCCTACCTGCCCTTTATCTTTATGCTTTAGATTTTTTCCATTTCTACTTCTTTAACTTGAAAAATATGTTTTTAAATTATTCTGTATTGCTCTAAGTAATTAAGTTTATTTCTCCTATACGGTACTTAATATATTATGGTTTATATTTACTACTTTTATTCCTGCTTTCATGGATATAAGTGGATCTGAGAATGGAAAATTTCTTTTTTTGTTAAGATTATTTATTTTGAGAGAGAGAGAGAGTGTGCACTAGCTCCAGTGGGGGAGAAAGAGAGTGTGTGAGAGAGAGAATCCCAAGCAGGCTCCACAGTGTCAGCACAGGGACCAACATGGGGTTTGGGGATTTGATCTCGCAAAGAGTAAGATCATGACCTTAGCCAAAATCAAGACTCAGAGGGTTATCCCACTGAGCCACCCCAATGCCCCTGAGAGAATTTCTTTAACTCAATGAATTCTTGGTCTCTTTTATAAACCTAAATAATTATTGAAGGTTATCTAAATCTGAGTTCTTCTCATGAAATATTGAAATAATAGAGACTACTTAAATAGATTTTAAAAATATTTTGCAACACCTAGTATTACAGACATAGTTTTTAATTTACTGAAATTTATTTAGAAATCACGTATTTGTGGGGCACCTGGGTGGCTAAGTCAGTTGAGAATCAAACTCTTTTTTTAAAAATATAATTTATTGTCAAATTGGTTTCGATACAACACTCAGTGCTCATCCCAACAAGTGCCCTCCTCAATGCCTATCACCCACTTTCTCCTCTCCCCCACCCACCATCAACCCTGTTTGTTCTCTATATTTGAGTCTCTTACAGTTTGCCTCCCTCTGTGTAACTTTTTTTCCCCTTTCCCTTCCCCCATGGTCTTCTGTTAAGTTTCTCAAGATCCACATATGAGTGAAAACATATGATATCTTTCTCTGCCTGACTTATTTCACTTAGCGTGACACCCTCGAGGTCCATCCACATTGCTACAAATGGCCAGATTTCATTCGTTCTTATTGCCATGTTACTACAATTCCATTGTATAGATAAACCACATCTTCTTGATCCATTCATTAGTTGATGGACATTTAGACTCTTTCCATGATTTGGCTATTGTTGAAAGTGCTGCTATGAACATTGTACATGTGCCCCTATGCATCAGCACTCCTGTATCCCTTGGGTAAATCCCTAGCAGTGCTATTCTTGGGTCATAGGAGAGATCTATTGTTAATTTTTTGAGGAACCTCCACACTGTTTTCCAGAGCGGCTGCATCAGTTTGCATTCCCACCAACAGTGCAAGAGGGTTCCCATTTCTCCACATCCTCACCAACATCTATAGTCTCCTGATTTGTTCATTTTAGCCACTCTGACTGGACGCGGAGGCGGGTGTGTCCTTCAGGCGCCCAGACAGTAAGAGCCACTCACTATCTCAACACTCCCCCACCTGCGGACTTTCAAGGGAAGCATTAACCTAACTTTTCCACCCTGAACAATGGACACATCCTTACCCAGAACACTTCATACCCCCTACCCCCAGCCAACGCCATAAAAAACGCACTACCCCCTTCCCAGCTGCGACTTCCCTGGCCCCTTTCTGTACGGACCAGGGAACCTCGCCTGAGAGCGCTCCCAATAAAGGCTTTTTTACTTTCATATCTGGCTTTGGTTTCTGCATCGCGTTTGCTACATTACAATGGTATCTCAGTGTGGTTTTGATTTGTATTTCCCTGATGATGAATGACGTTGAGCATCTTTTCATGTGTCTGTTGGCCATCTGGATGTCTTCTTTGGAAAAGTGTCTATACATGTCTTCTTCCCATTTCTTCCCTGGATTATTTGTTTTTAAGGTTTGGAGTTTGGTGAGTTTTTTATGGATTTTGGATACTAGCCCTTTATCCAATATATCATTTGCAAATATCTTTTCTCATTCCATAGGTTGCCTTTTAGTTTTGCTGATTGTTTCCTTTGCAGTGCACAGGCTTTTTATCTTGATGAGGTCTCAGTAGTTCATTTTTGCTTTTAATTCCCTTGCCTTTGGAGATGTGTCGAGTAAGAAGTTGCTGTGGCTGAGGTCAAGGAGGTTGTTTCCTGCTTTCTCCTCTAGGGTTTTGATGGTTTCTTGTCTCACATTCAGGTCCTTCATCCATTTTGAGTTTAGTTTTGTATATGGTATAAGAAAGTGGTCTAGTTTCATTCTTCTGCATGTTGCTGTCCAGTTCTCCCAGCACCACCTGTTAAAGAGGCTGTCTTTTTTCCATTGGATACTCTTTCCTGTTTTGTCAAAGATTATTTGGCCATACATTTTTGGGTCCAATTCTGGGTTCTCTATTCTATTCCATTGGTCTATGTGTCTGTTTTTGTGCTAATACCATACTGTCTTGATGATGACAGCTTTGTAGAAGAGGCTAAAGTCTGGGATAATGATGCCTCCCACTTTGATTTTCTTCTTCAATATTACTTGGCAATTTGTTTTTTTTTTTTTTTTTTTTTTTGGTTCCATACAAATTTTAGGATTGTTTGTTCTAGCTTTGAGAAGAATGTCGGTGCAATTTTGATTGAGATTGCATTGAATGTGTAGATTGCTTTGGGTAGTACTTGCATTTTAACAATATTTACTCTTCCAATCCATGAACGTGGAATGTTTTTCCATTTCTTTGTGCCTTCTTCAATTTCCTTCAGAAGCTTTCTATAGTTTTCATTATACAGATCTTTTACCTCTTTGGTTAGGTTTATTCCTAGATATTTTACGGTTCTTGGTGCAATTGTGAATGGGATCAGTTTATTTTTTTATCTCTCTGTTGCTTCATTATTGGTGTATAAAAATGCAACTGATTTCTGGACATTGATTTTGTACCCTGTGACTTTGCTGAATTCATGGGTCAGTTCTAGTAGACTTCTGGTGGAGTCTGTTGGATTTCCCATGTAGAGTATCATGTCATCGGTGAAAAGTGAAAGTTTGACTTCATCTTTGCCAATTTTGATAACTTTTATTTCATTTTATTGTCTGATGAGCATCCGACTCTTGATTTTGGCTCAAGTCATGATACCAGGATCATGGGATTGAGCCCAGTGTTGGGCTTTGGAATAAGCATGAAGCCTGCTTAAAATTCTCTTTCTGTCTCCCTCTGTCCCCTCTTCCCTGCTCACATCCTTTCTTCCCACCCCCCCAAAAAATTAAGAAAAGGAAGTAAAATATTTTTGTAGGATTTGTGATTTTTTATGCTATAAATAGAAGCATCTCTAAAGCCATGTTTATCAAGATTCATGATGATGAGCGTGATAAATGGACTCAACAAACATTTCAGTATAATCTATGTTTGAGAAACAGTACATAGAATGTTATCTCTCAAATATATTTGACATAAAACCAATGAAATATAAGCTAAAATTAGAGAGCTAGTATAAAACGTAAAAGCAGCGACCTTGATTAGCTAGATTCTAGAAACCCAAGTAGAGCCTGTGTTCATATCCTTGCTCTAACATTTACTAACTGTCCCACCTGTGGCTGGGCTCTCTGTGCCTGTTTTCCTTCAGTAAAAATTATTATTAAAACTTGTTAATTTTGGTAAAATTCTTAGAACACGGCCTGACACATGCTAAGCAATATATATAATATATAATAATTTACAAAAATACCTTTAACCTCCTGTGATTGATTCTAATGAAATTCTAATAAAACTAAATAGTTTTATTTTCTTATGACTGGTGATGGTCCTGATGAACTAATTTCATATAATGACCAATTATATACAATTTGAAAAACTGCATTTCCTTCTTTTTAAAAATTTTTTAATGTTTATTTATTCTTGAGAGAGAGAGAGAGAGAGCGAACACGCACATAAGTGGGGGAGGGGCAGGGCGAGAGAGGGACACAGAATCCAAAGCAGGCTCCAGGCTCTGAGCTGTCAGCACAGAGCCAGACATGGGATTCCAACTCACAAACCATGAGATCATGACCTAAGCAGAAGTCGGACACTTAACTGACTGAGCCACCCAGGCGTCCCCAGAGCATTTCCTTTCTGGTAAATCATAATGTACACAAACTGCTTAAGCATGTGGAAATGTTGTACAGAGAAAAGAAACCTATTTATCATTTCATAGACAGTACTGCTTGTTTACTTGTCCACAGAAATCTTTTCATTTAAACCAGGTGTATTAGATTGAGTTTTAAAATGGATCCTCAAGATTGCCCGTGGTAATGCCTGGGATCATGAATATGATGAGATAGCATACCCTGCTTATGTTACTTTACACTTAAAAAGGGCTTTCATATGTAATTAAAGTCATTAATCAGCTGAATTTGAGTTACTCTAAAGGAGGATACAGGGATGGACCTAACCTAATCACATGAACCCTTTGAGGCCAGAGTTTTCTCTCAATGGTGTTGGAAGGAAAGTCAGAAATATTAAAGGCACAATAGGGATGTGATATACTGTTGTGTTGCTGGTTTTGAAAATGAAGACAGAATTTGCAAGGACCCAAGTGTGGTCTCTAGTTGCTGAGAGTAATGCCTGGGTAACAGTCAGCAAGCAAATGGGAAACTCAGTCATACAATAGCAAAGGACTAAATTCTGCCAATGACGCGAATCAGCTTAGAAGTAGATTCTTCCCTAGAGCCTCCAGATAAAATTCCAGCCTGGCTGATACCTTGGTTATGGCCTTGTGAGACCCTGAGCAGAAAATGCTGCCAAGACTCTTTGGACTTCTGACATACAGAACTGTGAGATTATAAATAGATGTGTTTTCAGCTGCTAATTTGTGGTACTTTGTTACACAGTAATATAAAATTAATATACCAGAACACAACTATAAATCAAAATAAATTAACAATAAGAAAGTAACTATAATTTCAGCACAGAAGGAAAGGTATAAGGGAGAATCTTATGTTTAAGTTTGGTTATGTCTTAACGGTATAAGCAAGGAAAAAAATGTCAGTTTCTGGATGGGTAATGTTGTTCTATATAATCATTATCTTGTTAAAACAACATCTTACAAAATTCAGCAAAAGGGGAAAGCAGAAACAAATTTGCTAAATCATTTTTGTGGGCTTATGTTGTTTTTTTTATGTGAGGAAAGATCTTTCCTCAAAGAAACCCCATAACTTTCAGCTATAATACTCTACTCCACTCATGTCTCATGTCCCCAGCCCTCAGCAACCACTGTTACTATAAATTTTCTTATTATGGACTTTCATATTGATGGAATTATATAATATGTGGATTTTTATAACTGGATTTTTTCACATAGCGTAATGTTTTCAAGATTCATTCATGCTGCATGTATTAGAATTTTACTCCTTTTAACAGCAGAGTAATATTCTATTATATGGATATACCACATTTTATTTATCTCTTTGTTGATTGGCATTTGAGTTATTTCCATCTTTTTGTTCTTATGAATAGTGTTTCTATAAACACATGTGTACAAGTTTTTGTATGGACATATGCTTTCATTTCTCTTGGGTGTATATATAGGAGTAGAATTTATGGGTCACATGATAACTCATCAAGGAACTACTTGATTATTTTCCAAAGTAGTTGCACCATTCCATATGTTAATCAGCAGTGTATAAGACTTCTTTCTCCACATCCTCACCAACAATTATCTGACTTTAAATTTTACCCATCCCTCTAGGCCTGGCTCATATACTATCATTTCTGAGAGTCATTCCTGATTCATTAGCAAAACAATAATTTCTTCTGTGGACTACCAAAGGATTATATTTGTTTGTTTCTAGGGCTCCCTTCACTCTCCTCATTGTATCATTGTTAGTACAGGCCTTACCTGCCTACCAACTTCTGCATCTTTATTTTAGAATTTGTGTCTAATTTTCTAATTTCATCCTTCAAAGCACAGCTGTTCTAGGTGGCTTGAAAGTAAGAGAAGTTCAGAAAGTATTTATTGAGGGTTTTAGATTAAAAAAGAACCAGATGACCTAATTCAATATAGTTTATGACAGTTTCTGCCAGTGTGAGCCTAGAGAGCTTGTCTGGCTGAGTTATACATGCACAGAGTTGTTCAATTTCAAATTTTATGCTACCACTTATTAATTATGTGCTCTTAAGGAGATTTCTTAAACTTTCTAAGATATTTCTCTCTCTACAAGTGTGAATTTTAATACTGCATAAGGTTATTTTGAAGCATGAATGTGATAATTTATGTGGAGCACCTACTATTGTTCCTGACACATACTTGATGCTCATTACATGGTGGCAAAACTATTTTATAAGTAATGCTGAACTCCAAATGTAATAATCCTTCCATTGCACACTTTCCTTAATAGAATTATGACATATAAATTTAATTCTTATTACATTTTATCAAAGTGCAATCATTTTTGGATTGAATAAATGTGGATTGCAGGTCACTTAAAATTGTAGAATCAAAAGCTTTGGGTATGGATGTCCTAGCTACAGCCTGCTATAAGATGTGTTGCACACATCTGTGTGTTTTGCTTGTATTCTGTTGCTCACCTTGAAGTATGCCTCTTTCATGTTAATAAAACACATTTTCTTTCGTGATGTGCATGTTACTTCCTGGTGCTTAAATTCCACATAGTAATACTATATGATACTCAGTGATATAAAACTTCAATAACTCTGAATCTCTATTAAATGCATATGGAATGAAGAATGAGAAGAAGGCAAAAATTAAAGCGTATACGCACTCTCAGGATGCTATTAGACATAGAAAGTGAGTGGCTGTTATATACCTGCTGTTGTAAATTTTAGTTGCTTCACTGAAAGATCAGTGATAAGTGCATTCTTTTGCTATTTGTTTGAGTGGATATAAAGGTTTTTTACAGATTTCTTATAATTTCTATACAATATATAAATTATTTGTGTATGAGTTCAATCATATTTTAAAAATTTTTTTACCATTGTGTAGTAGAGATATTATGTGGAGAGGCTGCATTGTACTAGATAAAATATACGGAGAACCAAAAAACAGTTTTTATCCATGTTCTACTACTCGTCAGTTATGAAAATCTCTTTGCAACCTAGTCTCCTTGTCTACAAAACAGATAATATTTCTCATGTTTAGCTCAGTTTTTAGCTCAGTTTGTCGTGGGCACTAGCTAAGAAATGCTCAGATGGTTCCACTTCACAATCTTCAAAGTGCTTTATATCACAAAGATGTATTATCATTAAGTACTAGGAACTGGTGCTTGGTAACCTTTGGCCATCAAAATCTACTAGTAAGTTTTTAAGTATTGCAGTACTCCCAACCAGTAATCCCCTCCCCAGGATTTACTAACAAAGTTGTCTTTCTTTGGAAGATTCTTAGTAAAACTATTCACAGTAACTTTCCATCTTGATGCAAATATGGCCATTCCATAGTCCTCTGCCTTATGGTTTCAGTCCATTTACTTCTCTATCAAAAATGTAAGTCTCTATTCTAATCATTGTATCAGTTAAAGTTTTGTTCAGGAAAATGAAACCAAGCAAAAAGAGACTTACTCCAGAAAATTAAGTGTTTATATAGAGAATTTGGTGTTCACAGGGAATTAGATGTTCACATAGGGAACTAGGTATTTATGGAAGTTTTTGGCCTTTTGTTACAATATCACAACACTATAGCTGTGATAAAGGCAAAGCAAAACCCTTCTCTTGCCACTGCTGCTACCTGTTAGCACAGCCATCATATACCCAGATGATTAGTGACAAGGAAACAGAACAAGCAGCCTGTCTGAAGCAAAAATACTCCTGTCAGAGCTTGCTTGCTAACCACCACTCCCTCCCAAATACAATGTGAATGCAACTAATTCACTTCTGGAAACCTAGATTCCCAGGGAGTTGAATTCATATGATTTTTGCCTTCTGATCTCCCCAAGAGAAGAGTAAAATGAAGTATAGGACACCAAGTCTAAGTAACCACTACCGTTTCTATGTAGCTAGTATCATTTCTCTAGTTATTTTTCAGTGGCCTTGGAACTTTTCACCCTTGAACCCCATGTTCCTATATACTCATGAGATACTATAGTTCTTCTTTGGTCCTTTAAGAATTATGTGAGGAGAGACAAATGGGCCTCACCTTGTGGAGCATTACCGGTAATTAAGCTGCCATTCCTTTTTCTCATCTCAGTCAAGGTCTTATGTATTTGCAAAAGTAACAGTAGGAAATTCTGGGATATACATATTCTGAAGAAGCATGTTACCCCTACTGAGAAACAGAAAAACTCATTTGAAGATATTTTTTATTAATCAAGAAGAAAACCAAATAGACACTTTAAGCAGGGAAGTAGGGTCCTCTGATTTTCTTTTTAATTTCCCATGTGAATGAAGAGATATGTTTATTCAAGTACAGTATTTATCAGCAGGCAGTGTGCCTGATATCAATTTCATTCCCCTATAACTGTAATAGAGATAGAATTCCTATCTCCAGTTGGAGGGTAATTGCTATTCGTATCCTTACAAATTTTTTGACATTTAAAATTTGTCTTAATATTTTAGTACAAAATTCAGACCTTTTTTCCAAAGATGCAGAAGGAGTCTAAAAAGTATTATGGTGCTCATGGAAAGATACCTCAGATCTCCTGTTGTGGTGAGCATAGTTAAACACATGTCTAGCTGCCACCTCTCTGGATCCATCACCGTGTACACAATGAGGTCATGCTTCTCTAAAATCTTTTCAGTCGGTGATTAAACACAGCAGGGATACTAGTGTTGGCCTTTTCTGATGGCAATTGGATGCTACTAGTGGGCAAGTCTGGGTTGGGAATTCCCTGTCTTTTGTGCTGAGATTTTCTTAGAGCTGTGCTGCAACGAGTCCTCCTTGCTCCTCTTCTTTCCTTGATGTCAGGACTGCATTGCAATCTGGTTTTCTTTGCCTGCCTCTGCTTCCTCCCCTTTATTCTTTGCAGATGTTTCTCCAAGTCTCTTGAGAGACTGATCCCATCTCGTATTTGCTTCTCAGATGACCCAAACAAATACAATGACTTTAAAGACTACAATTAGAAATTGTTTTGAAGATGGTGGACCTAGAATTTCCATTTTCACAAAAATAGGAGTAGAAGTAATTGACTAAGTCTAAACAAGTGAAAGCACTTCAAGTGAATTTTTAAATACAAAATCTTAGATATTCTGAGACGGGATAATATTGGAAGATAAGTTAGAAATATACTTGTCATAGAGCTTTAGGGAGAGAGTCAATAAATATATTGAGTTATTATATTTATAATATTTATACATTTATAATGCCTGAATCTATGAACATTCTCCCGGAGTAGTGGAGCCCTGATGGTTTCAGCCATGAAATTGTGCTGTTGAACTATAGATACTAACGCTCCACCCTATGGTAGATTCAGTATACTTAAGGTTGCTAGTCATCATTTATTGCATGTGTTTGTAAGTAAATACATTTTGGGTTTCAAATAAGGAATAGAAGCTGATTATAATATAGAAACTCTCTGAGCTTACTGTTATAATTTTAAATAAGAAACAGTTATTTGTTCTAGAATGTGTTCTTTCAGGGTTGTGGTGTCTCTAGTTTGGCAAACCTTCTGTTCTCTACTGATTCCCCAGTATTGCCCATCATTAATCAACCTGTTTCTTTAGTATGGAACCTTTGCAGTTCTTTCTCCTCCTGGGATCTGCCCTTGCATTGTAGCTTGCTTAAGAAAGCACTTTCCCTTTTTCCAAAGTTCTGCATTTTAGGGTGTGGGCACACTTCTGTAAAGACATGAACACGATGTCCATAACATGTAACAAGAACAAAGAAAAAATTTTCAACTATTCACATTCAAGATTTCATATTAAACTCTTACCTTTCCCCAATAATCATATTATAATTTGTGAGTTTGTTCATCATGTGTGATTACTTTCAAAATATTTGGTAACTCATTCTTTACACAAAAATGATGGTAGTCTAGGTGGGAAATATTTTAAATAATTATATATTTTGAGAGAAATCACTAAAATAAACAGATTTTAATATGTAAAATTTTGTATTGGATGACAATATGTTTTTATTATATTTAATATATTGTATATATAAATGTATATAGGGGTATACATATATATTTCCCTACTCTCTTAGCTCATCTTGAAGACCATCCTAGGTGTGTAACTGAGGCAATCTTCCTTCAGTCTGAGTTTTATGAACTTCTGGGAGCCTCAGCTTCTATAACTATTTTCTTAGGAAGGCTGTATTTATATAAATATATTAAGCTTGATTTTTCACTGAAAGCAGATATGACTACATTTATTATTCCCAGTTTGAAAATAAAACCTTAAATCATAATCTCTAGATAAAGGACTTTTCTTTCATGGTTCTAAGTAAAAGAAAATCTGTTTCACTGTTTACTTAACATTTGATGGTGATGTAATAAATAAAACATTAGCCAAAGAGTGAGTGTGTCTTTCTCTGCTTTTTCTTTCTACAGGTTGCATTTCATATGGATGTTGGTATGATGTGCTGCAGCAATATGACGTCTTGATTAGGTGAGTCTGTCAAGACTGCTTTAAAGAATATTTTCATTGCAGATTTCCCAGGGCATGGCATTGTATTGTTGGTATGCCTAGCCTACATGCTGATGGAAATGCGATCTTTTTTTCCTTTCTTGGTGATCTTTGGTACGGAAAATCTAATTCCAGTTCCCATGGAAATACTATTTGTTGGTTGGTTTATGGAACTTATATTATGGAACTTATATTAAAAGCGGAACTTGTATTAAAAGTGTAATGAGGGAAACATCTAAAAAGTCAATTGAAGTAAGGACAAAGCAATATCCAAACAGAGGTATATGTCTCATCCTTTGTATAAACAGCCATAGTAGAGATTTAGAGAGCTCTAATAGTGGACATGTCTTATGTTCAGTTAGTACATTATTTATATACATTCAAGAAATAATCTTAATTAATTTTCTTACCCAATCTGTATATATATAACTTTTCTGCTAATATATATTGGTGCCAAATGCATAATTATGAAACTTCACTTCCCAAATTTTCCTGATTTGGATACAGTACCTCTTGCTGATTGATGTTTTATTTATTGCATTACCACCAAACGTTAAGCAAACAGGGAAGGAATCTTGTACTTTAGCTGGTTAAGGCAGTGCAAGAGCAGGAGGCAAACATCTGAACAAATGACCTCTCTTGTCTGATCCATGACCCAGTAGGTAAGAGCTTGATTTTCTTTGGCAAATAGGAGAAATGTCCCAGGGTTTTCAAATCCCTGTTAGTTTCTGCTGCCATTTAGGTGTTGATAAGTAATAACGGAAGTTGTAAAGTTGGTCTAGTGTAGTAAAATGAATGTTGGCCCATCAGGTAATGTCTCTTCGTTTGAATCTTGTGTTTTTTTTTTTCTGACCATGTGTGTGATTGTGTGCAAAACATGTCACTTTTTACAGTCATAGTCTCTTTATCTGTAAAATGAAGTGCTCCACTAAGGTGATCCTCAGCCTTAATTCTGGGTTTTTGATTCTATGGTTTTTAATGAATGAAGGTTTTGTTTCTTTTATATCTGATGAATGGCAGTAGTGCTTTGGTTGCCAATATGATCGCACTGTATGCAATTGGACAGATCAATTATGAACATGATAAGCATTTAAAGTAATGTGATACTCTCATGTCTGGAGTATTTCTGAATAAAACCAAAGGCTAATGAACTGATTTTTTTTTTTTGATTCAAGATGCTATTGTTGTTTTTCTCCTTTTTTTGATTCTTTCCAGGAGGCATGGGTGTGGATAGAATGAAATATTAAGAACATTTCCAATTACATGATTTTATGAAATATTACTTGATAACACCATATTTGGCATTAAAATAGATGGGAACTTTCCCTGATTGTTTTAAGAGAATATTTTTTCAAATTTATTTATTTATTTTGAGAGAGAGGGAGAACGAGCCGAGAAGGGGCAGAGAGAGAGAGAGAGAGAGAGAGAGGGAGAGAGACAATCCCAAGCACAACACGGGGCTTGACCTCACGACTGTGATTATGACCTAAGCCAAAAACCAAGAATCAGATGCTTAACTGACAAAGCCGCCCTGGTGCCCCAGAACTTTTCCTGATTTTACGCCTCTTTTCCCTTCTTTTTTTTCTCCTAGGAAAACAGTATTTCTTTCCTAGATGATGACATCTCTTTGTAGTACAGAATAATTAAAATATTCAAAAGCAAAATGTTACTCGTGGCTTTGGCCTTTTAAGAATGTTCAACCAGGGGTGCCTGGGTGGCTCAGTCAGTTAAGGGTCAGACTTTGGCTCAGGTCATGATCTTAGGGCTCATGAGTTTGAGCCCCATGTCAGGCTTTGTGCTGACAGTTCAACACCTGGAGCCCAGTTTGGATTCTATGTCTCCCTCTCTCTCTGTCCCCTGCTCATGGTCTGTTTCTCTCTTGTTCAAAAGTAAATAAACAAAAAACAAAAACTAAAAAAAAATGTTCAACCATATTTTAGTTGAACGTACAGGTTTATAAAAATTTCTTTTTCGAATGACTCCTCATGCAACACTGAAATATTAATACCATGGTGTGAATATGTTAGTTTTAGTAGGAGTACTTTCAGAATCAGAAGCTAAGTAATTAGTCTTGCAAATAATTGATTAAAACCACTATCATATCTATGAAAATTTGAGAATCTTGTAAGCTTTCTTCCTGTTGTAAGTGCATCTTCAGTTAGCTGGAAATAATTTTTTAAAACTTTTATTAGTCTTTTTTTTTTTTTTTTTTTTTTAGTGAAAACACACCTGTCCCAGTATATTTATACATTTATCTGGGAAATTTAGAAGGAATAAGTGATATATGTGGTGCCAAGCTCATTATATATCTTTAATGCTTATACATTTCAAATCATATAATTTCATTTTGAAAATATTAAGTATTTCCCACTATTTGATTTTCACTTCTGGAAGATGGCTTTTCTCATACTAGCAGATTAGAGTAGTTAGCACCTTATACCCACTCCCCTGTCACTCTTATTCATCATGGAATTATATGTTCTTTTATTAAAATATTTTCTGAAAAATTAATGCTTCATTGACTTTTGCAAACTTAACGATACAGGATTTGAGATGTTTTACTAAAAAGAATGAACATAAACTAATGTTTTAAATTTTGTGAAAGTATTATCATCTCCAATTTCGTAAAAGTATTATCATCTCCAAATTGTGTCCTACAAATCACCTCTATCACTCCCATATTTTCGGAAGAGAAATAAAACAAATGAAATGAAATAAAGCAAAAAGAATGGAAGAAAATACTATGGTAAAATAATCTATCATGAAACAAGAACAAAAGCTCTAAAGTCTAATGGTGGGGGAAAAGGCAGGTGGGAAATGTAGATGAATAAATACAATTTACTGGTGATCCAGAAATCTCATTATAGCTTATAGTATCAATCTGTAGAGGTACAAAACAGTTGCCAAAAATTGCCAACAAGTGCTAACACTAACAAAATTAAAAGATGCCATTCTCCCTTCTGCTAGTCACTCTTCCCTACAAAAATAATCAGCAATAAAATTGAAGGCAACAGAAACAAGAAGCGAAGATTTTGGAAAATCCACTAAATGGATTATCATTTTCTAATAATTGTTTATTGGTCTATGTTTGTTATGTGTTTATGCAGTAACATTTTTTTCTTGCCTTACTATATGTTTGGTACTGTGTTATATTTATCTTAGACAGAACATCTAGCATCTGATAGGAATTCTAAACACCAAATGACAGGATGATAGTTTTATTATCTATGGTCTCAATAGCCCTGGAAAATAGCAAATAACACCATTTCTTTCTCCCAGACAGAAGAGAAATACAGATAGAAAAAGTTTAAGTGGAATTAGTTACATAGTATGGTCACAGAATCTTTTCTAAGTAGACTATTAAGGACTTGATAGTCTTCTATAAAGAAAATGAGCTCTCATGAGGAAACCTGGATTTGTTTCTCAGCACTGACTATGTGGATATACATCCTTGAGGAAGTTACCAAACTCCTTGTGTTTACTTAACAGTAAAATGAGAGGAATAGGATTAAATGATCTCAAGGCTCCTTTTCAATTTGGGTAGTCTATGACATAATAATGGTACATACGACTTACTTAGGACTTCGTATGCGTCAGATCCTGTAGGACACTATTATTTTAAGAGTTTTACATGGATTGTGTATTTGTCAAACCCTGTGAAGCAAGTACTATTATTAGTTGGATTTTATGAGGAAACTAAAACTTAAGGATTCAAGTATTGTAAACAAAGTCATATGTTTGAGAGCTGCAGAGTTGAATTTTTAAATGAGGCCTTCTGACTCGAGAGTCTCCTAGCTTAAGGATCATGCTCTATGTCCTCCACATTGTTTATATGCCAGTCAAGAGTTAGGAAGTCACAGCGTGTGAAATCTGCATTCTTTCCAACATTATTTTCCCAGAGTAGATAATTATTTGCCCATCAGCCTGGCTTATGCTACAGTGAAACATACTTCCTTTTTGGTTAACATTTTCTGTTCATGCTCACTCTTTAGCTATAATCTAGAGAGTAGCACATCTTTCAATGGAATATATCTGAGTATTTTCCAGAGACTGCCCATGCATTCATTGAACATGAATCAGAGAGAAGGTTTACGGAAATTATAAATGAACAGTCAAGGGAGAGTCTTTTGTAGCAAAATTATAGGAGTGTCTCCTTAGGTCAAAGTCAAAGTAAGGATGAATTAACTCCCAAAGCAATTTCGAAAAGGTGAAATTCAATGATATTGCAGTTGTTGGACCAGGTGTTAAAATGTTATTGGGTGTTAATTTAATTTTCATCCTGTCAACACTCATCTGAACTGTAACAGCTGCTAAACACGGTTCCACAAGAGCAAACCATCCAAGAGAGGAAGCAGATGCCTAATCAATAGGGCCAATAGAAATGTATGGCTCAGCTAAGCAACCTGCACAAGGGGGAATGAATCCCATAGGGCTTCGTCTTACCTGAATGGAAAAGAACTTTAAAGATAGACTATTTAAACTGTAAGAGCAGAAGACTGAAAGTCCTAGGTTGGCTTCCTATTGACTTTTTTTTTTTTAATTCTACATGACCTTGGATTGACAATTCCTTGGTTTCTCAGTTCCCCTGAGGTTTCAGAGGTATTGAGGATGTTGCTTCAAGTCTATTGCTATCTTTACAGCTATTATCATCGCACAGGCCTTGCACAGTTCAGAGTAAAAACCAACTGCTCCTTTACAAAAATTATTAACATAAAAGAGATAATAATGATGATGTAATTGTAGTTAATAGCTTTTCCACATTGCATCCTAGGTAGATAGGAATAGATGACTTGTAAGGGGGAAAGGCATTTCGAATTTGAATCATTTTTTTGACTACTATACTTGACAACATGACAGGATATATAATTTTCCCTTTTGGACATTTTAAAACAGAAGGGTAGATTACTATGTTTATGCCAAATGTACTCATACCTAGAAACTGTGGTTTGACTATATAACCTCTTAAGGTTAATTATGCCATGATTTAACAATTTTTTTTCAAGTTAGTATGCCTCATCAAAAATATCATCTTGTTTATTAATGTATTTCAGACTTGGCTATAAATCTTTCAGGGATTATGTGGTTGTGTGCCAGCAACACTCTAAACTCTCCTACACAGGAGAGTTGTGGCAGCCTGGAGCTTCAATATTATTAGAAGGTTTGGGATTTTTTTTAAATAAGTGAAAACAATAGAATTTAAAGGAGTAGAATGCAAATTTTACATAGATATTAAAATGATTCATCTTTCAAACAGTTTGAATGTTGAGGTAGGCTTTTTTTGGCCTATGTGCAAACATTTGGCAATTGTTCTCCTTTTAGGAATCAGCAGGGAAAAGATTCACTATAGCTACTCATCTAATATGTTCTCCTGAAGGAGAAATCTTTCATTTTTCTGAGCTTGTTAAATGTCAAATAAAGCAAAATGGCACAAAACAAAGAAATACCTATCTTCTACTTAGAATTTCACAGTGCTATCTACTTCTATAGAAAGTAAAAGCATTAAGGAAGTATGCAGTGTGGAGTATTTTATTCTATGTTGAATTGGTGGTACTGTGACCTTACTGCAAAAAAAAAAAAAAAGGTTAGTTTTGAGGAGATAAAATAATTTGGTCTGATGAACTGGCCTTTTTAATATTTTGGAGATAAGGTGAATTCTTATTGGGGAGGTTTAAAAAGACCATCAGAGGCACATTGAGAATTTTGTATTATGAAATTCTTATCCCAAACATAAATGCAAATAAGGGAGATAAAAGGAACTGAGCCAGGCTTTTAATTGAACAATAATTTTGAAATGGCTCTTTGGAGATCTTAGTAGGAAAACAAAAGGTAAAAGCAAGAATTATATTTCTTAGTGTTTAACTGAAACTGGGGACAGGAGCCATTATTGGTTATGTTTAGTATGACAACATACGAAATGGTTTCCATTTTGTGTTAGGTATTTGAAAAGCCAGAAGTTTGGTGCAGGAATATGGTATTAGAAATTCTTTCTTTCCTTCCTCTCTCTTCTCTTCCTCTCATCTTCCTTCCTCTCTGCTCTTCACCCTTTTTCCTACTGGTAAGAAATGAATGTAGATGGAGTTTTGATGAATATGTTTTGTAAAATTTCAGTGAAGAAATACGTCTTACAGGTTAAATTTGGTTTCTCAGTGTGTTAATACATTATCAGAGTTATTTATAATATAACCAATATTCTTATAGCTGTAGATGAATTTCATTACATAATTTATATAAAATAGATAATAGATTAATGAATATTATTATTTTCTTACTTTCACTAATTAGGTTATTCTTAAATGAGATCAGCTAAATTCTGAAGCTTTTAATGGAAAATTGATATAGCTTTTGTGAGCCCTAGAAATCTTATTTCTTTGTTCTATCACTGTAATAGATACAGATTCATCATCAAAATTTGATATTTAAATCAAATTAAAGAGTGTGATCAGCCTTATAAAATTTATGAAAAAATTAAACAAAGTTCATAGAGAAATTAATGTTTTATCTTTTCTCTAACAACTAGAATGCTTTCTAAAGAGAAAACTGCTTACAGCTATTCATTCTCTTTTCAATGACTTCAGCACAAATATGAACAATTTCAGGTGCCACTTTATTTTGACTATGCTGTCTAGTAACTAGTGTGATTGTTTGATAGAGCAAAGTAAGTGAAAAATGAGAGACAAAGAAGATAGAGAAAATGCTAGCAACACATTCTGTGAAAACAACTGTAAGATTTAGACATGTTTTAATTTTAATTGGTTAGTTCATATTTCACTCAAAAAGTTAGTGTGAAGATATTAACATACATAACTTTGTTTTTGTGTATGTCATTTATATAGGGTTTGGGGCTTATTGTAAATTTTATGATATAAAGTGATAATAATATGACATCTACCATTGCTATCATACAAATAAATACTCATTGCCTTTTTTCTTTGAAATCTTGAAGAGTTTAAATTTACATCACTTAGTAGATGCACTATTATATACTCAAACTTTAGGTCTGTGCTTAAGTTTTAGAGTGGCTTATCTTTCATCTAGAAGAGAGTAGATCTCCACTTTTCTAACACCTTTAATGAATTATTTAGTATTTGTTGTCTTCCTTGGTATTTAGTATTTGTTGTCTTCCTTGCTGTATCTCTGTGCTCATCACAATACCTGGTACATGATGTGTTGAATTAAATTGAACAAAATTTCTCAGATACTCCTTATATTTATTTGAAAGAGCTTATCCGCATTTGCTAGTTGAAGGAAACCAACAAAAAGAGATTAAGATTTGCTCATGATCTCATGATCTCTTGAATCCTAGAATCCTCATTTACTTAGTTTTATTCTAATGCTCTTCTTAAGGTAATACGATAATCCTTAAACCTAAATGTAGCCTATGGCTAATGAAAGCTGAATGCTAAGACATATATCTAGGCATAGCCTAGAATTCAAAAATGTTGGATCTTGCACTAATCCTGCTACTAATAAGTTTGGAAAAGTTACTTACATAAGTATGAATGTAAGTTGCAGAGGTTGTTTTCTTGTTTTATAACTCTTATAACATTATACTGAAGTCATTTTAAAGTATATTTTCAAAGCATTTGGTGTAACATGGTCATTTGAGAATGCCATACTTTGCTTTTTCTCTAGAGCTCTTAGCGTTACTTTACATTTATATATTTTTTGTGTGTTTTTTCATCCAAAGTGGAAGCTCTGTGGAAGGAGGGACTTTTTTCAGGTTGTTTCCTCCTGAACCCCCTTCTTAGAACAGTGCCTGGAGCAGCACTCGTGCCCAGTTAGCATTGGGTAAGTCAGTGAATGAGTGAATCTTACTAGTGGGTGATCAGCAGTGGCTCTACAGCTGAGCCTCAGTCTTGGTGACCTCTATGACCTACCTTAAGTGACTGTACTAGGAGCTTTCAGCTATACTTTTTGGCAGTAGTTCTGGCCCTATCTTTGTTTTGGTTTTGGCTTTGATTTCTTCTTCACTTTTGTCTTTTGTTCAAATGAGTTAATGGGGATTCCATTGTGGCTAGATGTTAATGTAGGATCTCTTTCCGACATTACTGTAAGATTTTAAGGTTGTGGCATTTGTTGTTGCTATAAGGAATGGTTTTTGTAGGGCAGACCAGTCAAGGATGATAACTTGCTAAGGTGCTGTGCTCAGATCCAGAGATCTATTATGCTCCAATGGGCTTGCTTGCGTCGGCCATATACTGGTGAGGTTTACGTCAGCGGTGGGTAACTGAAATGATACAGTTATACCATACATCAAATAAAATAATAGTATAATACATTAACTAATCTCAGAAAAGATCATCTATTCTGTGGAATAGAAGCACGCAATATAAATGAAATAGCTCATTCTAAGCAGTAATTGTTACTCATTATTGTAATCTAATTTTGACTTCAAATTCCAAGCCTGAGTATCTTACCCTGGATCTTTTGATAGTATCAGATGGCCCGTGGCTTTCCTAAAAATTAAGACTTCCTTCCATGTACAGGTATTGAAGATTTACTTTACTAGGTAGACCAAATGACTGAAGAATCAACTTGTATGTTTTAAAATACAGGAAGTATCACAAGAATAATGTAACCATGGCATCTTTCCAAGAAATGATTTGGGAATATATATTATTGGACAAAATATATTCATAGTATGTGACTGCTCTGTAAATTTTGGCCTACAGCAGTAGAATCTGTGTCCATTTGTAAATGCAAGGGAGAAGAAAAATATAATTTGCTGATATGCTGTAGTAATAATAAGTTCCTAGAGGGACATCACGCTAAAAATAATTTATTGAAACTGCCCTCGATTTCTAAAGACATTTCTGAGTTGCATTTAGAACATAGCCATTGATTACAAAGTGTGATTTGAGAAGGCAAAAGAGGCCAATTTTCCTGCAAACAAATTAAGAGATGCATATTGACTGCAGGGAAGTATGTCATCACTGAGAAATCGAAAGCAATGGGACTTTAGGAAATCAATCAGCAGTCCAGTCAAATTAGGATTTTTTCTCATACTTAGCTTCTGGAACCCTATGTGAGATGTTCATATTTTCAGCAGATATAAAATTTTTGCTTTTATAGTAAGCCTGGGTCAATAAAGTGAGTAGAAGGACAGATCAAGGTTGTGACTCATTCACATTGCATATTTTCAGAACCCTAAAAAAAAACCAGAAGTTCCCTGAAATCTTACATATTGTACATTCTTCTACAATAAATTTTGTCCCAGTGACCCATTTTTCTTAACAGTCTAGTTTGGCTGCCCTTTGGGAAGATATGACTCTAATCTGAGACCAATAACCAGCTTGCCACAAAATTTTAACATTTTGGGGAATGAGGAAAAAAACAGTATTTTTTCAATATGCTAGCACTACATGCTAGTCACTTCTACATGGAACTATATACTAGAAGTTTTCAAGTTTGTTTTTTTTCCTGAAATAATGATAGGAAAATATTTTTAAATATAAAAATTTAAATAATGCTATTAGTCGAATCTCAAGCATGTAACGATTCCTTTGCGCATATGCATTTGTTCATTGGGGTATTAAATATTCTTTGTTTTTTTAAGATAATAAAACAGAGTTTATAATGAACAAGTACACAATATGCTCCAAATTTCTTATCTTCAATATAATGACATACACTTGTTACAGAAACCTTTTTAAAAAGCATTTTTAGGGAGTTATATATACATATCCCCTTAAATAATCAAATTAGGATGTATTAGGTGATCGATAAAATGAGGGGCACCTGGGTGGCTCAGTTGGTTAAGCAACTGACTTTGGCTCAGGTCATGATCTCACAGTTCATGACTTCAAGCCCTGCATGGGGCTATATGCTGACAGATCAGAGCCTGGGGCCTGCTTCAGATTCTGTCTCCCTCTCTCTCTGCCCCTTCCCCACTTGTGCTCTGTCTCTCTCTCAAAAATAAATAAACATTAAAAAAAAAGAGACTGGTATGTATATAGTAAATCAGCTTTAAAATACTAGGGTTAAATTAAACTTAAATTTCATTAAGTACTATGTGCAAAGCCCTGTGCTCGCTTCACTAAAGAATATCAAAATGCATTTGATGCAATTTTTATTCTCAAAGAGGTTATACTCTTAATAGTGTGTTCACTTAACACAATATAGTCTCATAAATAAGTAGTTGCACAGATCTGCATGCATTTCTTACTAGAAAATGCCCATTTTCCTTCTATAAATAATCTGGGACAATAAAAGTAAAAATATTTTGAAATGTTTTTAGTTTTTCCTTATTTTAGAAGACATAGTTAGGGATATTAAAAATAATAACACATATCGTATATTTTATAATTACAAAAACAATATATGCCAAGAGTAGAAAATTCAGATAGCATGGATTTGCTCAAAAAAGAAAATAAAAATGATACATGAGTCTACCACTTAATAATGAACACTGCAACACAGAGGTAAGCCCTGTTGGGTGCTGTTGACAAAATATATTTTGAATATTTTCTCCACTTCTGTTTCAAGATTATAGAATAAACATATGCTGCAGCCATCCTTTCCTGCCTCAAACTTTAGTTAGTAATAACAGGTATAAAAGTAAATAAATGTGTGTATATGTGATGCCTATATATATTTATATATATAGCATATATATAACATATGCACACACATATGTGTGTACATATATATTATATATTATATATGTCATATAATAATTTAACTATATATAATATATATAAAACATGTCTATGTTTAAACATTCTAGTAAGCGGTAGACAAAAACTATGATTATTCCCTTGAAGAAACTAAATGGTATCAGACTGAAGAAGAAAACATGAACATAAAAACGCATGGCAAGGGTCAGTTACAAATGTTGGGGATTGCTCAAAGATTGTTCCTCAAACCAGATAGTGAATAGTCCTCTCTACTCCCATCCTGAGAGATTTATCTGCCTCCATTGGGGAGCATTGAAGGTTTGGCTCAGTGTTTTTCATAACTACGATTATATATAACTATTACATATCTCTAGGATATTTTCAAAATAAAAATCATCATTATAATATACATATCATTTTGTAACTTACCTCACAATGTGTTTATTGTAAAAAAAAATGCCTAAAAAATCATAGTCATCAGTTGCAGCATAATTTATTTAAATATTTAAATAATTACATTTTTCACTGTTTTAAACAAAGCTGCATTGAACATCCTTATAGAGATACCATCAATTTATTTGCCTTTCATCAGTATATCCTTTAATAAATTTTAATGTCGTTTTATAAGATTAAGAAAAATAATATTGAGATTTTTTTATTAGATTTGCTTTAAACCTAGAAATTACTGGGACAACTGGTTGGCTCAGTTGGTTGAGCATCTGACTCTTGATTTCAGTTTAAGTCTTAATCTCAAGGTTGGTGAGTTTCAGCCCTGCATCGGACTCTGTGCTGACAGTGTGGAGCCTACTTGGTATTCTGTCTATCCCTCTCTCTCTGCGTCTCCCTGCTCATGCCCTCTCTTTCTCCCTCTCAAAATAAATAAATAAACTTAAAAAAAGAATATAGAAATTACTTTGTGGAAAAATATTAAACTGTTACAGTATTTAAAAGGTGAAAGATATATATGACTTGAAGAGAAATCAGACTATATATAAATCTTTACAGGATTTAAACTTATATTCATGTGCAGTGATGTCTCTTTTTTTTCAAGTGATTATTTGTTTAGTACTTTATCAGTGTTCTTCAAAAATTAATGTATAACTATTTTCATATCTTCAATGTTATTTTTTTCTATTTCTTAAAAAGGATACATAGAAGAGTTCCTGAGTTTCACATATTTATTTTTAAACTATCTTCCTCAACTCCCTAATTTAAATAATTTTTATTTAACTATATTAATTATAATTCTTCATGCACCCTCAGAGTGTCCTCTGACAGCCGTTTTTTTTTTTCCTACAAGCATTCTGACTCAAGCTGTATACATTTGCAATATCTGATTTTTAACCACACACTCTTCATCCTATTGACCCAGAGTGAAAATTGATACTCTTGTCTGAAGGACTGTTCCCTTGAGTATATTTAAACCAGACCAATCTCTGTGTTTAATCTGGGTTCATCAGGAACCATTAGCCTTGATTGGTTTGTTTTTCTCCCCCTCCATCTCAGGACTTGATTCTATTGAGTTAACAACTATTCTCCCCAGAGAATAGCTACTACAGCCTGTTTCAACTAATTCCAGTCTCTGGCTTATAGAAATTGAACTGATTTTTTTTTTCCTTTTTAGTTTTATTTGAAGAATGGCTGTAATGAATTCTGTATTTGTTCAAATCTTTGAAGATCTGTGAGGACAAAACAGTTACTCAAATCTCTATCATGTTAGTATGCTCTTTATCACACTTTCCAATAGTCATTGTTGAATTATGCAGGCCAGTTGAAAAGAATAAGCATTATTTATTGAAGACTCATACGTTGATATCCAATAAATCTCATCAATCATGATTTGAATAACTTGGGATTTATGGTTTTTCAGAAAAGAACTAGTTATGTGCTTATTTTTGCAAACTATCAGAGGAATAGATTAGAAAGCATTTGAGTCATGTAAATAAGATGTGGAAGAATTATTAAGAACAGATTCTATTTCTTTTAAAATACTGTAGCATAACACATTACTCAGGAAATAGGGTAATCTATTGAATTACCAAATTTCCTAGGGGGCAAATTACATCTATGAGCCCCATCATAGCTCTTTTATAAGAGTGCTTAATTAAGTTGTGCTACTAATATGTGCAATCCATCCCCGAGTACAGCAGGACTCTCATTAAGCTTTTGCTTCTCTAATTCTGAGGTACAAAAACCATTGTATTATCATTCAAAACATATAGTTCTAACTCTCCTTTTGAATATCTGTGACTTATGACCTCAAGTAAATAATTTACCTCTTCTGAGTCTAACTGCTTATTACTTAAATGAAAAAAAAAACCCACTGTGCATACCTCACAGAGTTACTTTGAGAGTTAAATGAGCTTGAGTCTGAAAACCATCTTAAAAATCATAAATCAACAAAATCCTACTCACTACTTTGTGCTAGATTACTTTTATTATAAATTCACAAGATGATTTTGTCTTGTGAATTCTGTATGGTGAGGGGCACAATGGCTTATACTAGCTTGTCTAAATTGTAATTTGTATGAAGCAGCTTTGATAATTGCCTTGGCTACAATATTCTTGAATAATTCTCAGTTTTACTTAAAATATTTGAATGAGTGAATAAATACCACTGATCATGGAAAAATAATAATATTTCTCATTTAAGCTCTCAAACCTTTTTCATTCTTTAAATTAAACTCATCACTTGTATTTACGAGTAAATTCTGATAAGCCCACATTTACTCTTATTCTGTTACAAAGCAGATTTTACATGTGCCAGGTTTTAAACTAGTGGTGCTGTTTTTCCATTAAAAAAAAAAAAAGAAAACTCTACATAAAGCAAACTCAAAAAACTTTCTTACAAGAAATTTTATACGCAAGTAACATAAAATCTAATACTTGCTTATTATGCTGTCATTAAATGATTAAGTTAAGAAAACTAACCTAACTATTGGTGAACACTAAATATGAAAAAAAAATTAAAGTATTAAGTATAAAATCTCCTTGTATACCAGAGCACTTTTCTTTTTCTAGATAGCTGCTACACAAGAAACACTCCTTGCTTAGGGGAGGACGTCTTAAGAGAATAGCAGAACAAAGGCAAAAACCTAACATTCTTGACTTTTATATTTTAAAGGATACTATCCAGGTGTAAGACAACAAAATTAGAAGAAAAGAACATGACCACACAGAAGGAGTTTGTTTGTCCCCCCACGCCCACCTGGAACCCTCTCCAGACTAGTGAACGATCCTTATAGCTGAAAAAAGGAGTTTAGTGATCAAGATGCTGTATGACTTTCTTATCCCTTCCTGCTTCACTTGAGGTGATTCTAAACTGATAGGGAGAAAGTACAATCCCCTGATAACTTTAGAATGAAATGGATAAATGGGCTCTCCATGCATTAAGACTTACAGTATAGGCAGATGGTTTCTCTAAATGATGTTGTCATAGCTTTGTGAGTCAGAAAAATTGGAGAAGATTTGCAGCAGTTTATGTGGCATGGATCATATGATGAGACCATATGAGAATTAGACACCTTAGATGATATCATTATGAGGATTTCAATTCCAAAAACTAGATTAGAGAATATACCTCATTGGATATTACGATAGGCAATGGATGGAGCACAAGATGCCACCATCTCCCATTCTACCTCTCACCAAATTGACGTTGGTATTTATACAATATCAGGAAGAAAAGGAAAGGTAGGAGAAATCCTTGAGTATGCCTTGAATTGGCAAAATGTTGTTTCTTTTTTTTATCCAGGATTGAATGGGATTAAGATGGAAACGAGGCTGAATTCTAGAAAACAAAGAAAATTGCTGTTCTGTACAATTAAGTTTGAAAATGTTGTACTTATTACTCTAGTCTTCTATTCTATTGAGTTCTCTTCCTAACATAGAATTCACCATAATAATTCATTTTTAGTGTGTCTAAAACACAAAACAGAAAGATAAGGAAACTGGAAACTGGCATCCTTTAACAAGTTTTCTCCTTCTTTAACTTTGACATACAACTAAGTTTATCTGCAAGGGAGGGGTCTCGGTTCTTTCTAGTGTCATGTCTGGATACCAGGAATAGCAGTTTATTTTCTTCTCTGCCTTTTTATCCGCTTGAAAATGATTTGATGAAAGTTCTCCCTCTATCTCAGATGGGTAGAAAGAAACTTTATTCTTTATTAAAATCCTTCTTAGGTAATGACTTTTTTATTATAAAATATTTTTAACCAATCGTGGCTCTTAAATTTCTCTTGAGGAGCTTAAGGAGGCAATCTTCCTGGAAGATGGGGGAATGGATGCATTTATAAAGACACATCATATATTATTTGTATAGAGGTAATGGGAAAATTCTTACTCATCATCACTCACTCGATGGCACCCGCAGATGACAAAACATTTCATTATTAGGTCTCCTGTGTGCTGCCTTCAGTTATTGCTTGTATATTTTATTTAACTTCTAATATATTCTGCTTCAAATTTGGTCAAGGATTAGTTAAACAGCATGATCCTCAGTGGTTTTAGCCTACCAAAGAAAAATGTCCACAGAAAGTTCTTGGATATGTTAGAGCTCAGTTTATGTCTGGAAGCTTCAAAAATACAAACAAAAACTGGAACCTTTGATCTTTCATTTTTGTTTTCAAGCTGTCTTAAATTATGTCACACAAGGTATTCTAGATCTACTTTTCATTGTTTTTCAGTATACTACAAGTTCCCTAATCCAACTCTCAGGCTTAATTCTTCACTTAAATAAGACATGAACATATCATTGTGTTTATTTATTTAGCGTTTATTTATTATTGAGAGACAGACAGAGACAGAGCATAAGCATGGGAGGGGCAGAGAGAGGGGAAGATAACAGAATCTGAAGCAGGCTCCACGCTCTGAGCTGTCAGCACAGACTTGGGGCTCAAACCCACAAACCGGAAGATCATGACCTGAACCAAAGTCAGACGCCCAACCGACTGAGCCACCCAGGTGCTCCCATATCAGTGTATTTACTTTTAAAATTGCTAGATAGCATTCTCCTGTTTCTGTGGTGATTGTTTGATCTAACCCTGCAACTTGGGGAGAAATATATTGTAGAACCTAGAGACTATATGATTTAATAAAATTGATTTAATCATTCAGTAAAAATACTGAGGCTTTTGGTCCAAGTAGTAGAAAGTTCACCAGCCTGTTCATTTAGTAAATACTTATTTAGCATATACTATGAATAAAAAGGCACTTGGTCTAGACATAAGGATGTAGTGATTAAAAATACCAGTTTTTCTCTTCTTCCAAATATCCTAGTAGAGTGAACAGATGACAAGTAATAGGGTAATAAAAAAAAATAGCCAAAGTCATAATGAGTACTATGAAAGCAAGAAGAAGAACAACAACAACAACAGGGTTTTCTTTTATTTATTATTTTTTTAATGTTTATGTATTTTTGAGAGAGAGAGAGAGAGAGAGAGAGAGAGAGAGACAGAACGTGAGTAGGGGAGGGGCAGAGAGAGGGAGACACACAGAACTGGAAGTAGGCTCCTGGCTCTGAGCTGTTGTTAGTACAGAACCCAATGCGGGGCTCTAACCCACGAACTGCAAGATCATGACCTGAGCTGAAGTCATATGCTTAACTGACTGAGCCACCCAGGCACCCGAACAACAGGTTTTCTATTGAGTGCCTGGGTTGTTATTTTGCAGTTATCTTCAGGGAATATTCTTCTGAGAAGTTAGAATTTAAGCTGAGTTCTAAATAATAAGAAAAAAATAACTATGTGAAGATTGTGTGGGAGAATTTGGGAGACAAAAGGAAAATTATGTGAATTGAAAATCCAGAGTGTCAAAAGCTGAAACAGTATGAGGGGAAATAAATTTACAGGGGTAGATGCAGGCTGATACTATTGGTATCAGGGAAATTGAATTTTATTCCGATAGTGATAAGATCCTAGGGTAGGTTTTAACACAAGAGTATAAAGTGACTTGTTTGATAATTTAGAAATACTCCTCTTCCTGTATTATAATCTCAGTGATGAAATAATATATCCAAAATTTGCTTAAAAAGCATCTGGGTGGGAGCAAATGAGATTCAGATGAAACAACATTAGCGATGAGTTTGATACTTGTTGAAGTTAAGTACATGAAATTCATTACACTATTACCTCTACTTTATAAATTTTCATAATACAAAGTTTTTAAAATATATAAAAACCACAACTTTCCATTCAGTGTAATAAGCAATCAACTGCCCAGCTTAAGTCTGTAAATAGTACCCCTCACTAAAAGAGAGTTAATAGGATAGGCTGCGAGAGAGTAGTGATCAGAAATACAGACTGGATAATGGTGCTATCTTTGAAATGGGAAAGATAAATCAGAGGATTGTAGCTCGGAGAGGGTACTGGAAATTAGTTTATTTTGGACCTGGTAAGGGTGAGGTATTTATTAGACATCCAACTGGAGTTATCAAGTAGCTGCAGTGTACATATGAGCCATGAGTTCAGAGAGAGGGTGGTACCATATATGGGATTATTTGTTCACAGAAATTTGTCCTTTTCTTCTTTCTTGCCATCCTTTCCTTTAGGAAGAACATGCTTCTTACCCCATTACTTTGGATTTTGCCACATGAATGGCTTTGGTCAATAGGATATGAACAGACTTGAAAGTTTCTGTATCTGAGTAAAAGCTCTAAATGTGCTAGCATGTTTTAGTTTGGTCCCTTTTTCTACTTTCTACAGTGAGGGTAGCATGTTCCAGTGATCCTTTGATCTTCACACCTGGAATCTGAGATGAGATGAGGTGACACTGAGCTGCTCCTGGTCAAGCCCATTGGAGTTGTTAACAGTAGAATAGGGGCACAAGAAATAAATGTTGTTGAAAGCCATTGAGATCATTACAGATATGTGTTATCTCAGCAAAGTCACCTGATAGAGTCAGGGATGGAGATATAAATTTGTAAGTCATTGGCATATTGATTATATTTAAAGCCATAGTACTGGGTGAGATGACCTAAGGGAAATAATGATTTTAAATTGTTTTTATATTAAGAAATGGGCTTAACAAGACAAGACAATCTAAAATAGAACAAACAACCCCATTAAACTAAGTTCTTGAAAATTTATTGCTAAAATGACATTCATTTTTGTTTCTGTAATGTTTAGGTTAGTACGATTTCAAAAATTGGCAAGTACATACTTTAAATCAGCATTTGAAAAGTATTTTTTCATGAGGTATATGCAAGTCAAACAAAATGTGAAATGCCTTACTTAAATGACACATCATCACAAGACAGAAACTCCTGATAATTTTTCAAGTTTTCACAGTATATTTGAGATTGAAGAAAGTTATCCCTTGAAATGAGTTGATTGCTCTCTGCCTTAAACTAGGTCACTAGCTTTAAAACATAACAAATATGATGTTATATTACATTGTTTCTAGATATAAATTTCTATCACAAATTATATTAGGCTTTCTTTTAATTAGATAAAATAAGGCATTTCTAAATTGATGATAAATGTCCTTTAAAGTGCATATGAAATTATGCTGGTGGTAATGTGTTAAATTATTATGGAAATTTCACACTTCCACAATAATATGTTTCATTTGCTTTTGATTTAGGGTAAGTATCCTGTCATAAACTACCCACTCCATCTTCACATCCACTCTGCTCAGCAATTTCATGCACATGTACACACACTTGTATTTTCCCAAATGCTCAGGGTCCCAAACAAATTATAGTCAAGGTGGGTGGTGGGGTTAGTAGAAAACTATTCTTAAACCAAACACATCTCTTTTCAATTTTCATGTTAAATTATTTTTCTTTGGGTTTTCTTTTTTTTTCCTTTTTTTTCCTTTTTTTTTCCCTTTGGGTTTTCAACTGTGGTTTTAGATGTTATTATTATTAATGAGTATGTCTCTTTAATGCATTCCTTTTCCTTAATCATTTTTATAACAAATTTGGAGTTCCTTTTACTTTCATGTTTCTATGCATTTAAAGTCCTAGAAATAGTACCAAAATGTGGTCTTACTTATAATCCATCCTATCTGAAGTTATTTGACTAGTGTTAGGATTTGCCTCAGTCCTTTGTTCTCACATAAAAATTTTATCATGTTTCATTAAGCTAAGGAGGGGTTTTTGGGTGACCTTAAGAATTCTATGTTTTCACCTATTTCACTGGTTAACAACAACAACAAGTATTATGACAGCCATTTTTATGCTCTTACTGTGTTTCAGGTATCATTATAAAAACATTAAATGACACATATAATCCTATACAAACACCCAATGAGGTAGGTTTTGGTAATATTCCCATTCAGCAAGTGCAGGAACAGGTTAAATAACTTGCCCAACATTATGCAGCTAGTAAATTATGGAGTCAGGATTAAAACTTCACTCTGTCTAATGCTAAAGTCTTCATGCTTAACTCTGTTTTATATAGTTCCTATTAGTCAGAGTAGGTTAACACCTCTATCACATAATCTCCAAATCTCAGTAGTTTAACAAAGTAAAAATTTATTTTTCGCTCATGTCACAGTTGAGTCAGCTAATTGGCATGCAACGTTGCAGGCTCTTTCTATCTAGAGTCTTTGTCCTTCCCTAGAGCCATGATACTGATAATCATTAGTCATTTGGCTATTAAAGTTAAATGGATTGGGACTCCTGGGTGGCTTGATCAGTTAAGCATCTGACTTTGGCTCAGGTCATGATCTCGAGGTTCGTGAGTTCAAGCGAGCCCTCCGTTGGGCTCTGTGCTGACAGCTCAGAGCCTGGAGCCTGCTTTGGGTGTGTGTCCCTCTTTCTCTGCCCCTCCCCTGCTCAAAAATAAATAAATAAATGTTAAAAAAATTTTAAAAATAAATTAAAATGGATTAAAATGAAAAATTCAACTCCTCAGTAGCAGTAGCCATTTTTCAAGTGCTCAGTAACCACATTTGGCTAGTATCTGTTGGGAAGTGTGGCTCTAGAACATTTCCATCATCACAAACATTCTGGTGGACATCTTTGTCTACAACGTCTGTTTCTTCCTCTGGTACCTCTGTTTCATGCCACATCACAGTTCGTCAGGGAGATTTTTTGAGATAGGCTAAGGTCTAGTAGTTTACTTCATCCTGCTTTGCATTGATCAGAATTCAGACAAATAACTATACCTAATTGTAAGGGAAACTGGAAAATGTGGTTGACCTATGTATCTAAGAGCAAAAGGGAAATGGCTGGTGAACAATCAGCCAGATTCTATCTTAGTGTTGCTCTAAATCTCTTTTCTAAATGTTTGCTGAGTACTTATTATTTAGCAGTCTCTAAGCATCTGAAGTGAATTTTAGAACCCTCACAAGAAATTGGGGGAATATTAGATTATTGTTCAGATAATTGTCTTTGCCTTTCTCCTTACTACCTCAGAGGGAGAGGTTTTTTTCCACATCTCCTTGATGAAAGAAGTTGATGATGGAAGTGCTGTATAATTTGCTTTGGCTAATCAAATGTGAGCTGAAGTGGCGTTATCATTGTGTAGAACCTGGGTCTTAAGAAGCAGCACATTTTACTACTTAAACTCTTGGAAGCTTCAGAACTTCACCATGCCTCCAGGTATCCCCTGCCTATGCAACTCAGGCCCCAGAGTGGAGCTGGCCTGGACTTAATCCACAGATAGACCCACCAGGCCAACATGTAAACCTTTGAGTTAGAAAATAAATGCTTATTATTCTATGCCTACATGGTTTTGTGGATTTCTCTATGTAGTGAAAGCTAGTACAAATTTATGAAGCAGAAGCTATTGTCAAAAAAAAAAAAAAA
>CM053560.1:65889472-66085784 GCA_028646485.1 Cryptoprocta ferox | reverse complement strand
CCTGAAAACAAACTGAGGGGGGAAGGGGAAGGGGAAAAGGTAAAGGGGGGTGATGGTCTTGGTGGAGGTCACTTGTGGGGAAGAGCACTGGGTGTTATATGGAAACCAACCTGAGAATAAACTATAAAGTTTAAAAAAAAAAAACTAATTTACAAAAGCCAAAAAATAAAAAAATAAAAAAAAATAAAATAAGTCTCTCTGATTCCAGTATACATATCTTAAACCATTATTCCATGCTACCTCAAAGTAATCATGTTATTTTCAGGTACAAATACCTGTTTGGAAATACCTATTTGGAAAATAGAGCTGTTTATATTTATGTTAAATATTTCTGTTATTAATAGTTTAATTTTCTCACTCTACTGTTTAAGTTCTTCATATTTGTAAACTTAATTTATATGCGTGCGTTTGTATCCATAAATGCATGTAATGATGAACAAAATTTTGAGGTTTTTTTATAGAACATAATTTTTCAGGTGAATTGTTAGACTGATTTCCAACAAGTTTCTCTCTTTGACAAGTGGCCGATCTCTTGGGTAGGTGACCATAACGGGTAACATTGTGACAAAGCTGAATGAATATAGTGCAGGAAATCAGGCAAATATTCCTTCAAGTTGGGTTTGAACAATGATCTCAAAGAAGTGGCACCTTTTGGCGAGAGCTCAAGAGATGCTTTGAAGAATGTTCATTTTTCCATTTGTGCAAAGGGGCTTTGTTATTACTTAAGCAGCATATGGCTGTGAAATGAGAGATGAGCTCTTGCTAAGCTGCCAAGAGCACTTGTGGACACTGAAAATATGAGGAATAAATAAATGAGCAAGATGCAAGGAAATCTTCTGCCTGCAAAGGTGTTAGTCTAGTTGTGAATTGTGAGTGTAGTTGAGAAGTGTTGGCTACTGAACTAGTTTGTTGCACAGTTAGGATATGCAAAACATGTTCAAAGAGTATAAAAGGGGACTTAAAAACTCTAGAGTTATTATATTTCCTTGTGTGTGTATTTTTTCTTTTTAGATGTTGTTGTAAGTTAATATTATATGGCTCTGTAATCATTGTAGCCAATATGAATTTAATGAAATGAAAATTGAATATTACTCTAATGTGACTACAGCCTTGTTATTCAAAGTATGGTCCATGAACTAGTAGCATTGGCATCTCCAAGGAAATTTTTATGAATGTGTGATTACTGTCCCTACCCAGAACCAACTGAATCAACGTATTTATTTTAACAAATCTTTATGGTTTGATTAAAGATAATTAGAAATTATAAGTTATTAAAAGTAATTGTGCAGAAGTCTCCAAATTGCAGTTCTGTTATTAGCCAGGTTAATATTTTGTTTACACAGTAGTCAGGAAAGGAATTATTTACTAAGGTCATATGGAAAATCAGATGAGAAGAAATGTAAAAATATTAGCTCTCTTACCATTTGATAGACACTAGACTACCACTTACTGTCCAGAGCAGTGTTGTTGTTATTGGTGGTGGGGATTTTAATGGTCAACAGTGGGAAGGAAATGTAGCAATTCTATGATTATTCTTTAGTTTACAATCCTATCCTCAAGTTAGCATACATTTTTTCTTAAGTAGTGTTAAGTACACAGTGTTGTTATCGGTGGTGGGGTTTTTAATGGTCAACAATATAGCAATTCCATGATTATTCTTTAGTTTACAGTCCTATCCTCAAGTTAGCATACATTTTTTCTTAGGTAGTGTTAAGTACATAAATAAGGGAAATATTATATATTTAATTTTATTTGAATGAAACCTCTAGCCAAAGCATTAAAACAAATAAAATGAATAGCGTTGGAAATTAGAACAAAATGAACACAAATATCAATAACATGCTAATTGTCTTTACTTTCTGTTGACTTTAGGAAAATTTGGGCCATGATATATTTATAAGAATGTGACTTAGTTCTGCTACTTGATGCCTTAATTACATATCTTTGTAATAAACTAAAAGCATATTTGTTCCAATAAAGTTCAATTTAAGATGGATGTGAATTTACATAAATTATAATAGGACTCATGTTTGTTGAAATAGGTGTAATGAATATTCAGGTGAAAGTGCTTAAGACTGTAGAGATTACGATGAAGTCGAAATATTTTCTTTTGGTGATGAGTTTTATAAGAGCAGTTGGCATGTCCCTGCTGAAACAGTTTTTTTTTTTTTTTTTGAGAAAGAGGGCGCAAGTGAGTGAGGGCAGACAGAGAGAGAGAGGAGAGAGAGAGAGAGAGAGAGAGAGAGAAGTGGGGCTTACCTTAAGCAGAGCTTGTGTTTATTGAAGTGGGGCTTGAACTCACCCCACGCGGGACTCAAACTCAGGAACTGTGAGTTTGTGACCTGAGCCAAAGTCAGGTGCATGAGGTACTGAGCCACCCAGGCAACCTGAAATGGCTTAAATTAAATTAAATTAAATTAAATTATTTATTTGAGAGAGACAGAGACAGGGCAAGACGGGAAGGGGCCCTGAGACAGGGAGAATCCAAGCAGGCTTAGCACTGTCAGTGCAGAGCCTGACGCAGGGCCCAAAATCATGAAACTCTGAGATCATGACCTGAGCTGGATGAAGAGCTGGATGGTTAGCTGACTGATCCCCCCAGGCTTATGCTCTTGTCTTTTTGCTCTCATTTGATGAATCAGTATTAGGGATGTGTGAGTCTTGTTGTTATAAAACGTTTTATTTGTTGGACAAAGGGAAGCTCTGTTTTGATCCGACATCCAAGCTCAGTGTGGGTCTTCAGCATTGCTTCTCCTTATGTATACCTGTTTCTGTGTTTTAGTTTATATGATCATTGACAATCAAACTAAATAAGCTATCCCTGTATGGACACACTGGGAAAGAAAGGAGCGTGACTGACTTATCTTTCCAAAATGAGGATATAGGTGGAAGCTTAGCAACTTTTCAAAAGCCAGTCAGTGTTGGATGCCATTTGTCCCAGCTTGGAGACTACCTGCAATAGTCTTGTTCCAAAATATCTACTTCCTTGTGTCAAAGGCCACCTTTATTCTTCTTTAGTGCTGTCAGTTTAGTGTTTCCTGATGCCATGATTTCAAGGATATCAGGAAAGCCTCTTTGTTTTCAAGGAGCTTCTCTACTGCTTACTAATAGAAGGAAGGTTTTTTTTTTCCCCCAGTTGTTTGACATTTTTCTATTTTAATGAGACATTTTATACCATTAAGAATAAACCTTAAAAATGATGACTATAATTCTTAATATTCACATGTGTACCCAATTAAAATATTTTAGATTACTACAAATTTTGAAACATTGATCTGTGATATGGATAGCAGTTTTTCTTACAAAAAACAATGTGTAGTATAACTTGAGAGTTTGAAAGCCGTTATAGTGAGGTGGTCTCTAACAGAGGCTGCTTCTAATCCTTTGGGAAACTCTTCCCACAGATTGGGAGGGTTTTGTTTGTTTGTTTGTTTGTTTGTTTGTTTTGACTGTACAAGGTTTGTACCTGAATGTCATGGCCTTTCTCCATGGTGGGGAGGGCTGTAAGCGCAATGTAAATGCATTATAATGAGTCTACACATTATCCTGGAGCAGAGGTAGAAGAGGAGAGCACATGCTCTGCTCATGTGGCTGTTGGTCTGTCAGCCCTAAGGTCTTGGAAGCCACAAGGTCAGGATGTTGTGCCCCGGGGGCTTCAGAGTGTAGGTGACAGTTTACAAAATGCATTCAGTAAATAATACGGATCTCTAGCACTCAGCCTGTGATATCTGTTTTGTCATCATCTACCATCTGGCCACTAAATCAATTCTACACATTTTATGCTTCTGTTATGGCAGTACCCCACTTCAAGTTTCTAGATCTCTGCTCTGAAATAAGCAACTTTGAGTTCAGTGCCTTATTAATAAGTGCTTATGTCACAGTCAGTGCAAGTTGATCCACTTGGTCAGTTAGGGACCCAGCCTCCTTCTGTCTTCTTTATAAACCTCCAAAAGACTGCAGGAGAGAATAGGGAGAATGCAGGATCCTGCAAGGTGTTTATGGTTGTGTTTAAAAGTGATATACACCAATTCTACTCAAAATCCACTAGCCAGAACTAAGAGATATAAACTCATCCTAAAAACAAGGCAGTCTCAGTATTCTATCTTCCTGTATTCCAAGAAATTGAAATGGTTTGGGAAACACATAGCATTATTTCAAATTTAGGCTTCCATATAATCTTTTTCTTCTTTAGCTCACTAGTCAAAGGTAGTGCCAAGTCAAGGGACAGGAGCTGGGAAAGGTCATGATCCCTTCATTCAGCTATTCAGGGACCAGGCTGTCAGTAGTTTTATCATCGTCCAGGTCACTCTGAGCTTTGATATACAGCCAATAGATAGTAAAGGAAATGGGGAGAAGACATTCTAGATGTTTTTCAAATATCTAGGCCAAGAAGTAATAGGTGTTACTCCATCCATCTTCTATCATTTAGAACTGGTTCCATTTAGATAAAGGAGGGGACTGGAAGTGAAGTTCCAGGATGACAACCTGTTTTTTTAGCAATGATGCTAGAAATCAAAGAAGGAAAATTTGAAAGATAGACTGTCATAAAGGGCCAAAGTGCCTATCAGTAAGAGAAGTTTCAAGACAGGAGAACAAAGTAAGACTGAAAGGCTTACTCACTTTATATTTCTGTTTAGACTTTGTCTTATGTGAATGATTCTTACGAAGGTAATACATTTGAATCATTATTTTAAGTCTGATTACCTGAGTTTATGACACATTATTATCTTAAAGGATTTGTTTAATTCAGTAAACTTTTTTTTTTAAATCTCATTGCCTCATTGTTTGGGTAAATGGGTGTCTTGCCTCATCAGTTAGTCATGGGAGTGACTTTCCCTTTTGGTTATCTGGGTGTAAGTACACATGGCTATAGTGTGACCTTTCTAGGCCACACAATGAAACTTTTTTTTTTCCTTTGCATTTCTGTTTTAAAAATATAAATAATCAGGGGTGCCTGGGTGGCTCAGTCAGTTAAGCGTCCAACTTTCACTCAGGTCATGATTTCGGGGTTCCTGGGTTTGAGCCCTGCATCAGGCTCTGTGGTGACAGCTCAGACCCTGAAGCCTGCTTCCAATTCTGTGTCTCCCTCTCTCTCTCTCTCTTCCTCTTCCCTGCATGTGGTCTCTTTCACACAAATAAATAAATAAACATTAAAAAAATAAAAAGTGTGAATAATCAAGATGAGTCTTTTCTAGGACTGAGAGTAAAATCCATGGCAACAGTAAACACCAGCAACTTTTTAAAAGCTGTTTCCACTTAACAAACCCATAAGATCAATCAACCCATAGTTGCAACTTCATTGCTAACCATTTCCACCTGGTGTCTGAGGCAGGCAGAAAGCTGACTCCACTGCCTTAGCTATTCCACAAGTTAAGTTGTACATTTACCAAGATTCAGTGTGTGTTCCCAAACATGTTTATGCCAAAAGTACTTTTTAATGCTAATTATCTATTATAACATATTATTTTGTATACTGTTAAATATTGTTGAAATAATACTGTTCAGTACTATTAAAAAGAACATGACACAGTATTAATGGAGGGTAAAATGACTATACAGGTTTGGAGAAAACATAAAATTATGAAAACTAAATCATCCAAAGGAATCTGCACTTTGATTGCTTTCCAAGTATCCTTAATTTCTCATTCTTTGTTAAAAGAATGGAATATTGTAGAAAACAGAGAATAGTTTCGGTATAATCAAGAAAAACTATGAGAAGTTCCCACCAGGCACCCTGCCCCCACCACCCATAATAATAGCAGACTCTGGGGATGCTTGATGCTCCATTCACATCACTTTCCCTACAGCTTCAGCACACAGTACCCAGCACCTTTTTAGAAATTCAGACTGACTATTTGAATTTCTCTGACTCTCTGCCTAAAGGATTTCCTTAGGGCTACAGAATCTCGCTCAGTCCAAGGCTAAGGCCACCCAAAGTGCTAGGGATTTAATACCCCAGGTACAACCCTGATTCAATGAGGCTTGAGAATCCGTGAATAAAAATACAGTCAGAGCCTATCTCTTCTTAGATATACCACACAGTTTCTTAGAGGGTCCTTAGTATGATTGGATTTCAGTAGCCATAGCTAAAACTACAAATTTTTGGTTTTTCTCCCTTCTCTGTATTACTTTGACTGCATTCTTAGTTGTATTTTCTGGGGGTCATTTTTTCAAATAAACCATCTATACTTAATATTTAGCTCAGTGCCTACTGAACACTAATATATCTACTGAGAGAAAAACTTTGGTCACATATGAAAATCTTGTCACATCTGTGCATATCTCAATTTCTCTTTCCATATGTCTGTTTATCTAACAAATTACTTAAGATAATTTCTTACTTTAACTGATTTTTTTGATTAACTGATCAACTTCTAGTACCCATCATTTTATTTATTTAAATTTTTAAAAATTTATTTATTTTAAGAGAGAGAGAGATAGAGAAAGTGCAATTTGGGGAGGGGCAGAGAGAGATGGGGAGACAGAGGTAATTCCAAGCAGGCTCCATGCTGCCAGCACAGAGCCCCATATAGGGCTCAAACCCATGAAGCTGGGAGATCATGACCTGAGCTGATACCAAGAGTTGGATGCTTAACCAACTGAGCCACCCAGGTGTCCCTCTAGTACCCATCATTTTAGATAAGATTTCTATCAAAGATTTTTTGTTTGTTTTTGTTTTGTTTTGTTTTTGTTTTGTTTTTGTTTTGTTTTGTGTTTAGATTCAGATTAAGCATAGTGACTAAAAACTCAGACTGGATACTTCACTGCTTTGGGTATTTTAGTTGAACAAATGGATCTTTTAATATCATGGTATTTGGGGACAACAATCAGCTTTAACTTCTAAGAATATATTGATGAAATACACCTCTGTAAATGAATGCCAGGACAATTAATTCCATCCTTTATTTAAAATACAACAAGATAAGGGCACCTGGGTGGCTCAGTTGGTTAAGCATCTGACTTCTGTGCAGGTCATGATCTCACGGTTCTTGAGTTCAAGCCCTGCATCGGTCTCTGTGCTTACAGCTCAGAGCTTGGAGTCTGCTTTGGATTCTGTGTCTCCCTCTTTCTCTGGCTCTCCCCTACTCACTCTCTGTCTTTCAAAAATAAATAAAAACATTAAAAAAATACAACAGGATATTGTAGGATCACCTGGAAGACCTAAAATTCTCATCTTTTTTTTTTCTTTCTTTTCCCTCACAGTAAAATGACTTAAATTTGTTTTCTGATCAATGTGAGAATCAATGTATTTGACTTCATTTTCAACTCCTAGAGTTTGTAATTTGCTGACATAGACCTTAATAGGTGTATTTTTATAGCTTTTTTGAAACTATGCATTAACAACATGGGACATCCACTTAGTTTAGGCCAGTGCTGAGCAGATTTAAACCAAATTTTATATCATGCTGTTTTTATGTCACACGAACATCTACAGGATCTACAAAATTATTTCAAAATGATAATGTCTCTGATTTCAAAAATCCTCAAATGTAGAAAACCTTCATGGATTAATGTACAAAAAACCACAGTTATGTAACACCTAAAGTTCACCATCTATTTTGCATGAAACATGTGTAGCTCACTCAATGAAAGCGCCAGTAGGAAAGTGCAAGAGCACTAATCCGGGGGTTGTTTTACTGTACGGTCCAAATGTGCCAGGGAGAAAACAAAATTAGGGGTGGAAAGATTAGCTTTCTTTCTTTTGCATATCTTAGTCATGAGGATCTTTGTTAAGGAAGGGAATTTTAAGGGGCACCTGGGTGCCTCAGTCAGTTAAGCATCTGACTTCGGCTCAGGTCATGATCTGGTGGTTTGTGAGTTCGAGCCCTGCATCAAGCTCTGTGCTGACAGTTCGGATCCTGGAGCCTGCTTTGGATTCTGTGCTCCGTCCCTCTCTGCCCCTCCCTGCTCATGCTCTGTCTCTCTGTCTCTCAAAAGTAAATAAACGTTAAAAAAATTAAAAAAAATAAATATTTAAAAGCCTTTGGATAAGAAGACAGAGGAAAAATGACAGGACTGAGCAACAGAAGTGATGAGCAGGGTTTCCTGAATGTTCCTGAGTGGAACAATTGGAGAGACCAGGTAAGTCATGACAATTCAGTGCAGTCACACAGCGTGCTTAAGTAAACTTTCCTTTGCCAAAAATAAATGTAAAATGGAAATTAAATTCTAGCCAAATGTTAGGCATAAAATGACTCTTTTTCTATTTAGTTATTTTATGAAGGTAGATAAAACCTTTCTATGTACATGGAAAATTGGAGGAGCAGACTATACTTTCCCTGTCTATTACATGTTGATTTTTACATAAAAAGAGAAAAATGTGTTCAAACTATCATGAAATATCCAGTCATAGATATTGGCAGTCTTTGGGATGGGATATTTGAGAATATAAAGCAAGTTTTTCTTCAGGAAGAATCCAACCCAGAGGGGCTATTCTCAAAATTCATAATTCTGGGTCATTTTAGGCAAGTTACCTAAGCTAAACAATTATGTTTTAAATTTAATAATAGCCAAATCTTCCACTGTTGGAAGCAGAGATGCTACACTTTCATAGAAGTTCTTGCCTTATTAACAAATGCTAATTATGAGTAATGGAAGTCAAATTAGTTTCCATTTCTCAAATAGCTGTACTGTATTTGCTAAGAATTTTAAAGAAATTGAATTAATCTGTTTGTTTTAATTATAATTTGTTTTCATAACAACCAACTGACAGGTGATACTTACACTTGCTTGAATTACATCCACGGATAATGTTTTCATGTTTGTAGCTGTATAAAGTATTTTAGCTCAATGATAATATTTAGTCATAAAATAAAACATATAAATATTTTAAAAGCAGACTGAAGGTGTTTATTCCCTAAATAGATTATTACCTATTGGGCATGTACTTAACATCTGTGATATCTAATATAAAATCCAAATTACCTTGAATACAGCCTGTTACATTGCCTGAAGAATTTACATTTTTGTGAATTGGTTTGCCACATTTAGCAAATAAAAATAGAGAATGCCACTGTATTTTCCCACATTTTTTCTTCCCCAGCCCCCTGTTACATAATTATTATGAGATATATATTTTTGCTTTTTATGCTTTTTTATTTATTTTTATTTGAGAGAGAGAGAGAGAGCACAAGAGGGAGAGAGAAGGAGAATCTGAGCATGGAGCCTGACACAGGGCTTGAGCCCACAACCTGAGATCAGGAACTGAGCTGAAATCAAGAGTCGGATGCTCAACCAAGTGAGCCACCCATGCGCTCCTATTTTTACTTTTTAAAATGGTTAGAACTTTAACAAAAAGGGAAACTCCTTTTTTTTTTAAGTCAACTAATCATAAAGCTACCAAGGAATTGATGTGCCTCTTCCTTGCTTTAAAAATTGAGTTCCTCATTGGACACCCTGTGAATGCGTCTAGATAAGTTCTACATGCAGTTCAGAGGGGCAAGCAGAGAGAAGTATGGCTATCAAGGGCAGAGGGCATATTATATGCTTAGGGCCATGAATCTGAAAGGTTCATTTTTTTGTCATTGTTGTTTTTTTTAACTTCCTTGAGAGGGGTATCTAATGGAGTGAAAAAAAAATGAGATCTTAGGTTGTAGGAGTTAGGGTGGCGGTCTAGTTAAATATTGTGGGATAAGTCATTTAATTTCCTTGAAGTTCAAAAGGTGTCTCTGGGGATTCTAGGGATTTTTGTCAATTAATATTTAATGATTTACAGTTTTCTATATTAAGCTATAAGAATCATAGGAAGACTTGTTTTCTATCAGGGAAGCTCAGTTTATTTCCAATCCTAATACAGTATAATAAAATCCCGATTCTGTCATTTATTTACTTAAGATCTTTAGTGAGCCTTGATTTCCTTATCTGTGATACTAGACTGGGCCAATCTACTCTTAACCAAACAGAGGTAACATTCTTACTGAATTGAGGTCTTAACATGACTGAGTTTTTAGATGAATTATATCAACATTAAGTTATTGTCTTTGGATTTTCTTCTTGTTTTTTTACATCGTTGTTTCATCTACCCACCCTAAGGTCTAACTTTGATCAGATGTTTGAACATAGAATTAATAAAAATATTGTGAGATTCATTTTTCCATTAGAGTAGAAGTTTGGAATATAATTTAGTAGCTCTGATTATTGCTATAAAAACCTCTTTCTCCTCCATCTTCTACTTCCTCTTCCTTTCCTCTTCCTTTTTAAAAGTCTTATACTCCTAAATAAGGGATTATCAATAGGTCAATGATTTTTTTTACTATGTTTGCTAAATGTTTTATATACGTAAACATTTTTTACAAGTGTTCCCTGACCAATGGGAAACAAACTCAAATAGAGCTCCTGGTGTTGTAGTTTACTCTTTTGCTTATTAGGTCTTTCTTCTGAAAATATTTTATTTTGATTCCTGGGCATATTTCAAAAGAATACCACATAAGAGAAATTGAAAATGATTAACTGGATAGGCACAGAATGTATAAATACATTACCTATAGACCTGATAAGTATAAGTGGTGTGTAACACTTTTACTCCAGAGGTATATGTCATTGCTTAGTAATCTAGACATAAATAACTCTTAGAATACTTACAATAGCCAAATAAAAGATCTTCCTTGACATTCTTTATTTCGAAAATTGTTTCATTATTTTAATTGTAAAATTATTTCATTCATAAATAACTCTTAGAACTTACAATAGCCAAATAAAAGTCTTCCTTGACATTCTTTATTTCGAAAATTGTTTCATTATTCAAAAATGAATGTTCAAAATATTCATTATTTTAACCAGATGGTGTTTTTCCTGTGAATACCACTTTCTAATCTCAGATGGCTACTAACCAAAACCTCATTATTTTGTAGAAGATGGTTTAAGTCTCACTCTCCCTGAAGTTTGCTTCTGGTACCTGCAGTGAACATCAGGAGCATGTTTTGTTTTGTTTTGTTTTGTTTAAGATAAGAAATTGTTCTCTATAGTCTATGTCATGGCTGAGTACAGTGCCCTTACTCAATGGGTCAGCTAGACACACTTCTCTATCCATGTTGACACAAGGTTTCCAGAACTCATGTCTGAGCCTCATTCATTATTCCCTGGAAGAAGGAATGGATAATGTTTAAGGATAAAAATAATGAAATCATGATGTGATCTGGATTACTTTAGTGAATGAAAACAAAACAAAGCAAAATCTCTGAAAGAGAGATCTTAATATTTTTCTGTTTGTTTTTAAGTTTCTATGACATTCAGGAAATATTAGTAACATAGTTACTTCCTAGTGATAATTGCCTTGCCAATAAATGTCCTTCTCTACCTTTGTGAAAGCATAGATTGTTAAAGGCTTGTTATTAATTTAATTTAATTTTGTGAGATGTAACAATTATAGAGTTAAAGAATCAAATTTTCCTTCCACATGCTTTTTCAGGTCTTCACTATTTACCAGAATCTCATTTGAGGCACAAATAATTATATGGATGTTTTATTATAAAAAAGGGAATCTTTTATCATTTTTTAAATTTCTTTATAAATGCAAAATTGAATAGAAAGCTGAAATTATAATCTTGGAATTCTGCCAAAATTCTATTTGAGAAAAATATTTGGGACCTGGGTTATCCATATTGGCTGCCTTTATTTTCACATTCTTTCCACAGTTACTTTTCTGTCCACATCATATTTCTTGAATTGATGTATATTTAAAGACACTGTATTTTATCTAGTGTTATATGTTTCTTAGTGGCTACCTTGCAAAGATATAGTACCATGAACTTAGTCATTCACCTGAAAGCCTTTCTATGAAAATAGGCTTTTTTTTAAAAAAATACAATGGACTGTCTATTTTTTAAAATTTACTACTGCATGGCCACTGGGATATTCACATTACTGGGGAAATATTTTTGAATGGTATTGAAGTTTTATCAGTTGCTGACTGACAAGAAATAGCTTGGATTGGCTGTGAATAGAATGAGCCAATAACCTAGATAAAAATCAGATAATATGTGAGTCCTTAAGACACTTTTGAGATATGATAAAACATGTCAGGGGACCTATCTCAGTAACCTTCGAACCACAAAGTATTAGTTTTGAAAGATTAATCTTAATAGATTTTTTTATATCAATTTATGCCGTTCCCACACATACAATGAGACAGCAACGTGCTTCTATCTGTTCTATTTATATTCCCAGAAGGTTAACTTTCAAAATGTATATAAATTTTGCATTTGGAGAGCTGTCAGATGATTTTTAAGAGTAGAAAACAGATTAGATTTTGAGACTGAATTTCCTATCCCACAGCGAATTTACTTTTAAGCAGAAAGTTAATTTTATATATAAAAATAAAAGGAATTTAAGAACTTTGCTTAAGTTTTTGAAAGGTAAATAACACAGAGAGATTGGAAAACCATTTAGGAAACCATATTTATGAAAACCGTAAGTAGAAAATGAATTCCTTAAAGTTTTAAATTTTTTTTCAAAATAGCCTATGTCTCCTAATTACATTAGGTGTTAAATTTAAAATACATGGCTTTAAGATCATAGAAAATATTCTGAGGCACATATTTGCATAGAAATTCTTGAACTAGTTTGTATGTTTTACGCATGAATACCTGCAGTGGCAAGCCAAAATGACTTATTGGAAAGGGTGCATTTCCTGTAAGCACCTGAGCACTTGGGTGATCTATGCTTTTGGTACAGCACTAAATTAACTAGATGTGAGAGGGTTAGATATTTTGGGAAGTAGGGTTATTAGCATAATGTGGGTTCTTCTGAAGCAAGGGGAATATAGGTGATCTAAACGCAATCAAGGTCACGAAGAAGCCACCAGTGTTCAAGTCAGCTAACATTTTTTTTTTTTATTTAACCACCTTGATAGGTTTTTTCCCCTAAATATATGTAACCATGCTAAGCGCATTACAAGATTATATACGGAAAGTGATCATTATACCAGCAAATATGTCTTTGTAGAGCCTATCCTGTGAATGTTTGTGATTTTACCCATGTGCAATTAAGATAGCAAATAAGCCAGGTTAAAGAAAAGGCAGATGCACTGTTGCAGTATGAAGTCAGTCTTCATAGTTTATAAAACATCTAAGCGAGGATCCTTAATGATGGTGAATTAGAGGTGTTATCTTTTTTAAGAGGAGGCAGCGGCAAGATAAGATGGCAACAACATGATCTGTGAAATTTTCTTTCTGGAGCTTTTATAGTTAATAAAGAAACCTAATTATAACTCACCCACAGTAAATTATGACAATATAAAGTTGATGACTGCTAAAACTCAGCAAGTTTGCAGTGTTTTCCAGCAGCTATTTCAGGCTACTTTATGAAGGGTGTGAAACAAAGATCAGTCAATCAAATCAGGATGACATTCATTTATAAGACTTTTGAGAAGACTAAAGATATGCCTGAAATTGTAGTTCAGTTATAAACCTGATTTAGAGTAATTATATTGGGTAGTCTATTCTTTTTACTCCTTGTCTTCTAGGTCAGACATGGTTTTATGTGTAAGTCCACAGTTGCAACTTTCCATTTAAAGAATTACATAGAAAATTGCAAGAAAAAAAACAGAAAATCCTAGCTTTGCACTTCTTCCCTCTGACATTGTCACAGGAAAAATGTATTTTTTGTTATTACCTTCAGAAAATGACATGATTCCATCCCAGGCTCATACTAGAATTAATGATCAACATGGATATTATGTTTGAGGGAGGATTGAACTGTTCCCTGAAGCCTCTCCTGGGTTTGTAAATATTTGTTTTAGACAAAACTCAGATGTAGGCTAATCTTAATAATATATTATTTATCTGCAAGATGTAATCTCTAATTGCACACAATTTTATTTCTAGACCAATATCAATTCTTTCAGATCTCGCAGATCTCCTTGACAGATCATTTCTATTGATCTATTCTGGACACATTCCAAGGTTTCCACAAGTCTCTTAGTAGTGGAGACACACACAACAATAGTGATCTTTTTATGAGCAAAGCTGAATGGAATCTCACTTGTTTTTCCCCTGCTGCAAACAACTCTGTGAGACAGTCAAGGAGAAAATAAATATTTGTTACTTTGGGTAACGAAAAAGTATGTGTGACTCAGCAACACATGGGGAGCAGATGTGTTGAGTAAGATCCCACTCCTGTGCATCAGACCTGTCACTGAGTGAGTCTATAAATAGGGAAAAATTAGGGAAGAATAAGCTGCATCCCTGATTCTGCTCAATCGCATTGATTGGAAGTGTTAACATTTGGGCTTTGGATGTAACAGTGATTCTGTCTGTATGGATGACTGGTCAACACATATTTAAGTGAGCCATGCAGCTAGGAAACAACTGTCCCTCAGGCCCCACCACCACACACAAAGACAATCTGAATGATTGAGGGTCTTTTAGATATAGAAACACAGAAATTCAATGGTGGAATCTTGTTTCAGAAATTGCTAGATTTGGGGCACCTGGGTGGCTCAGCCAGCTAAGCATCTAAGTCTTGATTTTGGCTCGGGTCATAATTTCAAGGTTGTGAGATAGGACACCATGTCGGGCTCCATGGTGCGTGTGGAGCCTACTTATGATTCTCCCTCCCTACCTCCCCCCTCCTCTCGCTGCCCCTCCCCTGGCTCTCACTCACTCTTTCTTTAAAAAAGTAAAAAATAAAAGAAATTGCTAGATTTGCCTGATTAAGTTGATCATTTCTGTCTTTTCCATTCTGTCAGATGAGAACTTAAATTTTACCTTGCCCATCCTGGACAAATTGGACTTATTCTGGCACTTTGCATAGAGGTACTGAGCTTCCAGTTGACAAAGTACATGCTTGTAAAAAGACATTTTTACTGGATAGAATTCTGACCTAGCAAGTTGGCTGCCTTTTTCCCCCAGATAAATTGTTCAGTTTGGGAATTGACAGGAAAGCTAGATTTGGATTAATAACTCTTAAGAATTTAAATGTTTAGAGTTTACAATGGGGCCATTGCTTAGACAATAAGTATCCTTTTTGTAGGATTTATGGATTCCTTAGAAATAATACACTTTTGATTTTGCAATATGACTGCTTTCTAGTTCATATTAATACTTTAATACATACAATAGGGATTTTTTCATAACACTTATAAAATGCAATGGGAAATATCTGTTCCTGTCTCTTATAATTTACTAGATAAATGCTCTATACCTAAGAAAACCTAAGAAAAAAGGCAAGTCAATTTGATTGATCCCATGACAAAAGCCTACTATCTTATCATCTTGAAGTCTAGGAACCAGCTTTAGTCATCTTTGTATGTGACAAAACACTACTACATTCCCCAAACATGGTTTATATTCAGTGCATTTTTGTCAGACTACATTAATAGTTCTCTCACAGCTAGCCACTATTAGAATGAAGTTTTGAAGCCTTCTCCCAAGACCTAATTCAAGAGTGTTTTCTCTCCCAAGCTATCTCCTGGTCACTTCATGAAGTTTTCTTTAGTGTAATAAAGTTCTAAGCAAAATTGAGAAACCTTACTATTAAAAAGTATATTTTCTGTTTATTTAAGCAGACTGGAAAATTTACCTTCATCAGTAAATTAAAATTTTAACCCTAGGCCTTGATAGCACATAGCATATATTCCTTTATTTCAATTACAGTAATAGCTAAATGCTCACTAGATTGTGATGGAACATACTCACCTTTTAAAATCAGTCAGTAGCTGAGACATTGCTTTGATATCTGTACTAAAATGAAAAATTGATAAGAAATTTTTCTATATTGTGCCATTTAGAACATGCTGATTAACTCTCATTTTGGTAGAAGTCTCATTCAGCTACAGGGCACCATTTATTAGAGTGGCATTCTTTCCTTTTGCTCCCTACTGCCTGCTTTTTCTTTTTCACTTCGATGCCAGGACTACTTTTTCACTGAAAATTACTAACTCTTTGACCTCTTGTTTGAGAATGCCTTACTGATAGACATGGGAAGGATAGATAATTTGCAGAATGACCTAACTAAACTGCATTGCAAGGAAATATAGCGGCCAATCTTTGTCAATAGCAGATACCTGAGTTATTATCCCAGGAAGAGAAGTTTTTGCTTCTTAGGCTCATGGACGATAGGCATGTAAAAGCTCTTTATCCAAATGCTGTAAATTTTAGTCAATAAATCTTTGAATAAACAATCGTCAGGGATAGTTTTATTTTCATTTTTTCCTGGTAAATAAAAAAAGTACTCTCTATAAAGGTAAGCTTTCCCTCTTATGTTTTACAGCCCCCAATTTTTCAGCCCCTTTCTAGTATCTTGAGTAAACTTCCAATCTCCCATCTCACTTCTTTTTCTCTTTTTCTCTTAGGCATCAAAGTATCCTAAAATAAGTCTCTCTTTCCCATAATTTAATATATTATTTCACTGCGCTTTTTTATAAATCCCCTGTTTTCTTACTATCTGGAAAAAGAGTGTACAAAATAATTTTCTATGTACAAATTAATTATATATAGTGTGAAACACTCCATGATAATTATTGCTCACTGACATAAAATATCTGGTTCAAATCAGAAGTTTAACTTGCAATTTTAATTGATGTTTTATTTTTCTCTTAAGAATAGGTACTCTTGTTTTCCTCACTGCTTCATTCTTAACTAAATTTTATTTTAAGGGCTGATCTATTACTGAACCTTTCTGGCATATACACATGTCCTCTCTTCTATCCTAATATTTTGTAGTGTATAATGTGTATCATCACCAGTTCCCCATTTGTCATCTGTCTTGTCCCAAACCAAGTCTTCCTCATGTTAAAAATTCTATAACTGCCATCATCTTGGAAATGTCATGACATTCATGGATCAATAAAATCCTTTCCCAGAGAGGATGAGAAATATACGAAAAGAGCTTACTAAATTCAAACAGTTTCTTTTAAAGGTCCAATGGATGAGTAAGAGATTTGTTTGAAAGTGATTTCAGGGAGGGGTTGTTGGATGAGAGTTGGGTGACACTGACAAGGTAGGTTGTAGTGGTGGGAATGCGGGGAGAAGGGAGAGTTCAGTTTGAGATGCTTATAAGATTCCTTCATGCTCGAGATTATTTTCCTTAGAGTGCAAGGAAAAGGGTGAAGGAATCAGAACTGCACAGTGCGGAGGCTCCTCAGTGGCCATCACGTCTCTGCAGTTTACTAGGCCACACCAAGATAAAATAAGGTGCTTTGTATGCGCTGTGTAAGAGAGAAAATCAGTTCACCAAATGCCTTTTTTTTTCTTCTTCTTTTTTTTTTTTTTGGTGATTACTTAAAGTCAGGAGGAAGCTTTGTGATTTTGAGGAACATAAGGATGCTGAAAGGAGCACTGTGTGTCCAGGGGATCAGATAGAAAACAAAAAAGGATTTTGATGTCCGTGCCCTCAATATCACCCTAGAGCAAATAAGGAAAGGGATGAATTGTGAGATAAAGGCTGTGACATCAGAAAAATGAGCAAAGTAATTTTGCAGTTATAGTTAGAAAATCATTAAAGTCTGATGTTTAATAGGTAACTGAAATGAAGAAGGTAAGCAGAATGTCAAGGTCCTTTTAAAGAGCTTAAAGATTACAAAACAAATCAAAGGTTCTGGCAGCTTCTCAGACACTTGCAAACTGGAGAATTCACAGAGCAACAAGGTGCATGGGTTTTCTCTCTTTTCCTCTCCTTGAACAAAAGCAAATTTGAACAAAAACGTACAGTGTATGTAGCAACAACACTGCCTGATGATGTACATGATGAGGCCTTTAAATATTACCCATTTTTTGAAATCTAACTGAAATATTTTAGTTTGTTGCTTTCTATGGATTTCAATAGGCATAATTTAGATACATATGCTTTTTTAAAGTATTTGTAAAAAGTCAAGGTCAACCAAAAACATAAGACAAGTCCTAAAATTCAAAAAGATTTTCTCCAAGAGGCAAAATTAATATTCTATAATTATGTTCCCAAGATTAGAAAATACATGGTCTTTTACTAATATATTATTTAAAAAGTTTTTAAATGTTTATTTTTGAGAAAGAGACAGAGACAGAGAGACAGAGTGCAAGTGGGGAAGGGGCAGAGAGAGAGGGAGACACAGAATCTGAAGCAGGTTCCAGGCTCTGAGCTGTCAGCACAAAGCACGACGCAAGGCTCAAACTCCTGAACCGCGAGATTATGACCTGACCCGAAGTAGGACACTCAACTGACCTAGCCACCCAGGCATCCCTGTTACTAATATATTGTTGATTAATGATGTATTACAAATTAATTTCCAGAGTGATGGGAGAAATTGGAAAATTAGTAATTGCATTAAACTTAACTTTTAATTTTTCAAGGTAACATAAATATAGATAGACATTTTTCTTTTCTGTAGTCCATTGAGTGGAAACAGAAAAATGAAATTATGCTTAATTCTAATTTTAATATCAAGCTGATAAGAGCTACAAATTCATCTCTGTAGGGCTTTACTTAAAACTAATTCATTTAATAAATCTATACTAAATATCGTTTTCTGGTACTGTACCTGAGTTGTGTGAATTTCTGAGGTAGAAAAACACATTTAAGTATGGAACAGAATGGTTTCTTGGATGAAATGTCATTGGATCCATTATAAAAGATGAAGATAAATACTGTAAGATCTTACTTTTCTGTGTAATCTAAAAAAAATTTTTTTTCAAGTCTTAAATGGCCATTTTCAGATTTTTGAATGAGAGTGACATGATTGAGTTTTATGATGTCAGTTCAATCTGGCTGGCAGTAGTGTTGTACAATAGTTTGGAATGGGAGAGACTGAGACATGGAAGACAGATAAAAGGCATAAGCCTAGGTGTTCATGAGAGGAAAGAGAATAACATTGGCAAACATTAGGAGAAGTGTTAGGAGTATTAGGAGAGTATAGGGGGCTCAGGAACAGTTTTGACTTGAGTAATTTGTTTGCTGTAGCAAAAAGAACATCCAGAGGACAATGGGAGATCATATTTAAAAGTTAGGTTAGCCTTCAATGATGTGCTACAAACTTCGAAATTCATTTGCTAGAAAGTTGAAATTGAATTATTGAAGCCTTTTCAGTAGGTAAATGGCATGATTAATTGATGGGTTTGTTGTCATGGAATATGATTGCTAAAATATCATTAAAATGTGTATTGACTGCAAAAAGCACATCCAAAACACATTAGTATATTAATGAAATTGAATTATCTGAGGCTTTAGGGTTTCTTTCTTATTGCTGTTAGTACAGAACTGAACGTCAACTCTGTTTCTATTTCATGTATCTGTATATGCACACGTTACATATAGTTCTCAATTTCAAAAGATATGAAAATGAGATTTATAAGCATTTGATTAGTGTGCAGATATTACTTCCTTTTCCAGTTGTCATTTATGACTCCATATTTTAATTTTCCATCCATTTCAAGGTATCATGCGATTTTTAATTCTATACACCAGATTCTCTTACAGTCTTGCACACAAAGTTCATGATCTTAACTACATTCTGTCTGGAACCAGATGTTTTAGACATTATTCTTCATGGGCAGATTATACAGATGTTAGACTTGCTTCAAAGCTAATTGGTGTCAAACTGCAATCCAAATACTTGTTTTGGGTAAATTTGAGGCTCTGACTATTTTTTAAAATAATCAAGTAAAGCATTTAGGAAATACAATCAAAATGCTAAAAAAAATCTGTGTCCCAGCAGTTCTGTCCTTTTACACATATATCATTTGTGTCAAAGCTCTGAGTCACAACCATTGTCCTCAAATTTTACTGAATGTGTTTTTGTTCATCTTTGCAAGATGTGCCTTCCATGAACTACATGAAAGCTACACTATTCAGTGTGATGACTTGTGGATAGGTTTTATTATACAAGGTAAGATTCAACAGTTCTTAAACTGGAGAATCTTTAATGACAAGAATTATCTTTCACTTATATAGGAACATATGCTATTGACCAATATCAGTAGGCTTGGCATTTGAGTCCTTGTGGTGGTAAGAGCAGTGATTACTTTACAACTTTAATGGAACTCCTAAATCCAAATGTTGTAAACATTTTCCAACAATTTCAAAAGTCTAAAGAATAGTGTGTTAAAAAACTTAACATGAAGCTTTGTCAAATCTTAACATCAACAACATTTTTATTGGCTATCATGTGAAATAAATAAATGTCAGATGTGGACATAGTAGGTCTTTTTTCTCCTATGATATGCTGTCTTTTGCTGGTTTTCTTGTGATGTACCTCAGTATATGTATGCATTGTTTGGACGGCAGCCAGTGAGCCCCAGAATCGGAGATCAGATTTTGGAGCTCACTTTTCTGTGGTTTCTTCTTCTCTGGGAATTTGTTCCTCAAGTTGTAGTCTAAGTTTGGCTGTCTCAAACTCCAACCTATTTTCCTTCTCACTTAAAGATCACTGCTTTCTGATAAGGTTATGTTTTCTACCATCTGATTGAACTGGAATATATCTTCAGGAAAAAAATCCAGAATAAATGTTGACCTCCTGTCATGCTTATCTTCGGTCAATGATAAAGAGCCCCTCTATTTCCTGCTTATAGGGATTCTTCAATGCTTTTGAAAAGGAGTATCTCACATATCATATAGCTTTTATAATTTTGGTGGAAGATCTATTCTAATAATATCTAGTGTATAAGGACCAAAATTCAATGTCAAATAGTATCTCTTTTAAAATTATGTTTTCTGATTGCTTGTCACTAGTTTATGGGAATTCAATATAAGAAATTTTTCATGAGTTAATGATTTGTAGGAAAAATGAAGAGCTTTCTCATTAGTTCTAATATTTTGCCTTTATATCCTTTTGTATTTTTTTATGTAGTCATTTCTTTTTTTCCCCTGTAAATAGTGGCAGTGTTTTGGTTCATTTATAGTCCTTTTACTTGAAATTTATTTTTCTTTCTTACAATTTTGCCAAGACATTTCTTTCAGTGTTGAATAGATGATACTATAATTAGCTTCTTTTCCACCTTATTTCTCATTTTAAACACTATTTTTTAAAGTTTATTTATTTATTTTGAAAAAGAGAGAAACAGAGGGAGGTGGGGGAAGGAGAGAGAGAGGGAAAGGGCAAGCAGGGGAGGGGAAGGGTAGAGAGACAGAGGGAGAGAATTCCATGCAGGCTTCTCACTGTCAGCAAGGAGCCCGACTCAGGGTTAGATCCCATGAACCATGAGATCATGACCTGAGCTGAAATCAAGAGTCAGATGCTTACCAACTGAGCCACCCAGGTGCCCCCTTGTTTCTGATTTTAAAGGGAATGCTGATAACATTTACAATTATTATATCTCTTTGCTTTCCAAGAGTAGGTATTATTACAAGATACTTACTAGTAATGCTTCTTTTAACATTTGAGCAGTCTCCCAGGACTTGTACTTCTGGGAAGGATGTAGCAGATTATAATGGCAGACCAATGATCTCTTCTCCACAACTAGAAAAAAAAATGGAGAAATTGAAAGAATCCTATTTTTAAGGTGTTATAGGGCTTTGAAAGCAATGAAGGTCAAATGAAATTATAGTAGAACACCTTTCCAGAGTGAAGTGATGGTCACATAATTTTCTCTATGTCAATTTGGGAATTTTGAAAGTTAATGAGGTTTGTACTTAGACTGGTCAGGGATCCTCCATTAGAGGGAAGAAAAATCAGGAAAAAAATCAGGAAAGCTTTTAGGTATCAAATACAGCTGGAACAACAATTGTGAAATTTAAGGGTCCTTAGGTACACAACAAGTTTTAACAGATGTATGTTTTCTGGATTTGTAGGATGCACAGGGAATAGAGGAATCAAACCAAAAGCTGGAGTAAAATCTTTTGCATTAGCTATGGAGGAACATGACCTTTTAGGAAAGTAAGTGGCCTCAAGTACTTTGCTGGACTCATGCTCATTACATCTACCAGATTTTGAAACTTTGTGGGAACATGCATTTTGTAAACTGTGAGAGACAGAGCTCGATCATCTGCATTTTTTTAGGATGAAAGAAACAAATACCCAACAATCTCTGTCAAAACAGAAGGTCACACCAGAAGAATGGGATGAGTCAGAAGTAGACTCAGTATCATTAAATCTTCAACCATTGAGCTTGTACCAGCTCAGTTTCTTGATTATATTGCTGTAATCAACTCCTGACACCACCTTACAAAAACAGAAAGAACTCTTCCTGATGGAAGATAACATTATCTGTTGCCCTTATAGTTCTTTTATGGATCATCTCTGGAAAATAATAGAATATTACTAGCCATTCAAGGAGGAAAACGTATTGATAATAAAAAGGAAACACATACTAGAAATAGACCTATAAATGATTCAGATATTGGAGTTGGCAGAAAAGAACTTTAATTGTGACTGAAATATCAAACATTGAGAAATATATGAGGAAAAATCAATAAAAAGATAAAACTTCAGCAATAGTAGTAATCTATAAAAATAATCAAATGGAAAGTCCATAGCTTGAAAATATTACACAAAACTAAAGAACTCACAGGATGAGTTTAATAACAGATTGTACAAAGCAGAACACAGGATAATTCAAAAATAGGTCAATAGAAAATACTAAATGCAGAGAGATAAAAAGTAAACAGTAAAATTAAAAAATAAAACATTATGAGACACATGGGCATACTAAAAAGCCTTAATATAATTATAATTGGAATCCCAGAAAGAGATGAGAAAACATTTGTCAGAGGCAAAATTCAGAGAGCAAATTCTTGACAATTTTCAAGATTTGAACAAGAAACAAATTCAGCTACTCAAAAAGCTTACCAAATCTCAGGCAGGACAAATATAAAAAAATTACACCAAGCTCATCATAGTAAAACTGTTAAGAATCAAAGGCAAAAAAAAAAAAAAAAAAAGAGAAGCATTCAAAAAATAGAAAAGGAATACAAAGTAATACTAGAATGATAGTTGACTTTTAGAAGAAATGATGAAAGCCAGAAAAAAAATTAGATGATATTTCTAGAAAATAACTCAGCTAAGCTTTCTGTATCCAAAAATATGTTCTTCAAAAAATTAGAGTAAAATACATTTCGAGACAAAACTGAAGTAATTTCACCAGTAGACTTCCACTAAAAAACAGACTAAAAGGAAAGGGAAAATGATCCCAGATAGAAATGCAGAAGTGCTATAGGGAATAAAGAATACCAGATAAGATAATTATATAAGCAACTATAAAATACTATAGATTACCTAAAATAATAATTATAATATAGAGTGAAATTGTATGTGGAACTAAAAAGTATGACTATAATAACATAAAAGGCAAGAGAGATAACTGTTTTGAAGTGTGTGCTTCCAGATGGTATCAAGAAAGTAGTAAGAATAAACATTTTGTTAGTTTGTAATAATTCAGTGATGCATGTTGAATATCTACCATAATAACTACAAGAATAGTAAAAGAATAAATCTGCATGTTTTTTCAAAAACCAAAAGAAAAATTTTTTCTTTTAAACAGAGGTTAAAAGTACATAAAACAGATAGACTAAATAGAAAAAAAATAGTAATAGGGTAGACCTAAACCAAACTGTACTTATATTTTATGTAATTGAATAAATATTTTAAGTATAGATCATTTAGTTTGGATTAAAAAACTTATATTTTTCTTATAAGATAAACATTTCAAATATAAGGACATGGAGAGATTAAAAATCAATTAATGGTAAAGAAATATATTTTTTATACTAATCCTAAACAAAAGTAAGATGGTTGAGCTATACTGATGTTAGAGTAAACTTTAAGGCAAGAAATAATATAAATAGGAAGAGATACTTCATAATAATGAAGGGGCTAATCCAATATAAGATATCACAATCTTAAATCTCTATACAACCAAAAACATAGCTTGAAAACATCCAAAGCAGAAATTGACAAAACTAAAAAGAAAAAGAAACAAATCCACTATTATAGTGGAAGATGTTAATGCACCTCTGTCAATGACTAATACCCAAACCAAAATATTTAAGCATATATGAGATTTGAACTCATAGTTAGCAACATGTCCTAGTTGGGATACACACACACACACACACACACACACACACACGATGACAGAATTCACAATAGTTTTCCACTCCTTTACATTTATCTAAATTGTCCATTTGCTGGCACAAAGTTTCAACAATACTGAAAAGATTGAGGTAATACAGATTATATTCTATGACCATCATGTTGTTAAATTAGAATTAATGACAAAAATATAACTAGAAAAATTCTCTGGACATGATGCCATACATTTATAGGTAATCTGTGAGTCAAAGAAAAACTCAAAGCCAAAACTGAAGTTCTTTTAAACTGAATTGTGAATGATGATGCAGTGTATTAAATCTTGTGAGATATTGATAAAACAGATCAGAGACAAATTTACTATCTTACAGGTAGGAAAGCATTAACCTCAAAATTAAAGAAGTTAAAATGAAATAATAAATATAAGGTGAGGACAATAAAAGAAAAAAAAAACAAATGTGCAATAAAGAAAACATACACAAAAGCTAATCTTTGAAAAGATTAATAAAATTGATCTAAGCCTACAAAGACTAATTAGGACAAAAAGAGTAAAACATAAATTACCAACATGAAGAATTAAAGAGGACATAACCCCGATTCTTACTGACATAAGAAAGACCATAAGAAAATATTATGAATAACTGCACACTAATAAATTTGACCATTACTTATAAATTTCTAAAAGATGAAATAAAAACATGTTTGTATAGTCTGAAATCTATGAAAGAATAGTATCTGTTAGTAAAATATCTCACATTTTAAGGACTAAATGACTTTCTTTTATCTATTTAAAGAAAGAAATAGCATCAATTCTCTACAAATTCAGAGATTAGAACAAGATTGAGACCATAATAACTTGACTTGAAGTGTGCCAAAGAGATTTTGAGATGAAAATCTAGGACAGTCACCTCTCATAAATACAGATACATAGACTTATTTGAAGAAGAAATGATTGTGTATAGAGAAATTTCTAAATACTCTATGATCAAACTATTATAAACAATAAGTGAATTTATCAACTTTCCTCAATATGTCAATATAATAAAATGAACTGTTTTTCTTTCTATATTCCAGCAACAAATAGAAAATAAAAATTCAAAATTGTAATAATTACTGTGACATACAAACATCTGCATACCTAAAAATTTATATAACAACAGTAAGTGAGAATTTTACATTGAAAACTATGAAACATTAATAGAGAAAATTTTAAGACCTAAGTAAATAAAGGATATACCATGTTCATGTAATTGGAAGACTCATTGAATATTATTGTAAAGATTTTTAATTCTACCATAAATTCATCTGGATTCAATACAATCCCTGTTTTCGAAGAAATTGACAAACATACTAAAACTCACACGCAAATGCAAGTAGAAAAACTAACCACAGAAAACTTGAAAAGGAATAATAAAATTGTAGGACTTACACTAGGACATAATAAAAATGTATTTTATTTTTTTCATATAAAGACATTTTACAGCTATAATGTTAAAAGTATGTTATAAGCAAAATGTTAGGAAAAATATATTATGAAATAGTAGAGTGCCTAGAATCAGGCCTCTCCATATACAATCACCTGATTTATGACCATATTAATTTTCAGGCTTATTGGTTATATGATCGTCTTTTTAATTAGTGATGCTATGTCAGTCACTACCTATATAGGAAAAAAAATACATCTTGGTATATCTTTACCTCATCCCAGACACAAAAATTATTTATCGATATATTGCTGATATAAATGCAGTCCTCACACCAGACACAAAAATTAATTATCTATATTGCTGATGTAAATGCAATTAGTAAAACACTGACACATTTAGAGGAAAATAGAGAACTCTTGTGGTCTTACTGTAAACAAAGATTCTTCAGAAAGACACAAAAAGCATTAAGTATTAAAAAATCAATAAACTGTAAAATGTAATAATTAAGAACTGCTATTGACTAAAAAATACCATTAGGAGAGCTACAAAGCAACCCACATAGTGGGAGAATTTATTAGCTATAGGATATATGACATATCTATTCAAAATGTATTTTTAAAGACAAAAAAAGTTAAATATAAAATTATAGTAATAAAAAGACAAAAAAAAGCCTCACTTGAAAAATGGGGAAAAGGCTTGAAGAGATATTATATAAAAGAAAATGTCCACATTAAGATAAATTTTGCAACTTACGTATTTATCCAGGGAATGCAAAATAAAACTCCTACCTATCACAATGGGGAAAATTGTTAAAAAACAATTGGGTATTGGAGATGAACTGGGGTAACTGGAACTCTCATACTTTGCTAATGAAAATGTAAATTAGAGTATTACTTTAAAAAACTGCTTGGCTCTATCTGCTAAGAGGACACACTCTCTCAGTGTGTCCATACATTATGGTTCAGTTATTCCTCGGTATATATAGGGATGTATGAAGAAATGGAAACATATAATTATCTTAAAATATGCCCTGTAGTGTTTATATCATCATTAATAATGATTAAAAATTCTGTAAACCACCCAAGTATTCATTAACAGGATGGCCGGCAAGTGTATGCTGCTATAGTTACACACTAGAACACTATATAGCAATCAATGTTAATGAAAGGACTATAATGACACATAACATAAAAAAGTTCCTATTTGATCAATTTGGTCACCCTGTAAGTATTTAAGATTATATTTGATGTCACTTATAGGTTAATTATAGATGTCTCTCATCAGATTCATTCCAATTTGTTACCAATTTTTAAAATGTGGGTTATATGTTAAATTTTTAAATCAATTCTATTGTACTGTAAGATACATACAGAAAAACACATAAATCATAGGAATACACCCTATAACTTTTACAGAGTCAAAACATCTATGGAATCAATCCCCAAATCAAGACACTTAACACTATTAGGGCTCGAGTAGGTCCCCAACTCATGCCCTTTTTCTTTCACTACCTACTACCCACACCTGCCAAGAATAACTGATATTCTCACTTCTAGCTAGCATTGTAGGCTAGTTTTGGCTGTTTGGGGAATGCATATAAGTGATATGATACCATACTTATTGATTTATGACTTCTTCTACTCAATATTATGCCTATGAGATATATCCATGCTGTTTTATATATCAGTGGTTGTATCTATGTGGTAAACTAAAATCATATTTTTTATTACACCTATCTCTGAATTCTTAGGATACTCTTAATTAGACTGTGATGAACTTTTTTGTACATGGAAAGAATAAGTTTTCCAATCTTAAGAATCATTTTATTTTTCTTAAGAAATCATATCTATCTATATTTTTCTCATTTTGCCCATAAATGACTTTCCTATTAATGTAATGTCCATTTCCTAAAGTGAATGCTCTCTTACTTGAGTCTCAGGGACATACTTTGTAAGGGAGAGATTACTTGTTAATTTTTGATTTTAGAGAGCTTATATAAATTGTCTTAGTAACATTTTGAGTCTGTGCGTGTGTGTGTGTGTGTGTGTGTGTGAGAGATCAGTGTAGACTAGTGATTCCAGTGATTCTTAATTGGGGAGCCATTTCCCCCCAAGAGGACATTAAGGCAATGTCTGGAGACATAACTGTCACAACTCTGAGGGTGCTGCAGGCATCTAGTGGATAGAGACCAACTATGCTGCTAAATACCCTGCAATGTACAGGGCAGCCTCTGGCAATGAATAATTACATCAATAGTAGTAAGGATGAGAAACACTGGTGTAGACTAACTGAATTCCTTTAATGGTTATAAGTCTTTTGCTGAGCCATGTTTGGAAGAAATGTATTTTTCTAGAAATGTAAACATTTTTATTAAATGTTCATATCCATTGGCCAACTTTGTTCTTAGTTTTCCTTTACAATTTGAATCTCTTCTATAATTAAAGCTCTGTTTGCTATTTATTGTTAACATGTTTGTGGGTGTTTGCATTGGCTTTCGCCTTGTGCCAAAGGTGTTTTAATCAAACTGGTGCTTTTACATTAATTTTAAAGCTAAAGATTTGTGGGGCCATACAGTTTGATAGTTTGATTTAGAACTTCAGATTTATGTTAGGCTCAGGCCTATTTTGAATTCTCAGAGACGGCTCTTTATTCATCCACACTCCATAAGTTTACTCGTGGTCTCTCATTACCTATATGTATGTGTGTGTATATATGTATCTCCAAGCTTTTACGGAGGACACAATCTCAGCTTTATGAGCGAGTCTTGGTGATAATTCCTTATCTCACTCAGACACAAAGCATTATCTTCATGTGAGCATTAAAATCTAAGATCCTTTGTTTGTTAAGGAAAGGAGTGAACTATTCTCCACAGCCCAGCTAAATTATCAGCTCCTGTATCTCCCCCCTTACTTTGAACTTCCTTTTCCAGTTTTGGTTCCTGAAAATTTCTTATTAGTATAATTTAAATATTTTCCATGTCATTAAAAGTGTGGACTTTAAAATGTTATCCCACATTTCTAGCTGTTTGGGATCAGGTGGATTTTCAAATTACTTAGATCATCATATTGGTGGAAATAGGAGTCATTCCATTATTTAAACTAAATAGCATTTTTGCAAGTTATTTGAAATAACTTTCTCATAATCTTGTCTGAATATGTAGCATTTACCACTGCAAGAGAATTCCTTGATTTCACAGGGTATAGCTACAATAATGAAATAAAGAGAATAACATCTATGGTATGGTTTTTTTTGGTAGAAACAGTTTTGTTAATGTTCTGGGACAAAAAAGTCATTGCCAGGGGGCACCAGGGTGGCTAAGTTGGTTAAGTGTCTGACTTCAGCTGGGTCATGATCTCACGGTTTGTGGGTTTCTGAATTTGAGCCCCACATCAGGCTCTGTGATGACAGCTCAGAGCCTGATGCCTGTTTCAGGTTCTGTGTCTCCCTCTATCTCTGCCCCTCCCCCACTCACGCTCACTGGCTCTCTCTCTCTCAAAAATGAATAAACGGTAAAAAAATAAAAATAAAAAAAAGTCATTGCCAGGCCTTATTCATTCTCTTAGTCAAATCAAGAATATATGTAAGTTTATCTGATGTTGAGAAATTTCTTTTTTCTTTTTCTTTTTTTTTCTTTTCAACTCTTCTGGAGATGTTCCTATTGTAGTAGGCAATTTCCTCCTCCTCATGAATTCCTGTCAGTCCTAGAAAATACAAACAATGCTAGATTTGTTACTATTTAATCAATTTATTTAAATATTTAAAAAATGGAGTCTTTGTAAGAGTTAAGGCTTTTCAATTATCAGCAACAGAGAATTCATTGCTAACCTAATTATAAATGTATGAATTTAATAGTTACTAATTGACTAGAATAAAGGAAAAACCTGAGGAAGCGGACTTTGCAAAATAAAGAACTATGGCAGTTTTAGGCATTTAAGTTTTAAAAATTATTGTCTAGTTTCTTCAGAACTCCCAGAATGAAACAGCTCCAACTCTTCAATCTTTGTCACTCAGGTTGATTGAAATTCTTTGGAGAGAAGATCAGATTGACCCAGCTTTGGTCTTGTGCCCACCTCTTATCTAGTGGAAACAGAGAATCTTTACGGAAAGTCTCACAAGGACTCACAAAGGAAAAGCTTGGTTTTTGTACCTGTTAGATACAGTAGCATGCCTCTATATAACAACCACAGAATCTCATTGTCATATGACAATAAACAATTATTTCTATTCATGTCTCAGTGGGTTGGCTGTGGTTTGGCTGATGTTGGCTGGGCTTATCTGGACTTGGCTCTAGGACAGATATTTTTACCTCTGTTCCACATTTTTCTTATTTTTCTGGGACTTGTGCATGGCATAGGGACATCTGCTTTTCATGGCAATGGCTGAAGGAGTAGAGGACACTGACATAAGTGTCTTTGAAGCCTCTGTGTCATGTTTTCTAACATTCTGCTGACCAAAGTAAATAACCTAACCAACCTTGCATCAGTGAGGTGGGAAAGTATACTTTGCTCACTATTGGAAGAACTGCCAAGGATAAGAATACACATTGGGGGTGGGGGAGGGATATTGAGAACAAAAATACAATCTACTCCTGCTTTCTAAAGGGTAATTTGTGTGCTTTAGCAAAAGATTGGCCAAAAGATACAAGACTGGGAAAAAATTTTGCATGTTCACCACAGTGTCTAAGATGTCACTCAAAAAGTGCACTGCATAATGAAGTGCACTTGGGAAACTTGGGAAACTACTTTTTTAAACTGTATTTTAGAAAAGGAAAAGTTTATTTCTTTTAAATCATGAACAATGTAATTTTGTGACATAATCAGGCTCCAGTTTAGTCTCTTGGTAAGAAATCTGGTATTATAATTTTCAAAGGTCACAGATGGGGCTGAATCTAGAGGGCATCAGGATACTTTCTCCTTTGTTTGTCCCAAATACCCTCCTTTACTTTGACATTTATCTCTAATAAATCAGATTGATATGTACATGATTTCAATCATATTGGAGGAAAGAAATGTTGTGTATTTTGGGGAGCTCTGAGGTACAATCCTGAAGTCTCTTCCCACTGACTTTATTCACCAATTCTCCACTATGCTTTAGTTTCCTAACTCATAATGGTAGATATAAAAAACAGGGCCATTATAAGGAAACTACAGGTGAAAAGATGACAGGTTGCACTTAAAGTAATATGTGAAGACCTACCCCTTAAGAGAAGTATTTTCAAGGGTTCTGTCCTTAGGTAAGGTCAAGGGAACAAATTTAAGAGTTTAGGTGGAGGAAGTAAGATGTAGGAAGACATCAAAGTACTTATCTCTTCAAGAAGAAAGTAAAAGTCTTAAAAGCACCCTTTTTAAATTTACTTGGATGATGTCTTAATTGTCTGGACTCTATACACTTGAAGTCTGTTACCCTTCTTGGAATTTTTCTATGTTGAGCATATTGTCCACCCAACATCTCCTTGCATTCCCATAGTGACATGGTTCTTCTTAAATATTTCTTAGGTTTCTTCTCTGTTTTGTTTTCTAATATCTAGGATCTGGACCTAAATCCAAGATAGTGTCTAGCATACTATGTATGCTCTTTAAGTTTCAGAGAAAGAAGGAAAGCAAAAAAAAAAAAAAAAGAAAGTCTCAATTGCCAGGGTATTCTGAAGGGAAAACATTCTATCAGTGCCCATCTGTGGAGAACCTGGGTTTTCCCACAGTACACAACATTATACCGTTAGATGACGAGGACTTGGCAGTAGATTTCCACTTTAGAGATCCAGAGTTCTTGTTTGTTTTGCCTGTCTCCTCTTGGGCTTGTCTGCCTCTTCGTTCTTCTAAGCATGACAGTGATATCAGCTGAATTGCATTCCAACTCTTCTCCTGAAATTGGAAAGCTTTGAGTTTCCCCCTTGGCTGCAAGGATCAAGTTTAAATGCTCTTTCAGCCTCTTGCTGCATAGGGAGCCTCCGGGATATATTCTGTCTTAGCCATGGAGAACAAGCCTCTCAAGCATGTGGTAGAAAACCTAAGGGGGTTGCTTGTAGACTGGAATTGGCCAGTGTAGTGAGCAGCTTGCTTCAGCTCTTATTGCAAACATGTTAATTCGGGCTTATTTATGCTAAAACCTCAAAGGCCTGCCCTTTAAAAATTAAATCTGTTCTTTCACACAATTATTGGCTGAATATAAATTATACAGAGGTCCTAACGAAAGCTTTCCTACAGCTGTGAGAATAGTTAAGCACAAATCAGCTAGCTTAGCCTGAAAAACTGCCCATGGCATGGGGGAAGTAGAACTTTGGTCACATGTGTTTTGCTTTTCAGTGTATCAAATCGCTGTCATGGCAAAGGACTGTTTCCTGAATAATGTTTCAGAGGTCTGGGCTACTGCCCTTTTGGAGTGATCCTCCTGCAGATTGGCTTATCGGAGAGATTTAGGGGGTCCAAAGCTGTATTTTAAAATGATCCAGGGTTATTAGTATGTTTGAATAGTTCTTGTTTGGGTCTTCTCCTATGTTTGAATTGGCATTAACAAATTAATAATATATTAAATTTAACCATACGAAATTGACATTATTCAACCATTTTTGGTCTACAAAAATGGCATTTTCAACATAGTTCAGCCTAATAGCTTTGATTTATAAAGCCACTTAAATAATTCTTATTTTAATGTTTTCGATATTTTAATCACTAAAATATCAATCAATTGATGAATATGGACAGTGGGGAAACTAGCTCATCTTGAATTCTCTTTTTGAGACCTTAGTGCTTTGGGGCACATTTTTGCTTTGATGGATGTAGTCCTTCTGAAAGGAAAGGGGTCTTCATGCTATCTTATTTTTTCTTTCTTTCTTCCTAATATTTACCAAGACAGGTGTCCTGAGGGTTAGGGACTCCCCATTTTCCCCCTTTCTCTGGCTTCTTTCTTTCAAGAAAAGTCCTCACTTTGTTCTCTCTGCTTAGTTGATAGGCTTACATTAGATAAGAAAAAAAATCTAAGTTTTACTTAGAATTCTGAAGAGGAAACTCGGCTTTCTTTCCATAACTTCTAGAAGCCAGAATAAGCTCAAGCAGCTGCTTGCTTCTGAGCCAGGGTACTTGACTGGCAAGAGCTTCCACTGAGTCAGCCCTCCTTTTTACTGATGGTGTCATCCTGAACAGGTTAACCTACCTATTTGAGCAACAGTCTTATCATTGGTAAAATGGGGTTAATTCCACCTACCTTACAAGACTAATGTAATGACTAAATTTATAATAGGCTGTGAAATGAGCTCTGTCCATAGTAGATACTAAGTAAACATTGTATCCTTTTTATATCTTTAGATTCTTTAAGCCCAAAAGAAATTGCAAGGGGAGGAATATGCAGCTTCAGACTTTCTTTTCCCTTCTTTTGCCACAGCTGATAGGGGTAATTAAAGAAGAAATTGCAAGGAGTTTTATCTTCTGCACTTCTTTCACTATAAGGTTTATTTCCCTAGTAGTAGGACTCTGTTCTAGAAGGGTGATGTTTTGAGCCTTTGCTGTCTTCCAGGGACTTGCCTGAAAATTTTGGAGTGGTTTGTGGAGTATAAGGCAAAGGGAACTACCAACATGATTTTCAAAACGCAGTTCAAAATTCAAAAAAGAGTATTTGCGATTGTGCATATCACCTGTTTGAAAGCACTTTGCAATATTAGTTATACTATAAATTGAAACTCGTAGTTGTAAGTAATATTATTATCATTTCCAAAATGCTAATGAACTCAAGTGAAGATTTCTATATATATGGTTGTAGGTATGTCCATGTGATTCATTCTGAAAGTCTTGAGGATTGTTAAGGACAAAGAGAGATGATAAACTCTTAAACCAGTGACTCCGATTATAGAGTATATAAGATATGGGAATGGTTTTTATTACTTAATTTAGCATTTTTTTGGAATATCTATTAAAATATCTATTCTAGGGACACATAGTCTCTCTTGTTCTTCCTTGCCTTGGTCTGTACTTAACTATATTTCCCTAGTCAACCCCTATTGAAGAAGCTCTGAGAGACCTCTGTCAGCTTTCTGGAAAGTCTGCTCAGAAACAGAGAGCTCTCTGTGTTGTATCTTTAGGGAACAGAAGTGTGATAGTTGATAGCTGAACTGGGTGCAAGTACAGCTATAGAACTGAGTGAACTGCCAACTGGAAATAGCTCCTTCCTAATTCAAATGAACTTCTTTATTTGTTTAATTTTGCCTTTAACTGCCAGTATTGCTTTGGGAAAACTCTGTTCTCTTTGGAAACACAGGTTAGAAAGGTGCCTCGGAGTATAAAATGTAGGGACAGAAATATCAAAGAATCCATAATGTTTATTGTCCAAATCATACTTTTTTTTCTTCTTCTGTGGGCTCTTGTATTCTCAGCCCAGGAGAAGAGCTAAGAGAAGCAAATTTTCACTTCAAGGCTTGAGAATACATTTTACACATGTTATATATAACATTGCCAGAGGCGGGATTTAAACTATTTTGAATTTCTGTAATTGGTGTCATGGTAACATAGTGGAGGGCTTCTGTGTACCATCAGGTGTTTTAGTTGTATTTGCTTTTATTTTTTTTCTCATAATGTTATATTCTTATTAAAAGTTTTCTTGTTAAGTGAACTTTGGTGTAGAATTGATGTTTTCTACCCAGACTTCCCTAGAAAATATAGCATTTGTGTTAGTATGGGGTATGTTACATAACCATGATATACTTACTAATTTGTTAATGACCAATTTTTAAAAGATTATATAATGTAGATTCCATTATTGATGTTGGATATAATAATGTGTTTCTTACATTTTTCACAAATGAGTTGAGAACATCCATTTTGGTTGAATGCAATTATTTTTACTAACATGATTAAAATATGTGGCATAAAATATAAGTTTTACATAAAAGCAGGTGTATATTTTCAAGCAAAATTCTTTTTACTTTAAAAGAGTTATACTCTGAGCAAAGATAACTCAGATAATTGCACTATTATCTAAATAGCCAGTCCATTTTTTTAGACTGATCTTTTTGTTTACAAAATGCAAGTATTCCTTTGGAGGAGTTTTCATTAGTTGTTCTGTAGAAACTGTTGTCACTATTGCTGATCACATTTTGTTAATGGTGCATTAAAAATATACAGAAGCTTTTAGGTTAGCTAAATGTTGCATAGTAAATTTTTGAGAGATGGGTACTAGAATATGCAAGTATCTTTTATAGGAGAGCATTAATTTATTGTACCTCATGCTTTTCAGATTATTTGTAGTTTTTACCTGTTGAACAAAATGGAGATAATTGACCATTGTAAATTGTTTTGGTAAAACTACATACCTTTGTCTTCAGGGTCTCTGTATCTTTCAGATGTGTAAGAGTGCTAAACTCAGTAATGGAGGTATGAAGAGTCAAAGTGATGAGGGAGGAAGAAGTCAAGAACGTTTTGTGCAATGATTTTCTGGTGGGGGAAAGGACAAAAGGGGGCTGTTTTACTGTCAGAGCTGTCAATGGATGCAAACAAAAGTAAATTTTGTATTTGATATTAACAGAAGTTTGGCAATGATGAATCATGGAACTTGAAAAATGTAAAGCAAAGGGATTCAGAAAAAAAATAAAAGGAAGTAACAGAAAGAAATGACAGATATGTATGGTTTCCTGACCTCTTCCCTACTGTTAAGGTTGCTTACAATGATTTCATTAAATCCCATTGAGAAATGAAGATAGAAAAAAATTAGGTCATTTGTAATCTAATAATACTCCATTTATTTTGGTATATAGTATTCTAGATCTAGGTCTTGGAACAATTCCCAGTGGATACTCTACATAGACTCTTAAACTCTTCATCATTCAGTAGGAATAGCCTTTGTGCCGCTAAGGCCCCAGACTGAATCATGAAGGTTTTTGCCAAAAATCTGTGTTGGTTTGGTGAGGTAGGATCTGTACTCATCACTAATTTCATTTAGAATAAGAATTCCCCCAAAGAGGCCAGTTTTAGCATCTAGGCATCAGAATCCAATTTAAGAATACTTAAAAAGGTTGTATTAAGCATGAAATTTATTTAAAAAAAAACAAAGAATGGGGGTGGGGAAACAGCTGAGCACCTCATATAAAATAGTCTAGATTGGTTATTCTAGTGTTAACTACTAAGCTCTCATTACTGAGATATTGCTGACATTTCTGGAAAGGTGTAGATGAGACATTAGTGTTTTGAGATCCACTTTCCTTTTCTGTTAACCTCAGCTAGGAATTGTCTTTCCTAAATATAAATGCTCAGTTGTTCCTCGAAGACAGCCTTACACCTTTAAGTTTCATTTTTAGGAGCTTTCTCCCTCACCAACTCAGATTTCATCAAGGCTACTAATACAGTTCTAGGTTTACCTAATGCTGTTTACCATTCCATAAACACACACAATGCAAGAGATTTTTGAAGTCTGGAGGATGGTCTCTCTTTATCTGCAGATAGACTAACGTTTACTAAAAGAATCTTCTAAAAGAACTAACTCAATGGTGGAGGTGGCAACTGAAGCAGGAGAGTTCTAAGAGATTTTCAGGCATTCAATAGCTCTAAGAGTTTTCCCCATTTATTCACATACACATTATGCCGTGGTTATTTCTTACCTCTCAGTTTAAGCCGTCATTCCAGCAACAAGGACTAGGATTAAAAATAATTTAAGTTGCAACATAATAGTGTCTTATTCAGCTTTTACATTGAACTATCTCATTTAAAATTAATTTCAAAAATACTTACTAACAACTTACCTATGTGCTATTTGATAGCCAAAAGTAAGTTAAGGAGGATTAACATTAACTGAACAGTATAGCACTAGAGTTAAAAAAAAATGTAACCATCATAGTGAGACATATCAAAAAGTGAATAGCAGGAACAGACCAGAATTGGTTGTAGTCTCTTTACAGAAGCCTGTGTTTGAATTCCCCAAGATTTCTACATTTCAAACCCAATGCCAAGTTTCTCAAATGAAGTGACAACAGATACTTGTAAAGCATGAGAGATAAGCCATTAAGATAGATTTAGATCATAACAGTATAAGTAAAATAAATACATAAATAAAGTTAGGATTTCTAAATTTAGACTGTTTTATTTCCTAAGATTTAGGCAGTTAATACAAGAGACAGATAGTAGACATATCTCAACAGGGAAATGTCTGTTTCTATCCTAGAACTCTCATAGATCTTCATAATTCTGGGAAAATGTGTGTGATTTTCTCTAAGTAGAAGGTTGGACAAATCAGTAGTTTCAAACAAATAACATTGCAGATGGAATTCCAATATCACCAGCTGCTCTAAATGAAACCCAGAGATGCCAGAAGACTCACATCTTGTTCACTCTTGCCCTTGGTCTACCTACCAACTCCCACCTGCTCCTGAGAAAATACAGTTTATAACATCTGTAACAACCAGAGAGTAATGCTAATTTCATGTTCGTAATGAGTTTTTAGTAAAAAGTAGCTGATAATAAAAAAAAATGAGAACTGTTAATGCAATGCAAATTACATGGAAGGCTTGTGTTGGTAGCATTTATTTACTAAGGCAATGGTTATCTAACCAATGCTTTTATGAATAATTAAGTCTCCATTCAGAAAGAATTATTACAAGTTTTGCTGTCAAAGACTTTATTATGAGTATTCTGATTAATTGAAGGGACACTTACAATCTAGGAACACATTTTGAAATCACTTTTTATAAACACACACTGTATGTTCTATTCTGTAAGTGGATGAAATAACTTATCTCCTAAGAGTTCAGATTCACAATTCTAGATTTCATTTTTTCCTTTATTTTGTGTTTTATAGCAGCTATTAAATGAATTCAATTATTTTCTTTTACTGGACATTTGAAAAGAAAATTGTTAGTTGTCCCTTCAAGTAAAGTAAACATATGCAACAGTAGCAATGTCAGTATCATTTACTCTTTGTAAGTTTTTTTTTCTGGATTGAGTGTTGTTTAATAGTGTTCTGAAATCATGATTTCTGCTGCACATCATCATCATCATAATCATATTTATTGAGAGCTTCTAATGCAACAGGCTCGCTCTCTCTCTCTCTCTCTCTCTCTATATATATATATATATATATAATATAGATATAGAAATAGATATAGATATAGATCTAGTTCTACATCTATCTGTCTGAAACCAGAGTTTATGTAATCTGGAATGAGACAGACAAATAATGGAAAAGTTTATCCCAAGGAAAGATGCGTTAATAACACATTGATTGAGACTGTGGTCAGCCTTAATAATACAATTCCCTCTGGGCCTTTGAGGTTTGTGGGCATGTGAACACTCGTTTTATCTTTCTGCATTCTCCATTTCCCACTGGAAACAATTTTTTTCCCCTATTAAACAGACTTATTCAGAAAACAGAATAAACAATTAGAAAATTTTTAAAAAGTTGTGTTCTTAGGGTGACTGGATGGCTCAGTTGGTTAAGCGTCCAACTCTGGCTCAGGTCATGATCTCACGATTCATGAGTTCAAGCCCCAATTGAGCTCTGTGATGACAGCTCAGAGCCTGTAGCCTGCTTCAGGTTCTGTGTTTCCCTCTCTCTCTGCCCCTCCCTTGCTCATGCTCTGTCTCTCTCAAAAATAAATAAACTTTAAAAAATTAAAAAGTTGTGTTCTTAATTATACTAAGTGAAATAAGTCAGACAAAGACAAATACCATATGGTTTTACTTATATGTGGAAACTACAGACTAAAACAAATGAACAAACAAAACAAAACAGAAACAGATTCCTAAATACAGAAAACAAACTGTTGGTTATGAGAAGGGGGAGTGGTTTGGAGGGCAGGCAAAAGAGTTGAATGGGATTAAGAGGTACAAACTTCCAGTTAAAAATAATTAAGTCATGGAGATGTAATATACAATATAGGGAATATAATCAATAATATTTTAATAACTTTATACGGTGATAGATGGTAACTAAACTCATGGTGGGGATCATTTTGTAATATATAAAAATATTGAATTACCATAATGTATATCTGAAAGGCACAGAAATTTTATATTAATTATACTTCAATAAAAAAGTAGGTAACTATATAAGAAAAAGTGCACAGTGCATGAGTTTGAGTTGAAATTATTAATTGAAACAATGAGAGCAATGACTAACAGTCATGCTAATGCTGAAAAATTAAATCAGTGAAGAACTTGAAAAACTGGAGAAAAGATGTGACATGGAGGACAGACCCAACATATAAATGATATCATATATATAAAGTTCCAGATTGAAAAATAATAACTGATGAATATGTCATAATTAAAAAAATAATTACACTATACTATCCTAACTTGGAAAAAATTGAATCTTTGACATGAAAAGGATTACTGCATGTAAATCAAAACTCACTTAAGAAATTTATATTTATACATATGCTAGATTTTTATTTTACATTAAAAAAATTTAAAAGACTATAAGCATTCAGTTAGGAATATAAAATAGATTCAGACAAAAGGAAAAGGGTAATCACACTGATTTCATATTTCTCATATAAAAGATTTGGATTAGCATCCGGAGAGTTTCCTCAAATCTGAGAATTCTCTATGTGAAGACAACAGAAAAGTATTCTCAGATTTATTGCATTCTCTTCCTAAAGTATACATTCAAATAAAGGCATAAAAATCATGACTTGATGAAAGAGTAAGTTGCTCTTACCAAGGGATTGAAGCCAATTAAATAAAGATCTGTCTAAAAATTAATGTAGTTTTCAAAGAAAATTTCCAAGCTTGACAAAAGATGATTCCATAAAAGTAATTACAAGATACTGACATTTTAGATTTCTTTTTAAACATGGGAAAAGAATGGTGGTGTTTGGGAAAAGTTTATGAGGAATGGCATACTAATAGTGGGTGCTATGCTTGGTGGATTAATAGATTTTTTTTTATTATCACTGATAACTAGACAAAATAATGTGAACTAAATACAATCAAGCAGATTACAATAAAAACATATCTTTCAAATAATTAGGAAAAAAAGTAATGAGAACACACATTGAAAAGGTTTTAAAACAGAATGTAATAGATAATCCCAATTTTACAGACACATTTTATACATATGTAAATATAAAATACTAATAAATGTTAATTTATTCCATTGAATGATAATTATCTTTAGGTATTAGTTGGCAGATTATTATAGATTTTTCATTTGTTTTTATTTTATATATTTGTAACAATGACTGTCAATTATATAATTATACAAAACAATAATTTATTTTACTAGGTCATAAAATTTAAACTAATTTTATACACATACAATGACATGGGTCCATACTTCTATAGAGTATTTTCAGTGATGAAACTAAAGAGATAAATTAAATCTGATTATGTTTGAATTACTCAATTAAAAACATTTTTTGGTGTTTATTTAAAGAGAGAGAGAGAGAGAGAGAGAGAGAGAGAGAGAATTCCAAGCAGACTCCTTGCTGTCAGTGCAGAGCCGAACATGAGGCTTGAATTCACAATTCGTGAGATCATGTCCTGAACTGAAATCAGAGTTGGATGCTTAACTGACTGAGCCACCCGGGCTCCCTTTGAATTACTTAATTTAAGTCAGTTATCTTTTTAATATATAATGGGAGCAGCATTTATTAAAGAGAGGTTTAGTTGTATATTTATGATATATTCAACTCAATACAAAATGAAAATTGAAAGTAATTAATATGACATGCAAATTGAGAGAAATAGTTAAGGTGAGCCTTAAAATTGCATTGTAATGTAAATGCATGCATTCAACATTATCTTGAGGAGTCAAAGAAGTTGTTTTGAAAAAAGTGTTCAAAGCAAGACCAAAATTGTGTTTCATTTTGTTTTGAGTCATCCTTCAGAAAAGTGCACAAATATAGGAATGAATATTTTGGAATGAGCATATCTGATATTATTTGATTTTAATAATATTAAAATTTAAGTATAATTTTTGATAGTTTAAATTAGTTTCAGGTGTACTCTATAATTCTTCCACAATTCTGTACATTTCTCAGTGCTTATGGAAGTAAGTGTACTCTTAATCCCCTTTATCTATTTCACCCATTATCCGAGTCACCTCTCCACCTCTCTGGAAACCACCGTTTGTTCTCTGTATTTAAGAGTCTTTTTTTTCTGTCTCTTTTTGTCTTTGTTTATGCTTTGTTTGTGCTTGTTTTGTTTCTTTAATTCCACATACAAGTGAAATCATAAGGTATGTGTCTTTCTCTGACTTATTTTCAGTTAGCATCATACACTCTAGGTCCATCCTTATTGTTACAAATGGCAAGATTTTATTCTTTGAATAATTCTCATCCACAGATTTATAATTGAATGAGGAAGGATGCTAAGAATTTTCCCTTCTATTACAATTTCAACAAGAAAAATTAGGTAAGAAATAACACATGTCTGAACTTTGGGCAAGAAAGAGCTTACCTCCAATTATTGGCTGATTTAAGGGTTACTTAATGTGATTTGTCATGTGGTTGAAGGTTTGTTACAAAAAAGTAGGAAGTTCATCTTCAAGAAAAGTTCATTGTATGTACTGTTTATGATTGAAATTAGATTGAGAAATCAAAATGCCTTCATATTTTGAAGTTATATTGCTGTGGAAACAAAGATTACATCCTCTTATAAAAGTACCCTTCTATAAAAACTTTGTATGGTAAATATTTTTTTGTTCCAGAATTTCCTCAGGAGAGTTGAATAGAAGAAATCTTATGAGCTAGATGTGCTAGAACCTATTTTGGTCCTTGGAAATTGCATTTGTCACCCACTTTTCTCTTTCCAATACCCACCCACCACAGGCTGACTCAATAGGTGGAGCAGGTGTCATGAATTCCAGTAAGCTCATCAAGGGTTGAATGTTGCTCCCCTTGCAGGCACTGCTGTGCTCTTCATCTTCAATCCCAGTGGGAACTCACCATTCTGTGTTGACTTAAATATTTAGTTGGCTTGTACAAGAATGTAGACAACACTCATTTTGAGTTGTTTTATTTTTTCTGGGTCTGATTATGAAGGTCAATGAATCAGAGATTAAGAGAAATGATGATACTTTTGGACCAAATTTCAGGTACTTCTTTGTTACCAAATTAACAACTTCTTTGTTACCAAATATGTTTACCAAATTAAAATGTACTTCTTTGTTACATTGGCTAAACATACAGCTTCCACTTATGAAACTTAAAAGCTTCTAAGATTTGAAGACATTTTCTTCATAATGATACCACATATGAAGTTAGTTTCTCCTATGTCAAGTGTTAGGAGAAGGATTGAGGAAGGTCATTCAGTATCTTCTTACATTTATTTCAGACAAGCTGTGGTGAACTCAGGGTTTGAAATACATTGATTCTTATTCTATAAATGAATCTCCTCTTTGTTTAGTTAGGCTTGTATGCTAACAAATGATTTTCTCTTATATGGGTTAAGCATTATGAAGTTTTATTGCATAATTAAGAAAATAAAGCTAAGTCACAAATATCTGTATGTTTAGGTAATTCATTTTTCCTGCTCATCCCCAAACTTAATTTGAGCTCACTAAAGTTGAATTTACATTAATTGTGAAGACAACCTGGGGTAGTAGAGGAAATACTTAGACTCCCTTAGTTTTAAGCCTAGCCCTCTACCTCTTTCATATATTAGTAGGATATAACATTGGAAAAATTAATAAAAGCCTAAAAGGTTCATATTCTTCATCTATAAATGGCGAAAAAGATAAATACTATCTAGGAAAATTTTGAGGGTTTAATGAGGCAATATATTTTAAATGCCTGATACTATTTAATTTGTGGTTGATATAAAAAAACTTTTCTGCTTCTGATCATCTTTTGTTGAAAGTTCTAACCAGTTGTGATATAAATGTTTTAAAGCAGGCACAAAAAGGAGAAACCTTAGACAGTTCACAGACAAAAAACAAAAAAGAAAACAGTCTCTGGATGATCATCTGCAGTTATAGCAATTGAGACAGATACTATCTTTCTTACTCTTTTGTAAATGACATTGAGAGTTACTAACCTCTTATAAAATGTATTCAGTTTTCAAAGGAAGATTCTATGGCATTTAGGATTTATGTATGTATCCAAACTTATCAAATTGTGTACATTAAATATGTGCAGATTTTGTATATACCTTATACCCCAATAAACTAAAAAAAAAAAAAAAACTCAGTAAATAATTACTCAAGAGTTTCCTTGAAAAATATAGTGAAACAACATGGTTCCAGTTTATTATTCTTAGTGTTAACTCATTTTCTTGCACTAAATTTTACTAGATTTCATAATTTTCTTAATATTTAGCAAAGTAAAGCAATATCTAATGTAACAATTCAGGCAAATACTCTTGAGAATGAGGTTCAGTGAGGTATTTTTAAATTATATTTGCTCACAGACACCAACTGATGCAGAGACTGATGTATATCTGTATTAGTTAGCTACTGCTATAGTAATGATATATAACAAACAGCTCCACAACCCTACCTCCCCCATCTCAGTAGCTTATAACAACAAGCTTATTCTCACACTTACAGGTTTGCAGGCTGATCTAGGCCAGGCTAAAATGAGTTGCTCTGATGTAGGCTGTGGGTTGGCTGGGCTTGCTTCCAGACTCATATCTGCTGAGTTTCTGGTCTATTTCACATATCTCTCATCCTCCTTGGGGCCTGCTCTTCTCAAGGTTAAGGAAGAAATACAAGGGCTATCTAAAAGTCCCTAACCACATTTAATTTTTTGCTTTTATCGCTTCTGCTAACTTTTCCTTTGACTAAAGCAAATCATATAACCCAAGTCAATGTTAATGGACTGGGAAAATATAGAGTGCTCACTCCGCTGAGATGTACCGCAAAGTCATATAACAAAAGGTATAGATAGATACATGGAGAGAGTGAAAATGTGAGAAGAATGATCCAGTCTACTATGGTGTTCTCCAAACTTTTCCCCCTAACTAAACACTCAAATTGCATTTTCCTGGCAGGTAGGTGGTCCTAAGTGTCTGAATGATGCCAGTGCAGTGTGGTTAGAAATGAGGAATGACACTCAGATGCTTGGCTCATATAAGATATGTCATGCTCTTCTCCATGCTCTCTCTTTACTTGTCTGCTGGCTGAATGTAGGGGAGACCAAGGCCCTAGAATAATATGTCTGAGTTATACAATGGAAGGAAACTGGACCTTCATTTTATATAATGGACTCTCTAAATAGCCTCATGCTGGTCTATGACATTAGGGGTAAATAAACTTATCGTGTGAATCTTCTCATATTTTTGGCATATGTAATAGTAGTCAGCTATCATATTTAACTCTGTGACTTATTAACATATATTCTAAATATTCAGGTGTCTAAAATAATTTTACTCATGACTCTTAAGGGACAAGAGATCATCCTCAACAATTCTGTCAAGAATGTGGGGGATCTAATAGGACACGATTCTGGAGCTGCATCATTTGGTGGATTGAGGGGAGAGAGTGGTTACAGACTTAGAAAGCTATTATTTATAATGGTAGGATGGATTTCAGTGGATGTGTATGCATATTTAAAGGTACTTTCACACTGAGTAATAACTCAAATATGACAGAAGTGGTTGAGGAGAAACTTGAAAAGCTGCGAGCATAAATTTTGTTCCTTAATCTCATTACTCTTCCTCCCACACCAAAATTATTACATATACATGGTAAAAAATTCAAATTGTATAAAAGGATATACAATTAAAAGATAAGTCTCCATGTCTTCTTCCTAGACATAACCAAGTTAACGATTCCCTATATAAATCCTCAAAAATTTTTCTTCGTGTATACCCTACACATATCTTGTGATAATTCTTAATGATGGTATGAATACTGATCTCTATACTTTCAAGAATTGAGCATTAAAAACCTACATATCTTTTTTTTTTTTATCCACTGCTGTATAACTAATGCCAGATGGTACCTTGACAATGTCTGAGGTGATGCTGTGTGACAGTACCTATTGTGACGATCAGAATTTATGCTTCAAAGATTTTATGACTTGCAGAAGATGCCAAATTTCCATCTAACCAAAAATATTTTGTTCATTCCCAATGCAATGTTAAAATATTCAAATTTACTTTGATTTATTTCTACTTGGGAATCCAATCTGGAATTTAGGGAATGTATGTTTTCTGTAGCAAAATGATGCATGATTGCAGGTGAAATTATGTAATTTCTGTGAGTAGAAGAACGAGGGTGTACAATCTGACTCTAAGCTATTCCACTTACTTTCCTGTCAGTGCCATGGGTTAGAGGTTATTTCTCTTCAAGTGAGAGGGTCTTTTGTGTGCCTCTATCTCTGCCCTTAGTAGGAGCTTAGTTAGGGGACTGAGGGTCCAGTTTCCAAAGCTGCAAACCACACTTTGTGTGAAGAGGAATTGTGAGAGGTCATTTGTACCACTGGCGTCCAGATGGCTTTGAAATTTTGAAGAAGCTCGGTGTGGAGGCTGTTTGGAATCAAGGGCAGATTTGAAACCATATGGGACTGTTTTAGTCTAGAAAAGTTAAAATTTATAAAGAGGAATGACTAAAAATAAACCCACTCTTGGGCAGTGGCTAGGGGAGGAGCCATCCCTCAGAGTGTGGAATACTGGGTTCTTGGCTTCCTGTCACAAAAATGCGAATTTTCTCCTCCCCTCTCCTCCCCTTTCTTGGCCTCCTGTGACCCTCCATCATTTTGTTTCCTGCTTACTTTTTCTGAATGGGGACTTTATAATTTTGTTGTTTACTGTCTGTGGTGCAGGGACTGTTACTGTCAGGTCTGTTGAAAGGCTGCCATGGAAAGGGTCAGCGTAGTCATTTGTTTTTTATGGAACCTCCTCTCTACGCCGGCAAAGCCCTAAATCATACCCTTGTTCTGGTAGACAAAGTAAGTGACAAAATGGGTATTTAAAACAGGGGAAATAAAACATCACTCAAAAATCCCTAACAGAATTGCTTATTTTACTCTCACCTTTAATCACAAGTAGAATTATTCTTTATTCACAAATACAGTGAATCTAAGCTTTTAGCTGAGCATTTAGTGGAACATCTACCCAGTAAGCTTTGCTTATGTTGCAGACAGCTACCCTGAGGAGTGATTTGAATTTAAATGTGATTCCCTTATTAGTTTCTGCTAACTGCAAATATCCCGGGCACTTAATTAAGTGGCTGAGTAATGTATGAATGCTCACTTCTGCTTGTCATGCAGAACAAAGTGATGTATTTATATTCCATGCACAATATGAAATTTAATGACACGGGCAACAGTAATTTAGAAAACCTTTGTTTTTATTGTCCTTGTTTTTGCTTAAGCAATTTCTCCGCTTTGTCATAGTTTGGCCAGGACAGTGATATAAGACTTGGTCCTAATGTTAGCTGCTGGCAGGTGACATTTCCTAATAAACCAGAGGTTCTTCCGTGCCATCTAATGACTTAAAACATTGGTGGGTTTTCATTAACTATGTTATTTTGGCATTTGTTCCTTACCATAATTTTTAATTTAGGAGCAGAGAACACTTGTTTTATTTAGCTGTTTAACCATTGAAACAAAAGGGAAAAGGTAGATTCTCCTAGGATTTGAATGAATACATTGGATTACAAAGTAAACAAATAAAAAAGCAGCCAGTACTGCTTTTTGAACACTAGGTTGTGGGCAACAAGACTTTGAGGCTATGTCTCCTGATAAATATTTCAGAGAATGATTTTCATGTGTGTAGGTTTTCAAAAATTTTATATGTATATAAAGTCTGTGGTTCAGGGACTGTTACTGTCAGGTCTATGACTATGCTGACCCTTTCTATGGCACTACAGACTTTATATATATTTATATATATTTATTATATATATAATTATGTATATTATATATATAAACCTATATATATATAAATTTCAGGAATCCAAAAAGTCAGGAGTTTTCTGTTCAGCATTTAAGGTCAGTCCCAAAGCCAGGACCCCAGTTTTCCTCTCTTCCAATTTCTTTGGGTCTCTCTCTCTCTCTCTCTCTTAAGCTCGCATAATACTTCAAATACCTCTAAATTAAATGTTTATGTTTTGGCCTGTGCATACGTTTGTTCATTTGGACAGCTGTTTGATTTGTCAGATGGTGCTTTTGTGGTGCAAAGCAGAAGGAATTCATGTCCTCTCTATTTCAGTTCCTTTGCTCCACGTGTGGGGTTGGGAGGCTCCTTTAATTGGAGTCTCAGCTCTCTCTGTCTGTTCTGGAAATCCTAACCTCAATTAGTCCATTCTCTTTATTTAGACAATTTCATTTGTTTCCTAATGGACTTTGGTGGGTGATGAATTGGGTCAAAGTTGCAGCATATTACTTCCTGGTATAAAATGTATTTTATATCCTGAATTCTGTACCACAAGAAAGCTACAGCCTTCATCCAAACTATAATTCCTGACTGTTTGGGGAAGTGTGTGTAAATTATATAGCCCTGCTTTCACAGACCTGCCTCATCTCATTCCTGCTGACCCCAGGCACACCCTACCCAGGACGACCCTACCCAAGGCAGAATGACCTCAGGTTGCTGGGAGAATGTGGGGCCTCACAGTTACTGACGGAGAAGCCCCACTGAACGGTCAGTTCTTGGCAGTGCTTTTCCTTGCTGTCTCACTAATCATAAACTGTTCTGTGTAAAATGATTCTTATATTCGGCAAAATTCATAGTTCTGATTTGAACATATTTCAGTCTTTGCTGCTCTTCTCTTATCAAACCCCCAATTTTAGGTGTGCTGACAAGTCACTGAGCAAGGGAGTGGGAAAACATTGTGAAAGCAGCAGAAAATGCCAGGAGCTGTTCTCATCTCCTAATCTCTGTGCACCTGCATTTGATGGGCTTTCTCTCCCTGACTCTGAAATCAAATCTTCTATCTCAGCCCTTTCAGCCACTGTGACCTCACCATATGCGCCTGACTGGAGAGAAGCCCAGGTTGGCTGCTTGTGATCAGAGTCCACATATGCTGAGGGGAGGGACCCCGGAAGGCGGTTGACAGTATTCCTTTACCTAGCAATCTCTCCGGGGAAAAGAAAGGTGCATCCTATTCTTGCTTTTATGCTACAGGCTGTATTCAAACTCCAGCTCAAAGTGACCATGGCCAATTATAGCACCTTTCCTTAACCCTCCAGCTAGAATGTTCAGCTGTGGACCTTATTCATCTTGGCAGAGAAATATCCTCCTTGTTTTCTTTTCTTTTTCTTTCTTTTTTTCTTTGTATGAAGAGCAGTGTCTCTCAACATTCAGCTAATCAGCAGTGACAAGCCCCATTTGACTGCTCACTTCTCCAGTGAAGCTTCCAGCTTTTAGGCATCAAGATTAGTGAGGCTCTCTTCTGGGTGGATCAGTTTGTTTCTCAGTGACATAAGAGCATTGCCTGGGGTGTGCACTGGATAAGGCTTGTCAGTTGAGATATAATTTTGCTCTTTTGATGGATTTTCCAAATATTTACTACAAGCTAAAGAGACTAGAAATACATATGCCCCTCTGTCTCTCCTAACCACATTAGATTCTTTTCATTTAACTTTTTAAACATTTATTCATTTTTTAGATAGAGAGAGAGAAAGTGAGCATGGTGAAGGGGCAGAGAGAGAGGGAGACACAGGATCCGAAGCAGGCTTCAGGCTCTGAGCTGTCAGCACAGAGCCTGACACTGGGCTGGAATTCACAGACCTCGAGATCATGACCTGAGCTAAAGTTGGACACTTGACCAACTGAGCCACCCACGCTCCCCACACATTAGATCTTTTTATCTGAACATCTGGTCATACTATAAGAGCAGAATATCAGGGTTGGAAAGATACTTAAATGTTTGCTGTATACTTCTGGTCTTCATTCCTAACCATAGTACTTTTCTAACTGTCATCTAGCCTAGGTTTGAATGCTTTCAGAACCAACATCATTTTCTTCAAAAGCAGACACTTTTGTCCTTTTTTTTTTAACATACCTTTTTTTTAATGTTTATTTTTGAGAGAGAGGAACAGAGTGTGAGTGCGGGAGGGGCAGAGAGAGAGGGAGACTCAGAATCCAAAGGAGGCTCCAGGCTCTGAGCTGTCAGCACAGAGCCAGACATGGGGCTTGAACTCAGAAACTGTGAGGTCATGACCTGAGCTGAAGTTGGATGCTTAACTGACTGAGCCACCCAGGTGCCCCTTGTCTTTGGATAATTCTGTTAAATAAGGCGTCCATACAAACACACACACACACACACACACACACACACACACACACACACATACACACACACTGCATCCTTGTCTCACCTCTCTTCTTTCCTTGAATAGTACCAGGGGAATCTGGAGGATAGATGTAAAATGGAACACTTACTGATTCTTGCTAAAGTCCAGCTTCAGCTTCCCATATGAGCCTATCAAGATTTTTTTTTATCTTAATCTGATATACAAAGTATTTACTCTCCCCTGATCTGACATCTGCAAGTGTGATTGGTGCATGTTACTAAGAAGCAGTGTAGACTAGTACTTAAGTGGTGTTGTGGGTGAGATGAGCCTGGGTTCTAAGCCCGGCACCACTGCATAACCCATTGTCCAGACTTGGAGCTGGTTACCAGGCCTCTGTGAGTCTAAGTTTCTTATTTTATGGGAATAGTTCTATTTATGTCCTCCAAACTTAGTATAACCTTTAAATTTTTTAACAAAAATAAACAGGTTAAATTTTGAATTACCTTCCAAATGTAATTGTTACACTATCAGGGTCAAGTACCATTCTCTTAAAATCACTTTATTAAGATATGGTTGACATGTAAAAAGCTGTACATGTTTAATGTATACAACTTGATGAGTTTGGGGATAAATACATACATGTGAAACATCATTATCCTCAAGGTCATAGACATATCCATCACCTCCCAAAGTTTCCTACCATTCCCTTTATTATTATTGTTACTGGATTTTGTTTGTTTTTGCTTTTGTTTGGAGAGCCTAAGTTGTTTGTCTATAAGAAAAGGATATGATGATAATACTACTTCATACAATGGCTTTCAGGAGCACAGGGGATGATACACAAAGGATGCTTTGCAAAGTGTTTTGCACATACTATTTAATAAATGCTATTATATGGCTATTATTACTTCCTATCCTATATTTACAGTGAGGGCCACAATGTTTATAAGGAGTGATGAAAGGCCAGACTCTTTCAATTATATATAGAGAGATTTTAGATTGGTGTAGATCAATTTAGTAAAGTATCTGGACATAATTTTTTAAAAGGTAAGAGCATAGCTGCTTGTACTAGCATCCAGATAATATTTATACATCATTCTCATATGGTTATCTTAAGAGAGTTTTTCAATCTGCAATAAAGACTGACAAATAAAGGTAGACTGATAGTATTTCTTTTCCATGAAACTAGATTATTAGGACTCAGCTTTTACTTTTTTTCCTTCACCTAAGTATTTCTTTTATTAAGTTCCCTGTAGTATTTTCCAGAAAATATTTCAAGCAGACTCTACCTATTTCTGGAAGTGGTAACTATATTATCTATCTCCACTTTTCTATCATCATCAGTAGTCTTTTGTGGTTGCCTGTCAAGCCAATAACCTACTTTGTAAGTGCTCTCCTTATTCTGGTAGGCATTCCATAAGCTTCTCTTCCATGAATGTTATTTTAGGATTCTGATAGTTGAGAGTTGTTAAACTAATTTGGCATTGTTAAATGATAAAGGACGGCTACATCAATTTTATCTTAAGAACTACTGGACTTTGTATCTCTTTAGAACCTGAGATTCAGTAAAATAAATGTTCAGAAATGGAAGAGGACAGATACACTCAAGCAGTCTTTGTGGAATATGTTCATTAGTTACTGGGATATAAAACAAAGTAAGGAAGATGTATTGAGCACCATGTGCCAGGTATTGTTTAAATTCATTTCATAAACCTTATTTTATTTGCTTTTGAAAACAATTTCATGATGTAGAATGACATTACTGATTTTTCATACATGAACAAACTGAAGTTCAGAGAGATTAAAGGAGCTTGCCCAAGACACTTGTAAGTAAGTAGCAGAGTCTAAATTTAAAATAAGGTCTCACAGATTTCATTGGCCTCTTGCAGACTTGATAAATGTGTATGCATTATAAATGAATCAAATACTACATATATGTAGAAATTTGATATTTCATAAATTGCTATCTGTAGTCAATTTCAATTTCACTTTATTCATGCTCTTGGGAGAAGCATACCAAATGTGTGTGTATGTGTGTGTGTGTGTGTGTGTACACACATACACCATATGAATATCATCAGTCTAGGAAAGTGATCCTCTTTTCCTGGATTTTCTGAGATAAAACTGGCTTGGAAAATTAAAATAGTGGTGGTGATGGTGGTGGTGGTGACGGTGATGGTCATGGTCATGGTGGTGGTGATGGTGTTAAATATTTTAGAAAAAAGACAAACTGTAGCAGAGTGTACTAGTTTAAATTTACTTTCAGTTTACTGAAACCAATCAGACTAAACATGGTAAAAATAAGATTGGCTAGTGTGCTGGTTTACAAAGTGAATGACATTAATTTACTCTAAAGTCCATCTTCTTTGAAGAAATTTAGAGAACAGGTCAAATTCAGCATTATAAATGCCATAGGACTAAGTACAGAAGGTATTATTTCTAAGAAGGCTGCACCTTCACTAATCTAAGCTTTTTATTTATTGGAGAGAGAAAAGTGTTAAAAGGCAGTCCTACCTGCTAGTTCAAGTGTACTTTATACTCCTGACAAGTTTCTGCAGAAGTCTCACTAATCACATATTGGTTAAAGCTGGCAACCCTGCTTTTTTCACTTTCTCAGTATGCAGTGCAACATTCTGCATTTCTAGGAGCATCTTGGGGTATAATCCAACTGTCTGGTCTTACTTACTTACATGTGTGTGTGTGTGTGTGTGTGTGTGTGTGTGTGTGTGTGTATCATCAGATACCCGATTGAAATTCCTAATGTATATCCTGCTTTAGTAAATTAGCATGACTCTAATGTATATTTGCATTTGTTGATACAGGAATAACCTCACATGGCTATTGAGTAACAAGAGGTTGTTTTCTAAAACTGAAAAGTTTTAAATGAGTTTAGTTGTTCTTGCTACGTAAAGGTACCTCTGGCGTTGTAAATTCAGTCAAGTTCCAAATAAAAGGCTCAGTGTTGTTAAAATATAAACTAAGGCACGTTAAAATTTTAAGGACTTATTTGAGCAGTCATCAATTCAAATCGGGTAGCATCAAACCAAAAGTGGCTAGGAGTCTTCTAGACAGGAGCTGAGAAGAGGTTTTCACAGAGAAGATACAAGCAAAGCAAGGAAATTATTTGATTGGCTATAGCTTAAGTGATTGCCTTATTTAGGAAAGCCTAGTTGGCTGTTTGTGATTGGTTGTTCTTGAGTTTCATTTTCTTATATACAAGTGCATTGACTCTGACTTAGTTTTGTTTGCTTACATAGGCTACCAAGGCATGAGAGCCACTCCAGTCTAATGGCCTTGTTTAATTACTGTAATGGTGTGAGTCTGGGAAATAGAGAAAGAAAACCTCATTGCTGCTGCTTATAATTTTCTTCTTTCACTAATAACAATAGTATGAGGCCTGTCAGTGTTTACATATTACTGAACATGGTTGCTTCATGAGCATTTTGAAGTTGCTTGAATTCTAGTTTAACGGAAATATTTTATAGGAGTGCCCTAGTTCCTTCTTCTGTCATTGCCCTGCCCTCATGCTTCCATGCCGAGAACAAAGATCTGAGCCAAGAGCCAGTGTCTTCTTCTAAATGGAATTTGGAGTTCCAATACATGGTTTCATTGCCTACTCTAATGACTGCCAATTCTGACTGACGAGCAGAAGCACTTGTGAATCTTTTTTTCAAAAATTACTCAGATTCTTATTTCTCCTGGTTTTAAAGAAGCACTTCAGGCAATTCTTGTGAGAAGCCACATTTACAACCACTACTCTAGTCAGGTTTGGATGATACCATTCCCCTCTCTAGCCCTCACTCTCTTTTTCTCTTTCCTTTCTTATCCATAAATATTTTTAAACATTTAATTTTACACTGGACACCATTATATAAAGACCATGAAGACCTCTCCTGCCTTCAAGAAATTATAGTCTCTCTTACCGTGTACATGGTCATCTATTTAAAAAAACAGTTTTTTAACGTTTTTTTTTTTTTTTTTTTGAGACACAGAGAGAGCGCAAGGTGGGGAGGGGCAGAGAGAGAAGGAAATACAGAATCTGAAGCAGGCTCCAGGCTCTGAGCTGTCAGCACAGGGCCTGACGTGGGGCTTGAACCCATTAACCGTGACATCATGACCTGAGCCAAAGTCAGACGCTTAACTGACTGAGCCACCCAGGCACTCCACCATGTGCATTTTCATCATCAAGGGTTTCCACCCTGCCCAAACCGAAATAAAACAAAAGCTCTTTTGAATCTTTTTAAAGAGCTGTTTTCTAGGGCTTTTTATCATATGGTTCTCTTTATGACCACCCTATATGCTACAGATAATTACCATGACTCATAAGTAGATCCAATATGTATATTTATAATTCTTTTTAAAAGCATATTAAAGAACAATTAGACATTGAGAGCAGTCTTCGTAAATTACCTTCCTCTCAGTCAACTTCATATCTGCTTTTTACTTATATACTATGGTTATCTTTTCCCAAAGTATTTCTTTTTTTTTTTTTAAAGTTTATTTACTTATTTTGAGAGAGAGAGAGAGTGAGCAGGGGAGGGCCAAAGAGAGAGGGAGAGAGATAATCTCAAGGCAGGCTCTGTGCTGTCAGTGTGAACAGAGCCTGATGTGGAGCTCAAATTCACAAACTCTAAGATCATGACCTGAGCTGAAACCAAGAGAGGACATTTGACTGACTGAGCCACCCAGGTGCCCCTTCCCAAAGTATTTCTAAGTTGTCCATTGTGGAATCAAACTCTCTTTGTAAGCCAACACCCATTTCTCATACACCACAGAGTAACTGCAATCATTGCTGTAAGGTCCACTATGTGTTAGGTACCTAATCAGGCATCTTGTTGATATATGGAGTTGATGAGTATACAGCATGTACAGCATGGATCAGAGTAGCTCAAATATGAAATACAGGTTATGGAATAATAATAATAATAATAAAAGAACACTATATTTTATACTCGCAATAATTTATAAATTAGATTTAGTACCCATGTTATAGCTGGGTAAGTTAATTATCAAAGAGTATTGTGTATGGACTCATGACTGAATATTGATCCTCTGGAATTTGAACCCAGATTTCAGAAATTCCAAAATGATATATCATCTTGTCACAGGACTAACAATTATGACAATTAATATGTTTTTAGAGTCATTGAAGTCTTTTCAGCTTTTTAATACCCGGAATTACTTTCACAAATCTTTGTATTTTATTAAAAAAAGAAAGAAAAAAGACAATTTAGGAACCAGCCCCGTATATACCTACCCTAACAAATGAAGTAGTGATTTTACGAAGAAATCAGGTAAGTCAAATAAAGATGGTGGATTCATTTTTTCTCATATTTACTGCTATTTATTTGATCACTCATTCATTTCTGTTTAAAAATTTTTTTTATTTAAAAATTTTACTATGTAGGATAAACAATATTATTCATTTAGGTTAAAAAGTTACCTTTTTTGGGGCACCTGTGTGGCTCAGTCAGTTAAGCATCCAGCTCCTGATTTCAGCTCAGGTCATGATCTCCAGGTTCATGAGTTTGAGCCCCACATCAGGCTCTGCACTGTGAGTGCAAAACCGGTTTGGGATTCTCTCTCTCTCTTCCTCTCTCTGCCACTCCCCTGCACGCATGCATGTGTTTTCTCTCTCTGAAAGTAAATAAATAAACTTAAAAAAAGATTGCCTTTTCATAGGAAATAAGTGAACCTAAACTATTTTTCCTTAACTCCCATTATACTTATTAGCAAATTATACTGGAAATATTTAGCACTTACTTGACTTACAAGTATTGGATATATAAAATATGCACATCTTCAATCTGTGAACTCTTAACTACCTTGGTAAGTTATCACATAGTGAATAGATGCCTGAATATGTTCTAATTTAATTTAAAATGGTAAAAAAATAGCCAAAGAATATATCTTTCCAATCAAGAATATCACAACATACTCTCTACTTCATAAGTCTACCTCAGAAAGATGGTTGTCCCAGAAAGCATTCATTTTTACTATGAATTACTTGGCTGCTCTATCTTACTGAGGTGTGACTGGCTATAACAAGACTGCTTGATACTTCATGTAACTGTTTTTGTTCCTGATGCAGAGTACCAGGTATAATATTGAACACTTTTGTTCTTGCTGATTTACTGTCACCTATGTTTGAGGAGTGGTATATTTGGCATACCTTCAGAAACAAAATTGTGGCTCTCTAACAGTTATTTTATTTTGTAAGAAGTGAACAATTTCAGAATATTGATTTATAAAAAAAAAATTCTCTTCCTTCTCTCTCCCTCTCCCTCTGTCCCTCTCTCCCTTTGTCACCCCTCTCTCACTCCTCCCCCAACCCCCACCTGCTTTCTCACTCTCTCTGTTATCTATTCATCTCTTCCTACCTCTTAACTTTGAGTTCCTTGAAAGGTCAACTACTTAATTAACAAAATTATTTTATTTTGAGGGAGACTTCATAGGTAAATATTTGCTTCAATTTTGGAACATCAAAATCTCAAGATTGTAATTAAAGGGACATTTTTATAATTATTAACTGCCCCTCCCCTATTAAATAAAAATAAACACACATTTTTATTTTAAACAAAAAAATCCCTTCACACTCAAAGGCTGCTCCATCGTCATTCAGGTTTTTGAAAACACCTGGGGAAACTGAGGTTCTAAATTTTGCTTGCAGAATATATATATACTTCTCATTTTCTTTGTCTAAAAAAGCTGGGAAGTTGAAATATAAGTTTTTCCACTCTCTGTTTTTAATATGGTAGGTAATTAAACATAAAGTTTAAGATTCCCTTTTAAAATGGTTAGCTTTTATTTTACATAAATATGTTTATTTTATTTAGTTTACCTGTTTAATTCATAGCTCAAAAGTAACTATGTGGAGAGTGTCTAACCAGACTTCTTGCTTTTTGTTCTCCTGGAACTGAGAATAGAAATGAAAAGTTTTCTCCTGGTAATTTCCCACTGGATATTTGAATTCTCATGAAGGAATGTTCTATATTAATTGTCCTTTGGCTTAGAAATAGTTTAGTATAACTTTTTCCAAGGTCTCCAGACAAAGTTACAGTTTTCTTATACTATTTTAAATGATTGTTTTCCCTAATTAAATTCGTGTTTTTCTTCATTTATGGACAGATTTTATAAACTAAGAGACAGCTTCCATAGATATGTATCACTTTTATTTCTGTTAGCAAATATGAACATATATACATGTGAATATGCTTCATTCTATTTTACCTCTCATGTAATCTGTATTTGTGCTTTTTAACATACTATTTTACACATTCAGTAGATGGATTTTGGTTTTGTTTTATTTTTTATAAAATTAAACCTAAATACCCTAATAGCCAGAATTCTACTTGTCTATGTTCATATATACCTACTCTACAACAGTAAATATTGTTCTATAGTCAGGTTGCCCCTCTCAGCACCTCTGAAAGCTGCAGCTGTATCTAGACCCAGAGCAGAAGCCTATTTTCTTATCTGGCTGCATCATTACATCCCCTAAAAGCACTTTGCAAGGCTTCCTTCTCCCAGAAGGCATCCCTGCCCCTTCTGGTTCTCTTAGTGTCTCCTCCTCCTTTGTATCCCATTTTCACCAGGACTCTGAAGTACAGATTTTAATTATTTTGTATCATTAGTATAACTCTTCAATGAGATATTATGATTCTGAAGTACAGAATTTCTTACTATGCTTCTTTGATCAGAGAAACAAGTGCAGTGGAATTTAAACACACATATTGATTGGAGAGTACTCCCTTTTAAAGTTCTGAGAGCACATCGTATTGCTAAATGTATATAAGGTTTTGTTATTTTGTGTTACGATGATTATTTAGAATATAATTCCTTCAAGTTTGTAAGGTAGGAATAATTAGGCCACAGAGAAATTTTTCTTTAAAATTCCTTACATTCTCTGATATGGTCATACTTTAAATACATATTTACTCTTAAAATATATGTTGAAATTTTATATTTTATTTCGGTACTTATATATCTAAGACACTTCTTATTTTAAGGAGTAGTTGTTGCCTGATGAGTCATTTCATATATATAAAATTAAAACATACGTTAAATATGCCATATCATAATAAATCATGAGAGTCTTCTTGACCTGGATTCAGCAGTTTGATGGAGAACGTTGAAATCGTATTATGACTAATAAAATACATATAATTGTTATTTCTTCTGCTTCCTCTCCATGCTAAACGACATAGTTTAAACTTCATCAACTGGAACAGCGACATCTTTCTGGGAACTTCTGGTCTCACTCATGCCAGATTAAGTGTCACCCCAAAGGTCCTAAATCAGATAGCTTTTCTTAACTTCATTCAAACTCTAAAGTTTCTTCTAACATTAGCAATTTCCTTGCAGTTAAATAGTATTCTATATGTGTGCTAGTGCAAAATTGAAAGGCAGTACGCATTTAATTTCCCAACTACTTAAAGCTTGGATTCTAAATGGTAATAATGAGAATATTCAATTTATTTTTTAAAACAACTGTTTTCTGGATCTTCACATTTATTGAGAATATGTATAAAACTCTTAACTCACTCCCTGGATCAGAGTAAGTTCTCACTTTATGTTAGCTATTATTATTCAAGTCATCTAGCTCTAAGCCAAGTGGTATCTATATTAAGGAGGAAAAATGATGATTTTATTAGTGCAAACTTTGCTTATCTTACTCAGACACCAAAGACAAGGAAAACTTGCATGTATAGAATTTTTTACCTGTAAAAATTCACTTTCCCAGATTATTTTATTTGTAAAGGTGTTAGAGTATTGTGCAAAGATCACCTCCTTGAGATGGAAAAGTCTGTTGCCGTGGTTTTGGCAACATACTAATCTTAAGCTCATAACCAAATCTCTTTAGGCCTCACCTTTGTAACCTAAAAAAAAAAAAGATTGGGTTAAAGATAATTTTTAAGGTCACACTTAAAATTCTATTAGAGAACATGCGTTTAGTGACACTGAACTGATCTGTTGGAAATGGAAAATGTGAATCTAAAATGTCTTTCTGCCATTCACTTCTGGTGATGCATTAAGGAAAATCTCATATTCCTTGAACAAGTTGGAAGAGGGGAAGATATATATGCAGATATTTCTTGGTGTAAGAATTGGAATGGATGGAGAGTACTAGGTAAAGTATCCAGTCTAGGAATTTGTGTATTTTATTGTCTATTTACAGTTTCTATTCATTGTGTTATGGCTCCATTGATGCTATCAACATACCTTGCAATTTAGCTCTTACAGAGGTTTGAAGGGCAGCATTTAAATTTTAGTTAGCAGGCTCAATTCATTTATTCATTTATTCAAGTTATTTTTATGGAGTGTCTATATGGAAACTGCCTGACATGTTCCCAGATTGTTCACTGATTAGCTTTCTCATGTCAGACAAGTTATGTAACTTCTTTAAAATTATTCCCTTATTTTTGAAAAAAAATATTTTGAAGATTAAATGAGATTAAAAATACACACACATAAATACACACACACACACACACACACACACACACACACACACGACTGAACCTAAAAGATTAGCAAGAGTAATACAGGAGAAAACCTTCAAACAATGGCAGCTATATTTACTTTTAAGTCAATGTTCTCTGTTTTGGAAAAAGTTTCAACACTATCTTGAATGAATGGAAAAAAATTGATAGAAAAGTAGGAGGGAAAAACTATTCTAATACACCCTCAGTTAAATTAATGTTGTGGAGAGCTTTATATCATTTTATTTTAAATAGGACATTTTGTTTTTTAATTCTATTTTCCAATAGCAAACACATTAAGACTAAAACACAAGTAGAATTCATTTTAAATACATAAATATGAGAGGCAATGAAGAGAAGTTATAACAACAAAAATTTGGATGGTTGCCTGATGTTGTGACAGAGTTTACTGAAATTTTTTTCTAGACATTAAGCCTCTCATATTGGATTTACAGGGTTATTAGTCAAAAGAACATCTCTGTTCATTTTCTGTTGGCAGAATTTTTTTCTTTTTATTATGGAAATTTTCTATCACACAAATATAGAGAGAATAGTGTAATGAACCTTCACATGTACAATGTAATAGAATATTGATTTGTTAAAACATAAACGAATTTCAGTATCATATTAACCTTTCACTCCAGAAGCTCAATGTGGATCCTGATTTTACAGATTACCTATATAAAATCAACTGTGACACCAGGCCACTATAAGCTTAGTAAATATTTTTATTATAAGATATTCTTAGGTTACAGGACATAGTTTGCACTGAAATGTATTGGGAATTGCTATTTATTATTAATTGTTAATAGTTATTTTCATCACCATCTTCTTATTAGTCAACAAAAGAGTAAGTAAAAGACACAACAACTGAAGAATTCTTAAATAGGACTTAAAGGATGAAAAAGTATATAGATAAATATAAAATATGCTTTGGGAAGATGAAATAGACATAATTCTTCCTATTCCTCCTCTAAGTACAACTAAAAATGTTGAACATTATATATTAAAAATGAAAACAAAACAAAAAAAGAACTGTGAGACATTGAAAGGTGGTGAGAGGAAGGAAGACTGACTAGGGAACTTAGGACCCAGGATGAGTTCTCTGTTTTCTTTCTTTTTTTTTCTTTCCTTTTTTTTTTTTTTTTTTACTTTTTTTACATTTATTTACTTTTGAGAGACAGAGAGAAATAGTGCATGAGTGGGGGAGGTGCAGAAAGAGAGGGAGACATAGAATCTGAAGCCGGCTCCAGGCTCTGAGCTGTCAGCGCAGGGCCCTACGTGGGGCTCAAACCCATGAACCATGAGATCATGACCTGAGCTGAAGTCAGACACTCAACTGACTGAGCCACCAGGTGCCCCAAGTTCTCTGTTTTCTTTTGCCTCATATATTCCCAGATCTGGAACATAAGGCGTTCACAAATTGGAAATGCCAATGAATGCAAACTAACAAACAAAATGCCCCAACAAAAACCTGTTGTTCTAGCCAAAGACTCATGAAAGGGACAACCTAGAAAGACAGAAAGTTTTAGATAATATATGCTCCACTCCAGCAAACCCACAGAAAAACTATGGCCTCATCCCACATGCTAACAAAGGCCAAGTGGGAGCCTAGACTTCTAGTCTCATGAGCCTTTAGAGAAGTACCCAACAGCCCACCGGGGTGGTGGCAGTAAAGATCAAGAAGGGAGATGGGACATTCATTCTTGATGGCCAGTAATGAGGCTCCCCAGTATTATCAGTGGAGAGTGCAGATGGTGAACCTTGATATTCACAACACCTACCACTATAAAGAGGACCCCACTCAGGCAGGTTCAGAGGAGGTTTTAATAGTGAGTTAAACTTTTACCCTCACCCACTGCTAACAGGGCCATCACCACCATGGTGTCATTGGAGATGACTTAGAAGGCTGAAAATCTCACTTTTTTTTTAAGAAGTAAAGAGGAACATTGTTCTTTTGGGTGTTAATGAAGGTGAGTAAGAAAATTGGACTACAATATCAACCTAGCACTAGTCAGATGCCTCCCTGACTTTCTCTGTGAGAGTACTGTGTGAGAAAATAATTTTTAAAAGGTTTGAATAAGAGACAGTCTCATAATAGTAAAATGTATGTATAGGTCTTAATGTAAATCTATAGGTCTTGTAGCAAGAACCAGGAATATCTCAAACTGGATGAACAATATAATCAATAGATATCAACACTGAGAAGATAAAGATGTTAGAATTTCTGACAAAGAATTTAATTTTTTATGTTTTTTTTTTTTTTAATTTTGAGAGAGACAGTGAGAGCCAGTTGGGGAGGGGCAGAGAGAGAGAAGGAGAGAGAGAATCCCAGACAGGCTCCACTGACACAGGTGTCAATCTCACAAAGTGAAATCATGACCGGAGTCAAAATCAAGTCAGACACTTAATTGACTGAGCCACCCAGTTTCCCCATATGACAAAGATTTTAAAGTATCCATGATAAAAATGCATCAAGGAACAATTGAAAACCCTGGAAACAAAAAAATAGAAAGCCTAAGTAAAGAAATAGAAAGTCTCAACATTGAAAGAGAAGATATAAAAAAGAAGAATCAAATGGAAATATTAGAAATGAAAAAGAAAATAAATGAAATGAAGAGCTCAGACTTCCAGGGAAGATGGTGGAATAGGAGGACCCTAGGCTCACCTTCCCTATAGATAAGACTGGATAACATTTACAGCAGTGTAAATAACCCAGAAAATGACCCTAAGACTGGCAGAACAAACTGCAACTAAAGGTAGAGAATAAACGCCATCAAAAAGGTTAGGAAGGGGAGAGATGTGGTTGGGAACTAAATGACTTGTTGGACTGTCCTTGGGAAGGAGGAATGCCACAGGTATGGAAAGGGGACAGGAACAGACCCCCATACCAGGGATTGCCCACAAGGGAAAGACAAATCTCTATAACATTTGATTTTGAACACCAGAGGAGCCAAATTTGTGATTTCCTACCACCAGTGGGACTTAAAACCTGGAGTTAAAAAAAAAAATCAAAGGGTTTGGTTCTGGGAGAGCTGGTAGGTTAGAGGAACTGAGTCTCCTCCCTTAAAGAGACAGTACAACAATCAGCCCATGGAGATACAGCATAGAAGCAGCAGTTTGATAGGCACCTGGGGCATATGGGAGGAAGAATTACTTACTAACCTCAGAGTGCATCCCTGAGGGACACAAATTGCTGGAGAACTTCTCCAGGAACAAAAGACCCTGCAGGCACCATTTCCCTTCCCTACTCCCAGCATAAACACAGAGCCACCTGTAGAACTCTCTACCTAACTTGCTAGCACTGTCACCCCCTCCCCATCATCATGCACTTTGCTTATGATAATCCACCCATCTAGACAGGCTGCCTCAGTCCCTGAGCTAACATGTCCCTCCCACAGAGGAATGTCAGTCTACAAAGCTTGCTAGCATCATTGCAGCACTGCATTGCCCCCTTGAGCTGTGCTTTGGCAGATCTGCCGTCTCCAATGCATTCTTGACCAGAGCTTATATAGGGAGGTGCCATAGGCCCAGTAGTGTGCAAGCAGCTGCTACAATGGCCAGCACCACTCCTGCCCTAGAGCGAGGGAAAGATAATCACACACACACACACACACACCAGTCAGACAGAGGATCTTTAGAAGAACTAAAGCTTCTTAGGGAACAACATAGGGAAAGTTATCTATGCCTTTTTGGCAAATATCTGGTCTAACTCAACTCAACCCAAGGCATCCAAAGACTGGCCCAGTAATACCATAGTGTTCAAATACTCCACATGACATGACAGGCAAAGAGAGCCACTGTAGACAACTGAAGGAAAAACCTGCTCAGCCACAACAGCAAGGTACACATATCACACATAAGAGACACCCCTGAAGTGTCAGGTTCTGAAGAACAGGGGACACTGCCAGAAGGGCACTATAGGACTTCTTCTTCATAAAGTCATTACTTTCAAGTACAGAGATGAAGCTTTCTTCCTAACACAAACAGACACAGAGAGTTACACAAAATGAGAAGACAGAGGAATATGTCCCAAATGAAAGAACACAACAAAATCACAGCAAGAAACCTCAGCAAAATGAAAATAAGTAATATGCCTAATAGGGAAGTTAAAGTAACGATCATAAAAGATACCCTCTGGCCTTGAAAAAAGAGTGGAGGACATCAGTTAACCCTTAATAATGAGATAAAAAAAACCAACCAATCAGACTATAAGAAGCAGAATAAATCCGTGACCTAGAGGACAGAGTAATGGAAGGTAATCAAACTGAGCAAGTACAAGGGAAAAAATATGCAAAATGAGAATACACTTAGGGACTTAGTGTCACCATCAGGTATTATAACATTTAAATTATAGGGATCCCAGAAGAAGGAGAGAAATAAAAGGGGGCAGAAAAATTTACTTGAAGAAATAGGTGAAAACTTCCCAAATCTGGGGGAGGAAACAAATTCCAATCCAGGAGGCACAGGGAGCCCCCAACAAAATTAACCCAAAACACAGAGTAATTAAGACAGAAAAGAGTAGTGCTAAATAGAGAATTTGAAAAGAAGCAAGAGAAAATAAAACAATTACATACAAGAGAAACCCCATAAGTCTATCAGCTGATTTTTGGCAAAAACTTTGCAAGCCAGAAGGGAGTGGCATGATATATTCAAAGTGCTGAAAGGGGGAAAAAAAAGAAAACAAACAAAACCTGCAACCAAAAATACTCCATCCAGCTAGGCTATCAATCAGAATAGGAGAGAGAAAGCATTTCCCAGACAATGGAGGGTTAAAGGAATTAATTACCACCAAACCAGACCTACAAGAATGTGAAGGGGGACTCTTTGGGTGGAAATGGAAGACCATGAGCAAGAGTAAGGAAATTAGGAAGCAGAAAAGCACTAAAAATAATGATATCCATAAAAATCAGCCTAGGGACTCACAAAATAAAAGTGTTAAGTATGACACCATATACCCAAAGTATGGCAGGGGGAGAAGTAAAGAATGAGTTCAAACTTAAGTGACCATCAATTTCATATAGACTGCTATATACAGAAGATATTATATACAAACCTAATGCTAGTCACAAATCAAAAACCAATAATATTGGATATGCAAAAAATAAAGGAATCCAAGTATACCACCAAATAAAGCCAATTAATCAAGAGAGAATAGAACAAGAGAAGAAAGGAATGGAGAAAAACTTCAAAACAACCATAAAACAAGAACAAAATAGTAATTGGTAAATACCTGTCAATAATTACTTTGAATGTAAATAAGACACAAGGCTTCAATCAAAAGACATAGTGTGATGGAATGGATTAAAAAGAAAGTCATCTGTATGCTGACTACAAAGGACTCATTTCAGACCTAAAGACACATGCAAATTGAAAGTGAAGGGATGGACAAGCATTTATCATGGAAATGGATGTGAAAAGAAAATCATGTTAGCAATACTTATATTTGACAAAGTAGTCTTTAAAACAAAGACTGTAGCACGAGATAAAGAAGGACACTATATAATCATTAAAGGGACAGTACAAGATGATTTAACAATGTAAATATTTATGCACCAACATAAGGGTACCCAGATATTTAAAGCAGTTAAAAACAAGCATAAAGGAAGTAATTTATAGTGATACAATAATAGTAGAGGACTTTAACACCCACTTACATCAATGGACAGGTCATCGAAACAAAAAATCAATAAGGAAAGAGTGACCTTGAGTGACCCACTGGACCAGATGAATTTAACAGATATATTCATGACATTCTATCCCCAAACAGCATAATCAGCAAAATACACATTTTTTTCAAGTGCACATGAAAAATTCTCCAGAATATATCACATATTAGGCCACAAAACAGGTCTCAACAAATTCAAAAAGATCAGAGTCATTCCATGCATCTTTTCTGACCACAATACTATGAGATTAGAAATCAACCTCAAGAAAAAATCTGGAAAGACCACAAATACATGGAAGTTATATAACATGCTAGTAAACAATACATAGACAAACTAGGAAATAGAAGAAGAAATAAAAATGAACATGGAAACAAATGAAAATGAAAACAGTGTAGTTCAAAACTTCTGAGATGCAACAAAAGCTGTTCTGAGAGGGAAGTTTATAGAAATACAGGTCTACCTCAAGGAAGAAAAATCTCAAATGAACAACCTAATGGAGTTAGAAAAAGAAAACAAAACCCCCAAGCCTATAGAAGGAAGAAAATAATAAAGGTTACAGCAGAAATAAATGAAATAGAAAGTAAAAAAACAAACAAACAGTGGAACAGATATGTGAAACAAGGAGGTGGTTCTTTGAAAACATAAGAAAAATTGATAAACCTCTAGCCAGACTCATAAAACAGAGGGGGAAAGGGAGAGAGAGAGAGAGAGAGAGAGAGAGAGAGAACTCAAATAAACAAAATCAGAAATGAAATAGAAATAACAACCCAAACCCAGACATACAAAGGATTATAGGAGAATATTATGAAGAATTATATATCAACAAATTGGATAACTTAGAAGAAATGGATAAATTCCTTGATATATAATATCCCAAAATTGAATCAGGAAGAAAAAGAAAATTTGAACAGATTGATTACCAGCAATGAAATTGAGTCAGTAATAAAAAAAACTCCCAGCACACAAAAGTCCAGGACCAGACACCTTTACAGTTGAATTCTACCAAATAGTTAAAGAAGAGTTAATACCTGTTGTTCTCAAGCTATTCCAAGAAGTAGAAGGAAAGCATCCAGATTTTTTTCTATGAAGCCAGCTTGACCCTGATACCAAAACTAGATAAAGACATCACAAAAAAGAACTACAGACCAACATCTCTGATGAACATAGATGCAGAAATCCTCAACAAAATATTAGCAAACCAAATCCAACAATACATTAAAAAAATTCATTTTTCACAACAAGTGGAATTTATTCCCAGGATGCAGTGTGGTTCAAAATTTGCAAATCAATCAACATGATACATCACATCAACAAAAGAAAGGATAAGAATCATGTGATCCTTTCCATAGATGCAGAAAAAAACATTTGACAAAGTACAACATCCATTTGTGATAAAAAAAACCCTCAGCAAAGTAAGTTTAGAGGGAACATGCATCAACATACTAACGGCCATATATGAAAAACCCATAGCTAACATCATTCTCAGTGGTGAAAAACTGAGAGCTTTCCCTCTAAGTTCAGGAATAAAACAAAGATGTCCACTCTCATCACTTCATTCAACGTAGTATTGGATGTCCTATCCACAGCACCCAGTCAAGTAAAAGAAATGAAAGGCATTAGATTGGTAAGGAAGAAATAAAACATTCACTATTTGCAAATGACATGATACTATATAGAGAAAATCCTAAAGACTCCACCAAAATACCATTAGAACTTAAAAATGAATTCAGGAAGTTTGCAAGATAACAAAATCAATATACAGAAATCCATTAAATTTCTATACACTGGTAATGAAGCAAGGTAAAGAGAAAAGAAGAAAGCGATCTCATTCATAATTGTACCAAAAGTAATAAAATATCTAGGAATAAACTTAATCAAGGAGGTGAAAAAACTGTCCTCTGAAAATTGCAAAACATTGATGAAAGAAGTTGAAGATGGCACAAATGGAAAGATATTCCATACTCATTGATAGGAAGAATAAACATTGTTAAAATGTCTATACTAGCCAAATCAATCTACAGATATAATGCAATCTTTATCAAAATGCCAACAGCATTTTTCAAAGAATTAGAACAAGCGTTCCTAAAATTTGTATGGAACCAAAAGACACCCCAAATATCCAAAATAATTTTGAAAAAAAAAAAAAGCTGCTGCGTGTATTACAATTCCAGATATCAGGTTATACTACAAAGCTGTAGTAGTCAAAACAGTATGATTGTAGTACAAAAATAGACACATATATCAGTGGAAAGGATAGAAAGCCCAGAAATAAACCCTCAATTATATGGTCAGTTACTCTTTGACAAAGCAAGAAAGAATATGCGATGGGTAAAAGGCAGTCTCTTCAACAAATGGTGCTGGGAAAACTGGACAATGCAAAAGAATGAAATTGGAGCATTTCTTTACACTATACACAAAAATAAACTCAAATGGATTAAAGACTTAAATGTGACACCTGAAACCATGACCATCCTAGAAGAGAGCACAGGCAGTAATTTTTCTCACATTGGCCATAGCCACACTTTTCTAGATATGTCCTTTGAGGCAAGGGAAACAAAGGCAAAAATAAACTGATTGATACATCAAAATAGAAAGCTTCTGCACAGCAAAGGAAACTAACAGAACTAAAAAACAACCTAAGGGATGGGAGAAGACTTTTGCAAATAGCATATCCAATAAAGGGTTAGTTAGTATCCAAAAAAAAGTTATAAAAATCAACAGCCCCCAAACAAGTAATCCAATAAAAGTGAGCAGAAGGCATAAACAGATATTTCTCCAAAGAAGACATACAGATGGCCAACAGACACATGAAAGGATGCTCTCCATCACTCATCATCAGGGAAATATAAATCACAACCATGATGAGATACCACCTCACACCTGTCAGAATAGCTAAAATCAACAACACAAGATATAAGCTTTGGTGAGGATGTGTAGAAAAAGGAACCCTCTTGCACTGTTGGTGGGAATACAAATTGATGCAGCCACTGTGGAAAATAGTATGGAGGTTCCTCAAAGAATTAAAAATAGAACTCTCTATCATTCAGTAATTGCATTATTGTATATTTACCCAAAAAATATAAAAACACTAATTCAAAAGAAAATTTACACCCCTGTTTATTTAAACTTATTTATAATTATCAAATTATGGAAGCAGTCCAAGAATCCATCAAAAGATAAATAGTACATGCGCGCGCGCACACGCACACAATGTGGAATATTACTCAGCCATAAAAAAGAATGAAATCATGCCATTTGCAATATTATGGATGGAGCATAAGAGTATAATGCTATGTAAAATAAGTGAGAGAAAGACAAATACCATATGGTTTCACTCATATGGTTGTTTCTTGTTGAAAGAAAACAAATGAACGAAGGAAAAAAAAAAAAAAGGGAGACAAACCAAGAGTAGACTCTTAATTACAGAGAACAGAGCACCAGAGGAGAGATGGCAGGGGGATGGTTAAAATAGGTGATGGAGATTAAAGAGTACATTTACCATGATGAGCACTGAGTAATATATCAAACTGTTGAGTATCTTACACCTAAAACTAATATAACATTGTATGTTAAATATATTGGAATTAAAATTAAAAACTCAATAAAATTTTAAAAAAAGAAAGCTCAATGGATGGGCTCAATGGAAGAATGGAGGAGCAGAGGAAAGAATCAGTGTACTATATGATAGAAAAATAAAAATGACCCAATCTTGAGAGACAAAAAATAGATTGAATATGAACAGAGCCTGGGGGACATTAGGAACCATAAAAATAGATCATAAAAATTCATACTATCAGAGTTCCAGAAAAATAAAGGAGAAGAAATCAAGGTTTAAGAAGTACTTGAAGAAATAAATGCTGACAAATTTCCACAGTGAGCAAGAGACATAAACCTACAGTTTCAAAGAAATAAGGAAACCCCAAATAAAAACTTAAATAAATCTCTAACAACACATCATCACCTTCTGAAAACTTAACAGAGAAAAAATTTGAATGCAGCCAAAGAAAAGGAAGACCTCACCTCTAGGGGAAGGTCAGTTAGAATGACAGTAGAAGAAAGTAAAGGGAATGTAAAGGGAAGTAGGTTTTTCTATAGATCACATGAACTGGTGAAATGATGATACCTGTGAGCTGTGATACATGTGTGTATATATAAAGTAATACCTAGAGCACCCACTATAAAAGCTATTCAAGGTGACACACTCAAAAAACACTATTTATTCAACAAAATGGAGTTCTTTAAAAAATGTTTAAATAATCCAGAGGAAATCAGGAAAAAGAAAGAGAAACAAACAAAAAAAGTAAAATAGAACTGAAATAAAATGGCTAATATAAGCCCTAACATATTAGTAATTACATTAACTGTAATTTGTTTAAATATACCAATTTAAAGATAAATCAGGGGAGTGAATTTAAAAAACGACATAACTTTATGCTGTCTGAAAAAAACTCACTTCAAACATAATGATACAGGGAAGTTGAAAGTAAAGGGTGGGAAAAGGTATATATGCAAACATTAATTAAGGAAAGCAACAATGACTATTAATATTACGTAAAGTAGATTTAAGAGAAAAGAAAATTAGTAGAGACATATTACATGATGATAAAAAGTCAATCTACCAAGAGAGCATAGCAATCCTAAGTGTGTTTGCACCAAGTAACAGAATTGTACAATATGTGAAGCAAAAGTGGTGGAATTGAAAGGAGAATTGGAGAAGTCCACAATTATAGTTGGAGACTTCAATACCACTCTCTCAACTATTGATGGCACAACTAGACAGAAAATCAGATGGGAATTAAAGTCACTCAGCACCACCATCTACCAATGGGATGTAGTCAGCAGTAAAAAGAAATAAAGTATTGATACACACAGCGACCTGACTGAATCTCCTGCAAATTGTGCTGAGTGAAAAAAGCCAATCCTGAAAAGTATGATTCAATTTTTTTTAACATTTTTGAACAGACACAATTTTTAAAATGGTGAGGGGTTAAGGAAGAGCTAGGATTAGGAGGGAAGTAGATGTGACTATAAAAGGACAACATGAAGGATTCCCATGGTGAAAAAATTTTGTGTATTTTAATTGTATTTTCAGTGTCAATATCCTGGTTGTGATGTTGTACTAGTTTTACAAGATATTACTCTTAGAGGGAATTGGGGTATGTGCTACAACAATGATCTTTATTATTTCTTATGACTGCACATGAATATAAAATTACCTCAACATGAAAGTATAAAATAATAGTATAAAAACTATAAAATAATACTGTAAGACAAAGAGGTTAATATGATTAGAAGGGGTCATCGAAAGAAGAAGAGTATGAAATGTCACATTAAATGAAAACATCAAGCATGTTTTTCAGCATTATGGAAGATCAAACCAGGAGACATTGATTTTTTGTATGGGTTCTTCTTGGTTGTTTTAGAAATTCACTCTGGAGACTTGGGAATCAAGCTAGAATGCTTCTCTTGTCATTTTTAATATTATGATTCTAAGTTACCTTATTTTTGTAGTCAAATCAAGAAGATCTGAGTATTGAGTTTTCAAACGTGTTTCCTGCTAATTCTTTCCTCTTTCATGCACATGCTATGCCCCCAATCAAGAGATGAGGTGAATCCCACGCTCCTGCCCCAACTCCTGAGACTGCTTTTATCAAGAGTATGCCTGAAGTGACCCTAATGTCATTTTGGGCCCAGCACTTAATTGGCATTAGGTTTGTTTTTCCCTTTCTTGAAACTCTTTTTTTTGAGGAAGGTAGCCAACAAGTAAATTTCTATTGGGAGATACTTGTAAGGTAGCAAGATGAGCAAATTGAGCTCTGTGGCGAGAGCAAGATGGTCAACCAATATGCAAGTGTCCCTGCCTTCCCTGCAGAGGCACCATTTATGTAAGTGAAGAAGCCATCTTGGACATGCCTGGTCAAATCTTCAGATGACTATCTCAGCTATCGTTTTACTGCAAAGGCATCAGAAACCCAAGTGAAAAATGCCTGGGTGAACCCAGCCAACCACAACAGAGCCCTGGAAGACAATACTGTATTGTGTTAAGCCACTGGGTTCTAGAGTGATTCGTTGCAGAGTGATAACTAGAACACATCCCTGGTAAGTGAGGTAGGGTTCAAAATATGTTTCACTGTAAAGATCTAAAACTATTTGTGCTTACGCCAAATGTCTGTGGTTTGATTTTCCATAGGTGTAAAAAAGAACTAGTCATTATAGTTAACATGTTTTATGCAGGTATATATATATACATATATATAGGCATATGCACCTACATGTACAGCAACATATTTCTTTAATTTCCTTAAGTTTATTTATTTTGAGAGAAACAGAGTACAAATGGGTGGGGCAGAGAGAGAGAGAGAGTCTCAAGCAGGCTCTGTGCAGTCAGCACGGATCCCAACCTGCAGCTTAAACACACAGAAATGTGAGATCATGACCTGAGCCAAAGTCAAGAATCAGGTGCTCAACCAATTTAGCCACCCAGGTGCCCCATAGCAACACATTTCTGTTAAGTTTATTTGTTTATTTTGAGAGAGAAGGAGAGAGGAGGGAGAGCGTGTGCAAGCAGGAGAGGGGCAAAAAAGGAAGGAGAGAGAGAATCCCAAGCAGGCTCCATGCTGTCAGTGCAGGCTCAAACAGGAGGCTCAGTCTCAGGAGATTATGACCTGAGTGAAAACACACGTCATACGCTTAACCAACTGAGCCACTAAGGTGCCTTAACATATATTTTTATTTGAGAATTTTTCATCCATATTATGCAACTCTCTTGCCATGTTGAATAATCTTGGCTTCAAACATCTTTCCAAATAAATGATATTTTTAGCCCTTTAGTAATTTTAAGTTGTTTTTTAATCTTATTTATAATGTATTGATTGATGATATTAAATATATTAATTTATTAATTGATACCTCAAAAATATTCTGTGTTTACACTAACAGAGTATTTAAGTCAAAATTAAAAGTGAAAGAAATGGTAGTTGCCATTTTTTAAAATTAAAACTGGATATCCATAGAAGAGGTTTTGTTTTTATAGAAAAAAGTCCTTGCATTTATACCCTTATTCTGAAGTAGTGTGTCGGATTAAACTAAGATTTTGGACTTTGGTTCAGCAGTTAGAGACCATTAGAGAATTGTAATGTGAATTATTTTCTATTACTTTTTGTTTGTTTATTTTTAGAATCAAGGATTTAGGTACTATCAATAAATGGATGCTAAAGGGGCACCTGGGTGGCTCAGCTGGTTAAGTGTCTGACTCTTGATTTCAGCTCAGGTCATGATCTCACTGTTCATGATTTTGAGCCCCACATTGGGCTCTGCACTGCCAGCATGGAGCCTGCTTGGGATTCTTTCTCTCTCTCCCTCTCTTTCTGTCCCTCCTCTTCTCACTCACTCTCTCTCTCTCTCTCAAAATAAATAAATTAACATCAAAAAATATATATATAAAGGCATAAGTTCTTGCCATATTAATATTTGGTTTTCATAAGAGAAAACTTAAAATACATTATCATTCTAAAATTGATTCTACAGATTATTTAGCAAAATTTAATTTTTGTTTGAATTTAATGTATATCTTTTAAAGTTTTCAAAACTTTATTTAAACATTTATATAACTCATTATAGAAAGTGTGGAAAATTTAGAAAAGTTTAAAGAAGAAAATCATCCTCCATATTTTCATCCTCCATATTTGTCTCTTCCAGAGACAGCTGATATTAGTTAATGCTTTGGCAATTTTCCTAGAAATGTTACATAATGGTGATTATATGGAATTTACAAAATTATGTGATCCTATTAAAAGCTGTTCTAACTTTTGTATCAGTTCTGGGTCTATTTTTAGTCATTATTTTTTCTCCTTGTGATGTATTTTCTTGTCAGTTAACATGACTGCCTTCTATCTTGACGGGATACCAGATAGTCTGATGTTGAACTTTAGAATGCTGAATGTTTTTGTTTTATAATTAATATTCTTGAATTTTGTTCTGGGACGCAGTTAAGGTGCTTGTAAATAATTTTGTCCTTTTGAATTTTACTTTTAAGATTTGTTAGGCAAGACTAGACCAGCATTTAGTCTAAGGTCAATTATTCCCTTTGAGGGTGATAAGACTCTTCTGGATAGTCAATCCAGTGTCCAAGATTTATAAGGTTTTCAAAACTGGGTGGTGGAAACAGACATCATTGCTGTGCCTGGGTGAGTCCTAGACTCTGTTATTTCTAATTCTTTTGGGTGATCCTTTCTCTAGCTTCACACTGTTTCCTCCTATGCATCCACTGATCAGTGAGACCACTGATACTAAATACTTGACCACTAAATACTTGAGCGGTATCCAGCCAGTGCAGATCTAACATCATTCGGTATGCAGAAGAATCCTCTCTAGTGTTCTTCCATGTGAATTATAATAGTCCTTGTCTCCCTGGACTTTTCAGTTATGTTTCTTCAACTCAGGAAATGTGCTAGGGTCTACCTGGTTTCCCCTTTTCCGAGTAATTCCTGAAAAATCTTTCAAGGCAGTAAGCTTTGTCAATCAAGGGGCACATCACATTTTTTTTCTGTCTTTCAGTGATTATTTTCCTCTGTTGCTTAATATATAGTCTCTTGAAACCTGTTTTTCCAACTGTTTTGTCCAATTTTTTGGTGGTTTTATGCAAGAGAGTCAATCCAGTCTGTGTTAGTCCTTCTTAGGCAGAAGAGGAATTGTTATTTCTTTTGATTTATCTCTTAGTTGGTTGACAAGAATACTCTTTGAGTTTTTGCAAGAGAAAAATATGTGATTTATTTTATGAGTCCTTGCCTACATGAGCATGTCTCTAAAAGTTGCCTCAAGTCATAAAAAAAGAATTACTTGACTGGGCATAAAAGTGCTTGGATCCTATGCTTTTGTACAAAACATTTCTTGGAGATGTATTATACTGCCTTCTGTCACAGTGTTTCAAAGAAATCTTGAGGCTAATTTTTCTTCATTTTTTAGATATATTCTCTGAGTTTTTATTGTGAAATAGTACTTTACCTGTATGTGCCCTATTTTAATAGGCCAAATTAAAACTTTTTTAACTATGCCACACATGGGGTTCAAACTCAAGACCCTGAGATCAAGAGTTACATGCTCTACCAACTGAGACAGCCAGGTGTCCCAATAAGTCAATTTAATTTTGGTTCTCTTAACTCTTTCTTTGACATAAACCACTTACATCTCTAAATAATTTGCTGATATTCTTGACATTTTAAGTCTAGAGATTATCTATTTACTATGGAAGATGTTGATGTCAGAAATTCTGTCAATTTTGGCTACATTAAAATGTTCCTAAATTTTGATGTGCTCCAATCTGGTTGGTCTATTTTTAAGATGCACTGTGAGAGTGTGATCCTGAAGGTCTCTGTTGATAAACACTATTTCCTGAATTCTATTTCTTTCTCTTTTTTTGATTTATTCCTTTATTTTCGTGGAGAACATTCTCTAGTGGTTTTATAAGTAGCCATGAATTGGAGGCAATATATTTAAGATCTTGCATTTCTCATATTGTATTTCGCTACTCACTGATCATTTGTTTAGGTCAAGTATTCGAGCTTGGAAATCAATTGCTCTATGAAGTTAGAAGGCAGAGCTACTGTTGAGAAGTCTGATAGCATCATTCTCTTAATCTTTTGCAGGAAGCCTGTTTCTCTTTTTATTTTCTGTTCCTCTTTATAGCTTTTTGGATTAGCTCTTTGCTCTTAAGTTCTGAAATATCATGGAGATATCCTTTTCATGAGTCCATTTTCATTCATGGTTTGTGGTATTCATTCAGTGAATCCTTTCTGTCTATAAGTTTGTGTTTTTCTGTTTTGAGGCATTTAAAAGATAGTTTCCTTGATTATTTTCTCTTCTTTTTAAAAAAGTTAATTTTTTTTTGGAAATTCATTGCTTTTTATCTTAGACTTCCTGGAATTATCTTCTATTTTTTGTGTGTTTTCTTTCATATTTCTGATTTTAGTGTTTTTTTCTCTCCTTTTTATAAAATTCTTTCAACCTCATAATCCAGTCCAAGTTTTTCATTTCTGCTATCAATTTTCTTACTTCCAATGTATGTGTTCTGTTTTTAATGCTTTTGTAATGCTTTCTAAGTAGGATCCTTTTATAAAATTGATGTAATATCCCTTCTTAAATTTCTGAAAATATTGATGAGGTTTTTTAAATTATGGGATAATTTTGCTCCATAAACTGTTTTCTCTTAGTGTATTTTTTTTAATGTTTGCATGGTCATTATCTTTTGTTTCAGAACTTTTCTCTGGATATCTTGTTGAAATCTGTGTCTGTGTACATGAACAGAGTTCACCATTGCTTGCCTTCAGTGTAGGGTAAACTGGACAGGTTTATTCATTGAAAAATCTTCATGATCATTATTTTAAATCTTATCTCTGTTTTTGGTCATATTTCTCAGAGAACATTTTAGTATCCTGCATGGAAGAATATAAGCCTCATTGTGCAAGCCAAAGAAGGGTAAGTTATTAATATATCAGAATTCTGGGTGAAATTTTTAACTTAAATTCCCTTTTTTCTGTATGGTATGATTGCCGTTAACTTTTCTGGACATCTACCAGTACAGAGAGAATCTACCTTGTTCTCTTCACAGAATAAATCCGCTTTCTCGCTGATGGAAAAAGACAGTCATAAAACTTCACACACTGGTTGAGGAGATCTGGGGGTTCGACTTCTTTTTGAACAGAATTTCACATAAATCTTGTGTTTCAGACATATTGTCATCCCCACTTCCAAATTTTCTGTTACTCAATACCAGAGCTTCCCCACTAACATCTTAGGACCCAGTTTCTCAGTACCAAGAAGTTAGTAACCTCTTGTTTTTCTGCATTCTAGCTTGTGAAATTCTGTTGCTCTTTATAAGCTCTCTTGCTCTTTGATCTCTCATACTGATGATTTCTTAAAAGTACTTGGCTCTGATTTTATTAAGATTTGGAGAAGGACTGGAAATAAATTCAATAATTCTTCTCTAATGGACATCCTCCTTCAAATTACCTCTTGTTAGTAACTTTAAAAATGTTTCCAAAATATACCTTAAGTTTGATTTATTTGCCAATTGTTTTATGTTAAGTATGTAGTGGGCATTGTCAGTTTTCATTTTCAGGGTATTTTTAGATCAGGGAATTTTGGTTTTCTTTATTTGATTGTATGCTGTAACAGTACACTGATATTTTTGGGCCAGCTATGTGTGTGCTGCTTCCTGTATTCTCCCCCTCTCTTTTCTTCTCTCTTACCGTTTATTTTTATTTCCATTCTTTCTTTTGGTATCTAAGAGTTTCTCAGATTATCACTGACATTTCTGCTTTACTTTCCTAAAATGTAAGTTATGGCTTCTAATGCTTCCATTGCCAATTCTAATTTTGTTATTGAAAATTGTTTCCTCAGCACACTTATCATAGTGTGCTGTTTCTTTCATTTCTTGTTCCCTTCTTGACTGCCTCCTGTCTCTGCAATTTTTTTGTTATATTCTGTTATGACGAACTCAGAAAAAGAGAGTTTGTCTTGTGTATGCTGACTATAGTTGTGTTTTGTTTGGCTGCATGACTTATTCTTCTTTTTATTGTTGTCATTCATTTGTTTTGTTGGTAATCAACATGGTAGGAAAGAAAAGAAGGGGAGGAGGATAGAAAGGAAGGAAGGAAGGGGAAAGATAGAAATTTAAAAAAATTCCCAGATTTCCAGAATCAGAAATCTAGTAACAGTAAGCCCATACTCATGCTTGACGTTTACTTTCTTTTTTTATAATTTTTTTAACATTCATTTTTGAGAGAGAGATAGAGTGTGAGTGGGGGAGGGGCAGAGAGAGAGGGAGACACAGAATCCAAAACAGGCTCCAGGCTCTGAGCTGTCAGCACAGAGCTGGACACAGGGCTCGAACCCGAAGCGGTGAGATCATGACCTGAGCCAAAGTGAGTCGCTCAACCGATTGAGCCACCCAGGTGCCTCTCATGTTTGACATTTAAATGGTGCTGTCTCTTTAGACATAGTCTGTATTGGCTAGTTTCCCAGTCCTTCCCACCCTCTATATGGTCCCTGTAGATATTGAAATAGTTGGCTTTTTCTCTGCAGACTATTGAATAGTCATACACACACACACACACACACACACATTTACTCTAACATGCACATCTTTTTCTCCTTTCCTTTTGGTTCGTACAGGTGAAGAAGTACTATATTACAATCTTACTCAGATTCTTCCAGTGTTTTCTTTCTTTTGTTTGGCAGTATTTTTTCTATATGTCTCTAGTTGTTATTTTTTTCTCCTTACTCATCCTTGATTTAGAAGAGAGCTTTTTAATTCAGTGTTCCTCCACAGGCAGGTGTGTGGCTATTTCCTTGGTTCTGTTTACTAATACTTGGGAGATGCTAGAATTCCCTCCTCTGCTCTAGAGTTGGGGGACATAGTGATGAACACTGTGTCTTGCCTAGTTTCTAGTACTCAGGAGGCTCTACTTGACAACTCACCTCTTATTTTGGGAACTCTCTTATACTAATTTGTTCTCTTATGCTCTAGACTGGAGTGCATGAAAAAGCATAATATCCAAAATGCACTTCTAGGAATCTTCTAATTCCTTGCTTCTACCTAAAGTACTTCACATCTAGAGATAATGTGTATGAAAATTAATGTGTCTACATCCACCATGCTTTCTTCTTGTTTCTTTTTTGAAGTTTTAATATTTAAATGGAATTAAACATATGAAGTCAAGAGGGGATTGCAAACAATGATCTGGTCACTTCACAAAATTTCTTCCTCATAATAGGAGGAATAGCTGAGTGGTTTTCTATACAAAACTACCAAGAACATATTGAGGGACTATTTAACACATAAAAGAAAATGAATATTCCTACCTTCTTTTATGTGGTTGACATTGCTTATTTTTATAAGCATGAGTTGGACACTTTCCTTTTCTTAGTACAGCTCCTTAGGAGTTAGTAAAATTTTCTTTCAAATTCTGAAAACTTATTTTGTCATCTCAGTTCTGGTAGTCCCTGCTTTTATTTATTTATGTTGTTTTTCCCTGCATCTATTTATTCTTTATAGGTAGTTTAGAATATTGGGAGAAATGTGTCTGAAATTAATTAACTCCCCTTTTTTTTAAATAAAAAAATGTTTTTATGTTGTCAGTATGGTTTCTTATTTCATTTTTGGTCATGATATAACTGCATTTAGCCATGATTAGAATTGTATATAAAGGTAATATGACTATTAAAAATAAAATTGTATTCCCTGTAGTAATTAATTCCTATTACAGTTTAATGAAATTATTTGATTATCTTCAATTGTATAAAGTGTATAAATGCTTAATATTTAAAGCACTGTTTCTTATTCTTACATTTATGACTAAAGGGTGGTATTTAAAAATTAAAGTTAAGTAATATCATGACCAGAATATTTTTTAACTTAGGATCTGAGCATTACTAGAATGGTATGTACTCCAGGCAAACTTGGGAGGTATGTGAGCTTTGTATTAGTACCTCCTGCTGCTGGGTTTATGATGTAGGAAAGAAAAGCCTTGCAGAGATTAATGAGGGATGAGCCCTAGTAGCTATTTTGAAAGAAATGATTTTGCTTATTTACATTCAACAAAACCAAATCAATCTGCAAACAGAAATAGGGAAGTCAGCCATTCTTTGTGTTTAAATTCTGTATTCCAGTGCCATTTGACGAAATGACCATTCACATGGAATTGGGCAAAAAAAAATGTTAAATATTCACAGAGATAATATCTATATTTGTCAAATTTCCTTTATTTCTTTTAGCTGAATATTATAATTGTTTTATATTTAAAGGGAAAAATAGTTGTGATGAATAGCTAGGCAAATAGAAACTGCACTTGAGTTCTCTCTGAAACATTAAAGACACAAACTAACAGGTTTATTCAGCTCCTAAAAATGTCAGTTTATGAAACTATCTATATTTTCTGAATTTACCTGTATTATTCTTACCATTAAAAATGCAGATTCTTTAACTCATCTTTTAAAATCTTGGATAAGGAGAGAAAGTCCTACCTGGGAAGAGGGGGAAAACATGTTTACCAACAGGAAATAAGAATTTTTTTTTGTCTCATTTGCAGCTAGGTATAGCACTTGCAATAAATTCTGACCAGTATTTGAAATTTCCAGGACATATCTTCAAAAACAAGAAGTGTACCATCTTCATTCCTTGCTTCTTTGTACTTACTGAAATGCATAATGGTTGGAGTTCAAAATGCTACCTGGACCAGGAAGTAGAAGGCATATATTGATGGTCATGGAGCACACAATGTGAATGGTTGCTTAACCCTTGAATGCTTATTTTTGGATTTCATTTATATGTGAGATAAATAAGTTTCTTTCTCTCTCTCTTAGTTTTTTTTTTTTTTTTTTCCTTTGGTCACTTGTATTCAAACTCATTTTACCTAATGCCAAGATTTTCACTCTTCATTCTATTTTTCAAATGTGATCTTATTTTCTATTACTAAAGTCTAGGCAGACTAGATGTTCAGTTTCCTTTAAGTAAGTATTATGCCTTTTCAGGCTTGACCTTTTGTTCAATCTGCTCTTTCTGCATGATACAAGATATTCCCTGATATGTTTGGAATTCTCTTCTCATCAAGCACATTTCAGCTTTCTTAAATCACAGTGGAGTAATCTTTCTCTAAATTCCTATAATATGATTTTATGGAATTTTCCATAAGCAGATTACATAATAGGCTTCTTGAGGGATGGAATCAGTTTATTGCAACAAATATTACATGTCAGGCATTAGGTTAGAGATGACTGAAGTAGGAGGATGATAGAGATTGTGTCTCTGGCCCGCTAAGATTTCATACTTTACTGAAAGGAAGGTATTATTTTTACAAGTAATACTAGAAAATGAACACAACATAATGAAAAACACATTGTGTAATTACCAATGAAAAAATGATTAATTCTTCTGAGGAAGGAATGGGAAGGAAGCCTCAAATGATTTCTCCAAGCAGATGATATTTGGGTTGACCTCAAAGGATCAATATGCATTTGTTTAGGAGGCAGTGTGGAGGAAACTGTATCAGAAAGGTGAAAAACAGCTCTGCACCATGAGAGAGCTCTGGATATCCAACCAGATATCCAGAATCAACTGTATATCCAGTTGATTTTGTGATGAAGAGAGTTGGAAGAAATAAATGCTACACTTCGTTAGAAAAGAAAGCCCTGAAAATGAACATTAAGCATGGGACAAAGGAATAAGTCCTTAACATTTGTATGGGGTGTGTGTGTGTGTGTGTGTGTGTGTGTGTGTGTGTGTGTGTTTCGTAAAAAGGAATCATCTGAAAAAGAGATGAGAAATAGATTAAATGGTGGTAATTGACGTGGGCAAACTGAAGGGCATGTTTCTAAAACATTGGCCAATGTGGCAACACATGAAACTGAGACAGTTGAAAATGTGTCACTATAAAAGAGACTTTGAGTGAAACATAAGGAAGAAGAAAGATTGCTTTGGCTAGCCTCTGTTTTGAGTTTTTGTTGTTGTCAGTTTGTTTTTTAGTAAATTTGGAGATATACTAAGTTTCTAAGAGTAAGTTGCTATAGGATGTGGGTTTGGAAATTAAGATGAGGATTTAGAACAGCAGCTGTGGAGAGTTGGAAAGAGAACAAAAGGAATGGAGAGGGATGGAGGGGGCCAGTGTAAGTATGTAGTTAAAGTGAGGGTCAAAGTATTCATGCCCTGATTAGGAGGGAGACCGAGAGCTGACTAATGGACTGAGGAAATATGTAGTGGTGAAGAAATTAGAAATTCCCTTAGAACAGATGGGGTAGGACTAGTATACTTCTTTGCTTTCCTTCATAGTACATAACACAATGCCTTCTATTAAGTGAGTTGTCATAAATGCTTATTGCATTAATATACTGTAACTCATCCTAAATTATCTTGTTATTCTTATATTTTCATTTAAACTTTGTGAGTTCTTGGGAAAAAACAGGAAAGAGGTTCTTCTCTAGAAGAGCTGTGGGATATGGTGGAACAGGATAAATTTATCTCCATTTGTGGTTGTTCAGTAAGACCTCATGGGCTGAATTTAGTCACAGTAACCTTCACTGTAGCTTCTAATAGGGTTGACGATATCTTCTTTTTAGCCTTTTTTAATGCATATAAGTGAGGGGAGTATATATTTTTCACCTATTTTGTGAACAAAGATGAGCTATACAGAGGAAAACGTAGATATAGAGAAGCATAGTCTAAGTTAAGCATTAGGTAAACAGCCCAGAGGCTCAAAGATTTGTCACAATATATGAGGCTTCTCTGAGATCACAGTATTGCTTCTTATTAGAAAAGATCTAGCATTTATAGAAAGTGCCATTTAAAGGAGTGTAGCTCAGAGGGGAAAAAAAGCAATATTCCGGTAGGCTGCCTTTTGAAGCAATAAACACCTTTTATGTCATTTAATAATGGCTTGGATAGGTTTGAAGAACTATGTGTCAAGTATTCTGAAAACAAGGAATATAAGTTTGGTGAACTTTCAGTCATTTGAATCTTAAATCAGCCAGCCACGGTGTCTTATGGCAGCTTATTTGGTTCATTTAAGCTTGTGAGTATAGTAGGGATAAAATTCCCAGGTCTATTGTTGTTTCATTTATAGTTGATATGGAAAATTAATATACACTACAGTTTTCTCTCTTCTATGGCATGTAGCAAACCAATATATGGTTTAATGGAAAAAAAGCTTATCTTTTTTCCATGTTTATAATAGACAAAACAAGCCATTTCTCAGTAAAATAGATCATAACCTCCACTGAGTTCTAGACCAGACACTGATAAATTTTCTTTGGGTCACAAAAGGTGAACAGTTTAGTATTTAGGATATATAATTTAATTATCAATATAAAAAGCTTTGCCAGACAGAAACTTCTTTTCAGCTTTTTGTTGGTTTCCCATATTTTATTAATTTGAGGAATTATTGGTGCTAAACTGCTCCCAGATTGGAAGTTGAAAATTATATTTACTTAATCTATCTTTCCATAATTTTAGTTGTCGGCACAATAAATAGACTATCACCTCCCTCCTCAGCCTACCTTCAGTTTCTCATATTTCTTTACATACTTAAAAAATCATTTTAATGTTTATTCATTTTTGAGGGAGAGAAACAGAGCACAAGTGGGGGAGGGGCAGAGAGAAGGATACACAGAAGTTAAAGCAGTCTCCAGGCTCTGAGCTATCACCACAGAGCCCAATGCAGGGCTCAAACCCATGACGTGTGATTTTATGACCTGAACCAAAGTTGGAAGCTTAACCCACTGAGCCACCCAGGCACCTCTCTTTACGTACTTTTGAAATAATTTTATTCATGATATAGATGACCTGCCTGAGAAATCCTAAGTATACCAATCAATTTTCATGCAATGGTAATGTCATACATCAATCATTTCATAGGCTATATTCAGTGTTATTAATATATTGTGCATTCAAAATTCAAACTACTTTCCTTTGAAAATATTCATACTAGTCTTTAAATTCGGGCTGGAGGTGAAAATCTAGCTGCATAAGATTGTCATTAGATTCCAGATTAGCTACTATCACCAGGATGCTGAGATGTTGCTTAGCCCATAACCTCATTGGATTGAGCTGAACTAAAAAAAAAAACAAAAAAAACAAAAAAAACAATAAAACAAAAACAAACAAAAAAAACCCCACTTACAGCAGAAAATAAGTAGATGAAATTTTGTTTTATTTAAGAGTATTATATATCTATTTGGAATGTCTCTTTAATAAAGTGTAATGATTAATACCTCATCACACCCCCTTTGCTATACCATTAATCAGAGATAATTTAGTATTAGTATGGGCAGAATAAATAATCTTATACATTGGTCTTGACTTTGATTCTTTTTACTTTTTCTTTTTTTTATTTCTTCTGTCAAACTAACATCCAGCAGCTAAAAGAGTAAGACTCTGGTCTAATGGTAACTAAGTTAAGAAGGGATGAGTTATAATAAGTGAAACCTTATTGATATCTCACTAATAAGAATTCTGTGAAAATAATAAAGGCAGGGTAGGGTGTATGTGTTTATGTTTTTCAAACACAACTGATTAAAACACTTTGAAATATACTTTTGTGTCTGAATGTGTTTTCATAAGGGCTAGGAAAGACTTTGAAAGGTTATCAGATATATTGCTATGGAGAACATGACCACTTCTAAAATATCAAACCATATTTGGATAAGAGTTCAGTGGGCTCTAGAATGAAATATCCTGGATTTGAATCTCAGTTCTGTCACTCTTTATTCATGGACCTGAGTAATCATTTAACATTTCTAGATCTATCTTGACATTTGTGAAAGGGACATAGTTGTAGAGAAGTTGGGAATATTGTGTAGAAGAATCCATTTAAATTGGCTTCCAAAGTCCACTCAATAAACAATGGCTATTATTTTTGTTGGGGTAACATATCTTATATAAATGCCTTAGTAAAATAGATTCACTAATACCACTCCTATTTTGTGAAGCTGAAATCCTTTGTGTTGTCTATTCTAAATTATTTCTACATAGCTTAGGTCAAAATCTTTCATGTGTCAAAATTAAAGCAAAAAATTATATATGCTTATTTTCTCATCTTCCTATATAAAAGTTATCACTACATTGCAGTTTTTACTATTTTACTTCCGAATATCTCATGAAACTTGACTTGGTGTGATTTTAGTTTGTTTGCAAAGGGAACTTGCTTAATTGAAATGTTTTGACCCTAAAGAGTAGTAGAACAGAAAGAAAAGAAGGGCTCCAGGCTCACACTTAACAGGCTAGGCAATTTAGACCAATCCTCCTATCAAAACAGGTAAAAATGTTGGGTAAAATAATTTCAGATATATTTTGAAAGCTCTGAGATACTGAGAAAATGTCAGAAAGTATAAGACAATAATATAAAAGGATAGGTAAGTGGACCAATGGAGATTTGCTGAGTCTAATGAAACTGAGGTTAGCATTTGATTGTCTTTCAAGACAATAATGAAAGAGATCAAATCTTAGGACCAAAAAAAGTCTATTAGGCAAAACTTTATCTATGAAGCAGTAGCTCCAGAAGACTATACTCTCAGGGCAAGGATGAAACAAAATAAGCTTGTCTCCTACTCACAGAGAAGTAAAATAACACATCATAGAAATTGTAACCACAAGCCTAGTAACTTACAAATATGCAGTAAAAATTAGTACTAACTGAACATACTCAAAACTCTTAAACCACAAATTTGGTTTAAAATGTTCCCAGACTCAAGGTACTCCCAGGTATGTAGTAGAAACTACATGAATCATCACTAGAGAAATATAGTTCATCCTCAATCTTAAGTAATTTACATGAAAAATTTTGGAAAAATGATAAAATCATAGGATAAAAGAAACATACATGTCAGCAAGAACAATGAGAAATCAGAAAAAAAGCCCAGCATAATCAGACTCTTAAATCTTCAAATTCTGAAAAAATCAGACACAGATTATAAACCAACAATAACTACTATATTTAAAGAGGTCAAAGTATCAGATCTGAAAATATTTCTAGAAAAATAAAACTATTGTATGACCTGAAAAATACAACAATGGAAATTTAAAACCCAATGTGCACCTTTTAGGGCAGATTGGACACAGACAAAGAGAGAATTAGTGAATTGGAAGACAGATCAGAAGAAATTAAAAAGTACATAAAAGCAAAGGTCAGAAAGAATTATGAGAAAGGATAAGAAAGATGGAAGATAGAATAAAAGGTTTAATCAGTTATATAGAAAGAGAAGGTCATGAAAATGTGGCAATAAATAATATTTGATTACTTATTGCCTGAAATTGGTACAGAACTGATGAAAGTCACTAAAGAATAGATCTAGTCTGCAGAGTATCTCAAGCAGGGAAAATAAAAAGAAATTCCCACCTAGATATATTGTTGTGAAACTACAGGTGCAAAACAAATGAGGGGAGGGAGGGAATTACAAATCAGCTTTAAAGGAGCAGTAGCTAATCTCTCAACAATAATGAAAGCTAGAAAATAGTGAAATGATTTCTTTAATGTTTTGACAGAAAATAATTATAAACGTAGTTTTCTATATCCGGCAAAAGTATCTTAAAAAAAAAGAAGGGAAAATAATCAGATCTTCCCCCTCTAAACAAATAAGCTGTTTTCTTATCTAATTAACTTATCTATACTTTTGATAGGCACATATTTTTTTGTATAATAGCATTTAAAGTCTACCTGATTTAGATTCTGATATCACTCAGAAATATGGAAGTTTCTCTTTTTAAGCATAGAAATTAATGAGATATAATCATAGTCACTATAAGTTGAATTTGTTAATATCCTTCTAAAGGAAGACAAGATTCTAGAGCAGAATCCAAAAATTTGGTACTTTTCCTGACACCTCTGTATCCTTATGGAATGTTTCTCTGGTTCTTCTGGTTAGTTTGATAAGCTATATTAGGAATTATACAATGGAATAAAGGTCACATACTCACCCCCAATATAGGCCAGTAAACTTAGTGCTTTTTCAGTTGTCATAGACCATCACTCACTAACACCTATAACATGTTTAAGAACAAGGATCAGAGTGTAAATAAATCAGAATGAACATGTAATCACCATAAAAAATATCTTTAAAGGGCTTATCCTGCTAACAGTAAAGAATCATTCTTAATTCATCAAATAAAGAAAAAAGATGTAGAAAAAAATTAGCACCATACTTTAGAAGATTGAACCCTTTATGATGTTAAACCCATGTAACTTTGGATACATTTCCTCAGTTTTCCCATTTAGCAATCCAAAATGGACTACAGAAAGTGTTCTGTAGCACCTTCAGTTTCTCTCAGATAGTTACTTCCAGTGTTTTACAAAGTATTAATTTCATCTTACAGAGTTTGAAAGTACATCAAATGCAGTAATGAGGAAAGGGGGAAAATCTATGAGTTCCAGAGATTTCCTCCGAGACTTGTAAAATATGCATTAGAAGTGAGCAATTTAAGCACCATGAATTTTATTACCAACCGAAAAGTTATCCTGAGCCTTATATTTTAGCTGATTTACATTCATGCTATCTTCAGGGGACAATAATGAGTTCAGTCTTGCTTGTATCTGGGTCCAGATTGTATGGTGCAGGCAGGAAAAGTTGCTTAGTTAAAGTAATATAAGCAGAACACTACATTATTATTTTATAATTTGCTCTCTACTTCTGAAGAAAAATTGTTAGCCAAATGTAATATTTTTGCAAAGTTTTTCCCTAGCTGATATCTTCCTGTTAACTTTTCTTAATCTTCAATTCTGGTTTATGTTTCTTGTAGATTTTCATTACAATTATTTTTCCTATTTTTTTATATTTGCACATAATCAAAAGAAAACCTAATGGCAAACCTGTATCAATTCATTTATATTTTATCTATATATTTATTTACATATCTGTTTATCCATTATCCTTCTACCTTAAGATTGTGCCTATTGATAATACCATTGCTTAAATAAAAGCATATCGAACATGCTCATAGAAATTATATAGTGAAGAATTTAAATTAGTTTCTTGGTGGATGGATAATATGTATTTTATATATTTTTTAATTTCTTCCTGGGAAGAACGTCAAAGAAAACAAGAAGGTCAATATTAGACAAAGTAAAACAGTACAAATTTTTCAAGCTCTTTTTATCTCTGCTCAGTAGCGTATATTCCAATCACATGCAAAACAAAACACAAAAGCCATGCAAAGCTGGGTTTGTTTCCTTACTAAAGGATAGACCATGAATACTGTTGGTGTTATAAAGTACCTCCAGTTGTGATTATTCAGCTCTTTTTTTGACTGAACCATCTTAGATTAATAGTTTAATTTTCTAATCTCAGATCCCACAACAATGTTGTGATTCACACTTGTGATGTGTCTCCAACTAATTTTAGGATCCCAACTTAAATTTTCTGCAATATATTGCCTTGGATTTCCATGACGACTTATGTAACATTATTCTAAATACCTGATGGGTAAGCCAGCAGAAAGGGTCTGAGAGAAGCCATACAAATATTGATGGCATTGCAGAAGCTACAACTAAGTAAATAATTTATTTTAGTACAGGTTTTTCTTTTTGCTAGAATGTTTATAAGTTTTGGTTCAAATATTTTGAATTTCATCTAAGATGATTAAAAACAACACATAGAACCTACAGTCTTTAAAATTCAGTCTACCTAAAACTTGTATCTTTTGAGATACATCCTTCAATTTCATTTTCAAACTGATTGTTATTGTTTTCAAAACCAGCATTTATTATTCTGGCTGCAACATTCTCCAAAGAATATAAATATAATAATGCCATTATAATCCTGTAAAAGTAGTAGAAATGATGTGTACTATGATTTAATGAAATTTCCCCTATAGTTGATGATCAACATTAAAATGGTAACGTTAATGTAATGCTCACCATATGCCAAATATTCTAGGAAGCACTTTATATGCATTATATCATTTAATGTGAATCATCCTAATAATACCATTAATATATTCTTCGTACTAAGAAGGAAAATATTATTTAAATATTGCATCACCTACTTAGTGCTGGAGACTGATTTGACTTTGTCTGATTTCAGAGTTTATGTTATTACACTGTATGCTATTCTGTTTTTCAATATGCTGTTGAATATCCCGGAATGGGTTTGAGTATTTGATCTGGGTAGGACAATATGGGGTTTTAAGGTCATTTAATAGCAAGTTTAACTGTTAGTTCTCAAAGCATGTTCTATTTTTCTCTGAAATTACAAAATGCTCACCCCATCTTGAATCATGACATCTTTGGTTGGTTTCGTAGCAGTTGTCAGCATCTTTGCCACATGGTTGGAGGTCAGATACCAGTTTGTCACTATATAATATATTCTCCCTATCTGGTTGGGAGCATAGAGCAGGTGCTTGGAAGTCTTGCTGTCATCGATTCTCCACACATGACTAGTCCATGTTCAGTTGAATTATGGTGAATATCACTTAAGAGCTGTGGTAGTGGCTGCACTTCAAGACCTGGGTATAATCTTGCCTATGATTTGAAATTCAGCAGAGCACCTCGATGAAATTGTTAAAACCATTCAAGAAATCAGATTATGCTTATATCATCTTTAAGTCATCATCTTATAATACATGACAGGTGTATCAGTGTAGCTCTGAAGAAGTTAAGCTTGACTTTGAGATTGGAACACAGTTGAAATACCTATTTCATGGTTTGCTATTAAACACTACTTTTTAAAGTTTATTTATTTTTGAGAGTGAGAGTGTACATACATGCGAGCTGGGGAGGGGCAGAGAGAGAAAGAGAAAGAGAGAGGAAGAGAGAGAGAGAGAGAGAGAGAGAGAGAGAGAGAGAGAGAGAACTCCTCAAGCAGGCTCTGGGCTATCAGTGAGGAGCACAACTAGGGACTAGATCCCATGAACCATGAAATCATGACCTGAGCTTAATCAAGAGTTGGGCGCTTAACCACTGAGCCACCCAGGCACCCCTTAAACACTATCCTTTTTACATATAATTTCTGATGTTTTTAATCTGCTGGGTTACAATTGGGAAACTCACTTAGATTAAAATTGACAACAAAAGTTTATGTAAACAGACTTTCAGGAGACCCTTTTTATTAATTCAGAGTATTTATATTAAACTCCTAAAGGATAAATCTTGTCTTGATTTAGCAAATGGTTTAAATAAAAATTAAGATATAAAAGTATTACAAATTAGAGAAGTCCTAGTCACTCTGAAAAATAATCCCCTTTAGAATTTTTTAAAAAATACATGTGAACATCTTATAAATGACTTGATTGAAACACATTTATCACAATTTTCCTGTGTCATATACCTAATGTTTACAGCAGATATATGTGGGCTCTGGAAATTTCATGCTAAGGTTTAGATTTTCAGATGTATAGCAAAACTTCAGATGTAGGTGGACTTTGAATAAATTTTAGAAGCAAGTGTGCTTTGAAGCGAAATACATTATTTGAAGAGAGCATACTTAAGTTATGTAAAAGGGAAGATTTTTTTGTTTCCGAAGCTCAGGTTTGAATCTTCTTCTGTTCATTTATTTCCCAGCAGGTGTCTCTATATAGCAGCTTTACTCAGAAAGAACAAGATGACAAGAACTAATTGTACAAAAAATAAAATAATGAAGCAACTAGAGAAATGAACTGGTTTTGGGGTGTATCTATGTTGACCATATAGAGTCAAACTACTTTAAAGATATGTGCTATCCATAAATAGTTGATAGAATGTTTTGATTTGTTTCTTTATTTGTTTAAGCAACTTTTTCAGAAAAACTCTTTGAGGCAGTTTATACTACCTATAATCTAAGTACAGATACAGACTTTTTGTAACACGGTATTAATTTACATTTTGGCATCTTGATCTGATAAGTTCTTCATCGTTGTGGATGAAACATATAAGAAATAGGCTGAAATATTTGCTGTGATCCTAAACAGTGACTTAAAATGAACAGTGGGCAGTAGAGAGATTAGAAAGTAGAATGAAAATGTAAAATAATATTATACAAAGATGTCATTTATCCAGGTTTTCTTGACCAGTGGGTTATAAAAGTTACTGTGTTTACTATACTACACTATTTAGAATGAGATGTAAAAGACCGAACATTTTTAGTGCTTAATTGTCAATATGTAAGCTTTTCAACCAAATAAAATTTTTGCTTTGCAAAGTTGAATTTCCACCCTAATTTAAGTGTAATCAAGAATTTTAGGGGGCGCCTGGTGGCTGAGTCAGTTAAGTGTCCGACTTTGGCTCAGGTCACAATCTCAAGGTTCATGAGTTTGAGCACCATGCTGAGCTCTATGTTGACAGCTTGAAGGCTGGAGCCTGCTTTGGATTCTGTGTCTCCCTTTCTCTCTGCCCCCTCCCTGGCTCACGCTCTGTCTCTCTCTCTCTCTCAAAAATGAATAACATTTAAAAAAAAGAATAATTTTAACTTTACATATAAAAGGAATTAAGTGCTATCCTGACTTTTTATTGTAAATGCAGATTTAATGCACTATAATTCTGAGATAAATAATGAAATCAATAAATACTTAAAATTTTAAATAGTATTAAGTTAATAGTTTCTAAGCTAAAGTTAAGTGTTAGTATGTAGGATTTCTATTTTCCAGGAAATAAAAATTTACTTAGTTTAAAAATGTTTGAGAGTTATTTTGGGGCGCCTGGGTGGCTCAGTCGGTTAAGCATCTACTTTGGCTCAGGTCATGATCTAAAGGTTCGTGAGGTTCGTGAGTTCAAGCCCCGAGTCGGGCTCTATGCTGACAGCTCAAAGCCTGAAGCCTGCTTTGGATTCTGTGTTTCCTCTCTCTGCCCTTACCCTGCTCATGCTCTGTCTCTCTGTCTCACAAAAAAATATAAACATTAAAAAATTTTTAAAAAGTTGTAAATATACATGTAATGATAAAAACATGAATATAAAAAGGTATTAATTTCATTAAAAATTTAAAGGTGGATAAAATTCCTGACTAGCTTCATATCAGGGACAACATTTGCTATTCATTTAGGAATTTTCAATACATAATTAGAAATTTTAATACCTCAGAACCAAGTATATAACAAAAATATATGAATATTTTGGACAATTAGAAGTTATGGAATAATTATACTCAATCAGGTCCCTATTTTCCTTTCACTCTGATGTTACAATTTCTTTTATCCTTAATGATTTAAAAAATAGATGTGTTGATTTGTAAGGCCACTAAAGAGATTTTGCAGTCTATCACTATACTTTATGAAAGGGATAAATTTTTCTAAATCATTCTACTTAGATAATCTATTTAGACAATCTCTTTAGAAATTATCAGAAAATATCTTTTGGTTTAAGATAATGGACTGAAAATCCATTTGCCACTCTCAAAGCCTGTTTTGAATAATGAAAACATAATTACAAAAGCAAATTAGTAATGATAAACAAGGAAGGGAGTGGCAAAAAGGGAAGGAAAATTTGAAAACTCCCAGGAAAAAAGGAGATTAAATACAGTTTCCTTTAAAGAAATCAGAATATATAAGCTATATCCCAAGAATAAGCATGGCTTTGTCCAAGGAGCCAAGGAGAAGCTCCAAGTTCTAAGTCAACAAATCACAGGAGTGAATCATAAGGCCACCAAAACAGAGTCCATGAGGGAAAGGGTTTCATTTGTCTTGTTCATTGCTGTAACTCCAATGTTAGAATTGTGCTTGACACATAAATCATTTAATACTTCATACAGAATTTTATTCCTGGGTGGGTAAAGAGACCATCTTTCTTTTCTGGCTCTTTTGTTCTCATGATAGCTAATCAAGATGCAGGGTAGTATAACTTAAACTTTGTACTCTCAGGCTCCATTTTCCCCTCTGGGAATCTTCTCAAGACATGGGACTATTGATGTGCTGGTGGCCCCCAAGGCCTTATGAGAACCAGCTGTTGATTTCTTAGGAATGTTGAAAAAAAATTTTAGGAATTTTATAAGAGATTTTTAGATGCAGACATTATCAATTCTATAATATAAACTACACTTAAGTTGTATTAAAAAGAGAGGCAATGAATAGTCAAAATTCATTATTTCCTAATTATTTTTGCTACATTTTACTATTATTTATGCTTTTTGGGTTATTTATATCTATCTGCATGCTGGAAAAACTGTAATGGTGTAGCACTGGGCACTTCTTCCCAATTCTATGTTCAGTGATAGAAATTGACTATGGTAAGAATATTAACACCACAGAGTATAACAACAAATGCTTCAAATAAGGGCTTTTATTCCCCCGGGAGACCTAATTTTTAACTTTTTACCATCATATCAATACATAAAGCCCACTTCCTTAAAAAATGAGATTCATTTCTCAGGCTTTTATCAGAGGACAAACACAATTCTTACAAACAATTTTTATTTTAGGAAGTTTCATACTTACCACAGGCAGAATGATAGAATAAATAAACCATATGCTCTCTTTCTCTCAATTCACCAACTGTTAATATTTTGACTCAGTTGTTCTAATTTGCTCTTTCTTCATAAGCATTTCACAAATCCTTCCTCCTCCAACCCACTGAACCATATAAAAATAACTTGCTCATGTATGATGGACATTCTCTTTACATAAGCATGAAAGTCAAGAAATTTGGCCTATCCCTTAGCCAAGAAATATATAACCTTGGTACAATAACCTTATCTCAGATTCATTCTACACCTACTCTCAGATGATGTCCAAAATGTCTTTGGCTGCTCTGAACTAGAACCAATCAAATGTCACCCACTACATGTGATAATCATGTCTTTTGGTCTTCTTTATCCTAGATCAAAACCCCTACCTTTTTATGTTTCTCAACTTGGTCTTTTATACTATTGACCTTTTTTATTGAGCCTAGGCTAGTTGTCATGTTGAAATTTCCAATATCTGAGTTTGTTCTACCATATGTTAAGTTTTATTGCTTAGCTAAGGTGCTCAACACAATGTTATCCCAAAATGAATAAATAATATGTGGAGGAATGTCTAAATCTGAGGATGTCTAAATCTCGTTTCCCATAACTTTAGCCCAGATGTTTTAACATCTATTACTGGTCTTTGTCTGAATCAATATTATTGTTAATACTGATACAAATGGTATTTTAAATTATATTTAATAATTCAGAGTTCTTAGAATTATTTGACAAATAAAGTACACATGACACAATTATAATAATAATTAAGAATGAAAATTTTATAAATAATAACAATTTAAAATTAATAAGACAAATAACAAAAATTTGATTTAGGTAAGTGGAGAAATGATATACTTCTAATTACCTCATTTTTCATAGCAAGGAGTCATTTATATCAAAGATTGCTGTCAAGATTATTTTAAGGACATTATCTACAGTTATACAGGCAAATTCTAAAACAAGATTTCTCAATAACAGCACTATTGAATTTTTCAGATGGGATCATTCTTTGTCATAAAGGTCTGTCCTATGTAGGATGTTTAACAGCATCCCAAGTCTCTACCCATTAGATGCCAGTAGGAATCCTCAATTGTTGCAACCAAAAATGTCTCTAGACTTGCCAAATGTTCCCTGGGTGGCAGAATTACCCTTGTTTAGAACCACTGCATTTTATAATATAAATATATCTATCAACCTATAAAGGGAGGGATGAAAGGCAGAAAGTATTGTAACTGTATTATGTCATTCATTATAGCAAAAAATCCTTATATAACTGCCTGATTATGGTAAATTAAGAAATAGAGTTATAGAGTTATATTCAGGTGCCTGGGTGCTCAGTTGTTTAAGTGTTGGACTCTTAATCTCAGTTTAGCTCTTAAGCTCAGGATCTTGAGTTCAAACCCTGCATTGGGCTCCATGAGGTAAGCCTACCTAAAAAAAAAAAGTTATATAATTTAAATTGATAATGGAGATAAATAAAATTATTAAAATATAAACTTCCCCAGTTTTCTTCTGTAAAGAGGATGGATGAGAGAGGAATATATTTCCTTGCATGTTCAATTTTTCTGTTCTGTATAATATTTTACCTACATGAGCATATATCATGATTTTAATGAGTTAAAACTAGAATGGGTGTGAATGTACAAACAAAAAGATACATTTCAGATAATAGAGACAGTTTTTAACCAAAGGGCAAGAAAATTAATTCTGTCTCTCCTTGCCTTCTTCCACACATTTTCCTAATTATAGTGATTCTTCCTCTTGTCTTCTCTCCCAGATTGGAACTCCCTGGTTCCACAACGCCCTTTTAAAATATCTGGTGCTAAGAAAACATTATTTACTCTGAGCTAAAGCCTTTTTATCATGGTGTACCTTCACTCTCATTTACTCCACTGCATTGGGGCAGAAATATTGAGGATTGGTGGGAAAGGAAGAAAGGGATCTGGTTTTCCTCTTGGATTTGTCAGTAAGTATTTGAGTTTTCAAATTTCAATAAATCAGTTACATTTCCAGATGCTTGAGAGCTTATCTTTAAATCAAATGCAATTGTGGGACACCTGGGTGGCTCAGTCGGTTAAGCAGCAGACTTCGGCTCAGGTCATGATCTCGTGGTTCATGAGTCCGAGCCCCACATCGGGCTCTGTGCTGACAGCTCGGCGCCTGGAGTCTGCTTCGGATTCTGTGTCTCCTTCTTTCTCTGCCTGCCTCTGCTCACATTCTGTCTCTCAAAAATAAATAAATGTTAAAAAAAACTTACAAAAAATGCAATTGATTAGATGACTCAATACTCTAAAAGCTCTAAAATTTCAAATTTCTTGGAGAAAATGAATCAACATTCTCTTTATACCTACAGTCTATTATTATATTCCAATGAATGACAAAAAAACTATTTTTTTTTGTCCTGAAGAAAAATAATTGTAGCACTTTAAGCTTAAATTTTTGGGGGAGGGTTACCCATTAAAATAGCATTTATATATACTGATATGTATATTTATATATTGAAAAACATGATATAATGACTACTTAGATACATTTATTGGATTTAAATGAACAGATCGGTAAGCTTACTTTTTATGGAATGTATCCAGTTTATAACGTTTTTTTCTTTCAACTGAATCTTTTTTCTTACAAGTGGTTGTCTCTATTGGCTTGACTTGAGACATAAAAATATAGAGAGAACATTTTTCTGACAGTTATATAAGGAAGAAAATTTTCCTCTCAGGTAGGCACTTGGACTACATGGGTGACACTCCATGGATGACAAATAAGCACATTAATAAGATACTCGAAATCCGCCATTATTGGGGAAATGCAAATAGAAACCAGAAGATACCATTACACACCTATGAGGATGGCTAAAACAATACCAAGTGCTTGCAAGGATACAGAGTAACCGGAACTCTTAAACAATGCTGGTGGGAATAAAAATGATACAAGCATTTTAGAAAAATAGTTGGGAAGGTTCTTAAAATGTTAAACATAAGCTTATCATATGACTCAGTAATTTTACTCCTAGATATTTACCTGAGAGAAATGAAAACTTCCAGTCACACACAGAAATCCGTGTGCAAATGTTTATAATGGTCTTTTTTATTACTGTCAAAAATAGGGAAAATCTAAACTGGTAAATAGATACATTGTGATATATCTATACAATGTAATATTCCTCAGCAATAACAAAGGAACAAGCTAATGATGAAAACGGCAACACAGGTGAATCTCAAATGCCTGTGCTAAATGGTAGAAGCCAGATAGAAAGTTATATACAGTATGATTGTATCTATATGGCATTCTCCAAAACTTTGCCAAAGGCTAGGGTAGTGGGAGGGATTGACTATAAAGGGCAGCAAGAGGAAATTTTTTAGGGTGATGAAACTTTTGTATCTTAATTGCAGTCATGTTTATATGGTAAGCATTTATCAAAATTCATAGAAGTGTACATCAAAAAGAGTGAAATTTATTTCATGTAAATTTAAAAGGTAAATAGAATACTAACAATGACAACCATAATAACCAAAGTCTAGAAGAGAAACTATACAAAAAACTGACATAAAAAAGAGGTAACTTATGACATTAGTACAAATTGTCAATTAGTAATTCAAATCTCAGATTCACTGTTATCTCCTTAAAAAGACTTCCTGATCATTGAGTGTAAAGTGTCTACCTATCATTCTTTATCACAGCATCTTAATTTAATTCTCTGTCTTGTACTTATTTCTAGTCTAATGTTTTCTCATTTACTTATTCTTTAAATTATTGTTTTAAGTTTATTTATTTTGAAAGAAGACAGAGACAGTGTGGATGAGGGGAGAGAGAGAGAGAGAGAGAAAGAGAGAGAGAGAGAGAAAATTCCAAGCAGGCTCTGCACTGTCAGCTCATGCAGAGATTGAACTCACAAACTATGAGATTATGACCTGAGCTGAAAACAAGAGTCAGATGCTTAACGGACTGAGCCATCCAGGTGCCCCTAAATTATTTTTTTATCTTATACCTGTGTTAGAATGTAAGCCCAATAAGGACAAAGACCTCTCCTGTCTTATTCACAACTGCAAACCAAGGACTTAGAATACCACTTGGCATAAAGGATCACATATATATATGTTAAATGACTGAATGGGAATAAAGTCAGTCTTGGAACTTCGAGGTTATATAGATAACAATTTTAATGAAACAACCATGTCATGTAAAAAAAATTTGATCACAGTTGGGGATACCTGGGTGGCTCAGTTGGTTAAGCATCTGACTCTTGATCTCGGCTCAGGATCCCATGGTTGGTGAGTTCGAACTCCTCAATAGGCTCTGCGCTGACGGTGCAGAACCTGCTTGGGATTCTGTGTCTCTTTCTCTCTGCCTCTCCCCCACTTGTGCACTCTCTCTCTCTCTCTCTGTCTCTTTCTCTCTGCCTCTCCCCCACTTGTGCACTCTCTCTCTCTGTCTCTCTCTCTCTCAAATAAATAAATAAACATAAAAAATTTGATCACATTTGAAATAAGTGAAGTGTCCAAAAAGCAGTATATATTTAATAAATATCCACGTGTTATTAATATTAACTGAAAGGTAAAATGGTAAGTGATAAACTTGACTAAAGTATTTAGATAGTGTATTAGGAAAAGATAAACAAAAATATAAAGTATTAAAAGAGTTTGAACTAAAAGTTCAAGATCAATAAGGAAAAACAGTTCAAGTTAAAGCCATCTAGGGGCACCTGGGTGACTCAGTTGGTTAAATGTCCAAATTCAGCTCAGGTCATGATCTTGTGGTTTGTGAGTTCGAGCCCCACGTTGGGCTTAGAGCCTGGAGGCTGCTTGAGATTCTGTGTCTCCCTCTCTCTCTGCCCCCACCCCCCCGCCGCTAGCACTCTGTCTCTCTTTTAAAAATAAACTATAAAAAAATAAAAATATATATAAAACCATCTATAAGATGAAAGAAAGAGGGCACGTGGCTGGCTCAGTTGGTTAAGCATCCAACTCTTGATTTCAGCTCAGGTCATGATCTCTTGGTTCATGAGTTCAAGCCCCATATTGGACTCTGTGCTGATGATGCAGAGCCTGCTTGGGATTCTCTGTCTCCGTCTCTCAGTCCCTTCCCTGCTCACTTTCTGTCTCTCTCTCTAAATTAATAAATAAACATTTAAAAAAAGACAAAAGAAAGAAAAGAGTTAGTGTTTTTTTTTGCATTATTTGGACAAGAGCAACATCATATAATTTGCACATACTTGCAACTAGCCTTGGGATTGTCACCAAGAAAGGACTGCACATATTCAAGATAGTACAGTTTAGGATATCAGTCTACTCCCCACATTAAAATAAAATATTGTAAGGAGTTGGTTGTATATCCCTGGCTTAGACATAAGAATAGGGGTCATTGTGAGATCACCCAATCAGGACTTACTCATTTATTTACTTATGAAATTAAAAAGGGAGACTAAGAAATGTTGGATTTGGGTTGAGTGTAAGTAGGCAAATTTAAGCTCACTTGTTTGGGAACATCTGGAGTTCTACATATGATCATTGTTTTCTCAATGACCTATCACTATCAGTTTAATTTTGAAAAAATTGTAGAGAGCAGATTGATGTTTTGATTTCTCTGCAAAGTGATTTTTTTAAAAATATTTTTTATTTATTTTTGAGAGACAGAGAGAGACAGCGTGAGCAGGGGAGGGTCAGAGAGAGACACAGAATCTGAAGCAGGCTCCAGGCTCTGAGCTAGCTGTCAGCACAGAGCCCGATGCGGGGCTTGAACCCACGAACCGCGAGATCATGACCTGAGCCGAAGCCGGACGCTTAACTGACTGAGCCACCCAGGCGCCCCTCTGCAAAGTGTTTTGATATCACTGCAAAGAGTGGTTCCTAGATGGGAGACCTGACAGTTTCTTCTCCAGCAGTCCTGGGTTTTTATTTCTGGTTTGAGACATTTACTTGCAGCTGAGGTCATTGGAAACATGTGCCAACATTTCTGCCATTTACTTATACTCTTGATGCTTTTGACTTTTGACAAGGCTCTGAATATCTATTCTTAAAAGATAATAATGTTCTAACAAAGGGAAATAGTATGAACTATTTTACAAAATACTTAGATCAATAAAAGAAAATAAAATGGTAACTTAAGGAATGGGAGAGAAGAGGTTCCCACAAGAAAGAAGAGAAACTAAGATGAACTAAGATGTTTGAAAGGAGAAAGGAATCTCACTAGCTGAGAGCTGGAAAGCATATGGAAACTATTTGAATATAGATTGGTATTTATTTTAGTGTAGAGAATAAGGAGATAGTTTCTTAAAAAAAGAGTTTGGTCTGTGTCTTGTGGTGTTTCAAAACTTAAAGCTTAATAGAAAAAAAAAAGTAGGCCTGTCCAAGAATAGGGAGTTGTCTGTTATTTTGGCAATATTCTAAGATTAATATCCAAAGATCCCATGATATCTCTATAAAAGAAAAGACAAGAAAAAGACAATGAACAATGCCTCAAGTATAATTCTTTATGTCTCTATACAGGAACTACAAAGATGAGAAAGAGTTCACTTTAGAATACAGGTAAGATTTTTATAGCATTGTACATAAATTTTGAATATAAAGGGGAAGTTTACAAAAGATCTGAGAATCTCTTATGGTTTGCCTCTCTCTCAGATTATATATTATTTTTCCCTTCCCTTCCCCTATGTTCATCTGTTTTCTTTCTTAAATTCCACATATCAGTGAAATCATATGATAAATAAAGAGAACAAAAGGAAGGTTGCTGGATGAGTATTGGGGGGAATGGGCTAAATGGGTGATGGGCACTTGTGATGAGCACTGGGTGTTATATGTAAGTGATGAATCACTAAATTCTACTCTGAGATCATTATTATACTATGAGTTAACTAACTTGGATTTAAATAAAATTAAAAAAATTAAAAAATATAAAAATAAATAAACATTTGAAATCATTCATGAAATTTATTACATACTTTTTTTAAAATAAGCAAAGAAAAACTAAAAAAAATAAGAAAGGGAATAATATTCGTTGCATTCACTCAGTGAAGAAACCAAAGCATTGACTCACATTTTATTAGATAAATATTTCTCTCTTATTTAGAAAAAAAATAATTAAAATAAAAATTAACTGGGGAGCAGGAACTAAACACAAAAATAATATTCAAGAAAGAAATAACATTCAAGAATGCTTTTAATAGGATTTTAATTGTTGAAATTACATAGAGCGATTAGAAAACTTTGGGCTATTTAATGAGCAGCATGTACACATTGTTAAAACCACTATGCATAATGTAAGCTAAATTATTCTTCTCTCAATGTTATTGACCTCGTTCCATAATATTAACAATTATTGCAATAGCAAGCATTTATGCAGTACTTACTATGTATATGTTCTTTTCATGAGCAGCAAGACCAATCGTGTAATAGCAAAGCCACTTTGGCAATTATGTAGTTAAATTTATGTGTCTTAACTAAAGATCAGAAGCCTTGGAGCATTAATGGATGATATGCTGTATCTTATATCCTCATAGATGATTAATAAGCACAGATTCAGATAAACTAAATAAATGAATAATACCAAAATATTTGTCATGTCTATTTACATACAAAGGGATTTTATATATAACTTCTCTTGAAAACTAGGCATTGATCTTAACTTTGCTTCCCATTTTATTTTCTTCTTTCCTTGACTTTTTCTGCACTGAACTATTGTTTTATTTGCTATAAAACTAAGAAAACGTATGCATCAGCATAGCCTATAACCAGTGGATACTAATAGTTAATTTATTGTCAGGTTTCATGCAAAATTAATAAGAACAGAAGAGAAATAACAGACTGAGTGTATTAAATTTTCCTGTTAGAAAATACTACCTGATTTTTTTTTGTAGGCCTAGTCATATATCTCTTTGGTATAGAGCAGGGCATAAAAGGGCATGTTTATAGCTATTAAATATTTATATTAAAAAAGCGAAAGTAAGTTCATATGACCACCAATAGAAATTTTAGAATTCGGAAGTTTAAAAAAACCCTAGAAACTTTAGAAAGCAACAGTTATCAACAGTTACTGGTTATGGTTCATTCTCCCAGGAGATAAATTAGATGCAATGTACATTTGTGAAAAGAGGATTGAATCAGGAATCAGCAGGCCTAGCTCTGAACCCTGTGGTAAAGTACAGCTAAGTCCTTAGTCAAAGGACTTTACTTTCCTAAGCCTCCATTTTCTTCACTTTTATGTGGGGAATGACTGTATCTACTCTGAGTATCTAAACTGGTCACATTACGAGTAACAATAGTATAAATGAAAACATTTTATACATTCTAAAAGTACTACAATATATTCAGAGTAAGCCCAATAATAAAGCAGATAACACAGTTTTGCTAAGAGACTATAGACTTCCTGGTCCAAGCTACAGCATCTGAGAGGACTGCTCAGAGAAGCTAGAGGCAGTGTAATTAAGGGTGTATATATCATTCTTGTGGTCAAGGAGGGAAGCCAGAAGTCAAGGCCACAGAAGACATAGGAACCATCTTTTCCAAAGTGTGAGACAAAGCTGTTAGCAGGAAATTATTTATAGAGTCAAGAGCCAAAAGAAACAGGAAGAAGACAAGAAATCTATCACCTATGGGGATGGATGGTTGTGAGGGAGGCAGTTGACAATTGGAGGGCAGAAAAGGCACTTTATTGTGCTTATTTTATGACCCTGAGCCTGGAGTCTGATGAATTAAAGGGGCAATACTGTGCTGGGTGTCATTTAAGAGAGAATACCTGTAGGCAATAACTTTCATATTAACCCTCATAAGGTTGGTGCCATTCTCTCCTTTACAGCAGGAACAAGAAATATTATTCTTTTAAATTTTATTTATTTATTTATTATTGATTGATTGATTTTTTGATGTTTATTTTTCAGAGAGAGAGACAGACAGACAGACAGACAGAGCACGAGCCAGGGAGGGGCAGAGAGAGAGAGAGACACAGAATCTGAAGCAGGCTCCAGGCTCTGAGTTGTCAGCACAGAGCCCAACGCGGGGCTCGAACCCACGAACTGTGGGATCATGACCTGAGCCGGAGTCAGACGCTTAATCGACTGAGCCACCCAGGCACCTCATAAGAAATATTATTATTACATCTCCCTGTATATTACAGGGATATACCAACTTTTAAATAGTTAACGGTTAGAGTAATGTGACCTATGGAACCTGTGGTTTTAGTTTTCAGACTTTTGGGGAAAGTATGGTCTTACAGAGTTACCCATAAAGTTAAAAATTATCTGTATCCCACACTTATTAATTTAAAGCTTATTCTTTGATTTTATAAGCTAATTAGTTTTGCCTTTAATGCACTTGTTACAGGGAACTACAAAATCAATAAAAAAAGCCAAACTCCTTTTTCTTTCAGAATCCAATAATTATAAACAAGGTATACAGAAAAGTTTTGTATTTTTATGTAATAAAGAACTGTGTTCACAGTAATAGTTCTTACACATTAAAGTTACTGGTATTACCAATCACATGAAATAAAAATAAAATAAAAAACATTAAGTGAGTTAAAGAATTATACTCTCTACTAAGTCCTAAAGGCCATATAAAAGTCAAGGCAACAGTTCGCATTCTCATAGCAAAAGAAAATATGAGTGTCAGTTCAAGCTAGGAAAAACAAAGCATAAGACTATGCTGATCAATGACTTCATGAATGATACTAAGAAATTGGTAGAGATAGATAAAATAAGTTTAATATATTTTAATCCATTTTATAATACCAATGTCTTTGAAAACTGGTAACATGTAAAACCAGGATGATTTCAGAAGTCATTCATGAATATCTATTGATATATACATTACTTTGTTGAGTAGTTTATTGTTCAATTTATCATTTTTTTGTAATGAGGACATCTTATCTATTCCACATAAAGTGGAATATGGTATAGCAGTGTAAAGGGGAAGATAAATGAGTTTACATTATTTTGACTGCCAATTTTAGTATTTTGCTGTAAATTTGACAAAATGAACAAGGGACTATGAAGACTAGATTTGTTCAGCTTGAGTGCAGGCCATGTTTCACTGGTGCTTTTATAACAGCAGGATTTGAAACATCATCCAGGTATGCTTTAAAGTAGATTTTGAGCATAACATAGCCATCAAATATAATAACTATTTCCTGAAATTTTTATTTATGACCTCTTTACCTAAGTATAATTATATCCACAACTTTTCCCTTCAGTACTGAAGAGTGAATCGTACTTTAAAAAGTCAAAGTTTTACCAAACTATACATTTCCAAAAAAGTATAAACAAAATTCACAGAAGGAAAACACTAAATTGTTTTTGTTAAGACCACTGTTATTGCCTTTACCTCAACCCTAATATTTCTTGCTCTACATGTGAGGTAAAGAATATTCTCATAGTCCAACTGAATATGTTGAGGCTAATGGAAATTAATCATATATTTTAGATATGCAAAGAGGACTTTCTACCATACCTGCATTAACTCCAGTTCTTTTTCTCTAAAAGTATTGAAAATATTTTTTTGCTGAAATTTAACCATACTTATTCTTCATCTTAACTCCAAGAAAATATGATAAAGGTTGTTATCCTCAATATACATATTTGAAGAACTTTATTGAATTAACCTCTTTCTCTTTCCCTCCTCTTTGTATTAATAAAAGAAAAAAAGTAAACACATATTTATTCTTACTTTTGCACAGATTAATTTAAAATTTTTATTATTAAGTTAACATACAGCAGAATGAACTTTTTGTGTGAGCATAATTTCATTTATCTAGAGTAAATACATAAGTATAAGATTACTGGATCTTATGATGTATGTAGAACTTTATGAAAAACTAGCGAGCTATTTCTCAAAGAACCCACACCATTTTGCATTCCCAGAAGCAGTTTGTGAGAGTTTCAATCCTCCTCATTTTCCTCATCCTCATCAACATTTGATACTGTCAATATTTTTTATTTTAGCTATTCTTACCGATGTGTAGAATTAATTTGCATTTTTACAAAATTTTAAGTAAATGTTTGATGTTGAAAATCTTTTCATGTGTTTCTTTTCCATAAGTTCATCCTCTTCAGTGATGTGTTTGTTCAAGTCTTTGCTCATTTTAGAATTACGTTATTTGTTTTATTATGCTGTAGAGAGTTTTATTTGCTTTATTAGGTTGTAAAGAGTTCCTAATATATTCTGGATATAACATCTTGTAGTTATATTTTTGGTCAGATTTTTGCTCTGCAAATATATTCTCCTGGTTGGCAGCTTGTCTTTTAATTTTCTTGGTAGTGACTTACATAAAGCAAAAGTTCTTAATTTTGATGAATTCTATCTCATCAATCATTTTTCCATTTATGGATTATGTTTGTAATCCAAAGTAAGAGCTTTTACCTACCCATAGATCATGATGATTTTCTTTTCTCTTGTCTTCTAAAAGTTTTAAAGTATTCATTTTATATTTAGATTCAATCCATTTTATATTTATATTCAATTCATTTCATATTTGTAATACAATTTGAATTACTTTTTCTAAATGGAAGAGCTTCAGATTGAGGTTCATTTTCTTGCATATGGTTATTACATTGTTCCTACACCATTTATTGATAAAATTCTCCAGTCTCCACTCAATCGCTTTTGCACCTTTGTCAGAAATCCACTGATCAGATTTGTTAATTCTACTTCTTAATTCTCTTTTTGTTCCATTGATCTTTGTATCTACCCTTTTTCCAAAGTCTTGATTACTATAGCATTATTTTGAGTCCTAAAATCAGATAGTGGCATTTTTCTTATTTCATTCTTTTCCAAAAACATTTTATTCTATTTCTTGTGTTTTTTTCAAAGAAACTTTAGAATTAGCTTCACAGATGAATTCCCTTGAGTTTCTGATATACCTTTTGTTAAACTTCTAGATTTCAAGATTGTACATTAGATGAATTGAGGACAGAAACAAGTGTATTAAAAACACATTACACAACTTAAACGGATAGGAAACTTGGAATTCTTACTAATGAGAAGAAAGTGAAGTCACATTAATAAATCTAATAATAGCATGTCAAAGTGATTTTTAAAGACTGAACTTAGGTATTAGAATTTATCTTCTGAGATGCACTACAGAGTATTTCCCACAAACATGAAATATTTGTTTAAAAAATGGAAAAGTATGAAATATTTGAACATTAGAATGAAAAACTCTGTTAATAACAGAACAAAGTGAACATCCTAAAAATGTTTAAAAAGACTGTGATCCCATCGAGGGTTTATGTGTATGAGAAGAAAGGAGAGAGTAAGAAAGGGAGGGGCTTCTAGAAAATTGGCTGAAGGAAAAGTATTAGCCATTGAATCTGCCAAATCAAACAGGCTTCTGATGTCCCAGAACAGCTTTGGGAACATTGTTCTTATTACTCCATTGGAGCCCTTGAGTAACTAGCAGAGGGATATGATGTTTCTCTTCATCGCCCTCGGGAGGGCTTTAAATGAAACAACAAGTGTTTTCTTTCAGGAAGATTGTTAAAGGAAGAAAAGGGTATTTGAGACAATGAAAAAGATGGTCTTTTAGGAGGTTGGGAAGATGACAGAGTAGGAGGACACTGAGCTTACCCTGTCCCATGTTTACAAATAAGTATCATTCACATCCAAGTCAATAAACTGGAGACTGATATGAAGACGGACAGATCTTGATCCCAAACTATACAATTACATATAAAGAAGCTGTATCTAAAAGGTTAGGATGGTCACAAAAGCAGAGGGAGGCTGCCTGCAAAAAAAGGAGGGAGCCGTGCACATGGAGAAGGCAGAGAAATGGGCCTTTGCACCAGGGGTCTCATATGGGGAAGACTAATCTCCATAGCTTTTGGCTTTGAAAAACAGAGGGACTGAATTCTGAGAGTTTGTAAAACAAGTGGGACTTGAAATCTGGAACTTAAAAATCAGCTGACTCAGCACTGGGGAACCTGAGAGGGTGAGTGATAGCTGGGGTTGCTGCCCTTAAGGAGATAGCAGCCTGCACGGACAGGCAACATAAAAATGGCAGTTTATACAATTCCAGAAACGAAAAGGACACAAATATGTTCATACTGATTTTAGAGCATGTGGGGGGACTTACCCTAAAACAAGAGAGCTGACAAGTGCCATTTCTCTCCCCCCACCCTGCCCCCAGCATAAACAGAGCTACCTGTAGGAGGCAGGGCTGCACAGATACCTGCTACCTAACCTTCTAGCAGTGTGCCACACTCACAATTCTCCTGAGGACTTGCCAACTCAAAGCCTCAGGCCTCACCCCTGGGCAAAGGGCAGATTTTGTTAAAGTTGAACCTGTGACCTTCTCAGCCACAAGGTACACAGTTGCTGCTATGTGCCACACCCATCCACTGCCTCCACAGCCATGTGCCCCCAGCTGCTACCCCATGCCATGCCCAACTGCCAGGCTGTGGCCAGTCATGGCATGACACCAGTCATGTCCCAGCCACAATGGTGCCTCCAGGCCCAGCCTTGCCAAGCCATCAAGGCACACTAGACCTAGCCTTATACCCCTGGTTGCCCAGTACACAGCGCCTAGCTGCTGCAGAACTTTGGGGAATCCAGCATAGGACTAGTGGCCAAGTGCTACTTTTGTTAACACCACCACACAGCTCCCAAATTTCCCTGCAGGCATGCCCCCTCAGAGCTGGCCTGTCTGGTCCCCACTAACACCACAGAGAGCAAGCACAGCCAACAACAGGCAGAGAGTCAGTGCAAATGCACACACACACACACACACACACACACATACACACACAATATCTGGAAAGACCACAGATACATGGAGGTTAAATAACATGCTACTGAACAATGAATGGATCAACCAGGAAATAAGGGAAGAAATAAAAATGTACACAGAAACAAATGAAAATGAGAACACAACAGTCCAAAACCTCTGGCATGTAGCTAAAACAGTTCTAAGAGGGATGTTTATAGCAATATAGCAATATAGGCCTACCTTAAGAAGGAAGAAAAATCTCAAGTAAACAACCTAAACTTATACCTAAAGGATACAGAAGAAGAAGAACAAATAAAACCTAAAACCAGCAGAAGGAACAGAATAATAAATGTTAGAGCAGAAATAAATGATAGAGAAACTAAAAACGAACAAACAAACACAATAGAACAGATCAATGAGATAAGGAGCCTGTTCTTTGAAAAAAAATCAATAAAATTGATAAAGCTCTAGCTAGACTTATCAAGAAAAAAAGAGAAAGGACACCAATAAATAAAATCACAAATGAGAGAGGAGAAATAACAGCTACCATCAAAGAAATACAAACAACTGTAAGAGAATATTACGAAAAACTATATGCCAACAAATTGGACAGGCTAGAAGAAATGGATAAATTCCTAGAAACATAAACTTAAAAAACATAAAAACTATCAAAACTGAAACAAGAAGAAATAGAAGATTTGAACAGACTAATTACCAGCAATAAAATTGAATCACTAATCAAAAAACTCCCAACAGACAAAAGTCTTGGGCCAGATAACTTCACAGGTGAGTTCTACCAAACATTTAAATAAGAGTTAATACTTAATTCTTTCCAAACTATTTCAAAAATAGAAAAGGAAGGAAAACTTCCAAATTCATTCTATGAGGCCAGCATGACCTCAAATGGTCATGATACCAACACTAGGTAAAGGCCCACTGAAAAAAGAGAACTACAGGCCAATTTCTTTGATGACATAGATGCAGAAATCCTCAACAAAATATTTTTACACCAAATCCAACAATACATTAAAAAAATTATTCACCACAATCAAGTGGGATTTATTCCTGGGTTGCACATGTAGTTCATTATTTGCAAATCAATCAATGTGATGCATCACATCAACAAGAGAAAGGATAAGAATCATATGATCTTTTCCATAGATGCAGAAAAAGCATTTGACAAAGTACACCATTCATTCATGATGAAAAAAAACTCAACAAAATAGATTTAGGGGGAACATACCTCAACATAATAAAGGCCATCCCCAGGTAGCATCATCCTTTATGGTGAAAAGCTAAGAGCTTTTCCCCTAAAGTCAGGAACAAGACAAGGATGTCCACTCTCACCACTTTTATTCAACATAGTACTGGAATTCCAAGCCACAGGAATCGGACAACAAAAAGAAATTAAAGGTATCCAAATTGGTACGGAAGAAGTATAACTTTCACTATTTGCAGATGACATTTATATATGTAGAAAACCTGAAAAACTCCCATCAGAAACCTTCTAGAACTCATAAGCAAATTCAGTAAAGTCACAGGGTACAAAATCAATGTATGGAAGTCTGTTGCATTTCTATACACCAATAATGAAGCAGCAGAAAGAGAATTAAGAAAATAACCCCATTTACAGTTGCACCAAAAACAATGACATATTTAGGAATAAACCTAACCAAAGTGGTAAAGGACCTGTACTCTGCAAACTATAAAACACTGATGAAAGAAATTGAAGATGATACAAAGAAATGGAAAGGCATTCCATATTCATGAATTGGAGGAACAAATATTGTTAATGTCTAAATTACTGAAAGCAGTGTACATATTTAATGTAATCTCTATCAAAATGACAACAGCATTTTTCATAGAGCAAGAACAAACAGTCCTAAAATTTGTATGGAATCACAGAAGACCCTGAATAGCCAAAGCAGTCTTGAAAAAGAAAAGCAAAGCTGGATGCATCACGATTCCAGACTTCAAGTTATATTGCAAAGCCATAGTAATCAAAACAGTATGGTACTGGCACAACTATAGACCCATAGATCAATGGAACAGATTTGAAAATCCAGGAATAAACCCACAATTATTTGGTCAATTAATCTTCAACAGAGCTGGAAAGAATATCTAATCAGAAAAGGACAGTCTCTTCAACAAACAGTGTTGGGGACACTGGACAGCTACCTGCAAAAGAATGAAGCTCTACCACTTTCTTACACTATACACAAAAATAAATTCAAACACATTAAAGACCCAAATTTAAGACCTGAAACCATTAAAATCCTAGAAGAGAACACAGGCAGCAACTTCTTTGACATTGGCCACAGCAACTTCTTTCTAGATATGTCTTCTGAGGCAAGGGAAACAAAAGCAAAAATAAACTATTGAGACTACATCAAAATAAAATGCTTTTGGACAGTTAAGGAAACAATCAACAAAGATAAAAGACAACCTATGGAATGGGAGAAGATATTTGCAAATGGCATATCTGATAATGGGTTTGTATCCAAAATATATAAAGACTTATAAAACTCAACACCTCAAAAAATGGGCAGAAGACTTGAATAGACATTTCTCCAAAGAAGACATAGGGATGGCCAACAGACACATGAAAAGATGCTCAGCATCACTCACCATCAGGGAAATGCAAATAACACTACAATGAGATATCACCTCACACCAATTAGAATGGGTAAAATCAACAACACAAGAAACAACAGGTATTGGCTAGGATATGAAGAAAAAGAAGTACTCATGCACTGTTCGTAAGAATGCAAATTGGTGCATCCACCTTGGAACACAGTGTGGAGGTTCATCAGAAGATTAAAAATGGTGGGATGCCTGGATGGCTAGTCAGTTGAGTATCTGACTTTGGCCCAGGTCACAGTCTCACAGTTTGTGAGTTCAAATCCCTCATCGGCTCTGTTTTGACAGCTCAGAGCCTGCAGCCTGCTTTGGATTCTGTGTCTCCTTCTCTCTCTCTGCCCCTCCCCTGCTTGTGTGCCCTCTCTCTCTCCCATCTCTCTCTCAAATAAATAAATAAACATTTAAAAAACAGGAAAATAAAAAATAGGCTACCCCATTATTCAGTAGTAGCACTACTGGGTATTTACCCAAAGAATACAAGAGCACTAATCAAAAGGAGACATGCACCCCTATGTTTATTGCAGCATTATTTACCATAGTCAAATATGCAGGCAGCCCAAGTTTCCATCGATAGATGAATGGATAAAGAAGAAGTGGTATGTGTGTATAGATATATTCTGTAATATATGTATAATCATGCCATATTATTCAGCCATAAAAAAGAATGAAATCTTGCCATTTGCAATGACATGGATGAAGCTAGAGGGTATAATGCTAAGTGAAATAAGTCAGTCAGAGAAAGACTACTACCATATGATTTCACCCATGTGTGAAATATAACAAACAAAACAAACAAGCAAAGGAAAAAATTAAGAGAGAGAAATTAAGAAACTCTTAATTATAGAGAATAAATTTATAGTTATCAGAGGAGCTGTGGATAGTGAGGATGGGTTAAATAGGTTAAATAGGAGATTAAGGAGTGTATGTGTCATGAAGAGCTCAGGGTGATTTAGTAAAGTCTTGAATTACTATATTGTACACCTGAACCTAATATAACACTATGTTAACTAACTAGAATTAAAACAAAAACTTAAAATTTAAAAAAGACAATAAGGGACACCTGGGTATCTCAATCAATTAAGTTTCCAACTTTGGCTCAGCTCATGGATCTCACAGATCATGGGTTAAGCCCTGCATCCGGCTCTGTGCTGACAGTGTGGAGCCTGCTTGAGATTCTCTCTGTCTACCCACCTCTCTCTGCCCCTTTCCTACTTGCATTTTCTCTCTTAAAATAAATAAATAAACTTAAAAAATATTTTTAAAGACAATAAAAAATAAAAATGGCCAAATCACTTCATATTTCTGTGTTGTTTCTTTCACCTTTTAATTGTCATTTCACATGGTCCATGTGGTACTTTGCTAGATAGACTAGCACATCTAGAGCAGAATATATTTTTAAATGTTTATTTATTTATTTTAAGAGAAAGAGAAAGAGAGAGTATGAGTGGGATAGGGGCAGAGAGAGAGAGGGAGAGAGAGAATCTGTAGCCTACCTAGAGCCCTACACAGGGATTGATCCCACAACCCATGAGAACATGGCCTGAGCAGAAGTCGTCAGATGCTTAACAAACTGAGCCACTCAGGCATTCCTAGCACAGAATATTTTAAAGAAAGTTGCAAATGAATATTTTCTGGAGAACCAAAAGAAACAAAAGGAAAGTAAGCTCCTAAGTTCTGTAAATTTTTAAGTACAGTAAAATGCCTTTTGTTTTCTGTCCTAATATATCACATCCTTACACAAATTATCAAAGGCTATGTAGGTATAATTTTTTGATTGGTAATTTTTTTCCACATAATGTAGGAAACACACAGTTTTTTCCCCCTTTCCATTAATACCATTGTACATGTACAGAAACCTTCAGGCAACAATAAACTTCATCCCTGTTTTTCTAGCTCTCTTCTCTTTTAGTTTGTACAGATTAATTTTAAAGGGAGAACACATACATTATATTGCTAGATGCCTGAATGTCTATCAATAGTGCAATTTGATGAAACACATAGCAAATATCAACACAGCGAATTCTGAATTGTTACCTGGCACGCATCCACTAAAAAGGATTTCTGCCTCCTTTTCAAGACTGATTCATCTGTAGTTCACAAACAATCTAGCATTGAAATATTTGAGGCACCTACTCCTTTGAGGTCACTGGAAAGGCAAAGAATAAGATCACTCCGTATAAAAGAAAATTGTGGCACCTTCTCAGCAAATAAAATGTTCAGTCTCAATTTCGTGCTGGAGTATGAAGTATAGTCTCTGAAGAGAAAGCCAGTTTGCTTTGTTATAGTAGGATTTGTAACTGTGCAGGTGGAAAAGTTTTTCCAGTCTGTGAAAGATACTGTGAAATATTTACTGTGAAGAACCTGGAATAATGCTAGCCAGTAGCTATAAAAATAAAAGAGGCTTAATTTGAGAAATGTTATGCTTTTTTTTTAAATAAGAACTGCTCCATTATTCTTAGTACAGACAAAGGTTGAGTCAGGTTTGTGATGCAGTAAATGAAAAGTTAACAGTTCAGCTCATCACTTCAAGCGAATCCATATAGATTCACTGCATTTGTTTCTCTCCCTGTTCTCCCTTGCCCTGCACTTCTTCATTTTGATTAGCTCATTCTCTTAGCTGGTGAAGCAAGTATTTGTCCTTCAAGTCCAATAAGTTCTAACTGTCATTAATCACAAGTTTCTTTGGTAAGTGTTTAAAAAGTCTAATCAGAGAAGAAGAGCACTAAAGAGAAAATACACTGTACTTTCCAGTACAAAAATCCAGTAAAAGGTCAAGCATGAAGATAGCTGAGTTTTGAAATCTTAGATAATATAAAATCAACAATCAAACTATATGTCTCATAATTTTATTTTCAAATATATTTATACATTTGAAAAAATCAGTTATATCCCTTATCTATATATTGAATAGTATAAATCAATTAATTCTATATTGAATTCAGTCCCCTTTTCTGTAAATTCCACACCATCTTTAATGATAGTAAAAGTTGTATGAGTGACATTAAATAGGCAATGGTTTTGGAGACCTAATATCAGATTCCAAGAAATAAAATGCCAGACCCAAATTAATAATACATTGTTTTTTGTATCTTCACACATAGATTATTTACTAATTGGAATTCTCTTAGTGCCTAAATCCTAGAAGCTGGAAATTAGGCGCTAAAGGAATCACAATATAATTGGAAACATGGGGCACCTGGGTGGCTAGATTGGTTGAGCATCCGACTGCAGCTCAGATCATGATCCTACAGTTTGTGAGTTCCAGCCCCGCATCAGGCTGGCTGCTGTCACCCCGTCAGTGCAGAGCCCACTTTGGATCTTCTCCTTTAGCTGAAACCTCTGTATGATGTATGAATCCCTTCAATAACAGTCATGAAGAGGATGTTGAAGAGATAGAACAGGCACTGGAATACGTAAACATATTTTAATACTTCCAGTGAATGCATATCTCTACCCTCGTAAGACAACCTATGTCAGCTGCTTTTTTTCCCATTTCACTTCAAGAATCATTTATTGAGACCTACTACATATCAGATAATTATCAGGGTATGTTCATACAAAGAAGAATGAAACTTGTTATGAAATCTTAATTGTTGTGAAGAAATGAGTAAAAAGAATATAAAGCAATATTTTATTGTAGTAATCAAAATGTCAATCTGTTTTGTTTGGATGTTGTGAAAAATAGATGAGTTCTCATTAAACTAATAAGGGAGAAATGTTAGAAAAATTTCTGGAGTAGATACCATGTAAGTTGAGTCTTAAAAGACAAGGTGTTTATTATCAGAGGAAAGGGTAGTGTGAAGGAAGAGTTTGGCCAAATGATGCAATCATGAGCCCTGATATGTAATAGGCCTGAAATTATTAGCATAATTCGTTCAGTGCTTTTTAAGTAATTGTTGCTTAAGTGTAAGGCACACAGGAGAAAACAAAACTAGAGAAGCATATGGGGCAAGGCCACATAAATCATTGTATATATGCGTAAACATTTAGATTTTTAGATAAACAGAATTTGGAGGATTTTAGGGAGATGGGTGGCATCAGCTATATGCTTCAGATAAATCAATATTTGATAGTGTGGGGGGGATAGGTTTGAGGGACCTGGAATATAAGATGAATAGAATAATATTTTAGGCCAAAGAGGTTGGAAGGCTAAGTGGGCAGAGTGGGCCCAGAAATAAATGTGATTGTCCAGATTCAGTCAATAATTCCTAGGTAAACTTGTCCAGCAGAACATACAGATTAGGAGTAGGGCTGAGGACTACTAAAAATAGTAGTAAGACCCAGGGTTTCTGGCTAGGTGTCTGGATTCTTGGTAAAAGTATGAATTGACATATGGAATTTAGGACAGAAACCAGATTTGGAAGGAATATGAGTTACATTATAGGCATCTGGACTTCAAAAGACCCCTGAGATATCAAAGTGGGGAATTCTGAAAGTTAAGTATATATAAATGTTTGGTATTCCTAGAAGAGATCATGATTAATCATGATTAATGGTTGTTACTTTTGAAATCCTAAGAGCATAGGTAGTAGTTAAAAATCACAAAAGTGGAAGAGATAATTTAAAGAGAAATTTGGTATAAGAAAATTCATGTGGTGGAGAGAAAAGGATTGCGTGTACCAGCACTTATGAGATAAAACAGAGAAGACCAATGTTATTTAGTAGAAAATTACAGGAGTTTAGTGTTATAAAATGAGGGGAGTAGAAAGTTTCAAGCAATAGGAAGTGGTCTTAAACATTAAAAACAGCAGGTAAATCAACTAACAAAAATTAAGACTGAAAATATCTATTGTATTTAGGAGTTAGTAATGTCTGGATTAGGAAGGCACAAGAGGAAGGCACAACTTTAGTGGAGGCACAAGTGAGACTGCAGTGATTGAGGAGGAATGACACGAAGAAGAGCAATTATAAAGGCAAAACACCTTGTCATATATTTAGCGTAAAAAGGATGTGTGATATGTTATCGCTAATGCAAAGGAAATGTAATCCATTTGTAAATTACCTCAGTTTTCTGCTACCTGATATCCAAAGTTTTATAATTAAAGTTCTATTATTTGGTGCAAGAGTTTTTCCATAAAGCCAAACACTCTTCCACCAAGAGTGGTAAATATAATGAATAGTATATGTTGTAGTGCCATAATATATATTTTATTCTATCATTTTGTGAAAGTTGATTTTAATATTTCTGAAAGAAGGCATTGAAAAGGATTTTACAGAATCTTGACTTTGTGTTTTTGAACCACTTTCAATGATTTTTATTAAATCTCAAGCTATGGGACCAAATCTCCTTTTGCTGGGTTTTTATTAAAGTATATACTTACAATTCAAGAACTACAGCTGACTATTCCAGACATCTCTGTTGTTTAGCACTAAAGCAATGTGCTTGCTTTCTTAAAAATTTGTTATTTTCACTTACATGATATATTCTTGGTAGCCAGAATTAAGTTCAGATGACAGGCTTTCTTTTTACTCTCTCTGGCTATATTAGAAGATGAAACTTGCAGCTACAATTTATCAGCTATTCTATATATACAACCTCCACCTACATAGGGTCTCACTGTCGCTGCTTTACTTTTCTTCCTGTGTAATTCTATTCCTAAACCTTCCCCAACATAATCCCTTCCAAGCCTTACATGTAATCTTTTCAATATTCAATCTGCTATAGTTGGAGTGGTCTGTTTTTATTGTTACATAAGATTGCTTTTATTTAACCAAACTTATTTTTTCTGTTGTTTGAAAGAGGGCTTTTTAATTAGTATATAAGCTAAAATGTAATGAATATTGTCAACCTTCCACTTTATGGGCTATCCTTTATTATGTATTTATTTATTTATTTGTTTAGGTCTGGTAAACAAAACAAAACTCTTGCTGCCTTCTGTGGCTTAATGTTTACCTCCTAACCGTTTTCTTTTTGGTTTTTGTTTGTTTTTGTTTTTTTAATTTAGAGGAGAAGGGACTGACTATGAAGGAGAATGAGGGAACTTTTGGGGGTGATGGAAATGTGCCATTGTGAATGGCATCATGCATTGGTAAAACCCATCAACTGTATTTCAAAAAGGGATGAATTTTGGTGTATGCACGATTATACCTCAATAAGCCTGAATTCTAAACATGTGTCTTGAATTCAGAGAATTAATTTGAATATTGAAAAATATGTGTAGAATTTTGAGAAAGAAATTAACCTACCAAATACTAAAAGTATTATAAAATTGCAATGAAAGCATTATGGATGTGGTCCATGAATCAATAGAAAGAACAATTGGTTAGACAGATATAGAACTACCTAATGCATAAATACATAACAATGTATAAGAATTTAGTTCCAAAAGAAAAAATAAAAAAAGCAAATATGCAGGTCAATTTGCCTCCGTTAGAATCCCCCCTCCACAATTTACCCATTGTATGATTTAAAACAATAGAAAGATCCAAACCATCCTTCATTTTCACCATCAGTTAAATAATAATGCTTACTTTACAGGGGTCATGTAAAGATTAGATGAGGCAATACACATAAAGCAGAGGCTCTTAACCATTAAGATCCATGGATAGATTTTAGGGGCCTGGAATTTGATGGAAAAATCACATTTTCATTTTGTTCAAGCTGTAACTAAAATGTACTGTTTCCTCTGATCATGAGTATAGGCAATAGATTACAATAGTATTAGAAGGAGCTGTGACATGACCATCAGATATTACAGATATTTTTTATAATGCATTAAAACTTTTTTAAGTATCTCAAAATCTTTTTTACATTCATCATTACCCAAAAGTTTGGTTTTCATGAAACCCACCATCGATCACATGTTACTGAATGCATTGGTCAAATATTAGGCAACTCTGTATCTAGTAGTAATTCATCCATTAAGTGATGAAGTCATATGGTCCTATATCAGTGATCAGTCACTGACTGGTAACTGTCAGTTACAGTTCTCTGACTACAATTGTTTGTCGATCAACACAGAAAGGAGCTGAGTCACTTTTTTCATTGTTTCAAGTTTTCAGAATTGGACAATTCAAATAAAAATCTTGAACTCTTATAAGAAGTAAATATAGGCATTCATATAAGCCATAATATCAACTTGTACCCTTAATTTTGGATTTGTGATTCCTCTTCATTCCAGCCACCTGGTGATTTGATTTCTTCCTTTTAAACTTGGTTGAGAATTCATTATTCATTTATGATTGTTGCTTTGTTTTATGCAGAATTTCCAAGTGTTTGTAGGGGAAGGGGGTGCAATTTTAACTTCAGCTGCCATATTGTTGGATCTAGAACAGCTTTCCTCTTTTTATAACACATACAAATTCTCTGCTGAATTTTGGGTTTTGTGGATTTTCATCCAGTTAGATATTTTTTAAACATAAAACTTTATGAGTCCCCTGCCTTCCTTTAGGTCTGTTTCATTTACCTTTCCATTGCCCTCCTCTGGTCTTGAGGTACTAAGCATTATGTACTGTTTACCCCTTTGTTCAGTAAAAGATAAATTCACAAATGATATCAACTTGGAATTAAGGTAGATTTCATTATTTTTGTAAATCTGTCCTCTAGGAAACTGAAATTTCTAGAACTGTTATTCTTAATTTTATAAATCTAATGGTATTATAAACAAAGTATTCTTTGCCTAGAAGCCTCTTAATGAATCTGATTCTTTACATCATAAACCTAGACTCTGGAATATTCATGTCCCTGGCAAACTTAACAGGTACTCACTTACCTCTACCATTGTTCCCTGACGTAGATCCTGACAAAGCAAGATTTCAGTTCTCTGAGCCACCTTGAATTTTATGCCTTGTAGAAACAGACTGTTCTCATGAGATGTTCTGAGTCATCCCTAATCCGTGGATCATGAGAAGATATTTTTTCTTGTTCTTTTAAGCATTTTTTCCTGAAAAATTATGCTTTCTTGTTTCTGCCCTCCTCTGCTGTTTTCATCTAAAATTTTCCAATCTGTGAATTATATCCTGAGAATATCGTAAATATGTAAATAGGTTTATAGACTATCTCAACATTCTTGATTGTCAGGAATAAAATACCACTGACAGATTTAGCACCCCACACAGGCAAAAGCATCCTTTAGTACCAAGGAAGGATTTTACCATCTGGCACCCTGCTAGGTTGTGGAACGCAAAAGGTCCTCCAAAGTACTTATTATAATTCATGTACCATGAGAAGCTGACTGATGTTTTATTCCCTTTTTAAGGTCTTTCTTCAGACCTGGACCTCCTAACTTAGAATATAAACTTCTTAACAAGTACCATCACATATCTTTTCTCAGTTCCAAAAAGAAAATAAAATAGATGCCTTGAACCAATTAAGGGACGTCATGAGTAGAACTGAAAGAAATGTGTAAGATGGATTGAGATTGCACCAGAATGTTAACGGCCACAAGAAGACAAAAGGTAAAGAGCAAAAAGGTCACTGAACAAATATTTTAATAATGCTTTATTTGAAATTCCATCAGTTACACATTATTACCTTTACCATGCTGCAGAAACTCAGGAGGGATAACGTGAACAGTATTATTTATAATATAACAAACCTCAGCACCTCCAGGGCACACATCATCTACCAAGCACTTTTCCATGTATTGCCTTATTTTCTGACTTTAAAACATTGCTTTTCTCCAACAGAAGGAAACTATGTGCAGAATCAAACTGAAATGAGTATAACAAAGAGGTTTTCTTACTCTCAGTTCAGTACAATGAAGTTCTTAATCAGAATATTAAGAGTTACTCAGTGACAGTATGCCCAGGGACTATATTAAGTGTGTTACACATTTTTACTCATTTCGTCCTCACAGCTCAACTCTGAGGTAGATACCATTAGGCTCTCTATTTTATAGAAGAAAAAAAATGCTGAAAATGTATGCATCTGAAATAACTATACCAATATTTTCCATGTAGTGACATCCATTCATGTACTGTGTGATCCTGGTTAGATTATTCAGTCTCTATCTCCCTTCATCTAAAATGGGATGCATTGAGCATGCACATATAATTGTTTTGAAACCTGAAAATCTTTGTCCTTTTCGAATCCAACCAAGTTCCAGAACACTGTTTTCCATCTTCGTTGTTCACTGCACTGATTGTTATGAGAAGCCACAGAAAAGTGTCACAGAAAGCCTGCTTATGCCTTGTTTGTCTAATGTGACTCAACACAACCTCCCCGGGATGCTTCAAACAGATGCTTTTATTACTTATCCCTGGAAGATCCAATTACTTACCTCAATTCAAGGGGTAGAGGGGTGGCCAGGCATACATATAGGGAAATAGCTTCCCATTTTTAAGTCCAAGTTTTATATATAACCTCTGAGAATCAATAGCTCTTCACCATAAGTTATATTTTCAAAGGCTTTAACAAACCAGAAATGCAGATAATTGTGTATAAAACTAGATAACATAATGGTCCTAATCAGAAACTTGTGTTCATATCAATTAGCAATGCTCTGAGGATCCCTGCCAGATCTTTTCTGTGTCATTAGGCTTCCATGGATGTTAGGTGTGAGTTAATGCCTTCACAGTTTTATGATGTTGAACAGTTTTTTCATTGTTATGCTTGGTATGTGTTTGGGGGGAAGGGTAGAACTAACAACTAAGACATAAGGCTCATCACATAGAACCTCAATGATAGTAGGGAAAAGTATGAAAAATATCTGGAACCTTGAATTTTGGTTTTGGACTGTCCTGGAAGTCAGTTTGATAATTTTTTTTATAATCTGATGATCTGGAGATTAGAGGAAGGTAAAAGATACTGACTTTTAATGTGCAGAAAATCCTGACTTCTCTGCCTTTCATTAACATATCCAGAAAATGACCACTTCTTAACTTTCTACCTTTATTACTCTGACTGAAGCTCTTTCTACCTTTGACTTGGAATACTGAACCCAATAAAACAACCAGATTGAAACTTATGAAGTATAAATCTGACCCTGTCATTCCCCGCCTCAAAACTGTGATGATGTCCCAAGTCAATCAGAAAAAATGCCGAAGTCCTTTCAGTGTGACAAAAGAAGGCATTACTCTTCTGACTTCACCACCAACTCTTCTTTCCCTGGGTCTCTGCCGCCTGTACATCAGCCTCTTGATTGTTTCTCAAATGTTTCAGTTTGCTCCCACCTCACAGATTTTTGATCTCCCTTGTCCCTCTGCCAGAAACACTTTTCTCTCAGACAGCTGCAACAGAATGGACTGTTAATTTAGAACAGGGACAGCTCTCCTTCACTTGTTACACCTATACATTTTGAATATCTGTGTATATATATATGCACGTTTACATTCTCAAAAAAACTTAAATAGCTTGAGTTCCTAGTATTAAAATTGGAGTAAAGACATTATATTATCTGTATAAATATCACAGCACTATTTATTATCCTTTTGATAAACAGTACATTGGGTGGGAGATAATTGGTATCTATAAATGTTTTCCATATTAAATATGCTACTAGTTATTTTCAAACACATATGAAAATATTTTGTGGGAATAAATAGTCATTATGTTTAGGTTGTGGGGTTTATAGTATGTTTTACATCTTTCTGAGTTTTAAAGGTTTATGTTATAATACATATACTTCGGGTTTTTTTCATATTAATAGTTTATCAGTTTTTCTTTTTATCAATGAAATGGTCACTTTTTAGAAAGTCAAATTGTACTAAAAGTTTATGTAAAAGTAAATAGCACCTCTCTATTATTCTCGGCAGCCCCCTCCCCTTAAGGTTACTCCCTAGGAGTTCTGACTTTACTCCTTCAGCCTTATCTTTGGCTATTTATCTCTACTGTATAAAATCATATGCATATAATGCTATTTCTTGTGCATCCATTTTAATAATTATTTAGTGATTTCCTCTTATGGAAGATCAGGATTTTACTTTCATACCACCGTTTTGAAATCCCTTTAAAATTTTGATTTCAGGCAAATTTTCTGGTTGTGTCTTTGTATGATGTGACAATGTAAATATTATCCACTGCTAAGCAAGTTGTGTGAAATGTATATTTTGTCACTTACATCATTTATTTTCCCTGATTAATATTTGCCTCATTTTCAAACATTTACTTAGTTTTCTATGTATCTATTTTTTCATTATCAGTCTACCAACAGTAGTATTTTCCAAAAACACTATTCCGTTAGAGATTTTATTGTTTCCATTTTATCCTGAAGACCATCTTTCATCCTATTGTGCCATCCTGGGCCATTTGTTTTTTGGAGCTACTCTGTCTTTGTGGACTTCCCGTCTCCTGGAGATTTCCTTTTCTTCCTCTCTTCTGCTAAAATTTATTCCCTGTTTCTTGGTTTATTCCTTTGTTTATCTGGAACACATTTCCTAGTAGTTCCATGAAAGGAAAAATGGGTATATATTTCTTGAATCCTTACACGTCTAAACAAGATTTTATTTTATCCACCCTCACCTCACTTTGTAACCATACAAAATTAATTTTGAGAGACAGAGAGACAGAGCGTGAGCAGGAGAAGGGCAGAGAAAGAAGGAGACAGAATCTGAAGCAGGCTTCAGGCTCTGAGCTGTCAGCACAGAGCCAGATGCAGGGCTCGAACTCAGAACCGCGAGATCATGACCTGAGCCGAAGTTGGACGCTTAACCGAGTGAGCCACCCAGGCGCCCCACTCTCTGATGATATTTAAAAAAATTTTCTTTATCCTTGATGTGAAGAAAATTCAAGATGGTATTCTTTGATGTTAATTTTTTTTTATTTTATTTTATAAGACCCTCTGTCAGTTCTTTGTATGTAGAGGCACATGTCTATCATTTGTAGGAATTATTATTATTATTTCTTTGATAATTTCTTTCCATCTGTTTTTATTAGTCTCATTTTATTTAATTCTTATGACTAATATAATGGAAATCTTGAATAGCCTTTAAATATTTTTTAAAAAAATCTATTCTCTTTGATTATTAATATATTTTTGTTCTGATTCCTGGGACTTGTCCTTGACTTTATCTTCCATGCCCTCCTTTTTTCAATGTCAGTGTTATATTTTTAATTTTCAACATACCTCATGCTATCTAATTATATTCATTTTACTATTGTTATTTTATTAATATAATATTTATTTTTTATTTTCTTTTACTATGGCCCAACAAGATGCTGCATAAGGTGGCATCAGCTTATTTTATGGCTATTCCTTTCATACTTCCAATTTTATTTTAAAGTGCATCTGTTCAGTTCCCTTTATAGCAATCCAAATTTGAATTTTATAATTACTTAGACCTTTTTTTATGTGTTTATTATCCCTCTATCTTTTCTAGAATATTCTTGATGGTAAAACTATCTTTTTTTTTTTTTTTAAGTTCTGAATATCCTTGACTATGTATAGTGCTTGGTACATAATCAAGTGTTGGTTGGTGTTGACGAGAAGGAAATGAATGTGATGCAGAGTAGGAGAGGATGTATTAGGGGAATTCATAACCATACAAAATGAATGTTATATTAGTAGAAATTTAATGTATTATATTAGTGGATGTAGGAAAATGTATGCTGGTCAGTAAGATATTATAAAGAATCAGAAATTGTAAAGAAGAAGGAGGAGGAGGAAGAGGAGGAGAGAAGGAGAAGAAGAAGAAGAAAGCCAGAGTGATTAGTTTCTTACAGCTCAAGAGCAATGTGAAGCAAGAACACAACTGGTGTTTGATCAAATGAGACAGATCCTTTTAGGTAAAATTAGAGTAAATTGTGCAGGTCCACTTCAGAATTGGTCTGGCTATAGATCCCAGCCTCATGACCATGATATTAAGATGAAAATGCTTCCTTCAAATGAAGTAAATTGTATTAAAGTGTCTAGTGCCGAGATTATACTAGCTTCACCTTGGAATAACCTTTTGGGAAGAAATTATGAGTCGTTTTGCAGAACATAGGGAAATGACCTTGGTTGTAAATAAAATATATTGCTTCGAGTTTGCAATCCAGGGTGTTTCCTGGTTCCTTGGTCCTGCTTTGACTCCTGTAGATGCTCTTGTAATTAGTGTAAGGAAACCATATTACTTCACCTCTTCTTGATTCCACCTTTTTTTTGCCCCACGAAAGAAACCCCTTGCCTAGAAGACAGTACAACTCATTTGACTCATTCCTCTGTTGGTTTTGTGAACCAGCTTGGTGTAAAAGCAATAGTAGCATGATGTTTTTGTACCTTGCTGCCACCATGGATAGTAAACCCTGTGTAAAGAAGTAAAACAAGTAGAAGAGAGCTACTATCTGAAAGATATGTTGAATGAATCCAGAAAGGTACACATTATGTATTTGTCCAGCAAGAAGCTGTGTGACCTTGTGAAGGTCATTTCAGTTGTGGGTGTATTAGCCCCTGAGAATTGCACATTTGTGATGTGATCTATTGGGCTTTTGCAGAGCAAGTGTCATGAGAGCAATAAAATAGAATGGATTGTTACCTACACAGGGTACCTGGAGTCCCAAAATTGAAGTGAATGGGTGGCAGAAGGAGGCAGTAGCGTCAGTATATTTTGGTTATCACCAGGACCTGAAACAGGGTAAGGGGCTCAAGGATCATTTTTGATAATGAAATTTCATTGTTAAATCTATAGTAATGCCAATGCCACTTTGACATGGGGCAGCCTAGGTTCAAGGATGTTTCATTCTGGGAAATTTTATTACAAGGAGAGTTCAGAGTGATGTGTAGGATTGAGAAATTATATGAAGGGGAGAGATGAAGTTCCAACAGCAAACTTCTGACAGGCATGAAAAACTGTTATAAGTGGAAAATCAATCGAGGGATAGGTCTAACACGTTAATCAGAATTAAAGTAGCAAATAAATATTTAGACACTTTGAAAAAGAAGAATTATGATTTCTAGGGACATTTTGAAGTTAAAGTTATTTCAAATGGAACTAGTTACTTAGGAAATGATATAAGTTCATCTTTTCAGAGGACCACTGGCATACACATGTGGTAAAAGCATTTATTCTGACAAAGCAATACTTTATTCTTATTCATTCATTTTATTAACCATTTAGCTCTTGGGGGAGTTGTTTAAATATTTAATGCTTCTTCATATTTATTATGCAGTACGCCAGAGACCTCTGGGTTTCTAAAGGAATACAGTATCTTACACTCTAATAGTCTGGAAGTTTGTATTCCTATCCAGGAATTCTTCCTGCTCCTCTGCAAACTCATCCCTTGTTTTATTATTATTCATTGGAATAGGGGAACAACTGTAAACCATGTCAAGAGTTCTTTCTTCTTAACTATTATTAACTCATTCTTTAGAAAAATGACTTAATAAAATTGTTTCTTCCAGCCTCTGTTTAAAGGCCCATATCATTCCCCAAACTCTTAAAAACTATCTGAGCTTTTTCAAAGCCTACTTCAAATTGGGGAACAATATTAGACATAATATTCCTTAGAAAACAAGGTGGATGTTACCTCTTTAGATATGATGCCTTTCTCATTTTTAACTGAAGAGTGTTTCATTTTTTCAATGTTTTATTTATTTTTGAAAGAGAGAGAGCATGAGGAGGGGAGGGACAGAGAGAGAGAGCGGAACAGAGGATCCGAAGTGGGCTCTGTGCTGACAGCAGCCAGCCTGATGCAGGGCTTGAACTCACAAACTATGAGATCATGACCTGAGCCAATGTCTGATGCTCAAGTGACTGAGCCATCCAAGCGCTCCTGGTTTTGGTTTGTTTTTAATATGATCTTCTTATTTACCTTTTACCCAGCCCCTCAAAAAAAAAAAGTAAAGAAATGATCAGGCTAGGAACTTAATTGATTTTGAAATTAGCCTTTATTGATCCTATTTTAAGGCTAAAATATGAAAGATTGATACTTCTCCAAAATATATCTTAAAAATTCCTCTTTTTGAAAAATACGGGATTCTAGGGGCGCTTGGGTGGCTGAGTCGGTTCAGCATCTGACTTTGGCTCAGGTCATGATCTTGCAATTTGTGAGTTTGAGCCCCTCATCGGGCTCTGTGCTGACAGTTCAGAGCCTGGAGCCTGCTTCAGGTTCTGTGTCTCCCTCTCTCTCTGCTCCTCCCCTGCTCACACTCTCTTTGTCTTTCTCTCTCAAAAATAAATAAACATTAAAAAATTTAAAAAAAGAAAAAAAAGAAAAATACAGGACTCTGTTTGATGGAGTCTGCATTTCCAATTCCAAGACAAACCTTTTTCCAATTCAATTACAACTTTTTAAAAAAGGTGTGATACTCTCTGCAAAAAAGATGCCCAAATTCCTGGATTTGAAAACATTTGAAGAAGGGAGTAGAAAATCACCATGCAGTATGCAACAATTGTAGCATTATCAGGAAGCGATCCACAACCTGACATTTCAGCTTTTGATACTGCTTGTTTCCTTGTTTGATTGTTTGTTTTCCTAGCCTAACTGTTTTAGCAAAAGTCACTACATTTTCCCAAGTTTAGGATCTTATCTCAATCATTTGCCATTATACTAAACTATAGCATGTTTGGCCCATGCTTTTAAAACTTTGAATTTCTAACTTAAAATTCTGAAATATTTGTTTATTCTTTCTTGTTTCAGTTTAGCCATTTGTAATGGCATTATTATAAAACCTGAGGTGGAACTGAGAAATCAGGAATGAAATTGCGATCTGAAATTTATCAGCTGTTTACTTGGACAAGTTTAACCTTGTTGAATTTCAGTTTCCTCATCTGTAAAATGGAAAAATCAATGACTATATTATGACATTGTTGTGGGTAGCCAGTAAAAGAATATGTATATGGACTAAGGATACTACTGGTGATATTAGGGGTAAAAATGCTACTCTCCTTCTCCTTTCTTCACTGGTTTCCCTTCCTCAACTAAAACTAGGTTTCACTTTTTCATCAGCTACTATACATAACAGGCAATAGAATATGGCCATGCAGTCTGACTTTTGTGGTTGTCAATATGTTAAATAATCTCAAACGTTAAAAATTTTGTAAAATAAGTTTACTTATAAAGAAAGATGTCTTTTTTAATTTTTTTAATGTTTATTTTTATATGACAGAGAGAGGAGAGAGAGAAAATACGTGAGTAGGAGAGGGGCAGAAGGAGACAGTGACAGAATCTGAAGCAGGCTCCAGGCTCTGAGCTGTCATCAGCACAGAGCCCTATGTGGGGCTCGAACTCACAAATGGTGAGATCATGACCTGAGCTGAAGTCAGATGCTCAACCGAGTCACACAGGCACCCCTATAAAGGAAGACTTCTAATTTCAATTGGTTGGCTCATCTTTTTTGAAGTTCCTTCAAAAGTCTTAAAGTGACATTTACCCAGCTATAGCATCAACTAGTAAAAGACAGCAAGTACAAGGAGAATCAAGTCTAGGAAATTATTGTCATGTCAAGATAAAAATAAATGAAAATATATGAATACACTGAAAAGTAGAGAACAAAACTCCCATGAAAGGGCAGAGTGGCAAGTACTTGATACATCATCCTCTAATTAGAACACAGTTTTTATACCTCTTTTCTTTGGCAAATAAAAGTCTATCTCACTCTGGATTATCTAGAGGCTGTTAATAAACAGGAAGGACTCTGGAGTATGGACATGTATATGTGCATAACAGATTGAAGGAAATAATGATGACAGAAACAGCTCCTGCCTCCTATCTACTGCCGCAGAGACATCTTAATAGAGGTGAAAGAAATACTTTCCTTTTTAAAGCCATTTTACGAAATGGTTATAGACCTCCAGGGCAGAACAGGGAGGCAGATCAGGAAATATTTATGCAGAGGAGAGATGCCTATAAAACCCGTAGAACATTGATCATTAGGGACTGCAGAATTACCCTGACACTAACTCAAATTGGAGCAGGACAATGGCCACCAACGGTGTGTATTTTTAAGACAGCACAGGCCAATGGCTGATAAAGCAACTGTTGGAACAGAAAACAGTCTTTATCTTAAGAATCTGATCATATAACCATGCAAACTTCACTTTTAAATAGTAATGAGAGTTTTAAGGAACCTTAAGAGTCATAACCTGATTTCCCTTGCTTGAGTCACTTTCGTAGTTAAGTCAGTACGGAGATGCTTATTCACTCTCTGAGGCTAGGAAGACGCTGAAGCAGTGTGGTGCTAAGTGTTCCCCAGTGGGATAAAAATCTGAATAAGCTTCCCTGAGTGTATAATGCTACCAACAAAGACTAGAAGGTAAAAATCCCATTGAACATGTGTATATGTTTTCTTTGACTCAGCTTTACAGCAACAAGGTCAGACAGGCAAAACTGTGCAATTGGACTTCAATAACTTTGTCTCATCCTCAGCGAAACACCTGCCTTTCTGAGGAGAGTAGCTCTACATTGCTTACTTCCTTGCTATCCAAACAAACTTTGAGCTAGCTGTTACACGTAATGGGAACTGAAAACCAATTCATATTAATGACTTAATGACACAACTGTTTAGTTTGTCCCTTCTTTCCAAGAGGGAAATCGCAGGCATCTGGCTTTAGCTCCTAGGAAAATATTTTTGAAGGTAGCCCTGAATCACTCTGCACCAGCATCCACCTAGAATTTTGTCAGGTGGTTGCAAGCTTGAGTTGCTATTAACTCTCAACATCCTATTGAGACTGGTAGGGAGGTATTTACAGGAAGATAATTCTAATTTGAATTCAATTACATGTCCTTAAAGAAAGGAAACTTCAACACAGTGAAAAACAACTTTGAGGTACCTCTGCTCTGATGTGTACGAGTAATACATTTACTAAACCTATATAATCAAACAAAAGTTCGTTAAATATTGTGACCAAAATCACAGTTTCTTATTTTCTCATTTAATTGGAAGGGAGGAAAATAAGAACAACTCTTGATAAAGTTAATATGGTTTGATTAATCAAGAGAAGTGTCTTCGGCTCGATAAATATTACAGTAACTCTAAAGTTCTTGAACACACTTTCTTCCTTGGCCCTTGTATCTTTTATGTTAGAACTTATTTTCATACATCCACGTAGTTCAGAACCATTACTAGCTATGACAACAATAAGTCTCAGATTCCTTAAGTAGGAACCAATTTTTTGTAGGTATGCATTACCCCAAAAAGCCACAATGTGAGCAGATCTAAATGTATTAACATGCATACACATGTGTACACGCACACACACACGTACACAGAAAGGGAAGGTCACTGTACAACAAAAATATCCTGTTCTGGTTTATTATTGTGGCATGATAAAGAACCTCCAGACCTCATGATTTAAATCTATAATTGGTTAGTTTATGAATCTGCAATTTTGGCAGGGTTTAGTGAGGTAATGCAGCTCTCTGTTCCACAAGGCTGAGCAATCCACTTCCAACAGGGCTCATTCAGACAGCTGGTATAGTGGCTCTGTCTGTTGGCTAAGAGCTCAGCTGAAACTAAGGGTCAAGGACTTCAGTTCATCTTCATCTGATCCTTTCCATAGGCTTCCTGGCTTGCTCTGGGCATGGTGACGAGGTCCCAAAAGTGGGCATCCCAAAAGACTCAGGAAGGGGAATGTTGCCGCTTTACTGAGGCATGAATTCAGAATGAGGAACAGTGTTACTTAGTCCTTATTTTACTAGTCAAGCATTCATAGAGCCCACATTCAAAAAGAAGAAACATATAACCTACCTCTTAATTGGAAAAGGGGTTATGAATTTGGGGTTCATATTTTAAAATGATACCTAGATCTTTTGAAAACTCCCTTGGTAATAGAGAATTCAATGTACAGAAGCTTTACAGAAACTGTCTACTGTTTAAAATGTAGTATGACTCCTTTAGAAAATATTCCTATTATGTTCATTTCTTATTACTGATACTACATTATTCCTAACACCATCAGAGCCACTGTTGTGATTTCTACCTGATTTACCAAAACAGAGGTCAATTCATTGTGCTGCGATAAATGATCCATTCTGGAAAGTGACTTCACCCTGGCAAACTATTTTAGCAATATTTTGTATTCAATTGCAATAATCTGAAAGAGTTAATGCACCCCTGTGAAAGGCTAACAAACAAGGAAGGGTCTTAGGTGCTGAAAAAATCAGATTCATTATGTAAAATGGTGCATGAACTCTCTCCCCTAACTCTGGGAGGACTTTCTGAAGCAAATGGAAATTTTGTGCTTGCATTAAGTCTACCGTAAAGATGACTGCAGATGAATTTAAAATCCTGGCCAAATGACTTAACAAAGAAATGAAGGAAAACACAATCGCACACACACACACACACACAGATGCCCCAAATTTTAACATACAACATAAGCGTATCTATTTCTTTAGTCCCATTTATAGGTTTTCCAATAATTTGAAAATAAACAAAACCTTCTGGCTTTGCATGTCTGTGGGGAGTTTGGGACTTTAGGTACACATATTTGAGAATCTTTTGCATAAATCTGCATATGTTTACATGCAATGACAGACATACTGCCGCTTCCCAAATGTGGCTAGGATAATTTAATCTTCTGCAACATTTTGCATAGCATATGTAGGTGTAATATGCTCAAAAACATTACCTGAATATATGCAAAGTACACTTAGCTCATGCGTATATAGTTCTCATATCAAAAGATGTAGTTAGAACACATTTTTCAGCTTTACTCTGTGCATTTAAAGAATTCAAATGAAACCAAATTATCGATAAAATTAGCTTTTTTAAAATTTAAGTTAAAAATACTTCTAGAATTTCTTATTGTACATTCTTTGAGCTCATTTGTATTTTTGTGGCTATCTTCTTGTGTTGTTTTTTTTTTTGCAGTTATTACATTTATTTTTTTAAGTTAATCAATACTTGAAATATATATTTTGTTATTCAATACTGTGAGTTGAAAGATATAACAAGGATTATTAGAGCATTTACTCCAAAACAGTAAAGCAGTAAGCAGTAAATATAATAAAAAAAATAACATTGTCCTAAGTATAATTCGTCTTTTAATGTAAGACACCAGTGCATTTTAAAAAAGGGAAATATTTTAAAATTTACAAAGTTTATTGAATCATACAGGCACTATGTTTGTAATGTTTTCTTGATAGAAACATGACCTCTCTTTTTATAGCTCTTTGATTTCATAGGCTCTTTGTTTCAAATTTCTTAATCTAAATAAAAATGTTTAATTTTTGTCTATCCAGGAAATGGAATGTATATTGTAGAATATTGTAAATATATGGTTAGCAAAAAGGGCAAAAAGCACCTATAGTCTTAATCATCCACTGTTACTAGTCCATCCAGATTTTTTCCTTTCATTATCATACTTCATCTGAAAAAGCATCACATACATTTCTTTCCATTAAATAATACAGTTAAATATTTTTCTGTGTTGTCTAAGTATTTTTCTCTAACATCCTATGGGCTGCATAGTTTTAGTTATCACTTTATGGAAAGCAACTTTCTTGGATCCTCTCTTAGGTATTACCTTTAGTTAGAGATGATCTCTAAAGGAACATGCAAATTGCTGAACTAAACAATTAAACAAATTCATATTATTTTTGAACAAGTGTTGAAGCAGCTCTTAAATGTCTGTGGAGTCACTCCTTCTACTCATCCTCTCCTCTTGCAGGATTGGAGGCTTCTATACTGAGCGCTCTTCATTCATTCTTGTGATTAATCACCATTTATCTCATTACTATTTGCAATAGCACCAACACTGAGAATGTAATGACCACTGCAGGTGCGTTATTTACCCATGTTCATGAATATAGAGTTGCATTTTTTAGGCATATTATTTAAAAACGAATGAGCCTCCCATTCATGAATGGTGAAGATAAAATTTTAAAAGCTCCCATCATTTTATTTTATGTATTATATCCTAAAGTCTCAAATAGTTAACACAGATTTTATTTTATACCTAGAAAACTTAATTAGGTTGTGGCTCTGCTTAAAACACCTCAACGAGCCTTATTACTTCTGCAACTAAATCTAAAATCCTAAATGTGACGCAACAGTTCCTTCATTATCTACTCCTCCATCACCCTCCCATTTCTCACTCCAACCTTCTCTGACCCACAACTTCTCCATTCATATTGAACCAGCTGAGGTAACAACCTGCTCTTTCTGTATGGGATGCCTTTCCTTCTATTTTCACTTGACTGTTGTCTTCTCTACCTTCAAAACTCAGCTCAGGCTTGTTCTCCCTATGAAGCCATCCTTGACCCTATTTTGAATCAGGTTCCCTTTCTCTGCGAGCTGCAATGCTATGTTTTCATATTCCATTTGTTCCCTCAGCTATGAGCTCCTCGAGGACAGGAATGAAGGAAGGAAATTAGTTTGCTGGTGCCTTTGAAAACAATATTTTCAGTTGTGTTGTGACGTAGGTGATCCTAAAGATAGTTATCATTGTGCTCTCTATGAACCTGTCAAAGAATAAATTGTGCATGTGCAAATCTAGTCTTTCTCTCTGCATATTGGAGAGCATATGTATGCCTGAGCCCAGTGGCTGTGCATCTGCTAGCCACAGTCTAGCTCTGAGTAATACGTATGCTCTGTGTTCTATATGGAGTTCTCTATTGTTTTGTTTCTGCTTCAAGTCTGTGACTGAAAGAGTCTATATATGACACTTGTTCGTGCTCCTCATTCATTCATGTAGTCACCATCGATATCATAACTACCAGATGCCAGGAGCAAACTTGAGCAATGGCATCACAAAGAATGGTCGTTGCTTATGCAGAACAACTCACCCATCGTGTGTCTTTAGATTTCTGAGGTATGTCTTTGCCCTACCACATTCTTTACTTTGTTGACTGTTTCAACTGCTGTGTTATTAAACAGTGAGATCCTGGGAGCTATGGAATATAATGAAAAACATGACTCTGGTCCTTGAAGTGCCTTCAAAATAAATGGGGATGGCAGTGCAAAAGAATAATGTGTAAATGGGGCACAAGAGACATATAAACATTTTAGAAATTCTAGTAATGTAGGCAATAATATCAACTAATATTTAATACATACCTCATAGAATTGTGAGGATTAAATGAACTAATGTATGTAGAACATTTGGACAGTGCCTGGAAGTATCAAGTGCTTTATAAGTGTTTACTATTATTACTATTTGCTAATTATATGCTAGATGCTGTGGTAAGCATTTTACATATATGAACCTTATATAATTCTCATTCAAATCCTTATATAACCCTGTGAAATCATTGTATTATTATCATCCCCATTTTATAAGTGAAGAAACTGAGGCTTAGAGAGGTGAGTAACTTAGCATAGATTATCTAGAATCCAGGTCTTTTCTCTTGCAACTTCTCTTTCCACTGCAGAGAGCTGCCTCATATTTATCTAGCAGTTAGAATCCCTTTGATTCTGCTACTGTAAAGTTAGCCCTAAAATGATTTTACTTCATATTTATTGGAAGTACTAAGTGCCTTTTGGTTGTAGATAAATAGAGGGCAATGGTGTCAGCGAGACCAAAGAAAAATGGTAGAACATTTTCCTTTTAATTTTCTACTCACTTAATTTTTTTAACATCATATGGCTCTAGTAAAGGTCACATAGAGTTCACTGTTCAAGGGAATGGTTATTTTAAAATACTTTACTCAAGTCTCCTCTAACTCAACATTCAATTAATTTTAGATTTTGTATTGATAATTTTCCTCAGTAAAGATAAATTAACTCTTTAAATCAAAGCTGTAGAAGTTAAGTATTGACTGTAGTGAATAATAAGGTCTCTTTAATTTCTTCCAACAACATCTAAAGAGTTGTAAATTTTCAAATCTATGCTTCTGTTAGTAGGGAGTTCAGTTATTTTTAAACAAATTATAAATCTATAACTAGATATTTAAGACAAACTTTTAAATAACTTTATTATCAGTGTTTTTCTAGTTACATTTTCCTACTGAAAAGTTTCCTGTAAAAATTGGTTTAAGTGCAATTTTAACTGTTAACCTTCATATTACTTTGAGGGTCTCTGATAGGACTAATTATTCACACCTCTGTTCTCTCCAGATTCTAAACCAATTGAGAAATAACTGAGCCAAGCAGAGACTGAACTGTTATCATTATTACCAGTAAAGTCATAACATGGCATATGGGTTAGACTTAAAGCTAAATCAGGTTTAGCTCTGAATTGGCTTCACTTACCCCTTCATTGCATACGAATCCAGCAACTCACATTATGACTTGCATCGGTCATAATGGTCTATGGGGAAAAGGTATTTATGGTATTTTGGGCCCAGGGAAGATTTGATATGCAAAGACATCTAAGAATACAGACTGTTCAGAAAAAGAACTCAACATACAGTTCAGTTTTGGAACGTGAGAAGAAAGAAATTGGAGACGCAGGTAGAAGCCAGTTCACAGTGTCATACATTGTGATAAGACGTTCATGTTTTGTTGGAAATTCGGTGGGGAGCCATTGTTAGACTTAATGAGGGGAATTCATCCCTGAGATCTCTTGGTATGTATCTGGAAAACAGTTTGTAGGATCAGGCTTGGGAGCAGGAAAAGCTTTAAAAGTTTATGCAAATCTAGATTAGAACGAATGAAGGTGGGGAGGGAGCATTTTTGATAAATATTAAGATGGTACAATTTATGAGATAAGTAGAAAGCTTTAGGTGGATATGGTACATTATTGAGTGTGGGGTTAAGGCAGAGAGAGAGAATATTATTCACCAAGATACCTGATACTTTGTACTTAGCTCTAAAACAAAGCTTTACATAATCAATTATAATTATTTATTTCTTATCCGTTTACTGTCTGTACTCTCATAAGTATGTTACCAACATTTTTTTCTGGCATACAAAGAACTAAGGGATTTTAAGTGTAAAACATAATGAAATTTGCTAATTGAGCAGCCTTACTGAATCTGTTTTTTAATGTGAATGCAGATGAGTAGGAGAGAGTATAAGATAATACTTATGTTTTGTTTTAGTCTCAAAGCCCTAAAACTGTATTGTAACAGATGAGACTCTTAGAGGTTGGTAAAAAATCTAACCATTAAGAGAGGTCTTTGCTTCCGCACAGCATTTATGTTTACAACATTTACGTTACACACAACCCAATGAGATATATATATATATATACGTATATATATACGTATATATATAAAGTTACATTCTAAGGGCACTTGCTAATTTATACTTTGGGGATCTGTGTGTTTATGAGTGTGTGTGTGTGTGTGTGTGTGTGTACATGTAAAATTTACCTCTTAAAATATATTAAAATATTTTTTCCTACTCTAGTGTTGGAAGCATTTTGACTCATTTATATTTTTGTACCCTTTGAAGAAAAAAATAAGACAAAATGAAAACAAACAGAAAGCCCACTTTGTTAAAAAATGTCATTGTACAGTATGGTGCTCAGCAGATTTATTTGCCTATATGGCCATCCTTTCTCTGCTCCTTCCACAATCCTGCTCTAGGAACTTTCTCTGACCTTCTTCCTCCATATCATAAAATAAACAAAGATGCACAGGGTACTGTGGGAAACATTTGGAGGAGTACGTCATTCAGCCCAGGGGGTGTCAGGCTTAGAAAAGTTTCTCAGAAGAGATACTGTAATATCCAAACAGTGATGATCAGTGTTGGAGAATACTTGTAATGAAGAACTGTAGAGGTGATAGCGGTTGGCAGGAATCTGCACCAAGACAAAGTTAAATGATTTCCAAAGGTAGTCAGTATGTTCATATTGGACTAAATATATTTCTTTTTTGAGAACATATAATACAGATTAATATATTCCATCTCTTTATGAATCTCTTTTGAGCAAGAAGTAGATACTTGGAAGCTGTGGTCAGTGAACATTTTATTCCAGGCAGCTTAGGAATTAGAAAAACCTGCCAAAGCCAGTGGAAGAATACAACACATCTGTGAAGAGAACCAGAGATAAATGATGGGGAGAGAGTCCTTCTTGTCTTCTCTTAAGCACTCCCATGCCTGATTTCAGCCCATTTTCAGGTTTAAGGTTCAACTGTGTCCCTGTCTTTGGGTTCCACAAGACACTAAATATTCTCAGAATAGCTCAATACATTTTCTCTTACTAGCAGGAACAAGTTTTATATAACACAGATATAACACAAGAAGGTTTCTTTGGTGGTTGCTGATTGGGCTGCAGGAAGGGACAACACCAACATGTTTTGTGACAATGTGATATGTCTTCTGTAAAGCACTTTCCTGTGCTTTTGTCATTTAAATATACTTTTACCAAAGTACTAAAACTTCTAAGCTATAACACTTTTCAAGGTGAATGGGAGGCTAAGTGGTTGTGCAAATAGTGCAGTCAGCATTTTTAGAAGAGGTTAGGAACAGGATCTCAATAAGATCACTATGGATCCAACTTGCCCAGCAAAGGTGTAACTACTCAACCAAAGTAAAATTTACAAGAGTGAGAAAAGGACTCTGTTCCCCAGGTTGTCCCATGGAGTTTGTGAAAATATGCAGTAACAGGCTCCCTTGCCTGGATTGGATGTAGTCAAGACAAGCAGTAGGGAGAAATGTGAGCAGTTTTGGGAGGTAGGTGTTGTGGATAGTTTCTCTCCAGTTAATATATATTCAGTTTTTCTCAATTCTGGTTTCCAAGGCAATGATGGATCCACCTAACTAATCACTAAATGCCATGAATAATCTGTACTATTGTACATATAATATGCATATAAAATACATATAACAGATATAATATAATCTGTGTATTATAAATAAACTAGTATTTCCAGAATGATACCAGTCACTAAAGTCACTTAGATGTGCAACACCTTAATCAAGAATCCCTGTTAGAGTGGTAAGAATTTCAGCTATCATGGAAAACTAATGATTAAGTGGGGTTTATGGTATCTCACACAGGATGCCAGATGAGATATAGGGTTCTTAAGTATAGGACAGATATTACAGTTTGATATCTTTGTAGCCTTGGAAACTAGTTTCTTATCTGCCTCAAGGTAGGCACTTACTTAGTTTAGTAAATGAATGAGTGGAGAATGTTTACTTCTCTTGCCTGTGTAGAGAGTGCTGTGTCTGCTTATTGCAAACAACAGAATTACATTCTATCTGATTTAGGCAGAAAAGGAATTTATTACATTCCTTTTGGGTTACTCAAAGTGTTGTTTGTAAGGCTGGAAAACCAATTCTGAGATGACAGAATCAGAAATAGGCAAAAATAACAAAGTAGGACTGGTCCTCTGAGAACATTATGCCACCAGTGGTGAACATTATTCATTGCAGCTTACTCCTCAACACTTCTGATAAAAGAATCGGATACCACTTTTGCCACCATCTGTTCCTATTGCCCAGAGACATGTGCTGAGAGCATGGGGGCAGAGCAGACTCCCTAGGTCACATCTAAAGTCTGGTGCAGATTCATCTGATTGGAGGATACACTCCCTAGGCATAAGAGAGTCTGTGAATATAAAAATCTACCACTTTCAGATTTTTGGGTAAGAGGTGGGTTATACCTCCCACCAGGAATCCTAAAAAGGAAGAATACCCAAATATAGAAAGATTTATAATAGGAACAGCCAAAAAGAAACAAAAAAAAGTCTACTTCAAGATCCCCTGGAGATGTTTTTGGAAGGTTTATGTGTGCAAGATGTTGTCATGCATCAGTCCCAGTTTCTGTGTATGTAGCTAACACCGAATAAATTGATTCTTTCTTTACCAGCTCATTTGCACTTCTCCACATTGCACAGTGACTATCCAGTTAGCCATCAATCCCTACTTCCCCATCCTCATCCCATATTCCAACCACCACCACCACCAGGACTCAGACATTTTTCAGGTTGCAAAAGCTTGACAGACAGACTACTTGGGTTTCTTTAAAGAGTTAAATTAATGCTTAGAAACAAGAAGTTATTGACTAGAATTTCAGTACAAAAGAGAATTATACTATTTTAAGTATAAGGATTAAATGGGAAAATAATTCCACAAGGAAATGGGAAAGATACAAAGGAGACAATGGTCAGAAACACTTGAGTTGATCAATGATGAACATTGTCAGGCTGATTGGATTTGAATCCCAGTTTTGTCACTTAAAATTGTGTGACTCTGGGTCATTCACTTAACCTCCTCTTGCCTGAGTTTTTTTCATTTTTAGAGAAATCAGAGATTTGTTATGAGGGTTATATTAAACATACTTTTCACTTCCATGATATTCTTTTTGAATAAAGATTGCTTGTAAAAGGCATAGAGCAAAATGTATAGTATAATTGTGTTTATAAAATGGAGGGGATGGATTATATTCATTTTATTATATATGGATAATTAATTTCTGAAATGATACAAAAAACCTGCCAGCAATAGTTACTGTGAAGATAAGGAGAGTAACTGAGTAGAGGGGAAGCAGCAAAGAATGTATTTTGTTTGATTTTTATATTTGAAACATGTATGTCTATTCCTAGTCATAAACTATGTATTAATTTTTTAAAATAAGAATACAAAGGAAATTTACAAAATGATTACGAGTAAAATTCTGAAAGGAGTCTGAGAAAAAATTAGTCTGACAGATATTAAAATAAAAAGTTTTGAAAATTTAAATGACAATAGTTTAAAAGAGAGACGTATGAAAGAAAAAAACTAGATATTTCAGAAATAGACAAAAATACATATGAAGATAAAGTAAATGGTAAAGGTGGTGTCTAAAGTCCACTGGAGGAGAGATAGACTATTTAGTAAGTGGTATTAGGACAAATGAGAAGCCATCTGATAAACGTGAATTTTGACCAGTGTCTCAATGTGCAATATGATATATTTCAAATAGATAAAAGATTTAAATAAAAGGAATAAACTCTAAAAGTTCTAGGAGAAAACATGAGATGATTCATTTACAAATTGGGGGTGCAAAGAACTTTAGGACTTTGACTCGAATTCCAAAAGTCATGAAGAAAATGGCTGTTAAACAGAGGAGATAGACGGTAAGACTGTGAAAGTCAGAAGAAGACGAGAGTGGGATAGAATAAGGGGAAGTTAAATCACAATCATTACATTGACACATTTCCCAAAATTTAATACTACTCTGATAGAGGAACTGTGGAAGAATAGCCATTTATAAACAGCTGTTTTTGTGTCATACATTTGTATATTTCTTACGATGCGTGAATTGAAAAATATATTGATTATGGAAATATATATTAAAAGCATATACCCTTTGACCCAATACTTCCACTTCTGGAAATTCGTACTAGAGTTCTACTTACCTCTCTTCAGAACTGTAAGTATGCAAGCAATTTATTATGGTAATGTTTCATTTAATTTGAACTATATGAAAGCTACATTTTATATGGATCCAAAATGGTTGAATGTCAGCAGTTTCATATACTTTGGCCCATAATAGCAAATGCTTGAAGGAAATGTTCATCAGTAGGATGTGGTTCAATAAATTATGTTTCATTAAGGCAACGTAATAACATGAAAATAGTTAGCATGATCTGTTTATAACCCTATGGAAATATTACATAACAACATATGTTCTTATGTTGAGAAAAACAAACAAGATTTTTAACAGTTTATGTATATGTATGTATATACATATATATGTATAATATACACACATATACATATACTGTATTTTGTGTACTAATGAGGGAAGTTAAGGCCACATGTTATATTTAAGTACGTAAACATAAAAGCCTTAAACTTTATCCCAGTGGTTAGCTTTTGGGAGTAGGTGGATCAGAGCTTCTGCATAAGGACATAACATCGGAGGTGAGATTCACATAGTATTAGGAAATAATGACCCTCATAGGGGAGGGCAGATGTGTGGATAGGGCCCAGAGGTAAGTGTGGGAGGGATTTTGCATTACCTATGTTGTAATATATTTTGATATTTTAACTATATAAATGTGTGTGTTTGTGTTTTTTTTTTACCTATGCATAAATATTTCCTGTATAAAATAGCAATTTCATGGTCACTGTGGATTAAGTGATTTTTCTTCATGTGAGACTACAATATCATAGCATAGTTAATAAAATATTCTGATATGTAAAGTTACTTTGTTGACATTACCAATATTTAATGGGCTAAAATAAAATTAATTTAATAAGTATTTATTTAACTGTCCAGAAAAAGTTTAAAGCAGCCTGCTTTGGTACAGTGGTAGAAATAAGGATTCAGAATCTGAGCTCTGCTATATATATACCTCCTATGGGGTCTTCAGAAAGTCAGCACCTCTAAACCTGTATTTTCTCACCTTCAAAATTAGAATAATAGTTAAAACCACTTTTTATGGATCAAAAATATTTATAAAATTTTTGCATATTACAAAATTTTAAGGAAAAATTGTTGAAAGTTTGTTTTGAGATATAAATATTCATAATAATAGAAGTTTCTGGTTTTTGCTCTGGGGGTAAAGAGTCCAAAGGAGTTATACTATGTGAGCCACTAAATACATACAAAAAGTAGAATCTTACAGACTATAGGAAATGGTCAATGAGTAGAGTGTAGGTTGAGTATTAAGTGTCACATAGCACATAAAGGGCCATAGCACACTCAGGACTGTGACAGATGTTCCACTTATGTATCCACCACTGCCCCACCACTACCAGCAGCAACATTAACTCAAGAGTGACATTAATTTATTAAGTCCTGACTATTTGTTAGATTCTCTGTGGCACATCCCATTTAATTGTTATAAAATCCCCATTGTACAGTTACCCAGTATTAGCCAAACAATGAAAGTGTCAGATCTGGTATTTGAAAACAGGTCTTCTTGACTCCAAAGCTCATATATCCTTACCACTATTCCAATTAATTTCAAATTTTAGTGGACATTAAAATATATCGGAAGTGCAGATTTTTTTGACTTTGCCCCAGAGATTTTGGTTTGCTGGGCCTGAGTTGCCTGCATTATATCATCTTTCCAGCCGTTCTGATGCTATTGGCCCCTTAGGTACTGTAAGGAATACCATGTGATTTCCAACTGCCTCTTAATCCTCATCCCTGAAAAAGTATGGACTTTTTTTGGCAAGTCTCTGTGTTTGCAACAAAGGTGGCAATCAAGGGGACCATTGTTACTCTATGCTGTGCTTTCAGGTTCTGGGTCTCCAGGGTCAGCCTGGAGGATGATGTAGTGAAAGAGAAGGGGTTATAGAATGTGACTTCTTTGGTGGAATGGCAACAGAGTTAGGAATAATCTGCATCATTTGGGTTCTAAATCCATTCTTGGAAATTAGAATTCAGGTCTGCACTAATATTTTATTTTAGCATTTGCAGTTTTTAAAGAGTTCATAATGATTCTTAAAATTAGCCAGGTCTGAAATCAACTGGGATAAATCCTTTCAAATTTTTCTCTTCTCTACTCTGTTATATGATTAATTAATTTCACAAGTCTTACTCAAAGAATCAAACAGTAAATTTTATGCAGTTATATTGTGTCTTATTAGGATAGTCTTTTCATTTTTTTAACAAGTAATTTTTTGAATACTTGTTTGTACAAGGCACAGAGCAAGGTGCAGGGGTGGATGCAAATATGAAGCAGACATATGGTAGATGAGGCATGTCCACAAGAAAAGTGTACTACAAAGTTGAAAGTCTGTTGAGAATCAAGATGCTTGAGGAGTGCTATGAGAAATCAGAAGAGGAGAAGAGACAGAATTTTTAGTGGGGGGATTTGGGAAAACTTCACAGAAGAAATGATACTGGTCTAGGCTTTGAAGAATGGATATGATTTTAACAAGCTAAAATAGCATGGAAAATCACAACAGGCAGAGAGAGAACTATGATCCCACACAGGGAATATATTCAGATTTAACCAAAGCATGGTTATTAATAGTGGTAATGAATTAATGGGTTTCAATATATATTTTAATAATATATTTCTTACCATAAAAACACTTAATATTAGTAAACACTGTAGATCATAACCTATCAAAGAATCTAGAAAAGTAAGAATAAAACAAGGTCCTATATATACAGAGGTCATTTTCTTGTACCCACAATACAATGTAGGAAGTGCTATATAGAAGTTACCTGTCAACTACTAAGGGGCTGATTTCAAAACTGTATTCTATGTAACATGGGAGTCTCAGGAATTGTCTATAGGTGCTAAAGGAAAAAACTTTTTGGTCATAAGTATGGTAATTGCAGGTTGAAACAAATTCAGTTACTTATTTTTTTTTCCCTGTGGTTTCCTGTCTCATGTTCAGGTCCATCCATTTTGAGTTTATTTTTGTGTATGGTATAAGAGAGTGGTCTAGTTTCATTCTTCTGCATGTTGCTGTCCAGTTCTCCCAGCACCATCTGTTAAAGAGGCTGTCTTTTTTCCATTGGATACTCTTTCCTCCTTTGTTAAAGATTAATTGGCCGTACATTTGTGGGTCCAGTTCTGGACCCTTTAATCTATTCCATTACTTTCCAGAGCCATTAATATATCATGCAGTATTTCTCCAATTTCTTTGTTTGTTTGTTTATTTATTTAACTATTTATTATTATTATTTGTTTGTAGACCACATATTAACATCTAGAGTGCTAATATTCTGCTGAGCACAGTTTAGAAAAATGTGTTGGAAAACACTGTACAGGAGTCAGTCATTCTTTCTCTGGGATAAGGAAAGAGCTCATGGAAAGCTAAAAAAAAAAGCCATTAATGATAGATAAATTAAGTTAAAATATGCATTTTAATGGTAGTGTACAATTTTAATTTATCCATAAGTTCCATATTATTTAATTATATCATATTTCATGTCTATTATATAGAAACTAGACTGGTTTCTATAGAATATTTTCTTTATATTAGGACAGCTTCTCAGATGGGAAAAAAAAAATCTCTTTCCCATAGTAGTGCATCTTATTTCTACTGTCAAAATGTAAGCATTCATTTTACTGAAAAGCAATATTCAAGAAGTCCTATACCTCATATTTATTTTGAGCCTCATATATTTGGATGAGTATCCTCAAATATTTCCAGGGTAACAAGTCAAAGGAAGACTACAGTGGATGTATCTTTAAATTTTTAAATTAAATGATCTTTTCCTTACTATACATAGTGATGCCCATACTGTATTTTCAGGGTTTTTTTCCCCATTTTTGTTAAAACCACATGGATGAGATTAATCACTAAAGTGTTCTTTGAACACTAATGGTGCTCCCCCATCATTCCTATGATTTTCAATTGTTTACACATTTTTCTTGGTGGCTGAGTTAACTTATATCCCCACAAAATGGCTAAAAAGGTATAAAAAGCTTATAAAAGTTGACAGTGTCCTATTAACTATGTAGCTAAAGAATAAATGTTAATTTTGGTTGGTAGAACAATATTACAATAAAGGTATATGGCCCAAATTTAGGAGTTTCTGAAATGAATAGTAATAGTGCAGTCCACAGTAAAGTAACCCTGCAAACAAAACCCAGCCTATTTTGCAAGCTAAGTGATCAAGAAAATGAAGCCGATTTCCTCTGAATTCAAAAGAGCTTTTCATTTTACGTTCATTGTATACCTTTTTTGAGCAGATTTTATTGAAAGCCAGAGAGATGATATTAGCCCAAGGTTAAAAAAAATATATGTTTAGAAAGAGCTAGAACTCTCAAGACTAATTCCCTCTCCCTGCTCATTTTATTATACATATTCTGTCATCTTTCCTAATTCTTAGCTTTTAGACAGTTTATCCCAGTTTTTCTCTAAATTCTCCTCAGGCCTCCAGAGGCTGTGTCACTGTTTTTTTTTTTTTTTTTTTTTTTTTTCTTTCTCTGTTTATCTTGTTTATCAAGGAAAATAAAAATAAAGTAGTCTGTTTATTTAGCACCTACTTTGGGCCCCTCAGCTTTTAAGGATAGGATAGATATACAAGGCATATTCATATCCACCGTCTTCTCCAATGGTAACACATACAAGTCAGATAGTTTGGCTCCATCTTGAATGTTAGAAAGTAATAATTTTTAAATTATTATGAAGGGATTCTAGTCTTACTGTCAGTTCTTGATGTTTTTAAAATCAGCAACATAATGTCCTAAAACTTGAAGTCTGGCTTATATCCAGCTGTATACTTGACATCTCTGCTTGGATTCTTAATTGGCATAAAAAAATTAACAAGTCCAAAGCCCATTTATCAACTCATCCCTTTCCCAGTGTTTCTTATGTGAGTACATGATAACACCAAGCATTCAGTTGCTCAGGCCAAAAAATCTTGGAGTTTCCTGTGATTCTTCTCTTTTTTTCATACCCCACATCCAATCCATCTTTCTTGGCTCTACTGTCAAAATTTATTCAGAGTCTGACATCTTCTCATGATCTTTATCATTATCCTCCTATTTCATTGTGCATACTATTGCAATAATGTCCTAATTGGTTCCTGCTTCTGCTCCTTTACTACCATAACCTATCTCCCAAATGTCAGCGAGCATGAACCTTTTAAAACTAAAATTGGATTATAACATTTCTGTTCTAAAACAGAATTTTGAACTCTTTTTCTTGGTCTATAATATTCTATATGATCTCAGCCCCTGTGTGTGTTCCTACCTCATTTCCTACTTGCTCACTTACTTCTAGTATCGCTTCTAGCATCAGCTCTGGCTGGATTTTGTCCTACCAAGCATACAACTACCTCAAGCCCTTTTCCCTTATTATTCCTTCTGCTTAGGGTTCTCTTTGCCCAAATATCTGTAATACTCTCCTTCACTTTTTTTTTTTTTTTAGTGTTTATTCAGTTTTTGAGAGACCGAGCATAAGTTGGGGAGGGGCAGAGAATGAGGGAGGCACAGAATCTGAAGCAGACTCCAGGCTCTGAGCTGTCAGCACAGAGCCCAATGTGGGGCTCAAACTCACAAACCCACAAACTGTGATTATGACCTCAGTCAAAGTTGGCCGCTTAACCAACTGATCCAGCCAGGTGCCCATCTCCTTCACTTTTCTCTGTTATTCGCTCAAATATCTGTTCTGTAGAAATAATTCCCCTGACCACCTTACCTGTTATAATAATCTCTACATTCCCTTACCATTTATCCTTCTTTATTTTTCTTTTTTATCTCTTAGTACTGCTTAGCATTATAATATGTAGCATAATGGTTATTATCCACCTTCCCACTTGAATGTTAGCTCCACAATTGCAATTATTTACTGCTATATTTCAAGTGTTCAGTACAGAGCATGACTCATAGATGACACCTAGTAAGTATTAAGTATTTAAATAACTCATGTAATTAAGCAATTAAGTATTTGCAAATATGAACAAAAGCACACACACACAAATATCAAATTGTAATTCTAAGTTCTATAAAGGACATTTGACTGAGTCAAGGAGATCAGGAAAGGCTTCTCTGAGGAAGAGCAGCTAGCTGCAAGCCTAGAACCAAAGAGGGCAATGCAGTTAACTAGGTGAAGAGAGTAATGGAGTCTTCTGAGTCTTTCAGGAGCATGCCAAGTATGAGAATCTAAAGCAAGGAGGTCCACGTGGCTGGAGCAGAGAGAGCAGGAGCAACCATGAGTAGAGAGGTGTTATACAAGGAGAGATGGAAAGGTAAGTCAGAGCTGGATCCTGAAAGGCTTTGTTGTCTATGTTAATCAGGTGCTGTTTTCATCTTAACCACAATAGAAACACTTTTTGGCATTTTAAGCAGGATGGTGTCATTATCACCTACAAGTTTTTTAAAAAAATGTTTATGATGATAGTGTGGAGTTTGAAATACAGAAAAATGATGATTGACACAGTCCAAGAGAGAGATTATCAATAATTTACCAAGGGGAAGGTAGTAAAAAGCTGTTCTCCTTAGTTCTGGGTAATAAAGGAGTACATTGTCTATAGGGAATTTAAAAAGAACAATGGAAGCAATAAAAAGTCCAACTATTTTTTTTATTATCACTGTGTGCCAGTAATTCTAAACAATGTTGGTGATTAAAATAGTCTGCTCAGTTGGTATACCATGGGAGATGATAGATAATAACTTGGACCAGAGAGTTAGCCATTTCTTCATTCAAAAATATTTTTGAATATCATCTATGTGTCAGACACTATGGCAGACATGATAATGCATGGGTGAACAGAAAGATAAAAATTTCTGCCCACAAGGAGCCTACATTTTTTAAAGGGAGATTGACTCTAGTAAATACATATGTAGCATCTCAGGTGGTGATAAGTTTTTTGATAGGTACAAGAGTAAATATTAATTAACCATTGGGCTCTAAGGGCCAGGAGCTCAGAGGAAATAGCTGAAATCAAGATAGAATTCTTATGGTTATCTGTTGGTAGGTAGCTATGTTAATCATGAGTATAAAAAGGAGCTTAGGAAGTTAAGTATGGAGTGAAAAGAACCAGTCTAAATCCTAGCATTGAGATGCCCCAATATTTGTTATCCAGATAAAGATTATTCTTCTTTCTTTCTTTCTTTCTTTCTTTCTTTCTTTCTTTCTTTCTTCTTTCTTTAAAGGTGACACAATGAGTTGTGAATTAGACATAGGGCATATCAAGGACTGATGAAGCCATTACAAGATGATTAAAAGATCAATATCTCAAAGAAAGTGGATCATAACACCAGCACTTTAAGGATGTACTGCTTTGTTCTTAGAAAACTTTGAAATTGCCTGTATTGAATATTTATATTTTCCTATTAAAAAGATGAACAGGGTTCTGGGATAGCTAGGCTAATCTCCCCACTACACTAATTTCCCTGTCATTCCCTTTCTAAAACATTCTTCAATGGCTTCTTTCTCATGAAATGGAGTAGAAAGTTCACAGGTCTGACATTCAGAATCCTTCATGATTCGGTCTTAACTTTTCAAGTATGACCTCTACTGCTCCCCTAGATGAACCTTCTTCTCCTGGCCACTTAGCCATTAAGTGTCCCTTTAATAGCCTGGAATATTCTTTATTTTTCTGTGCTTATATATTTCAGTTTTTTGGAATGCCCTCCTCATTTGATGTTGGACCCATTCTTGTCATTTCTATTTAGAAAGTCTTCCAATTTTTACTCTGGGAACCATGAGAATAATTTGTCAATACTCTAATATGATCAAGGATGGAGGCTGTTTATTATGTGTTTGTCTCACAACATCTAGCTCACATCTCTATTTGTTCAATATTAAATAGATATTTATTGAATGTCTATTATGAGCCAGGCACTGGCAAGAGCAAAACAAATAGCTGCTGGTTGAACAACTGTAGCTGCTTCCCTTTTGAATGCTGGCATGAGCCTATCTGATAGCGTGCAGACCTCTGGTATTCAAGGTGATGTGCAATAGCAGAGATGGTACCTGAGCTTCTATGGCTGATTTCATGCTTTTTTTGTTAGTTTCGTACATGACTCACGTTAGTTTCCACAGTATCAGTGTTTGAAAGAAAAGAACAATTCCTTCATTCTTTTGAAAGTGATGAAACCTTAATATTTTAAAACCTCTCTGTACAAAGCTGTTGGTATGAAATATCACAACATCACGTCTGATAGTTCAATTTAAATATTAATGAAAACCTTAAGCTTTATCTGGAATAGTTAATTTGGAATTTCAATTCATATTCACATCCTCGTGCAAAAAAGAGAGAGAAGAAAGGGAGAGGTTGTGTGTTTTAAAGGATTTGCGAATAAGATTCCCCAGCAGACACACTGTTTGCAGACAAAGCAGCACAGATGCTACTTGTCTGTCATAGAGAATGCCAGTCTATAATGAGGCTCACTTGACTTGGTGTGTGTATGTATGTGCCCGAATGTGTGTATGACAAAGCTAAATCACTGCAAAACCCAACGGTAAGCACCAATCTTCCATATACATAGCATGTTCTGTAGGAGAACAACAGAAATAAAGCAAGAAAACAGGCACTAGTCTGTGAAATCTAGTTTTAAAATGGGGCCAAATAAGTGCGGATTTAAGATTATTGAAAATCTGTGAATCTATTTGTTCATTGATAAATAACATTAAAGTTTAATTATATGGCATAAAATAGTAAACATGTACAAAGTATAATTTTATAGAATGAATACCTAGGAAAAGTCTTAGGTAAATGGCATTTGGAGAATGTATTTTTGTGTCCCCATAGAATCAGGCATAGAAACAGCTTGCTGCTTTTCAATCTTTTTATAAATGCCCCCAAGAAAATATTCTTGAATTTGCCTCATTGTGTTATATGAACGGTGATTGATCTTGTCAGGAGAAAGTCAACCACACTTAGCCCCTTGTAAAGCAAACAGCACGGCCAATATCTTAGTCAAGTTCTCTTTGCTGCTGCTTCAGCTGTCAAAGTCACTGGTGCAATGCAGCATTCAAGGTAATTTCCATTTAGTGGTGAAAGCTGTTTTCTTCAATTTCTTGGCTTCTTTGTCTTTTTATTTGCCCCCTATCCATCTAATACCATTCCCGTGTCATTGGCACACTTACATTTGCCTCACCTCGCTGATTTCTCCCCACCTGCGTGACATGCCTAGAGCCCCAGTGCTGCTGATGCATTATCCATCCAGGGCTTTGTTGTGTGGTGACATTCCAGAGCAGAGCTCAGCCCACGGGCATCTGCCAATGCGTAGGAGCTCTCCTCTCCAGCAATTATTCAGTTTGATTACACACGATGATAAGCTATTAAGAGGCACTCATGCACAGCCCTTTATTTACCAACAGTTGAAATCTCCTGTTTGCTTCCACTGTGTAAGAAACTAATTGTGGTGAAGTAAACAGAAGGGAAGGGCAGTCACCTGTAGTGGGGAACAGTGCGACAAGGTAGTGGGTTTGTCTCCCAGATAAAAATGGTGTCAACAGATCACTTGGATCCATTTTCACTATCTGACATGTAGAGCGGCTGGAAAAGAAGTATATCTAGTGGGTATGACCATGTAATCTAGTTTTTAGGACCCCTGTTCCTGTTTCTAGTCATTTAGATGAACATTCTATTAGGCCAGAAAAGGATGATCTTATACATACTCCTACCTCATCAACCAAATGCAGATTGGGATTTTGAAGAGTGCCTATATGAGGAAAGTTCTCTTTAACAAAAACTATAACCACAGCTCTTTAGATCTCCATGTCTCCATTTATAATCTGTAGAGTGCTGCTTTGTTAATTTGATTACGAGTGTATTTTCTGTGTAAATATTCACAGCAAATAATGCATTGCATAGAAATTCCTATTATTATCATTCTCTAACTCTAAAAAAAGTGCCTAATGACAGACTTATATGTTGCGTGTGTATAAGTACCGGTTGTTTATGAGCGTCTTTTCATTGTTAGATCTAAACAAGCGGATTTAAAACAGAATCTTTTATTCTGAAAAGAAATTTATCTGTAACAAAGCACCCTTAATTCCCTCAAACACAGTCACCTTAAATAGTTATGAACATCCAGTCTAAAAAACTCCATCTCTAATGCCTTTTTTCCTCCTTCCCCCATTCCCATCTTCCCAACCCCCAAAACAGGCATTTGGAGCCTGGAGGAGAAAGAGGAAATTAATTTGTTTATCAGGTAGTGTTGGAAAGTAAATGACTTCCCTTTCAGGGTTTCTTTCCTTCTTTTCAGTGCATTGAATTTAGAGCCCTTCCTCCCCTACCTCTTTTCCCACTTGTTAATGCACTGTCTCCTCCCAGGGCAGCATCAATAAAGAGACCTGGAGATCCTGTTTGAGTTTGTTTACTCTCAGCCACAACTGGGAATATGATTTCTAACAGTATACAATGAAATCTTGCTGTTGCAGGAGGACAAAAAGGAGATGAAAACTGAAATGTCCTGTGGAATTCACTGCAATAAGAAGGGACTGCCCCCATGTAAATAAATGTTATACCTATTTATGTATTTATAGACTATTTTCTATATGTCCCTATGGGAAGTGGGTTCAATAACATGCAAGCCAATGCACTGTAGGTAAGGACAACTATAGGGATGACAATGCTAATATATTTTTGTACACACCCACAACTGCACATAGGTACTAAACTGGCATGTCTTATTTTATGCATATGTTTTTCAGTGACTCATTGCTGAAAGTCAGTCAGTGAGATAAATGTTTTAGAGGTACCTACAACTAACACCTAGAAGCACAATTAGCTCTTTGGAAAACAAAAGACAAAACCCCTCTAAACACACTATCTTTTCTTTATTCTTTCTTTTTTTTTTCTTAAAGTTTATTTATTTTAAGAGAGAGAGAGAGAGTCAGGGAGTGGCAGAGAGGGAGAGAGAGAAAATCCCAAGCAGGCTCCACGCTTGTTAGCACTAAGCCTGATGCGGTGGGGCTCAAATTCACAAATCATGAGATCTTGACCTGACCCATAGTCAGACACTTAATTGACAGAGCCACCCAGGAGCCCTGTCTCTTCTAATTAAGGCCATCAAATCACAACTATTTTGGGATAGATTTGGAAATATAAGAGATCTGATTATTTTATACAGAATGAGTTGTCTGCATGATGATTTTATTCTGAATTGTATATCTTCATCAACTAATACTCAGAATATCTAGATATTTCTGAGAGAACTACAGTTAAGTTGTTATTCAGATATGCAAGCATTGTGAAGTTAGCGAATCATTTCTGGAAACCTTAAGGAGGACATTCATTTAAAATATGAATATTGTGAAACTTAATACTTGGAAATCTTTCTGGATACTTGAGAAATGTAAAAAAAAAAAACCCTCTTGTTTCAAATTTTTATGATCACATAATAATATTACCATTTACTGCTCTATTCCTTCTAAACCAAGATAAAGAAGATAGTCCCATGTCCAAATTTCCTGTTTCCCAATCTAGTTGTAGCATCATATGTTTATAAACAGTAATCACAGAGGCTAGAATTTCTGATCTAAATGTTTTAATTTTTTTCATCAGAAATGACCCCAAAGTTATTTTAACTTAACTACTTAGAATACATATAGCTTTAAAATGAAATTAACAGCTTTATTTAAATGCAATAAGAAAAAATATATCAGTTTAAAAAATATATATATAAGTTCACATGTTCTATATTAAAATAAACTTCACAGAAACAAATTAAGCCAGACACTCTCCAAGTATTTTAAGAAAGACACCAGTATTCAGAGATATAAACCTATACACCTTTATCTATCTATCTATCTATCTATCTATATAACTATAGATACAAACATAAAGCAATGCTTTATGAGACTTATGAGAACTTCAGTTTCTTCAGTTCCTAAGAACTTATTCTTCTAAGTTTATTCCAAATGGAAATTTCCCTTGATGGTGACATTTAGTAAAGAACAATTCTCATCCTTCAGTCTACTAGCACATTAGTTCAGACTCTTTCCATACATAGACTATGATAGACTTTCCATAGACTATCTTTCCATATTCCATAGAACTCATAAACTGCTGGAAATTTTAAGTTGTTTGGCTTCTCAGTTATTACATTGTTTTCAAAATTTGGAATGAGAAAGAATATTTCCTATTGTTTCGTCCATAGATCACTGTAGCAGTGCAGCTTTAAGGCCAACTAGAACCAGAGCAAAATACTGATTTCAACAATTTCAAAAAGCAATTGGCATAGGTATTGGTATCAGCCTGTTTCTTACACTGGCCACTCTAATACTCTTCTATGGTGAAAACATTTAGCATGGTGATCAATAGGATTATTACCAGTTATAGAAAGTACAGAAGAAAATTTGGAAATTATCTCCAATTCATCTTTGATTTTCTGTTGTAACAATTCTATTTGTTAAAATGAGAATCACTCCTGACTGCCACCCTTACTTTAAAATACATCCTGTGAAGTGTGCCGGCATTTCCCCCATGCAGGTTTTTTTTTTTTTTAATTTTGTTTTAATAATGCTCTTCTCCTGTTGGTACACTTGGCAAAACCTACTCATCTTTCAGGAAGACGCAGCTTTTTATGGCCTGTTGTATAAAGCCATTGTCTCTATGCAGATTAGCCCCCTTCCTCTTAGCTTCCACAGACCTTTGTCCCTAGTTCCCGTAGGACCATGATTCTGTTGTGTAGGAATTGTCTCTCTTCCAATCTGTGTTCCTGACTGGAATATGTGCTTTGTGAGGGCAGGGATTATGTCTCAAACCATATCTGATATATGATAAAATGTTCCACAGACATACGGGTAAAGTCGTAGGGAAGTTTTTATTTAAATGTGCTTTCAAGCTCTTCTTTTGTTTTGCTTAGCGAGCAGTGAAATTTCCCTGTGTGGGGGTAGGGCAGGGAGGAATAAATTGCATCTCCTGGGCATCTGCAGGGCAAGGGACTTGCTTTTTGTCTTCTTAGAGCTTTGAATGTAAACGCTGTGTATAGTGAGCCTTTGGTGGGTGCTATAATGAGTCACTCATCTTTAAAGCAGGTCGTGTTCTCAACTGAAAATAACTTAGGGCTGTCAGTTATAAGTGTTATAATAAGGATACTCTTTATAAGTAAATTCACTGTCTGATGTTAGAAAAGTAATTCAACATTATTAAAAGTGCTTTTGCTATAGATATTCCACTATTAAAGCAAAACAAATAGATATGTTAACAAAAGTATTGTGTCTTTATTGTCTTCAAGACATTCACTTACTCATTTATATGTCCATTCGTTTATTTATTTTCTCATTCATTCAGTGATTATTATTTATATGCTATCTAGTATGTATACACAGTGCTAGTTTTCATGTGGTTTACAGGATGGCATTGAAGACAGATGTTAAAGAGATAATTACACAAATAATGATAAAATACAACCATAAAAAGTGCTCATTGCTACTAGAGAGGGTGTGAAGGAACCTTAATCTTGTTAGGGATGGAGGAGGATTGGGAGGATGAAGGAAGGAATCTTTGCGGCAATGACATCTAAACTGAATCCAGAGTAGAAGAGATTGCTGGTCAAAGAGCTGACGTCAAGAGAGAGAGAAGTGAGCCTTTAAGGTAGAAGGAAGGTTGAGGTAATGTTCTAATGGATGAAGGTGTATTTTAACAGGCAAGAATAAAGTAAGTGGGGAGTGACAAGGGGAGAGTAAGGAGATAGAAGCTGAGAATTAGATAGGAGTCAAAGGAAAACAAATGGCATTCATGAAGTTGCCAATTCTTTTTTTGATTATTTTTTTTAAGTTTTTATTTATTTTTGAGATATAGACCCCAAGTGGTGATGGGGAGGGGGTGGGGCAGAGAGAGAGGGAGACACTGAATCCAAAGCAGGCTCCAGGCTCTGGAGCTGTCAGCGCAGAGCCTGATGTGGGGCTTGAACTCACAAGCCATGAGATCATGACATGAGCCGAAGTCAGGCACTTAACAGATTGAGCCACCCAGGAGTCCCTGTCAGTACTTCTTTTAAACCAATATTTATATTTTTAGTATTCTGAAGATATTTTAGGCAAACATGAAAAATTTCTAATTTCAACTTAAAATACTTTAATTTTTTAGTAATTATTCTATTCCTTATTTATATGGATTACCAATAACTCATTTTTAAGGGACATGAAATTGGAAAATATAGGAGCTGGTTATGGGAGTTTATGACTAAATGAATAGTTCTGGCTCTCATGAATAGGAAGAAGAGAGTGGGTGTGATAAACATTTAAGGAGGTAGAGCCAGGCTTAAACAGTAGCTGCTCCCCAGAGCACTCAGTTTTCCAGACAAAAACCATGTCTTAGATTTGCTATTAGAAGAAAAGAATAGCTCAACTAGCTCTAGTGAAGCAGCGGTAAGGAACTGTAAGGAGCCAAAAGGACTGAGCAGTAAGATTCCCACAATAGGAATTCTTGTGTAAACTTCTATTCCTAGCATCTCTATGTAAATCCCATAGGTGACAAGCTATTGGTTTTTGCTATACTGAAATGGACAGCCCTTGTTTATCAACAGAGTCTAAAGCAGGATATATCACTATGGCAACTATACCTCCAACCTCAAACCAGAAAATGGACATTCTGTGATATGCAGAATTTTTTTGAGCTGGTAGTCTCACACAGTTCCTAGGGGTCTGCTAGCAGAGACGAGATAGGAGTAAGAAGTCAGTACATACTGTTATGTAGGTTAGCAGGCAGCATCTCTCTACAGCTCATTTCCTCCAGTTTGTCCTACCATTATTCAGAGATTGTTATCTGTCTCAAAGTATGACTTTGGCATAGTGAGGAAGAGGTTGGCTACTGAGAAAAGTTTCCTTGTGGCTTTCACTTCTTGTATTACCCTGAATTGATTGTAGGTGGTTTTGTACAGATTGCTAGGCATTATCATGTATTTTCTTTTCAATGTTACTCTTGAAACATTTCAGGTAAGAGATAGATACTAAATTTTCATCTGTTCATGTTTGTCTATATATTTTCTTATAAATAATATACTGTAGGAAATTTAAAATACCTAGAAACTAATTGTGGTATATTCCCATGCTATAATAATATATTTACTATGTTTGATGGATTAATATAGAGATGATCAATACAGAATTCATATTTATAAGTGATATGTTACTAGGAATCTTATGGGAAAAGGATTAAATGATTAAGAGCTATGCTGCTAATTACACAGCCTCCTGAAGTTTATTTTTTTTAAATCTTTTCTCAAATTCAAACAAAAAATTTATGAAAAAGGAATTCTTCACTTTGAATTAGTGAATTGAATGTGTCAAGAGACTTGGAGCTAGCAAGCAATATTATTTTAAGCCTTTCTTACATTGATAGAAAATATAAACTCTTTTTTATAGGAGAGCATCTAAGTTGAAAAATATGACTTTTTAATATATTAATGAAAACTAATAATTTATTATTTCAAACCTGAAGGTTCTGGTCAAGCATATCAAACAGTAAGTGAGGATATTAACAACTTGGATATTCGTAACAATTTAAGCATACCCAGTTTTTTTTCTCTTTCTTTTCACTTTATACTTGTAGACACAAAATATCTTCAATATCAATTTATTCTCTCAACAACTCGGTTAAGGAGAGAAAGAAAGGTTGACACGAGCAAGTTAATTCTTAAGGAAAGATGAGGGAAGAGAAATAAATCACTTTCAAATATTTTTCATGACTAGAAGGCTTCCCTTTTATTTACATTCATTTTGCACTTGACTCCTCATTAACATATGCCCTTATTCATCTTTTCATTAGCAGGGATTCATAGCAACCTAGAAAGAGACAGACAGACATTGTAAGCTTTCTTGCATGATAGGGTGGAGGACAAAGTTGTCTTGTTTGTATAACTTTACCCTCTTTGATATTACTGAGGAGTAATAGAGCAACCTCACAAGAGCAACCCTGAATTATAGACATTGGGATGATGAATGAGCAATTCATCCAGAGCTTCCTTTGGATAGGCAAACAGTCTTAGACCTGTGTGTGAACTACTCTCCAGGCAGCTGGGGAATAGGTCAAGTCAATGTCATTATTCCCCTGAAAGTACTTTCTGTTCTAGGCATGGGGTCTTTTCAAGGCAGCAAGAAGTATGACACAGATGACTCAGCGCCATGCACAGGTGCTGGTTGGATTCAGCCCTTGGACCTGGGATTATAGCCTATTCAGATTGTCAGTGAGATGCTAAAGAATTCTAATCCAGTATCAAAAACAAAGCAAGCATTCTGCTGTTTTTTTTTCCAGTTGTTTTCCCGTGATCCTTTTTAAGTGTAAATTCTATTTATTTTCCTAAAATTCATAGATTACTGCCTTACATGATTTATTAACTGTGTCATTTCTCTTTGTGACATTACTCAGCCATTTTTTTTCAGCTTTACTCTCTTTATCCATAAAATGAGGATACTATAACCTAATTCATAGTGCTATTTCCAGGATTAAAGAGATAGCACATGGAAAATTAGGGCAAAATCTTTGGGACATAGAAAGTCAGTCCTCTTCCAAACATATAAATCAGATATTTAGCCCTCCCAAGTATTTTGTTCTCATTCTTCAACTGTTTCTGGTAGATAGCTATTAAAGTTAAAATGTAAAACCTTAACTCTTAGGTCTATATAAAAAACTGGAACTCTGTTAAGGAGTTTTAGACCAGATTTTATGGTCTGCTCCAGCAGTTTCCTAGTATTATATTATGGTCCTGTCTGAGATCGGTGAGATATACATATCTTTATAAGAATACATCAGAAATTGGAGAAGTTAGAGGCAAAGTGAAATCTCCAGTTCTTTTAAATTGTTGTCTCTCTCTGTCCTTGTAGGGTTCAACTAGATTGTTCTGATTCCCTTTGACTTTTAAAAGAAAGACAATAAACGAAGTTAAAACACTATTTCCAAATTCCTTCATAGTGATGGGGAATCATTTAAAGGTGGAACCAAATCCTTTTGCATGTATCAACTTATAGTCCATTTTAGAAATCTATAAGAAAAAACCAAAAAACAAATGTTTTGATTATACAAAAGTTAGAATGTATTAGATATCTTAAAATAATTTAAAAATTTTTTTCACATAGTTAGATATTTTTTTAATGTTTATTTTTGAATGAGAGAGAGAGAGAGCTCCAGTGGACAAGAGGGAGCAAGGAGGGGGATAGAGGATCTGAAGCAGGCTGCACACTGACAGCAGTGAGCCTGATGCAGGGCTCGAACTCATGAACCATGTGTAACATGAAGCAGAGTGTGGTCAAAATCCTTATCTCAAAATTTATCTTGAAAAATATGGGCAGTGATGTAATTTTAAAGTAGGAATATTTTTTGATTACTATTAATATAATATTTATTATTTTTACTATTTTTAAACTTAATGCTTTCTAAAATTCCACTGTATCAGAAAACCCAGTATGACTTAATTTTCTCTTAATGGTTACTGGGGGTCTTGTACAACTAAATGAAATTTCATCTATAAATAGTCTATTGTAATAAAGAATGTAACAATATAATTTTCATTAAAAATATAATTTTAGAATAAACATTCCAAGATCTGGTTTAAGGTTATCTACTGAGAAAGCAAAAAAATGCACATAATAACTAAAGTAGAGGTTTGTGGAAACAAATCTTACATTCATATCCTAATGATTACCCAAATTTACTTATGAATCAAATTCTATTCCTTTTTCTAATTTTGTAGTAAGTCCCAAACTTTTGTTGCAATTGGTTAAATTAAAATTTCATGACTATGGTCATGAAATTATAAATCATTGGGAAAATACTCTGGTTCTTTACCAAACATTGTAATGAAACAAATCATCTTAATTTCCAAGAATACATTTTTATTTTTATTTTTATTTTCTCTTTAATAAGATTCTCAGTTCCTGAGTGCAACATGTTTTGGGCAAGTAACTTTAGAGTGTACATTCTAAAACTTACTTTGGGATTGGTTTGGGGGAAGCTGATTAAAATTTAACTGACTCAACTTGTCATAACATACAAAGAAAATGAAAGAGATAATTAAAACATTTTGAAAATAAAGTTTAATTTGGTGATCTTTTATATCTTGCTAATTTTTCAGCTATCAAGGAGTAATTAGCCAATGAAATGAATATAACATTAGCTAGATGTTTAATTAATGTATATAGGGTGCTATCTTAGTAACTATTATTTATTATTCATTCAACAAAGAAACCAAGCATTATAAGATGCATTGTATTTTTAAAATTTTTTATTTTAAATTTATTTTAAAATTTCCCTTTTTTTTAATTTAAAATTTAAATTTTAGTTAGTTAACATACAGTGCAGTATTGGTTTCAGAAGTAGAATTCAGTGATTCATCACTTACATACAATACCCAGTGCTCATCACAAGTGCCCTCCTTAGGACCCATCACCCATCTAGCCCATCTCCCACCCAAGTCCCTCCATCAACACATAATTTGTTTTCTTTTTTTTTTTATAAGTGTTTTTATTTATTTTTGAGAGAGAGAGACAGCGTGAGCAGGGAAGGGTCAGAGAGAGAGGGAGACACAGAATCCGAAGACAGGCTCCAGGCTCTGAGCTAGCTGTCAGCATAGAGCCTGACGTGGGGCCCAAACCCGTGAACCGTGAGATCATGACCTGAGCCGAAGTTGGATGCTTAACCGAATGAGCCACCCAAGTACCTCCATAATTTGTTTTCTATTATTAAGAATGTCTTGTGATTTGTTTCCCTCTCTTCCGCCCCCCCCCCACTTCCCATATGCTCATCTATTTTGAATTCCACATATGAGTGAAATCATATGATATTTATCTTTATCTAATTGACTGATTTTGCTTAGCATAATACATTCTAGCTCCATCCACGTCATTGAAATGGCAAGATTTCATTCTTTTGGATGACTGAGTAATATTCCAGTGTGTGTGTGTGTGTGTGTGTGTGTGTGTGTGTGTGTGTAGAGAGAGAGAGAGAGAGCACATCTTCTTTATTTATCTGTCAGTGGACATCATTTGGGCTCTCTTCATAGTTTGGCTATTGTTGATAATGCTGCTATAAACAGTGGGATACATGTACCCCTTCAAATCTGTATTTTTGTATCCTTTGGATAAATACTTAATAGTGCAATTGATGGATTGTAGGGAAGTTCAATTCTTAGTTTTCCAGTGGCTGTTCTGCAGAGTGGCTGCACCACTTTGCACTCCCACCAACAGTGCAAGAATGTTATCCTTTCTCTGCATCCTCGCCAACATCTGTTGTTTCTTGTATTGTTAATTTTAGCCATTCTGACATGTATCTCATCGTGGTTTTGATTTGTAGTTCCCTGATGATGAGTGATGTTGAGCTTCTTTTCATGTGCCTGTTAACCATCTGATGTCTTCTTTGCCAAAGCGTCTATTCATGTCTTCTGTCCATTTCTTAACTGGATTACAGGTTTTTTGGGTGTTGAATTTGATATGTTCTTTACAGATTTTGGATACTAACCCTTTATCAGATATGTCGTTTGCAAATGCCTTCTCCATTCTGTAAGATGCCTTGTAGTTTTGTTGATTGTTTCCTTCGCTGTGCATAAGGTTTTTATCTTGATGAAGTCTCAGTAGTTCACGTGTGCTTTTGTTTCCCTTGCTTTCAGTGATGTGCCTAGTAAGAAGTTGCTTTTGATGAAGTCAAAGAGGTTTCTGCCTGTGTTCTCCTGTGGGATTTTGATGATTTTCTGTCTCATATTTAAGTGTGTCACCCATTTTGATTTTTGTGTGTCTGTGTGGTGTAAAATAAGTGGTCCACTTTTATTCTTCTGGATGTCACTGTCCAGTTTTCCCAAAACCATTTGCTGAAGAGACTCTCTTTAGTCCACTGGATATTCTTTACTGCTTTTTCAAAAATTAGTTGACCATGTGGGTCTGATGCATAGTATCTTGTTAAATGTTTAAACACTCAAAATAAAATTCTTGGCAGTAAAAATTTATACAAACTCATCAATAATTCAAATCAAAGTAAAAGTACTTGATGGTGACACAGGAGTTCAGAGAAAGGGGAAAGTGATTTATGAAGGAAATCCAATTAAAGATGTGTCATATAAGTAAGCAAGAGTTGGGGATAATGGGGATTATTTGTATAGATAGAGGAAGAAGATAAAAAAAATTCTGAAATAAAGGTAACATAAATAGAAGCCTGAGATCAAAAAGTAATGTATTGTATTTAAGAGACAGGACACTATAAAGGTCTCAATGGAATATTTATAGTAGTGAGAAATAAGGTTAGAGAGAATTTTGAAAGCCAAGCTGAGATTTTCTAATTTTTACAATGAGCACTGAGAAATTACAAGAACTTTTGGAAGAATGAGAACTTTGGAAGAAACCCTACCCTGCTGATGATATTTCAGAATATTTCTAAAAATTTTCATTTTGACCACACATTGACAGTTCTAGGAATTTATACTGAGGGGAAGGAAAGTCAGAGGTGACTTAAAAACAAATGTTCTATGATGCTATTAATAACATCGAGAAACTGGATTTTGCCTAAATGTCCAACAACAGAAACATAGTTAAGTGAATTACGATACCTCTTAGAACATGACATGCTCGTTAAACCTCAAATTTTAAAAGCAAATCTATGACACAAAAATATAATATAATTGAGTAAATTAGGGTAAAAAACAGATTCTTGTAGTACTGAAATGTACACAAAAATATTAACTCTGGTTATCAATGGATGAGAAATACTCTGGGTAATTCTTTTGTCCTTTTCTGGATTTACAAATTTGTGCCATGGAGTTTCCATAATTTTGTAATTTTCCAAAAAATAAACAATCATAAAGTAATATGTGATAAGATATTGACATAAAGACTTCTATACTTTGGAAAAAGCAATGTGTGAGAGTTTATTGGTAAGATATGGGGAGGCAGGAGGCATATATAACTGTATATGCTTGAAAGGATGATTGGGATGGAAAGAATAGGTGGGTAAAAGAAACACGATCAGGATTTGTTATTTGCTTGGATATAAGGTATGAAGGAAAAATGTCAAAATTTCAAGTCTGGAAATTGATTGAAATGAAAACCGGTACTTTCATTGATAAAAATCAATGATGATTTTAGTATTGAATTATTATATTTTAGGATTATAATAGGTACCCAGAATTTGAGGATAGAGTTTATGTGAAAAAGAAGAAGCTAAAAATATGCATTTAAGGATCATCAAGTAGTATTTTAAACTGTTGAAGATGATCAGCTAGAAAATGAAAATACAGCAGAAAGAATGGAAGCCCAACTTGAGCCTTGGAGAATAAAATCCATATTTAGAGGAAGATAAACAGCAAATAACCCAGAGAAAAATGCTCAATGAACCTGAAGTTGGAGAACAGAGTAATCCACAATGCCACTGGAAAACAAAAAAAGAAGTGACTGTTCCAATGTGACAGTTGTTAGTGTTGTCAAATATGGCAGTGTTCTTAAAAAATGTGTTGCAGAAATAATTCACCAACATAGAACAATAAGAGGTTGGACAGAGAAGAGGCTTATATGCATCTTAGAAACTGCAGAATTAAAGTTGAATTAGAAACTGTGTTGTTTGAAAATTTGGTACGGCACGGAGAAGGCTTGAATATCTGGGAATTGTCTTTTGCTACCTACCTATAGTCCATGTGCAAATGGTGTCCATGAATGAAGTGCGTAGTGCTTTGTCTATTATTTTTGTATCAGGCAAATTCCTTATATACAATCAAGAATTTCACAAAGTGTTTTCCTAAAGTTCAAATTCCATAGGATATTACTAGTGTGAGAATTACATAAATAAAGTTCTGGATAAAGTGATTTTGGGAAATACTGAATTATACAAAGATAAGAAGATTTCTGTAAAGAAAGACTTTAATAACTTTTACTATTTTTGTATGTACAATGAATTTCCAGAGAGGGGCTTTGGAACAAAACTACTTCCAAAATTAATGGAGCATAGAATTCCTTTTTCATGGAGCACCTCCTAGACTAATTTTCTGTGGACTTGATGGTGGGAAATAATGATAGATTACTATAGTGAGAAGTCTGGCCTCTCTCTACTCTCAAGGATCACCTATGCTACAACTTCAGTTTTGATCCTTTTAAGCTCAGAACAGCAGAGATGCTAACTTACTGTACACTTATGGAAACCCTCCTCATTTTTCACAGTTTTTATTTGGAATTACTTAGTAAAGGGGCACCTGGTTGGCTCAGCTGGTTAAGTGGCCGACTTCGGCCAAGGTCATGATCTCGCTATTCCCCATTTTGAGCCCCACCTCAGGCTCTGTGCTGACAGCTCAGAGCCTGGAGCCTGTTTCAGATTCTGTGGCTCCCTGTCTCTCTCTGACCTTCCCCCACTCGTGGTTTGTCTCTATCTCTCAAAAAAAAATAAACATTAAAAAAAATTAGAGGCATCTAGGTGGCTCAGTTGGTTAAGCATCTGACTTTGCCTCAGGTCATGATCTTCCAGTTCTGAGTTCAAGCCCCACATCAGGCTCTGTGCTGATAGCTCAGAGCCTGGAGCCTGCTTTGGATTCTGTGTCTCCCTCTCTCTCTCTGCCCCTCCCCCACTTATGTTACATCTCTCTGTCTCTCTCAAAAATAAATAAACATTAAATTTTTTTTTAGATTAAAAAAAAGAATTACTCAGTAAAGTACTCATCAGAAGGTATTTGCAGCCAACATAAGACCAAATAGATGCTGCTCTTCTTTAAAAAAATAAAATGTACCTTTTGATCTTTTATTATATTTAACATTTCAGTGCTTTCCTTAAGAAGAATCATTTGGCTATAGTAAATAGTTTAACAATAATTTGAGAAATATTGATTTCAAGACTAAATTGTTAACCTCATATTCAGTGTTTCCTTTTCTATTTTCCCACACATATGGACTATTTTTCAGTCATACACCTAACCTGTATCAATTTCTTCCTCTTTCTCTACTTGCTGACTTTTTTTCGCTAAACATAATTTCATCAAAAGGACTTTATGACTTCTAGGTGGAAAATCCCCATAAAACTCTGTGCCTCCTGCTATCAAATAATTTACCACTCTGCATTGCAGTTGCTTGCTCTCTGTTCTGTCTTTGCACTGAATGTGTTTGGAACCACTAAATGTGTAGTGTCTAGGATCTAGTCTTTGCTTAATAATTCTTGAATAAAAAGGGGCACCTGGATGACTCAGTTGGTTAAGCTTCTGACTTCAGCTTAGGTCACATCACAGCTTGTGAGTTTGAACCCCGAGTTGGGCTCTGTACTGACAGGGCAGAGCCTGGAGCCTGCTTCTGTCTCCCTCTCTCTCCGCTCCTTCCTCTTGCCCTGCTCATGCTCTGTCTCTCTGTATCTCTCACAAATAAATAAATAACAAAAAATAATAATTCTTGAATAAATGACTGAGTTAATTAATGTTTTTTTCATGCATGTATGAATTCTGAAACTCTGTAGAAAGTGTTTGGTTATGGGAGGTTATAGAAAGCTGAAATGATTTAGAAATGCAGTATGTATTTTCACTTATTGAATCAATTCCTTTAGATTTTTCTCCACACTAGTAAGTATTCCAGAATTCAAGAGTTTTTATTTAATGCTATGCTGTACAAATATGAAACAAGAAATTTCTCCCAATACTTCATCTCCCTTCTTCCTCCTTTTTTTCTAATTACCTTCCTTTCTTTCATCATTTAAAATGAACAGATGGGCTGTTCCAAAGTTTTTGCAAATCTACTAGCTAAACATTCTTACAGACTAAGCAACAATTGAAAATGAAATCCAACAGTTGTTTTACTGTTCTCCCATCAACTGGAGCAATAAAATGATTCCACACGAGCATTTCTGCCACTAGAAAATGTGATAGTGTCGTTTTCCATTTCCTTTTACTTTCATAAGAGATAATAGATGATTTCTTCTCATTTCTCCCTCTCTTTTTTCTTGTGGCCAGTGATATCAAATTCTTTTAGCTGCAGAATTTTCTTTAAAAATTTCTTTAAAAATTCTTTAAAAAATTTAAAAAATTTTTTCTTTAAAAAATGTTTCTAGTGACAGAAAAGTAGAATCTGTACGGCAATCAGGGAAATGTAGTAGGAGGTGAACTCCCACCCTGTTTTAAGCTTCTGCTCTGGCCTCTGTGATGTATCCATGGAACATAAATGTAATTTTTCTAAAGAATGCAGGACTGTATAGTTGACATTTTAATCTAAAGCTTGCTCTTATATAGCAGGATTTGCTAGGCCTCATAGTTATGGCCAATTCTTCAATACTAATAATCAATGATAGAACTTTTAAAAACTATTCAATAAACTGAAAACACAGAATCACACTTTGGCATGTTTGCCTGTTTTATGAAGGATCATAAGCTGTGTTTTTGTCTGAAAATAAATATATAAATATGGAAGAGGAAATAATAGGAGCCTTGATGATTTAGAGCATTAATACAAATGAGACATAAAGAAATTTACCTCTAGGCTAGTAATCTGAATGTTTCCCAGAACAATAACAACTAAAAATTGTCAACCTCTGACAGCTGTTTGATGGTTGATAGAAAATGTGTTAGGACTCTCCATCTTGTTCACATTATGCAGGTGTCCACATTTAAAAAAAATCATAATTGGCACTAATTAAGACTATTGTTGGCAGCTTCAGCAGGAAGGCCAGACACTGAGTGGGTAGGAAGATCTGCCTGGCTTCTCAGTCCCAGACTTCCTGGCAGGTCACTGCTGAATTGCATTAACAAAGCGAAGTTATTCTTTCTTTTCTAATTCTATAGAAAGAGAAACTCAATTTGCTGTTACTAGCAAAATAAACAATTCCAGTACATTTATATTACTATACATTTATTACATATATTGGAAGGTCCAGGGTCAGGATTATCTTTGGTAATAAGAATGGGGGCCCATATTATGCACCATCCTTTATGAGAAGGCAGTGTAGCCAGACCAGTGGCACAAGTTCTGTACAGTTAACATTCATGCGATTGACAGGGGAGGTAATTCTTATTAAGTGTGTGATGGACCTGTATCAGCCGATATGTGCGAGTTTTGCTTTTAGGACTTTGCAGATGCCTTTGTTATGGCCTTTGTATATCAAGGTAATGTGTGATTCATATTTGCCACCGGATGCATTTGTGACTTTTATCTTCTTCACACATGAAAATAAAATTGGCAATTAAACTTAGTGTCTTGAGATTCCCACCCTGAAGAATATTTTTATATTTTCAGTGTTGATGAGATTGTAAGCATAGAAGATTCTTCCTTGGTTGAGGAAGAGGGTAAGAATGTGTCTCTGTGTAGGCCAATCAATGTGAAAAATGTGCTTGGGCTTGGTTTTTAGTAAGTGTATTTACAGATTATTCAGTCTTCCAGACCCACACTCAGTTTTACATTCAGATGCAGGCCTGGGTTGGGGATAGGAGGGAAATAAAGCTCTGAAGTGGGGTACCTAATCATATGAAGGTTTGCAATTTTGTTAGGAATAATAGAGAAGCAATATTGAGAGAGCTGTGGGGTTAATGAACACGGATGTGGCTTTCATGTGCAAATTTCTTTTGATTAGATGAAACAACAATTCCCAGAGTTGAGACTGGTGTCCACACACCAAGGCCTGCATCTGCATGTAAATGGCTTCATTAGAGGCCAGATCTGTGTGCACTGATGAACTGTACAAGGCACTCAGAGAGTCTCCGCTTCATGGGCTGCTTTCTTGCTGTGTCTGTTTCCTGTTCAGAAAATAAGTGATATATTTCTCCTTTCTGCCAAGCTGTTGAGAAAAGGGATAGATTGAGAACACAAAGGGGTGAGGGTAGTGTACTGTTAGCGTATTTGTTCTTTTTTTCTTATTCGTACAGACAGTAGATTGGAAACACATCCTTTCATATTTCCAAGTAAAATTGAACTTCCTCAAATTCACCCGGCAGTTATCAAGGTTAGAGTTTTTGTGGTTTGCCATTCAGTGCTGACAGGAGAAATGGCCCTTGTGTCAAACAAGGGTATCACTGCATATACAAAGAACTTGACTGTCTGCCCATTCTACCTAGGTTGAACCAGACCTCTACAACACCTTGTGTTTCTCCTTTATGATTCAGGACTTACTGCGAAGAACAGTCTCCTTTGTGAGAGAAAAGGATACAAGATGTTGTCAATGTTTGGTTAATGAAATTCTGAAGCATCATTAGTTTGGAATATTTGTAGGTAATTTTCATCAATAATCAATTAATTTATAAATTGAACTGGTTTGCTTTCAGCTAGAGTCTGTTGATTTTAGATGGAACTCATTGGCACCTGTGCTTGGGTAGTGCTTTGCAGGCTATGAAGTAATAAGACTATATTATATAATAAAAATAGTTGCCATGTTGGGGTGCCTGGGTGGCTCAGTCGGTTGAGTGTCTGACTTTGGCCCAGTTCATGATCTTACAGTAGGTGAGTTCAAGCCCCTCATCAGGATCTTTGATGTCAGCACAGAGCCTACTTCAGTTCCTCTGTCCCCTTCTCTCTCTGCTTCTACCCCACTCACGTTCTCTCTCTCAAAATAAATAAACTTAAAAAAAATAGTTGCCATGTTATTTCTCCTCAAAATTTTTACCGGAGCAGTTTTAATAACTTTATTGAGGTTTAATTTACAAATTATAAAATGCATAGATTTTTAAGTGCAGTGAAGATTTTTACTAAATCTGTACACAATATCAAGATATAGAACATCCTCTGCCCCCAACAGATTTCCTTGTGCCTCTTCCTAATCCACTTTCTCCTGTCCCCCTGCCTTTGATGACTTGATTTGGTTTTGATCAACGTTTTAGATTTTCTTCCCTGCAGCTTTAAATAAATGATATCACGTGTATTCCTTTGTATCTTTTTTTTCTCAGCATAATGTATTAAATATTTATCCACATCACTGTATGTATTTTAAACTTATTCCTTTTTACTGCTGAGTAATATTCATGTGGATACACCATGATTTGTTTACCCATTTACCTACTGATGTTCTTTTGAGCTGTTTCCATTTGTGGTCTGTAATGAATAAACCTGCAGTAAACATTTGTGTACAAATCTTTACTTGGATTTACATTTTTTTTTTGAGTAAATACCTGTGATTGCTGGTTCATATGGTAAGATTATGCTGAACTTTATTAGAAACTTCCAAACTATGGTAATGTGACTGTATACCATTTTGCATTCCCACTAGCAATGTGTAAGAATTCCAGTTGTTCAATATTCTAGCCAACAGTCAATATTGACAATCTTTTAAATTTTAGTCCTTCTAGTGACTGTTAAATGGTATTTCACTTTCATTTAAATTTTCATTTCCCTGGGGATTAATACCATTGAACACTTTTTTTCTGTTTATGTTGGCTTTGCACATGTCTTCTTTTGTGAAGTTTCATTCCTATTTTTGATACTTTTGCATTTTCTGTATTAATACATATGAGTTCTTTAAATATTCTGGATAGAAGCTCATTGTCAGTAATATGGATTCCAAATATTTTCTCCTAGTTAGTGTCATGCCTTTTCATTTTCCTCATCATGTCTTTCAAAGAAAGTTTTTTAAATTATGAAGCTCAATTTATTGTTTATTTTATGTTATTACTGTTTATGAACTCTAAAAAATATTTGTTTTCTGTAAGCTCACAAAGATTTGTTTCCTAGAAATTTTATAGTTTTAACTTTTATGTTTAATTCTAGCTCCATTTCAAGCTAGTTTTTTTGTGTGATGTAAGGTAAGATTTGAGAGGGTTCATCTTTTTCTCTGATAATGATATTCAGTTATTATATCACTGGTTTTTGAAAAACACTTACCTTTTCACCATTGAATTGCCATAGCAACTTTTACAAAATCAAGTAAATATATATTTGTGGGTTTATTTCTGGAACTTTTCATCTGATTTTTTTTTTTTGATCTGCATCTCTGTCTTTTAGCCAATACCATATTGTTTTAATTATTATAGCTTTAGTCTTGAAATCAAGTGAAAATTCTTTCACTTTTGTTCTTCACCTTCAGTTTTAATTATTCTTGATCCCTTGAATTTTTACATGAATGTTCAAGTCAGTTTATTAATTCCTACCAAAAAAGAAAAAACACCGCTCAAATTTTTACTATAATTGAGTAAAATCTATAGTTTGGTTTACCAGAGAATTAAATTTTAACCACATTGAATATTCAAGTTAATCAATATTGTGTATCTCTCCCTTTACTTAGATCTTAGATTTTTTCCCAGAAATCTTTTATAGTTTTCAGTGTGCAGATCTTATAAAAACTGCTGATTCATCCATAAATATTTTATGGTTTTTGATACTGTTCTAAATGTTGACTGCTTTAATTTCGGTTTCCATTTTTTTCTAGGCTATAGAAATATAAATAATTTCTGCATATTGACCTAATGTTCTGCAAACTTTAAAGTCATTTATTAAGTTTTTTGAAAGCATTTTATTTATTTTATCCTATTATGTGATTTTTGATGGTCATCCCTTGCCAGATTCTATGTTAAGCATAGAACAAACATTAGTTCATTCAATAATTAAACAATTCTTGAGATAGGTTCTAGTATTATTTTTAACAGCTGTATTGAGGTATAACTGATGTACAAAGAACTGTATATATTTAATGTGTAGAATTTGATGAATTTGTATCTATGCAAACACTTGTAATGCCATCCCCATAATCAAGATAACAGACATACCAAAACCTCCTAGAGTTTTCTTGTAACCTGTTTTTGGGGGAACATGGTAAGAACACAGTGTGACTGCTTCATTTTAAACAAATTTTGAAGTGCACAATACTGTATTATTAACTCTAGGCACTACTACGTGGTACAGCCGATCTCTAGAACTTATTCATACAGCATAAGTGAAATTTTATACCCTTTGAGTAATACCTGTCCTTTTCCTCTATCCCCAGCCCCTGACAGCCAGTACTGTATTCTCTGTTTCTATGAGTTTGACTGTTTTTTGTTCAGTTTATTTATTTATTTTTGAGGATAAAGTCTGAACAAGGGAGGGGCAGAGAGAGAGGGAGAGAGAGAATCCCAAGCAGGCTCCACTCTGTCAGTGCAGAGCCCAAACTGAAGATTATGACCTGAATCAACACCAAGAGCTGGTCACTTAAATTACTGAGCCACCCAGGTGCCCCTAGTCTGACTACTTTAAATACTTCCTATAAGTGAAGTCATGCAGTATTTATCTTTCTGTGACTGGCTTATTTCACTAAGCTTAAGAAATGTTAGAGAGGTTGTGGAGAAATTGCAACCATTGTTGGTGGGAATGTAAAATGGTAGGGCAACAATGAAAAATAGTATGGTTGCCTCTCAAAAAATTAGAAGTAGAACTATTATATGATCTAGTAATTCCACTCTGGATATATACAGAAAATAATTAAAATCAGGATCTCAAAGAGATATCAGCTCTCTCATGTTCATTGAAGCACTATTAACAATACTAAAGGAAGCAAACAACCCAAGTGTTCATCAAAGGATGAAGTGATACAGAAAAGTATGGTATATACACACAACGGAATATTATTAGATGTTTAAAAAAATAAGTAAATTCTGCTATTTGCAGCACCATTTATTAATTCTTGAATGGCATTTTTGCTCTTAAACCAAACTTGCATTCTTTAAATAAACTTCATGATGTAATATTCTTTATACACATTGCTGGTTTTCATTTGCTAATATTTTGTGAAGGCTTTTCACATCTATGTCCATGAAGGTACTATTTTCTTATAATGTCTGCCTGATTTTGGTATCTGGGTAATGTTTTCTTTGTAAAATTCACTGACAACTTTTCCTTTTTTCTCAATTATTTGATAGGGTTTGTGAAAGATTGACATTAATTCTTCCTTAAATGTTTGATGAAATTGTTTAATATGGATAACCAAGCCCTGTTTCTTCTTTGTGGGAAAGTTCTTAACTAAAATGCAACTTCTTTAGTAGATATAGGAATACTCAGATTTTCAATATCTTTCTGAATCAGTTTTGTAATATGTCTTTTGGTGAATTAGTCTATTTCACCTGAGTTTTTAAATTTATCAACAGAGTTTTCATATAATTCTTTTACTATCCTTTTAATATCTATAAGATGTGTAATGTCCTATATTTTATTCCCAACATTGCCATTTTTATCTTCTATATTTCTCTTTTTTTTGATAAATGTAGCAAGCAATTTACATTTTTATTGGTGTTTGCAAAGTTTTATTGATTTTCTTCACTCTGATTTCTCTTACATTTGTTTCTTCTTATATACTTAATATTTTTTACCTTTTGCTTACTGTGTTCTATTTGCTCTTCCTTTTTAGTTTATTCATGCAAAACCTTAGATCATTGATCTGAGACTTCCTTTTTTCCTCTAATCCAAACATTTAAAATTAAAATAACATTTCTCCTACATACACTGCTTTAGCATCATCCCACACATTTTGACATATTAATTTGACATATTGTATTTTCATTTTCATTCAGTACAAAATAATTTCTAATTTCCTTTGCAGCTTCTTCTTTGAATCAAGAGATATTTAAACTTGTGTTTCAAACTTTTCAGATACTTGGGGCTTCTATATATTTTTCTGTTATCGATTTCTATTTTAATTTCAATTTGGTCAGAAAATATGCTCTTAGGACTTCAGTCTCTTTAAATTTATTGAGTTTTGCTTTATGGTCTTTATGAATGTTTCATATGTTCTTGGAACTAATTTGTGCTTGGATGATGTATGGCGGAATATTCTATAATGTTGATTAGATTAAGTTAGTAGGCAATGCTATTCAAGTCTTCTGTAAGATTTCTTATTTTGTGTCAAGAGTATTAAAGTCTCCAATTACAATGCAGAAGATTATTTCTCCTTTCAGTTATGTCATATTTTGCTTCAAGTATTTTGAAGATTTATTACTAAGTATATATAAACTTAGACTTTTGGGTTCTATTAATGAGTTGACCCTTCAGCCCTTTTTTATCATTCATAATATCCCTGTTTTGAAGTCTATGTTGTCTGATATTTATAGAACTCCAGCTTTCTTATTATTATATTATATATTATATATTATATATTTGCAAGATCTATTTTCCAGAATTTACTTTTATAAAGGTTTATTTATTTTGAGAGAGAGAGAGAGAGAGAGAGGAAAGAAGAGCATGCACATAAGCAGAGGAGGGGCAGAGAGAGAAGGAGAGAGAGAATCACAACAGGCTCCATGCTGTCATAACAGAGCCTAACTTGGGGCTCAGTCTAATGAGCTGTGAGATCATGACCTGAGCCAAAATCAATAGCTGGACAATTAACCAACTGGGCCACCCAAGTTCTCCTTCTAGAATTTACTTTTAACCTATTTCTTTGTATTAAAAATGGGTTTCTCATAGAGAGAAAATAGATCTTGCTCTTTTATCCAGTGTGTTAATCTTTCCCCTTTAATTTGGGTACTTAGATCATTTACATTTAATGTGAGGATCAAATTTGTTAGGTTCATATCTACCCTATGTTATTGGTTTAAAAAAATATCTATCTGTTCTTTTCCCTTTTTTGCTGCCTTATTTTCATTAATTTAGGAAATTTTGATTTTCTTATTCTGAATCACTGATTGGCTTATTAACCATATCTTTCTTAGGAATTGCTCTAATTTTTTCAGTATACATCTTTCACTTATAAAAATCTACTTTCAAATGATATTATACCACTTTACATATAAGAACAGTTTATTATTATTATTATTATTATTATTTTTAATTTAAGCAAGTGGGTTGACCTACACACAAGAAAAGTTTAATGTGTTTTGAAATCCACATCTCAGCCTATTGGTGCTGGCCTGTTTTTCATAGGAAACACATTACTGCTGTCCTGAATATATATGTTTTTGGTCACAAGGGTACTAGGGTAAGGTGGCAAGGATGTAAGGAAAGACTTTTCATGAAACAAAAGACAGATATTAGGATAGGAACATGGAAGTTGTGTTTTATATATCAGTATACCCACAGAGCACAGCACAGGGTCAGATCAGGTTCATCTGGAGTTCTGAAAATTCATGTAGTCAAAAGAAGAATATAGGACACTAAGGATGGCTAGTATAACCTGGAAAAATAGCCAAGAACTCTATTACACCATTAAATTGTCCAGAGTGTTTTTGTGACATCTTTTTGATCAGAGTCACCAGACTTACTATAATTTCATTTAAATAATTTCATATATTTGAAAATATTTTTATGAGGAAGGAGGTTAAACATGTTGGGTAAAGGGATTTAAAATACTTCCATGTAAAACTTTCAAAAGTAGCCCTTTGAACTTAGATCATGTCTTCTCCTATGATGCTGGAAGGTATCATGAGCCTGAGCAATTCTGGGAAGACATAAGTTGGAGTAGTCTCTATCTCTTTCTTTGCTTGTTCCTGTGGAACCTGGAAAGCCATGGCTAATGAGAAAGGATGCAGTGTTAGGACAAGGTTTGCAGAAAAGAGAAATCCCAAAGGCAAAAAGATGAAATAGAATATTCTGAAGAAAATTGTCATGTACTGTGTGTCTATGTATTTTTTTTCCAAAATTTTATTTTTTTAAATTAGATGCTATCTTGACACAATTTTGGGCAGCCTACCTTGTTCTGTTTTTGATTGGTTGTTAAATTTAATGTTAAAATTTTTACTCTTTTTGGGAAAGCAAGTGAGTAAGAATATATTTCAAGACTTGTTTTGGTTGGTTAACTTTCATAATTTATGAATTAAGGTATTATTTCCGAGAGGTATGATCATTAGTTATTTCTGTCGGAAAAGGAAAGGTGACATATATTTATTATATGATGCATCTAAGTCACTTCTTTTTAAATTCAGGTTTTCCCTGATACGGAAGTCAAAACATTCAATCTCCCCCTAAATTCTGTAAAGATGCTATATCCTTATCGATTTCTTATTTTCCAATTAAATATATATGCTTTAATAAATGCCATTTTTAAAGTTTTAAATGGACTTCTCATACAGGGATATTCTTTTTAATGTTCTAAGAAATACATTTGACTCTTAAAAATATCTACTTCTCAAGGTCTCATTGATGACTATTTCCAATACCATTTCTTTAGTTTTATTTACTCTAGAGGAGTTCTTTTGATGAGACAGTTCAAGTCACATAGAAAATTTTCTCTCCTCTCTGTGACTGTAAGCTGCCAGTGATCCTTAGAACTCTGGGCCTTGATGAGTCATCACATCAGAGGTAGGTAAGCTTTCTTCTGGAATTTCATCAAGGCATATTAATTTATTTATCAGAAATTTAAATCTCTTCTTTTATTTAACTTTCATATCCAGTGACTTAGTAAATCATTCAATTTATTGAAAACCTTTAATGAAAGAGGTCCAAGGGAGATAAAAGAAGGAATGAAATATGGTTTCTGCCCACTTGACACTTAATCTGAATAAGGGAACTACTATAGACTGAGTCCCCCATAAATTCATCTGTTGAACTCCTAGTTCCCAGTATGATAGTATTTGGAGATGAGAACTTTGGGATGCACTTAGGTCATAAGGATGGAGCCCTCATAATGCGTTTTGTGCCCTGATAAAGAGAGACACACGAAAGCATGAGATACCTGAGAGTTCTCTCTCTCTCTCTCAGCCATGTGAGGAATCAGTAGGAAGGTGGCCATCTACAAACCAGGACATAGGCTCTCAGCAGACATCACATCTGTCAGTACTTTGATCTTGGACTTTCCAGCCTCTGGAACTGTGAGAAGGAAATGTCTAAGTTATCTTATCCTATGGTATTTATTGTAGCAGCCCAAACTAAGATAGAAGCTAAGACAGAAACATGGAAAATTCAATGGCTTTTGTAAGACATTTAGAAGTAAGAGAACAAAAACTTTTGGATGGCGGTTCGAACAGGCAAGATTCAAACTAATGACAGGCAGGGTTTTGATGGACAAACTTGGCTGGAAGGACAGATTATGAGTTATGGCATTATGAGCACAATCATGCTGGAAGAAATACAGCTTATATTCCAGCAGTGGCCAGTGGTTTTTTTCTTTTTCGTGGTATTAGGCGTCCATGTAGAGAAGTAGGAGTTAAAGCTGACAAGCTATATTCACAAAATATTGATTTCAGAAGGTGACTGCAAGATTATGTAGTCTAATCTAATTTCATAAATGAGGAAAATGAAGGACACAATTGTTTGTTGTCCAGAGCATATCTCAGATTTTTTAAAATTCCATTTTACCATTTCATAGTGTGCTGTCCAGGGGTCATATTTCAGAAATCCCTGATAACTTTGCCATGTGTTCACATTTGATTTGGTAAAAATAGTCATCACTTAAGATTTTTGAAGAGGTACGTAACATGAGCAGAGTCATACTAAAGAAGATTCCTCTGACAGCCCTCTGGAGGATGGATTAGGATGGAGAGAGCCTGATGATGGGAAATAAGTTATGAGTCAATTTTATAGCCAAGAAGAGTAATAAAACTCTACACTATAATGATGACAATAGTAATAAGAGGAGATGGATATATATTTACTATTCATATGTATAGTATATATATATATATATATAGTACATCTATATACAGTATATAGATTATATAGTATATCTATGATACACACACACACACACACACACACACACTTTGATTAGTGTTACCAGTTGAATATTTGTCTTCCACTAAAATTCATGTTGGAGCCCTAATCTCTAATGTGATGGTATTTGAAAGTGGAGCCTTTGGGAGATCATTAGGTGTTTCACAAAGGTGAGCCACTCACAAATGAGATTAGTAACCTTATGAGAAGACACATGAAAGAAATGTGAATATATGGCAACAAGACTTCTTTCTATAAACCAGGAAGAAGGCCCTCACTTGCATTGAATTTGCAGACACCTTGATATTGGACTTCCCAGTCTCCAGAATTGTAAGAAATAAATTTTTGTGGTTTAAGTCATCCAGTCTATGGTAATTTGTTACAGTAGTCTGAGCTAAGAAACTTAGGGTAGAAGTGGCTGGATGTATTGTCTTGAGTGTGGGATACCAAAGTGAAGAACCACCGGGAAATGACTTGGAAATATGGAGTCTTGGTGATCTGGAGGAAGGCAGCATTATTACCAGAAATAGACAATGCACTGACCTAATAAGAATCATATGTGTATATGTGCACATGCACACACACGCAGAGACAAAATCACTCAGAAAGGCTTTATTTCCACTATGGAGAAAGCATCTCTCAAAGAGCTGGGTCAGCTAGATAGGCTAGAAATTGGGACATGGAAACAGTTCCTCTGGAGCCATTATCCAAGAGGGCTGACTATGTGGTGGAGATTTATCAGAAGACAGGACAGACACTCAAAGGATGGAAGCCTCTCTCTCTCTCTCTCTCTCTCTCTCTCTTTCTGTGGACTAACCTCATATTTTATGTAATAGGAAGAAATAAAAATAAACATATATATCTTATGTAAAATGATGGAGTTGGACTCATTGGTCTGTAGGGTAAAATATCTTGCTCTAGAAATATGGATCCTGACTCTCAATTGAATTTTCTTTCCATTGCTTTAAGGATTTTGGCTAGACACACAAAGGCTAAATTGTAAGAAAATCATATGAAATTATATGAAAGATCCAGGGTAGGATTGAGAAATTATGTTAGCTACTTGAGAACTAAATTTCTGTAGCTACATTGCAACCCCCTTTTCGATGGTATAAGCAAATACTTTTACTCACTCTACTAGCCTCTGGTTATTTTTGCTAAACTTCCTTTTCTTCTATTTGAAAGGGAGAAAATAAGGCATGTTATAATAAAAGTAGTTTGTGTATTCTCATTCTTCCTACTTGGGAGACCAAAACTTATAAAAGGCTGGTTTTACAGTAAAAACCATCACTATGGTAAATCATTCCAGATCTATCAGGCTAGTTCATTAGTTTTAGACCATCTGCTGCCCTCTTGTGGCCTTAATCCACCTACCTATACCCCAACTCCAAGCCTTTAATGGTTTTTGTCAGTTGAAATGGTTTCATCAATCAGAAACAGACATCTCAAACTATAATTAACCTCCTTCTTACAGTACTTTATTACACTTTTGTATTTTGTTTCAAAATGGCTCTAAAATATGTAGATATTATATAATGTTCACAATCATTTTAAAGAAAACATACCCTAATACATTATGGATTGAGTATGCCTTCTGGGGAATTTGGAAGAAAGGCCTTCTTTAACTTTCTCAAGTGGAGTCTTAGATTACCCATTTTATATTAGCAAATAATGTTCAAATATAGAAATAACACTTACCACATAGTAAAATACATAAAGTTGTAAAAATAAGAAAGCCATCAGGTAAATTCTTGATCAAAGTATTTTTATTAAAGCATATCTAGGGGCGCCTGGGTGGCTCAGTCGCTTAAGTGTCCAACTTCGGCTCAGGTCACGATCTCGCAGTTCGTGGGTTCGAGCCCCGCGTCGGGCTCTGTGCTGACAGCTCAGAGCCTGGAGCTGCTTCAGGTTCTCTGTCTCCCTCTCTCTCTCTGCCCCTCCCCCACTCATGCTCTGTTTCTCTCTGTATCAATAATAAATAAACATAAAAAAAAGCATATCGTCATATAATACCATTAATAATAATGGGAAAAAAAGAATTGTTTCAGGTAGAATTATTAATTATGTCTTTTTAATAGGTTTTGAAAATTTGGTTTTCTGAGAGTTTCTAAATTTCAATACCAACTAATACATGAACTAATACGTTCATCTCTAAAGTCATTACAGTTCATTTTATAGCCCTCTCTGTTTTATCAAGATTCCACTGTTCTCTTTTGGTCAAAAGAATAAAGCCAAAGCTAAACCAAGGATAAAGAATCCTTTTATTAAATTTGACGTGCATGTCCCTGATATTTCTCATTGCGCTGCCTTTTATTTTCAGCTTCTCATTACCATTTTAAATTAGGAGCAGAGATATTTAACTTATTCAATATAATGCTTTAATGAAAACTAAAGAGCTAATTCAGAGTAGCACCATATCTCAGCTACTCTGAATACTCAGCAAAGCTGACAATTCCAGTAAAGGGAAGCATTGCTTGCTTGCTTTCTTTCTTTCTTTCCTTCTTTCTTTCTTTCTTTCTTTCTTTCTTTCTTTCTTTCTTTCTTTCTTCTTGCTGTTGTTTAAAGACTATATTAGGTAATTCAAATGTTTCTATTAAAATGATTCCTAATTAAAATATTTGAGAAGGTGGAGAGAAAGGAAACAGAAAGTAAATGTTGAAGTCTGCGCTGCTACTGCTATGTTGATATTTGAGATGTTGTCACTCTGGAACACGGATCAAGGTTGTGCTTAGGGCTCAGCAAACAAGAATAGCAAATCTTTTTTGAAAATGGTTTTATATATGATTTTTTCAAAAAATCAAAGTCTCTATGGGAAAAATCATAAGTGTTGCAGTTCCTAACACTTATTTTATGGTTTAGTACTGTTCATGGTTTGAATGTACGTGACATACATTCTTTTTAAGTATTTAGGGTCTCTAAAGGTCTTAAACTAGCCCTTAGTATCATCACACCAAATGATAAAACCGATTCTTTGGAGACCTAGAATATAGAATAATGACTGAATGAGCAAAATATGGGCTGTACAAGTATTTCTAAACTAATGGCCGTCATGTTTACTTGGGCGAGAGTCATTGATAATTGATCATAGCATACAACTGTCTACCAAAGATAAATGCCCTTTCTCTGTGTGCCTTACTCTCCTCATCTCCGAAATGGGAAAGATGACTGTGAGAGAATCTAAAAGTGTGATATATATCTGAATAAACCTAAAGGTTTCTTTCCTTCAGAACTGAGGGCAGCAGGCAGACTTTTTTCATCTGGCTTAAATTTGACTACTCAGCATTTTAAGCTCTCCTATGACCTTTCCTCTTTACCATCACAGGATAATCTAACCTGGAAGATAGAGCCAAAGGGAGTTGTCTTAGGTTATTTTAGAGAAAAGAATGACTCTTCTAATTACTACTTTAAACACAGAGCATTCCTCATTATTAAATAAATGCCTTGAGTCTAACCTTATTTGTGCAAAAACTAAGTTTTTCCCATCTGAAAGATGGTTAATCTGTGTATAGTACATAAAATCTGCTCCAGTTGTTTAAACAAAATAAATGTGAGCTATCTATTTCTTTATAGGAGATCATTTTAGTTTATTATTTTAGCATTCCATTCACTGAACCTAAATGCATCCCTGACCCAAAAGAAAATATTTTTCTTCGTGAGGTATTTTTTTTGAAGAAATAAGCAAACAAAGAAACATTAAGCAGGGAAAATTCTGGCCTGCAAACTCTAGTCTCCCTTTAATAAGCACTTCTAGTCTGAATATATGCGTGATACCAAGGAGTCAAGCTTCGTGTGTGTAAAAATGAACCGGTGATATTTTTCTTTCCATACAAAGAATAGATGTTATTTCTCACTGCCTTTCCTCAGAGTTTCATGGGACAAAGAAATGAGCAGTTAAAAACGATCACATGAGTAAAGTAGTGCGGTAGGAATTGTCTCAAAGGTTAAACAAGAACCTGAATTGTTGAAAGTTGGATTAAAAATTGTGTTACAAAAGTTGCATTATAAATTGGAACTTCGTAACTCATTGTGCTGTTCACTTTAAAAATTCATAAAATAAGAAAGGTGTTTGGCCTTTATTAGAAATTTAGTGTGATCATTCAGAAATAAAAAGTTAAATTATGAATCACATGAAACCTTTCAAATGCAATACGGGGAACACTTTATGCACCAAATCAGAAGGACAATGTCTCAAAGGCAAGATTTTTAAAAAGCAATTAATTTGGGTAAAATACAAATATATGCCAGGAGAAATATTAGACATGTTTATCATTCAGTATGCATTAGAGATTAGTTCTTATTCGATTTTTATTAAGCATGTATTTAGTAAATAATAAGATTATTTTTATGTTTGACTTATGTTCTTGTCTATGAATGAACCATGATTTGTTATCAGAAAGATTTAGCTGTAACTGTGCTATTTTAATAAAACAAACAAATCAGCTCCCTGCTTCCTCCCTTTCTCCTTCCCTTGCTTTCTTCCTCCTTCCTTCTCTTTCTTCCTTCTTTCCTTCTTTCATCCCATTTGTCCCCTTTTCTTTTCCTTTCTATATTCCCGTGAAATGCCCATGTGCACAAGCAGAATGGATGCCTTATCCTGTGAATAAACTGGCAGTGTTGATCTGCAGGGTATGCAGACCACATCTTTCTTCCAAAGCTGCAAGGCGCACTTTAAACTCAAATCTCAGAGATTGCAGCACCTAGACTGCAGTACAAATTGCTATGACCAACCAGACCCAGCAACCATCGATCTTCATTCTTCCTGCCACCTTGGAAACTGAAACCTTTTGTAGCGAGAGGTAACTAAAATTCTGAAGTCGACTTGCAATAAAGGGAAGCAACAACTTTAAGATTGGACCGAAATATCTGACAGCTCTCTGAAACAAAACAAAAACAAAATGTACCCAGGTTTCAGTTACGCTCTATTTGGTTTCTTTTCTTGTTAAATAAGCGCTGGCATATAACTCATTAGACACCTTGTGGGCAGCCCCACAAAGATGTGGGCAGTTCAATTTAGAGTAAGTGGGAGGTGTATAATTCAGCATTTACGCTTCCGGATAAATCAGGCTTCTGCATGTGAGACTTTTGCCATACGCTTCAAATATTCTTATTTCCCTAGCTGCTGACTCAAATTTGAATTTAAACAGGCATATAAACAATACATGGTGGGGAAAAAATAAACAGGTTTTTCTAAAACCGTTTCCATTAATAATGAAACCTTGTTTGAGGCAGTAAACTGAGAGAACTTGTTTCCCTGATTTGTTCCTTCAGTTTGGATGTGGATAGGAAGACTGTGTCCAGGAAGCCAAAGTCAGAAGATCATCTGTTTAATCCACTCCCAGGTGGTTCTAAAATAGTTTTACTTACCCTGAGAAATATTAACTTTTGCTCAGAGGATGTATTTTTAACAGAGGCTTCAGGAAATTCTGTCTGCTTGGTATCCCATCATTTCTGCCCTGCTGAGGGCTTTTCCTAACACAGACAACAAGCCCAGACCAATGGTCACATGTCTTTAAGGATGAATTGACCTAAATCCTTTAAATGGTCAGACAGGAGACCAGAGATGATTGTGGATTTTCCTTCCATCAGGAAAAACAAAAACAAAAAACAAACAGAAACTGAAGTGTCTCTTATTTGAGAATCATCCTTTCTCCGACGAAGACGATTAGAATGTTGTAGAATGTGGTTTCCACAGTTATCAAAATAAAGTTCATTACTAAGCATCAACAAACAAAATAGCAACATACTATCATTTCCCAACCAAACTGCCAAATATTTACAAATTGATAACTGATTGACCCAATGCTAGCGATGGTGTTAAGGTACTGGCATTGCTACTTGGAGTAGACTAAGCAAAAAATGTCAGGAGCTATTCTCCTATCTGAATACACACCCCTGGTGTGTTTCAATTCCTCTCATTAAGAGGTGGACTCTACTTGCCCTCCTCTTGAATTGGGGCTGGCTTTGTGACTTGCTTTGACCAACAGAATGTTACAGTAGTGATGTTTGTACCAAACATAAATTTTTTTTATGTCTGAGTAGGAAATCCTGGAAGGCTTTCTTTCTCTTCAACCCTTGGCATTGTAGAGAATCACCTGCCACTTCCTCCACAGAGCACTAATCATAACCTTACTGAGAGATGGAGTCTGTTATTAAACCCATTCTCATCATTCTGATCCAGGTTAAGAATTTAGGTTTCTCGTGCCTTCCTTCAGAGCGACTGGGTTCTATTGCTTAATTTCATATATAGTTTACTGTTAGAATAAACATTTTGACCAACCTCTATAGTTAGTGCGGGGCCAGACCAGGATGGGGTAAGTAAGGCAAGGGAAGCACTTGTGTCGGGTGCAAAATTTAAGGGGGGAACAAAGCACAATTACCAAGAGAAATAATAATTTAATGTAATGTTTTTAAAAAATTAAAATTAGGGCTACTGGGTGGCTCAGTCAGTTAAGCATCTGACTCTTGGTTTCAGTTCAGGTCATTATCTTATGCTTCGTGGGTTTGAACCCTACATCGGGGCTCTGTGATGACAGTGTGGCACTCGTTTGGGATTCTCTCTTTTGCCCTCTCTCTCTCTCTGCCCCTCTCCTATTCATGCACTCTCTCTCTCTAAATAAATAAATAAAACTTTTAAATATAAAAATAAATAAAAAATATGTAAAAATTCATGGTGAACAAAATGTCAAATGTTTAAATAAATATAAGATGAGAATGAGACCACATATATGGATTTGGGGCAAAGCGTATCTAAATTCCAAGTCTTGATTTTGCCACTTTTACTTGTGAGACCTTGAAGGATTTACCCTCTCCAAATCTGTTGTTTTTTTTTTGCCTATATAATGGAATTAATATTTTCATTGGGTCATTTAAAAGATTAAGTAAGATAAACAACCAAAGTGGTTAGCATGGTTAGCATGATCTTACCACATAGTAGGTATGTATTTTTTCTCTTTAGAAATTTATCATTCTTTGAACAAATGCTTTTTTGAGTGCCTGTCAATGTTCTTGGGACTGCTCTTAGCAATGTTTTTGGAATTATGACTATAATTGTAAGGAAATCAGCATGGGCCTGGATGTTGTAACGATGTTGTTAAGACTTTTTAGAACATTATTCCAAGGCCTGCAGCTTAATAGGTAGGTGAACAAATGTCCCTTTTCCCTCTGTGTACTGTATCAATGATTTCTAAGGATAATTTAGTCTAACACTCTGCAAGAGGTTTGGAATATTTGCCAGTGATTCTGTTTTTTAGAAAAGAATTATAAGTTTCAGAGCACAGCATTGCATCAATTACTTATAGTCAGTCTTTGGCATTAAAAAATGGACCATTTTAACCTGAATATGACTTTGAGTAGCCTCCTGATATCTGTAATCATTCCTCAAAAATTCTTTATAATAGGAGCACCTGGGTGGCTCAGTCAGTTAAGCGTCTGGCTCTTGATTTTGGCTCGGGTCATGATCTCAGGATTCAGGAGATCTAGCCCTGTGTTGGGCTCAGCACTGCATAGTGCAAAGCCTGCTTGGGATTCTCTCTCTCCCCTTCTCTCCCTGCCCCTCCCACTTTGCACTCTCTCTCTCAAAAACAAATAAATAAGCACATAAATATAGTTTATTTGTTTTTGAGAGACAGCGTGTGCTATTTTATTTTATATTATATGTAGGATCAGACTACATTTAGACTACATTTGAGCCTTTGTTTATTTGTTATTTGTTGCTGTTTCAGAAATCATTGAGCTCATTCTATTCCACCCATTCAGGATATCTGGGTGAGGGATGATGACTTCCCTAGGATAAAATCAGGATGCTAATGTCCTACCCCTATTTATTCCTTTGAACAATAATGTCCCCTATTTCCTGTGATGTGGGACAGAAGGCTCTCGATATGCTTGACTTTTAAATTATAGGGATTCTTTAAAAGAAGAGAATATGTAATGGAAAGCAGTTAGGGTTGAGATTATGCTGTAAAGATGAGCTGTTGGCTTTTGGAAGCAACATCTGGAGACTGTTGGTGCTCAGAATTTGTATATGCTTCTGTTTAGATCTTGAGAAGCAAACACAGCCCATAGAAATCTTTGGTGGAATTGTTATACAGAGCTGAAATATAAAGTTTATTTATAGCTCTAACATATTAAATATTAATTTCTAATATCAAAAAATAATTATTCACTCAAAAAACATGTTTTAGGTTTCTAGTTTTATTCAGGCTTTATGGCAATTACCTAGAAATAGTGAAATAGAGTGAAATATGTCTTTGAAGGGTAAGAATTTGGGAGGATAAATTTGGGAATCTAAAACACCACTGCAGTGAAATATATTTGGTGAATTTTAAAACATGAGTACACATTTGTCTGGCAGATAAATAGGGTTGGTGATGATCCATCCACCCATGATTAGAGGGGTTAATTCCAAGTAGAGTAAGTAAGGGACGTTGGGAAAGCAAGGGTGGTGCAGGATACTTGCATACAGGGAATTATCACAATGACTGTTGCATAATACTCAAGCAGAGGTTGAGACAGTAAATACTGAAGATGAAAAGATAGTAAAAACTGAAGATGAAAAGATAGTATATAAAGGATATTCTAAAGCTTGTGACAGAGTTTTAAAATCAGTCATTTGTGTATCATTTTTTACAACTATAACTTATGTATATAGTCCATGGGCTATTTTCTTTGACATTTTCTTTAAGTCAACCCATTTTTTAATTGCATGAACTTACATTTAAAATCTTATATTTATCCTATAAATATAAAATCAGGAAGTCTTTCAGCAAACTATAAATGGAAAGTAATATCTCAAAACTTTTTTTAAAAATATCATTAAAGGCTAATCAAATACAGTTAACTGCACTTAGAGTTTTATGATTGTAGGTGCCATTCACTGAATTAGCTTGGGATGGTAAGAGAAGTCAATATTGTGAAGATTAGGAGGGCAGCTTTTGGTATGATACCTTTGAAAGGCCAGTGTGTGGGGACTCAGAAAGAAATTCAGAATCAAAGATAGTCCTAGAAGTTTAGCTCAGAGTCACATCAACTTACAGGAGGAAGTTGACACTCTAAGAGTGAATGACCCCAAAGGCAAAGGTTTAATTAGTCAAGAGCAGATTAATAACAGATTCATCTGTGTAATCAGTATTACCTGGACTCGAAAAAAATTAAGAATATTGGCGTTTCTTTTTTGCTTTTCTTCTTCTTCTTCTTCTTCTTCTCCTTCTCCTCTCCTTCTTCTTCCCACCTGTATTCCAATCCAAAAATAACTAAAATTGTCTTCCATCACCCAAGGGCAGAACTGACAAGAAGATAAGTTTTATCTTTGGGCCATGCTCTCCTGATGTGAAACTTCTATATCATAGTGATAACTTTCTTTTCATTTTTCCTTTCCTCCTTGATTCCTAAATGTTCATGGCCAGACTCTGGCCCAGGACTTTCATGCTCTTTCTGAGCTGCCCTGCCTTACCTACATGTTGAAGTTGCCCTGCATGTGCATCTCCTACCCCCCACAGATTCCTGTAGGAACTGCCCTGTGTCACCTTTGAAATGACCTTTGCCTGTATTATATACTTTTAAGGTCTCCGTCCCCCGGATTAATAAATTGATACTAGATGCAATAAATATTAGAGAAGCATGGTAATATTATATTAGTGTAAAAAGCATTTCTTAGATCAGCAAAAACAGGAATATTTTAACAATGACTTTGAGAAAGGTATCTTTACTCTTGATCTAGCCTCCATTGACACTGAATGTCAGTGAATTTCAAACCAAATGTGGGAGAGGTCACATTCTGCATTTTTCAGTCCGTGGTGGCACAGAATTTCAGCCCAATGTGAGTTGTAAGATTTTTCTTTTGATGAAGGTAGGAGTTAGTGAGTATGTTGGATCTGTTTATGATACCCATAAACCATTTGCGACTTGCAACAACACAATGACAATGGAATGAAAGCTTGCTAGATTGAGAAGGACAATTCAGGAAATTAATATTCCAGGCTAAAGTCAAGATTGTCGGAGAAGGTAGAAGCAGTATCATCAGGCAGTCCAGTAAGCTTGCAGCAGGATAAACATGTAGCACACACAGTATCTAATAAAACACAGACAACTCTTATGGTAATAGAAAAGCTTGATGCTGGAGGGATTAGCGCTGACAAGAGTGCAGTAGTATATGGACTCTCATATGCACTCTGCCCCTTCTATACCTTACACTATTTTAGTTTTGAATTTGATTTGCCCGCATTTATAGGCTGCATTGCAAAGGGCTGCAAAGCCTTTTCCACATTGGAATATCTTTACCTCATGTTCTAAAATACTCTTTTCCAAAGGCAAAACTTTTTCCAAAGGTTCCTTCTTTTGTGTTTCCCCTGCAGCATTTGTCCCACTGTCTTGAATATAGACTGTACCCAGTAAATAGTGGTGGCTGATGATTTAAGTAATTTTTAATAAAGTTCTCAAAAGTCTTACAAAACACAGTAAGTAGGAATGTAGATGTGAAAGAATTAGTTTGACAATAGCCAAAGCCTATAATAGACAGTGTGCTTTTCAAAAGTAATGCCATTGACTTTAGAATAAATTGGGTGAAATAATTCACCTTTATGATGGATTAAGACAGTTCTACTAATGAGACATGCAAATGTTGATGCCATATCTTCTAAAATGCAATTGGGGAAGGTAATAGAGTTGGTCAATAAATCAGTTTTGAACAAAGAAGCATAACCATAAAAATTTAGTACAACATATATTAATATATCTGTTGTTGAAAAGATTAATTCTAAGATTATGATTAATATAATTAATTGTTTGATTTCAGTATAATGGGGGGGTTTTATCCTCATCATTCTGGGATTAGAAAATGAAGTGAATAAAATACATTTTTTTATCCCAAGCAATGATGCCGCAAAATGTTATCAAGGGTGGAAATGCAGGGTCAGAGTTCAATAATAAGAATTTACAAAGACAAGAAATCTAGAGGCTAGTTCCCATTCTGTTTCCAAGTTCTATGAGGCAAATTATCTTTGGGGGTTCAGGTCAGTCTCTAATGTAACAATTTAAAACGATTTATTGAGCTCCAAATTCTTTCCAATCATTTTTGAGGCAGGTGGCCATAAACCTGAAATATTTTTTAGCCTTAAAATACCTTTCCATATCTAGATTTTATTATTTTACTACCCATAACTGTGCTTTGCAATATTTGTATCTGTATTTGTGTTTTAAGTAAATGTGACGCAGAATCACAATATATACCCACATCAAAGCAGGGATTCAAGTTTCGAGGACTTATTCTCCATCTGCTTGACAATCCTTTCCAAACTTTCTCCTACCCTACTCCCAAAGAACTCTATGGTATATAGTCAATTACAATTTAATGTGAACTTGACTGACCTAAACTAAACTCATCAACATTAGTTTAATAGAAAAAGTAAATAAAGTATATGTAATATGTGAAGATATACATCTTTCCCTTGCTCCAACTCTATCCATGTTTTCATACTTTGACAACATCTATTCTCATCTTTTTCTCCTGGTCCTTAATTTGGGTTTATTTTCTTTGTGTTAGTCAAGTTTTCTCCTACTCCTCAACATAATGCTGAAATAGTTAGACTGATTTTCTTTATCTGAAGAACTCAGCACTGATTCTTGCCAATATACATCTATTCAGATGAATCCATTGTTTCATGAAGTCACTTCCATTCTCTTCCTAATTCTTTCTCAGAATCAAGTATCAATCCTTGACTAAATTATTCCAACTCAATTTGTTTAAAGTCTTATGAATTAAGCACTAAATTGCATATTGCTTTGTATTGCTTTCAGTTATTTTATGTATAGCTCTTTTGGCTCCCAAACTATTCTCTTGATAGTCATGTGTAATCAACATGAGAAAAACCCTTAATTTTTTCTATCCTTCTTTAACAAATTTGTCTACCTAATCAAAACCCTTCAAAGTTGCCAGAATTTAATTTACATAGTGCTCAAGGCTCAGTGGTGCCTCCATTTTGAATAATGTAACTTTTCACAGATTTTCCAATTGGCCTCAAATCAAGTTTTCAACTCCTAAGCATTACTGTATTCTCTCCTAATAGTCTGTGCCCTCAGTCATAATAGTCTCTGTCAGAATGTTGCAGATGTAATTGGATGAAGCTTTGTGCTATGGAAAAATATGCCAACAATTTTCTAGGGTTTTAAATAGATTTTTCAGACCAACACCATATTTTGAGTTTACTATTTGCACTTAGAGAACACAACTTGTCAAAACCATGGGTGGTGTGTGCTTCACAGGACCTAGAAGGGAACATGAGGAGTGCTCTGTGTGATGGTTAGACAGGTGTTTTCAGATTGTAAAAATTCCATTAAAAATCACTATCATCTGTGCTTTTGCTGTATGTGTATCATATTTTAATAAACTTTAAAGAGTCATTCAGTTTATTATATTTGAAAGGCAACGGGATTTTTGAACATTGTATTATGCAGATTTTAGGGTTTGGAATTTTATAAGATACTGGAGCAGAAACCGTATTTGTTGCATGGTTATTTGACTCTTAAATATATTTAAAATACCTACCTCCCTTACAAGTCACTCACACTCACACATACACACAGTGGAATAAAAATAATAAAAGTATTATACACAATATCAAAAAGATTTAGAATTGTTTTTGGGAGAGCACGTAACTATACATCATGGACAAATCAAGAAGTAAATGCCAGGGAAATTAATGTTAGATAGAAAATTCCCAAGTTGAACTACAAATACAAATTGAAAGGATGACATTGAGTTCCTAACCTGAGACATGAGATAAAACATTCTGAATAAATGCCTTGAATGTAGTAATAGACACAGTTGTTCTACACCTCCAAGGATGATTTAAAATGCATTCACATCTTACTGAGATATTATCTATCACATATAAGAAATTTAAGCCAAAATGCCTTGCTTACCAAAAAATACCCTTTGTGACAAATGTGAAACTAATGTGACAATTCAAGATCTCAAGAAGATTTTGCTCGGTAATGAGATAGTTTGATACCATCTACTGAAAAATAAAAAGGTTGAAAAGAAACTCCCTCAGGGTTTGAAGGCCAATCTTATTAAGAAAAAATATATATAAGATTGGCAAAACTTGTTAATTGTAGTACTGATCTGAGATTTGACATTATAATTTTAACATCACTGTTACTGACAACAAAAATTACTGTGTCTATATACTGGTTTTGGAAATGGATGTGGTCCTCAGGTTGAGATAAAACACATGATAAAACATAGCATTGAATTTTATACAGGAAGCAATTTTAAGCATTAAGCAAAACTTTGTGCACTTACAAAAAAGGCGATGGTCTTTTGGGTCATTCTGACCTTGTTTAGAACTGTGAGAGATAAACCTGTGGACACAAAGCAAGCAATGAACAAAGAAATATTATAAACAATATGGAAAGATAGACCTCAGTGATTTTGGTCAATTTGAGAAGAGTGAAGCTTTATGTGAGCTATATAGTTGAATGAGGCTAGAAAGAAACATGAAGACCTGGTTATAGTTTGGGGGATCTTTCTTTGCTCATTTGATAAATACAGGTAACATATCACAAAGTTGTCCTATTCTACCTAAAACATGGAGGCTGAAAAGAATAGAAAATATAGGATTGAAAGGATGTGACCAGTGTATTTTGTTCACTCTTTACTCAATCATAAATTCTTTCTAAGAAAGACATACTAAATTCAGTTGATACTATTAAGAACTAAAGTTAATTATTGCTATTGATGTTAGATGAACAATGAAAACAAAATGTCTGAGTGCCTCCAAACAACAGCATCCAAGGTTACTAAATGACATATACTTTGAGCTCCTTATTATGCTAAGGAATCCAATGTGTTTGAACCTCATCTCATACTTTAATAAGAAGCTGTACAGTCCACTATACATAGGGACATAGGGAAGATACGAGATTGCAGGCACAGACAAGGTTATTTACTCAAGGACCTATAAGTGATGGCCTCAGAGCTCATATCCAAGAGGGTCTTAACTGCTGTATTCATCAAAGAGAAGGGGTTGGGCCATTACAGAGAGTGTGTGGAAATGAGGAATAATAGTAAGCTTACAGTTTCAATGAAGTGGATACAAAGGACTGAGTACATTCCTATTTCAAAGTAGAGGTAAGAATTATTTTGAAGGAGAGCAAGTCTAAGTTAAATGAGCATTAGAAGACAATGTTAGTTTCTGAAGTCTAGGATTGCTTTAGCATTCCCCTTTGGCCTCTTCAGCCTGGTTCGCATGTGTGTTATATTTTCTTCTTCCATAAGCTCTTGGAGTGTAGCAAACAAAAAGAAAAACAGGCAGGACTTGTTGAAAGCCTTTTCCAAATTCTTTCTCTGCTGTCACGAACTCCTTCCTCACCTCTATCCCAAACTCTGTCCAGATTTGTATTCAAATTTGTTGGTTCTTATTTCCTTGCATGACCTTATTTTTCCTGACAGGTTTTCAATGGTCTAGGAAGTGCACCCATGCTCAAAGAACAAGAGTATTCAAGTCACACCATAGTAGCAATGTTAAAATTTATGGAACCCTTAGAATTTGCTGGAATTTCTAAGAGTTCTTTTACATGAATAATCTCCTTTAATTATCTTCTTATTACTCTCATTTAATATTTGAAGTAAATGGGGTATATGAAATTGTCACATCTCTTGCTGAAGTCACAAAACTAGTGAGAAAAATTCAGATTCAAACCTGGGTGGATTAACTTAAGAGTTCACATGCTAAACTGATAAATGAAACTGCTATGCTCTTGTACTGTATTTTGTCTGTGTTTTTGTTTTGTTTTGTTGTTTTTTGTTTTACCTCTTATAGTCTACTCATCTACAAAAGCTTGCTTCATTATGCCTACCAGTGCTGAATCAGTTAAACTAGCATCATCAAGTCTCCTAACTATGAATGTAGAAGAAAAATCTGAGGAGAGAACCTGCATTAGTTTTATCGATCTGCTTTTGCAGAATTGAAAACAAAAAGCCATCTTGAAGCACATCAATAGAATTATGGTTTCCCCTGTGAGAATTTACTGCATTGGCGTTCTGATTTGTTCTCTTCTAAAGAAGGAGCACAGAAAAAAATTATTAGGTGCTAAAATAGGCTGGTCCTGATGAATTACTGACAGTTCCACATATCTTTCTAGTGTTTTGCTTTCCTCAACTCATGCTAACATTACTCATCTGGCACTTTAACAAATTATAAAGGGTTTATTCAGATTGAATTTTTTTTTTAAGATTAAGGCCCTGGGACATCAAAGCAGCATACAAAGTGCAAGTCATTAAATGAAGTTCTGGGATTAATATATATTTTTTAGTATAGCATTTCTTTTCTTTTATCTTTCTACCTTAAATCCATCTCTGTTCATGAGGACATTGATATGGCTTTTACATATCCTACTTATGCAGTGATAAAATTGAGTCAATAATGGTGAAATATTACTTCTTTCAAGGAACTTTCTGGGATGTAAAATTATACATGTATTCCATGCACTATATATATGTGTGTGTGTGTGTGTGTGTGTGTGTGTGAATTACACATAGAATCCATATGTATGTGATATACATGTTCACATATATATACACACAGACACACATGTACACGTGTGCACACTACACATATGAGAGAGATTTTAAAGCCTAATCTCATGCTTTCCACAGGTCATATGTCTTTATGCAAATCAGTTTTAGTCACTTTTTTGCTAAAAAATTAGTTTTCCAAAGGTAACAATTCAAATTCCCACGTTGATATCAATTAGATCATTTATAAAATGTATCTTTCTCAAAAAGATTTGAAGAAGACATATCCTGTACCTTAAAAGCAATAACACCCACCAAATGATTGTATCCTAACTGTTTTCTTTGTTGTGATCTACTCTTTTGAGGGCACCATTCAGTTTGTGACACTGCTCTGTGGAAGAAAAGTTAGAAAACATGCTTGCAGACAATTTGGTGCCTCTTTAGTTACTTGGCTTCAGTAATCTCGGCCTTACATGCTCGTCTGCACAGCTTACACAGCTCTCTGGCTACCTTGGAACATTATTTCCTAGCTGGATTCTGAAAGTCATTGTTCCCGTGGGGAACAAAACATTGAGCTCAGAAACAGGGCAACCACCAGCTGAGGACCACAGACACTGAAGCCACACAGCACTCCTTTTCCCACCTGATGAGACATGCAATGCTTAAGAGATGTGGAGGAAGCATCATCACTTAGCTAGAGAGTATTGAGAAGACATGAGATTTGGGACATTTTAGAGCACAGGGTATCTTTAAAGTTTTGACTTTCTATTTGAAATGTATTTAACCCTTGGTGTCAAATCAACCACTCCATTTTAAGTATTAGAATAGAATTGGGAATCTTTTCTTCCTTAACTTTTTCTCTATTCAAAAGTGCCTTATTGACCACAGAGAATGTTTTTGAGAAGAGACTGTGAAACCACAAGTCCTTCTGGGTTGACCTTTCTGGTGAAGCAGTGATCTGATGCCACTGGGTGAGAGTAAAACGGTTTATGCTTCGTGCTTTTAAAATGGGTTATAAACGACATGAGGTTGCCTTTATTAAATTACCTTTTCTTTTTTAACAAACACCATCTGTTTGGGCTTGGCAAATCTCCCACAGGAAAAAGGGAAAAAATAATGATATCCTGAAATAGAAAAGAGAGTATAACGTTTTCTCTCATAATTGACCCTGGTAATTTACTGAGGTGAGGTTATGCTGGTTTAGAAACACAGCTTATAAGTTTGCAGTACTAATTTAGTTACTTAAATTTAGTTCTTGATGCAAAAGTTTGACAGATATTTAAAAAACATATTTGAAAATCCATTTCATGTTGATTATCTTATTTATTTTTCCCAAAAGAGATGAGGGACTAATGACTTTAATATTCTGTCCTCCCATTTCATAGGTTGGGAAATAGAGGCAGAGATGTTGCAGCTTTTTAAAAGATGATATGGTGAGCAAATGATAGGGCTAAGTGTCAAATTCAAGTTTTCCGGCTACCAGTCCCATAATATTACCATTGCCCTCTATGTCTAGGCAAGCAGAAACCACATGTTATGGTGTTATTGGACACCATAAAGATATGAACTTTGTGAGTGCAGTGTCGAACGAAGTAAGAAGCATCAGCTGCTCCACAACTCTGGGCTGCACAGTACTTTTGGTATGTCACGAGGGTACAGGTAGCAATGGTGAAGGGAAAATGACGAACAGGTTGCCTCCAAATAGAAATTTGCTGAGACTACTTGATGGAAATAGTCCAACCATTTTGGAATGTTTGACCAATAGCCTGGATAATGACCGACACAAGAGAGTCAGCAAATGTAAAAAACACAGCTGCTCAGGGGTTTGATGAGATCACTTCTTTCAGCATCATCAATTATTGGGGATGATCAGACTTAAATTCTGAAAGAAATGAGGCTAAAACCAAAGGAAATTAAGAGTAGGCAAAAGAACAATGAAGATGAAAGGAATAATCCATGATGTTATCCTTATCTTGGTGACTGCTTGCTGGGTATATTCTTTTTTTAACTTTGTAAATTGTGTAAAGTAATTGTCAATGGCCCTGCCTGAGGGGCTTACAACAGAGCGATCTGTGGCCAGAGTTCACCACTGCTGACAGGAAGGGTTTCTGTCTCTATATCTAAAAAAGTCTCATGGTGGCACAGTGAGGGCAGCCTTGGGCCAGGGATTCTGTATCTGCATAGGTAACCCTTAGAATTCTGCTTTGCCTACAGATAGGACTAAATTCAAAGATCCATTGACATCCTAACTGACACTGTGCTTCTTCCTAATAAATTCTCTTTAAATTAGGACTGTGGGAGTATTTGAAATTAAATTTTTTCATTTGCCTTTCTGAGTTCTGAGCCTGGAATAATTTAAGAATGACTGAGATGGAAGTACTGGGTGACCAGTGTATGGAACATTCATAGGGAAGACACACTTTGTCTGCGTCTGCTGAACAGCTTCAGTTGGCTATGGCTAAATCTCTGGAGCATCCGTAAAATAATCTTTCTTTAAGTCCTTTGCTCCTTATTCTAAATTCCTTAATGAGCAACACTGAGCTCATAATAGTGCTTGAAATAGCTCAAGAGGAAGTAAAATGGTTTATATGAGTACAATCGCAGCTTCAAGGACAAAAATATATTAATTAATGGGAATGTATTTCAAAGTTCACTTCTAAAGTTTGCCATTTCATTACTCTCTTGGCCAAAGTACAAAGTGATGATGATCTTTATTATTTGACTCCAATGGAGCTGCCATACCCTGTTTCTGATATCCTTCATTTTTTTTTTTTTTTTTTTTGTAGATTATCTTGCATTTTTTTCAGTCTTCCCACTACCCTCTTTTCTGCTGTTCAGTCTCTGGTCCTTCTTTCTCTATGTCCATCCTCCCTCCTTTTTCTTCTACCCTTAATCTCCTCACGCACACTCTCCCCCACCTCACCTTTTGTCACCCTCTGACCTTCCCTTTCTTCTTTTATCTTTGTGATATTTACTGTGTACCATTTGGGATCTAGAAAAGAAAATGTTTTTAAATAATTAAAATATGAACTGGTAAATGGAAAGTCACAAAAGAAAAGCATATAGAATGCAATGCATTTTCAGACGAAAGAGCAATTCCCTTTAGCTTGCTGGTGGGGAAAAGATCAGTAAAATTTGTTGGAAAGGGGCTCCCAAGTTGAGTCTTAAAGCACAGGTTGAATTTGGCCATGCAGGAGTGTCAGGGCAAAGGAATGGAAGTAGGAAAAGGTTGAGTAGCTGTAGTAGTTCTGTTTGTTTAGTTTACTATTCAATAAAGAGAAAAATTGGAAATGAAGATGTAAGGTCAGAATCAGACAATGAAGAATTTTAAATGCTACACTGAGTAATTGGAAGTTAATTCATTAGGTAAAGGGACCTTGAATTTTCTTGAGAAAACAGTTCTGTGGCTGATGAAGATTAACATGGCAGTGATGTAAACGATGGTTTGAAAGTGGCTGCTGTAATAACTCCTTTTAGATTAACAAGGTCCTCTTTTCCATTTAATGATTGTTGTATGTTGGGTTTCCTGGGAAGTGATTTGGAGATAAAGCACACGGAAGTTTCCTAGGGCAGGCTCTTGGGAACAATACCTGTGAAAGGAAAGAGAAAGAAGCACAATTGAATGGAGAGAGAAATCTCCAAATAAGAGCTCAGATGACCCCAAAGGGAGTTCTACAGCTAGTGTGGCTCTTTTGAATTTGATTAGTCATTAAATGTGGGCTGCCTTAGAAAGGAGCAATGGCCTCAGGCAAGATGACTCTTCAGTGGAGATAATTCCTGAAAAAATTTGACACCTGAGTTTTGACAACAGTACTCCTTATAACTGAAGGAATAATTCTTTCAGTTCTGGCAGGAAACTTAGACAACACATCATAGTATCTACTACAAATGACTTGTTTATATCTAAATGTCTAAGGTGTGTCCCAACAGAACCTTGAATATCCTCTCTCAGAACACATCATATTCAACACTTATTCAAGGCTAACTTACTTGTCTTTGCAACTAAAAGGTAATCTTTGTGTGGGCAAGAATTGTGTCCTATGGTTCTTTGTATTCATACCATCTAGGATGGTAAGAAATAGGTGTTCGAGAGATAATTTTGAAAGAAAGAATGAAGGAATTAACTGCTTTAATAAAATTATGCTTTCTCCAAATTTAGCATGACAGTTTAAGTGTTTTGAAAATACAAAAACTGGGGCATCCTCGTGCCTAAATCATTTAAGCATCTGACTATTCATTTCAGTTCAGTGCACAATCTCATGGTTCATTAGATAGAGCCCCACAGAGCAGAACCAGCTTGGAATTCTCTCTCTCCCTCTCTCTCTGCCCCTCCCCCACTTGTGTGCATGCTCTCAAAATAAACAAATAAACATTAAAAATAGAAAATACAAAAACAATTCAATGATGCTTTAATACCTCAAATTACTTGTGTCTCAAATCAAATACAGGGAAAATATTCCCTCTCAAGATGAATGATAGATTTCAACCCTCCATTGTTTTGTTTTTTTTGTTTTTTAATATAATTCATTGTCAAAGTGGCTAACATACAGTGTGTACAGTGTGCTCTTAGTTTGGGGGCTGGATTCCCGTGATTCATAGCTTACAACACCCGGCGCTCATCCCAGCAAGTGTCCTCCTCAATGCCCATCACCCATTTTCCCCTCTCCCCCACCCCCCCATCAACCCTCAGTTTGTTCTCTGTATATAAGAGTCTTTTATCGTTTGCCTCCCTCTCTGTTTGAAACTATTTTTCTCCTTCCCTTCCCTCATAGTCTTCTGTTAGCCACTCTGGAAAACAGTGTGGAGGTTCCTCAAAAAATTAAAAATAGAACCCTCCATTGTTTTGAGTCTGCATTCATTTAAGCATCTGATAAGAGCAAATCAATATTGTCACATTCCAAAGCTGATGAATACTTTAGTTCCTTTATGAATTAGGGTCTCCTGGCCTGTTAAATAAAAATAATTATTTCTCCATTTTTAATATTTTTAGGGTAAGTCTTGGTTTAGGCAGGCTATCTTGAAATATACACTTGTATCCATCATGGATTTCCTAATCTCTGAAGCTGGTGCTCATTTGTAAAGTTGTTATCCACTGTTGCTAATAACTATGGGCTTTCATTTTAAGATACTTCTAAGTATTCAAGCTTATTGAATGAATCAGTGAAGTGCAAAAAGAGTCCCATGGTGGAAATTATTTGAAGACACAAATGAAGGAAGATATGATTCTTATATTTTTGAGTTTACAATATTCTTGATAGATAACACTTACAAAGTTTAATCTACTCAGGAATAACCACAAAGCAATGTACAATGAATACTAAGTAATGCTGAATAATTAAGGGAGAGGGACACATGAAAAATAGCTATCAAAGTGACAATAATTAATGGAAAAAAGATGTGGCATTTAAAAATGAGGCCTCATGTCAAAATTCTTAATCTCTTCGTGCAAAGAAAGATGGATTTTATGTCTTCTCCCTTTGAAACTGGACAGGTTTATGACTACTTTGATGCAAGAAAGTATAGCTAAAGTGCTCACTAGGTGACTTCTGAAGCTATATCAGAAAAGATCATGTGGCTTCCACAGAGTTCTCATGAAACACTAGTGAAACACTGATCAATAGTCCCGATTGAGCCACACTTACAAATGAAGAAGACATTTGGGAAGTGACACCTCCAGACAGATCTTACAACCTCCCATAATTTGAGTCTTTCTGGTTGATCTCCAGACACTGTGAAGCAGAAAGAGTCAATTCTATCACACCTTTCTAGATATCCAACCTACTAATTTTGTAAGCATAATTAAATAGGGTTGTTTTAGGCCACTAACTTTGGAGTGAGTTGTTAAACAGTAAATATAAGAGTAAGAAAAGGCTTTATGAAGAATTATATTTTTAAAAATTGTTCTTATTGTGTTCTTAAACACTTTTGACGTTGCTTTATTCTGGAAATATCATACATTTTAAATTTCTGTTGTGCAGTGAAGTAGATGATTGTGATGGAGTGAGTTACCCAGGCACAACTTCTTCATACTAGTAGACACCAAAAGTGACAATTATAATTAATCACAAATTTAGTGACATAATTTGAGAGCTTCTTTTGTGTCAGGTATAGTGCTAGCTGCCTTCTATGAATTATTAATTTATTTTCAAGCTTCCATCTCATTTCTCTAAAGTAGGAACTACCATTATATTTTACATATAAATATAATGAGGTTTAAATACTACATAAGTAATTGGCCCAAGGGCATTCATTCTTTCCATTCCAAGAGAGCTGGGAAGTGATTTAGGTTGGGTTAACATGAAAATCCAAAGTCTCAACAGCAATGAAATTGGGCTTTTATTCCTGAGATAAGGTAGAAAAATATACAAGAGGAAGATAGTGGAAAATGGCTTCTGGTAATACTTCCCGTGTATGGGAAAATAATGATTGTGCTATAATATCTTAATACCTTTTCATACTTTAATGCAAAATTTGGTGCAGAAAACTCTGACTTGGTCTTTCTTCCACAATATTTAGTAAGAGGAGGATCTTGAATTACTATAAATGCTGCATAAATTCAAGAGGATGATCTGAAAAGAATTCAAGCAAGCATTGGCCCTTGAAGATAAAGATTTCTCATAAAGTAAAACGAATTATTGTCCTTGCCCATTGCACTAAAACTCTAATATGACAGTAACCAGAAAGCTGAAAAAAATCACTTTAAGTAGGCCCTGTTTTGTGGCCTGGCCCTGCAGATTGATTTTATATGCAGGTTTAGCACTCGGCAGCTGCCAAAAGCCATCAGTGCAATAGCCCATTCAGAGGAACACAAAATTTGAAAAGAGGACAGCCGGCAAGGACATGCTATAAAAGGCAAAGGACAGATATGAAAAAGATCTGCCGGCCCATGCTCTCGATTTGGACATTGTTTACAATATCTAAAAAGAGAAGAGAGACAGGAAAAGACTAATACCAACTTTAAACATATGAAGTAGAGATCATCTGTTCAGAAATCCTATGTATTTCCCTGAGAACTTGGGGTTGAAGAGAACTAGCTGAAAATGTGTCATTTAAAGTAAGAAATCCCATTTAGTGTGGAGATAATGAGATTCCAGGAACTAAATTATATATGAGAAGTGATGAGATCCCACAACAATTTGAATATAGCCCTCTTTTACAGAGGACTTGAGTGTGGCAGGGAAGCAGCAGGTGATTGAGATGATCACTGGGGATAATTTTAACACTTTTGTCTTGTGTTGAGATGTTACACAGTTAGGGTGTTTCCTTTAAGAATTATGAAGTACCAGTATTAAAAGGACACTATAATCTTAAGTTGGAATCTAATAGGGCTTTCACAATCATTAAATAAAGCATTCTTATGTGGATTTCTGTCTCCTAATTCTCAAAGTAGCTTTGTATGTATCTCTAGAAAAGATCTATTTTTTAAGATTTTTTAAGAATTTACCATGAGATAAACATAGATTTAGAGGCCAGATTTTGAAAGTAATGGAAAACTGAATACATAATTATTCACTTTCATTTCTATAATTCAGAAGGAATACCCCCTGATATTGCTGGTTTTACTTAACAAGACATCAGTGATAGCTTTGAGAAGAGATAATTCAGACCAACTGAAGCTCAAGATAATAAAGGACTTAGCATGTAACTGAGCAGAGTGCCAGTGCACTGACCAGGGCTATGTGATGCTGGAGCATGGACCACTTTCTGTGATGGGTCTGATGTTCACAATATGGCATCCTGGTAGTATACTAAAGTGGCATTAGGAAAGGGACTGTAGAGCCTCTGATATGGCTTGGATCCCACTGTGCTCTGCAGGCTTCAGTAAAGCTTGACAAAGCGTGCTGTCTGCATGCAGGTTCAGATGTGCTTAAAGATCTAAGTAGTGTGAGCTCTGAGTGACTCTGTAGCAAAGTGGAGTGGGAATTACAGATAAACTTTTAGTGATTTCTTGTTTGGAATTGTTCTATGATATCTATTTGCTCACTGCCAATAAATTCAGATTCATCTTAGAAGACCAATAAGGCATCCAGATATTTGAATCAATACAGTACTTTGAATAGTTACAGTCTTTCCAAGGAAGGTGAACAATGTGGATTTGGGGTGGTAACTTTAAACAATATACAATACTTGTGGGGTGGTGGCAGGATACTATGAGGGAAGCCTCCAGAAGAAATATTAAGCTCAAGAGATTTATTTTTATTACAATTCTAGATCAAGGCAAGAGAAAAACCTGATAGCAGAGTGATACATTCTAAGATTCAGTTTATCAAACATGTGCCTATCTAGTTATTAGTAATGACCCTTTTAAATTTGACTGCAGGTTGGGGCGCCTGGGTGGCTCAGTCGGTTGAGCGTCTGGCTTCAGCTCAGGTCATGATCTCACAGTTCGTGGATTTGGGCCCCGCGTTGGGCTCTGTGCTGACAGCTAGCTCAGAGCCTGGAGCCTGTCTTCAGATTCTGTGTCTCCTTCTCTCTCTGACCCTCCCCTGCTCATGCTGTCTCTCTCTCTCTCTCAAAAATAAATAAAGCATTAAAAAAATTAAAAAAAATATTTGACCGCAGATTAAACTGATTTCCCCCCAGAGCTTTCTTAATTTTAGTTTAGCAATAAGCAAAACAAAAATGTGCTTGCCCAGTGTCTGACAACTCTGTGACGTGATAAGCTGAATGATTTAGAGGCTGCTCACCAGTGACATTTTTTTCTTATCTTTGTTAATACTATAAATTATTGGGATGTTAATCCCTATTTCTCTGAATTGAAGCTGTGTCACTTTCATATAACTCACTATGCATGGTATTTTAGCTGATTTTAGCATTTAAGAAAGCTATGTTGTACTATTGAACAGGGAAACCATTTTTAGCACCCTTATAGATTTCCTTTGGAAAGAGTTGAGTTTATAGGGAATTCACTTCAAGTAGTCACTTCAATCACCTCTTGTTTGTTGTCAGTGCTTTGGAAACAAGGCTTAATAACATTTCCTTAAAAATTTAAGAGTTCACGATTTACCTTAGTAATTTTTTTCTTCTGTGTTAAAATTCCAATAGACAAGATAGCTTTTCTAGAAACCTTTGCCTGCAGTTTCAGTCCCTTTCTCTCTCTCCCCTTTTTTCTTTCTTTTTTCTTATATCCTTAGAAATAGAGAAAAATTTGTCTGCCACCATTTATACCAAATCTTACACACTAGTAAAAAGAAAATACATTTTGTGGGCTAAACAAGCTGAGTTAGAGATCTAGGTCATAAAACTATTTCTCAACCCATATATACTCCTGCTTTCCATATATTCATTTTTGTGCTCATATTGTGAGACTCTTGACTAAATACAACCTACTTAAAGGATTAATCAATATTGAAGAATGTGTTTAGACAATACATTTTATTTTATTTATTCACATGTGTACCCACATTTATTTCCCTAAATGAAAATTACTTCGAAAATCTCAGTCTTGAAGACAACTATATGCTGCCTAGGATTATATTTTAGAAATTCTGATATGACATGGGGAGAGGATTCTCAGCTTATACTTTGTGAATGTCCACACACACTTAGCAACTACACAGTTAAGTTCCTTGTCACTGTGTGTCTTCCTTCATGCCATTCTTGTTTGTAAAGTTCTCACCATTTTCTTTTTGCTTACACAAATCCCACCCTGGCCACTCTCTAGTTCATTCCTTCCTACAGTCCGTTTCTAATTAGCAAAATATCTATTAACTTTCTCCTCCCCTGAAATTCTGCCAGTAAGCCTTTAATTATGCAAGGTGTTTTGTTGTTTTCTTGTTGTTTATTTCATATGCATTTTCAAATAAACTCTTAAACTCTGTGAGAGTTAAGACTATGTCTTAAACTTCTCTTGTTTATTCACAGCAATTAGCATAATGTTCAGCACATTATAATAGGTGCTTATGAACACTTGATCCAGTCACACAATCAATTGCTATCCAGAGTCCCACAGTTGATTTTTGCAGTTGAATAGCATGAGACAGAGTTAATGTTATTTGGAGTTTCAGAAACTCCTTGTCAGATTTCAGACCAAGTTGCAGTTAGGCTTTGGAAAATAGATTCTATCAACCTCAACTTGTGGCTCTTTGTTTTATACAAGCAAACAAACAAACAAATAAACAAAAGATACCACTATCTTTTCAGGCTTTCATACCCAAATTATGACTACAAAATGTTAGCAAACCAAACTTGCTAAACAATTTCATAGAATGATCTTAAAATTTTTATCATTACATTAGCATATGCAGTATTTGGGAATTATATTTTCTTTGACATAATAATACTCTTACCTTCCAAATGTTTCTTTTGCTCCTTAGAATTGGAAGATGCTAAAGAACCATATTACTACTTAAACATTCTGGTGCCAGGAGAGTCCATGTCAAATCATTTATTTCATTCAGTTTTTCTGATTGCAAATAAGTTGAGTCTGAACAAAGCTGAAGTATTGAATAAAGCCTGTCCCACTTAACTTCATAAGCACTAGATTAGAAATTTTTAACCCTTCATGCTTTGAGGCAGAATGTAAACTTCAACGACAAGGCTCTCAGGTTTTACAGTGCTCTGTCTACAGAGTGCTTAAACAGTCCCAGAAATAACATGAACATCCATTTCATGAATACGTTTATCTGTATTTCTTTGAGATTGCAATGAGGTTCTGACTTTGTGATTTTGTTAAGCAAAAACAGAGCCAAAGAATCTTGGGAAGGAATGACCACCTATTACTTCCTGCTTTAAATTGATCTCAGCAATATTTGTTACTTCATTTCTCTCTTCCAATCTTGGATATTGCCTTTGAACAACTAACACTTTTCTAAATAATGTAATTCTGAGATTGTTTTGAATCTTATACCAACTTAATTTTATATTTTATATTTAAGTCCTCCTCTGCAGAACCGTCCCTGCTGGTCAGCTGGTTTACCCGCCTGAAACTGTTGACTCACTGAGCCCTGCCCTCCCCGGACTCTTCCCTGTCTCCCGTTCCCAAGTGCCTTGCTTCCTCAGCTGACAACCTGTTCTGGTTTTCATCCACAGTATTATGTAGTGACCTTACGCAATTTCGTTTTTGTTGTTTTCTTTTGGAAGTTGTATACTGCCCTTCTCAGAATCTCGAAGTCATTGGATGGGGACAAATCCAGAGGCTCTTAGGTGTTGGCTTGCGGAGGCAGAAGGAGAGAAATGAGTGGAGTCTGCTTTTTTTGCTTCCTCAGAGTCGGAACACGGAGATGCTCTGTAAATTGGTGCCTTGGCCAGGGCTGGTATGGCCATCAGGAGGCCATTGTTGGTTTTGGGGGGCGGGGCCAGTGGTCACTCAGATGTGTTGGTTTGTGCTCCAGCAGCTTCTTGACCTGAAGAAAGGCCAATGGAGGAAACATTTTTGTACTGATATTTCAAGCTACGTACCATATCCCTGAGTGTAGCAGCTTTTGACTTTGAAAGAACACGTGGCTTGTATTTCGTGCTGTTTCAAAGAAGTGGTGTAAGGGTAAGGCCTGTT
>CM053560.1:65857945-65888972 GCA_028646485.1 Cryptoprocta ferox | reverse complement strand
TTGCAAATCCAAGTTTTATCCCTTCAGTCCTTCTCAGTTCAATCCATACGGGCGTGCTCGGATTACAGAGCTCCCTGCTCTTCCGCCATCTTGTCCTCCCCCCATAGATGGTTATTTTAATAGAGATTTAAATCTCTTCAAATTTTAAAGTAAGCACATTTATTTTAAAATGTAGATTGAATTTTTGAGAGATAACTAAATTTAAGAGCTTCCCTACCAACCCACCTATGAAATGATTTTACATCTGAAAAAGCCAATCGTATTCATCAAGTACGAACTTAGTTCTGGTTTTGGGAAGATGCATTATCCTTTTCAGCCCATTTACAATACTATTTTGTGTGCCATAAGACAAATGCCAAAAATAAATAAATAAGCAAAGAAATAGATAAAAACACTCATAAAATACATGCAATATATAAGGCACGCATCTGCAGGGAAATGAAAATTTTTCAAAAGTTCAAAGAATACTATTATTGGAGACAGCCAACTTTAGAATAATCTTATAATATAAGAAAAGTTACAATGTATTTAACTTCATATCTGTATTTTCCATAAACCTTTAAGAAAGGTAGGAAGCAGCAGAAGAGACTGAGAAACTGCTTTAAATAGTAAGGACATCAAAGAAAGATCTAGATGTCCACTGTCTCTAAGTAGATTTTCCTCTATGTCCAACTCATAAATAAGCAGAGAATAATGCACTGAATACTACTAGGGAAAAAAAGTCCATCCATAATTTCAAAGCCTTTTGTTTATTCAGTCACAAAGCATACTGTAGTCAATAAGAGGCAGATCTACCATTACTATTTATCATCTGTTAAGATTTCTTGAGGATCCCCTGGATATATTATGCTACACAAGGTATTTTGTAGACATAAAAGTTCAGGCTCATAGAGAAGGAGCAATGCTCTGGTGACAAAATGAACAAGCGATGAAGGCAGAAACAAAATCTGTATCTTCTAATTGCCAGATCACTGCATCATGCTAATGCCTGTTTTGTTGCATTGCGGGACCAACAAGTATACCTGATAATCCTTGGAAAACTGTTAGGAAAATCCGCCCTATTTTAACAGGATGACTAAGAGAATGAAAATGAATAGGATTTCTATTCTTGATGCTTTTTGTATCTGAAATTGGGGCATTTAAGAAATTATGCTGTGTAGCAATCAACCTAAGAGCCACAGTCACTAGGTCTCTTAATAGTTGCAAAGGAAATAGAAAAATTCAATTTTGACCTATTTCAATAGGCATGTGATGCCACATATTACTATAGCAGAACCTTATGTGGTTATAACTAATCTGAATATTTTATTACTGAAAAATATTGGTTATGGCATGATTTGAGATTATTGATATAATTCATTGTATAAGGAAACTTTCAAGGAATTCACGTTTTAAGGAGCACTTATTCCGGGAAGTTTCTATGTCAAACAAAGAGCCAAAATTTAAGACAAAATATAGTTTTACAATAATTGTTTTGCTACTATGAATCTTTCAAAGAGCAATTAAAATTAATTTTTAAAAACTGATGGGGACAGCTCAGGACTTTGATAGTTCATATATATAAATTTTCCTGAATATAGAGGTGAAGGACAAATGAAAAGCTTAGAAGGAGACTTAAGACACAGTAGGAGACTTAGAAAATTTTGCTAGCCATGATGTGATAAACTCTAGACAAACCTAAGGGCTAGTAGTGCTCCTTTAATAATTTTGGTAATATCAAGTCATCTCACTTTTCTCTATGATTTTTATAAAGAGAAATATTCACATTTTTATACTCCGGTTCATTGAGAATAGTGTACAGGGATGTTATAATAAGGCAATGTAAGAAACCTCGTGCACTCACCACACCTTGGGGTCTCCATTAAAGTATTTACCTTTACCTGTTTTAGAACATAGATTCAGAACACATTTGATTATAGAAACCTAAAATTTGAGTTTGAGTTCATTTGAGATAGAGTAGCAATATATTCTAAATCAAACTTTCAACTAATAATTCGATTTAGGTGTGCTCATGGGGAAAATGACACTCAATTTGTAACCAATACTGTCCCAAGAAAATGATATATGATCATTCAACCATAGAGATCAGTCAAATAGTGGATACTAAATTTTTAAGATTTTGTTTTTACACTTTTATCTTAGTGCAGTATTACTGGCTTCCCTCCATTGTACCTTTCATTGGTCCTTTTTCACTGCCCTCTTCCAAGTCTACGATGTACAGCTGATAGAAAACGAAGTGTGTAAACACAATTCATGATACTTATAAAGAAGTGATCCCATGAAATTTACCTTACAAATCTTGTCATTTTGTGACAGTTTATAAAAATTTATAATCATTGTATGTGTATGTTAGTGTTTGTGTGGAAGCAATGCTGTATGTTCAATTTATAAAATCAACAGATATTGACAGCTTGGGAAAACCAACAGTTTTAAATTCTGCTTATATGCTTCAAATTGGAATAGAGATAATGGCTATCAATTTCAGAGAAGAACCAATGCAGATTATATCAGTTATAAAACTTAGAATTTCTTAAACAAAAGTTCTGTACTAGTAAGTGAATTTTGCCAAAAACAAAAAAGCTTTAGAAAAATGAAAAACGAGTCTAATATTTAGATTCAATAACTCAGTGGGAAGAAGAATAAGTATTATCAAACTATGTATTGGAAGAATTAATAATCACTGGAACATATGACACTGAGTCACAACCATCATTTGAGAGTTCTTTTTTATTTCTCCCTCCAAGGCCCTTACAGTTATTGTGGTGATGTAGTGTAAGAAAATAAAACCTCCAGGGGCACCTGAATGGCTTAATCTCAGGGGGTTAAGCATTTGACTCTTGATTTTCACTCAGGTTATGATCTGAGATTCATGCCGTTGAGCCCTGCATCCGGCTCCACACTGAGTGTAGAGCCTGCTTGAGATCCTCTCTCTCTCCCTTCCACCCTCCCCCTCTCTCTCCCTCTTCCCCACTGGTGTGAATGCTCTTGTTCTTTCTTTATAAATAGATAGATGAATGAATGAATGAATGAATGAATAAAATTTTAAGAAAATAGAACCTCCACCATCACAAAGAGAAAACACTGAGAGATTTCATTATCGAGGTGAATATATGAATCACCCTTAGGCACAGAGCACAATTTTAACTAGAATACAAAAAAGCTTCTGCCAAAAGTGAGAGGTAAAAAGTAATCAGATCCTTCTAGAAATAACATCATTGGAGAATTCATGGCTATATTAGAAAGTTCATAAGTACATATAAAGCCACAACAACTCTCTCTACTTGGGATACCTAGGAAGTAATTTTGTGTGTATGTATGTGTGTATGAATCAATCAAAGATCATAAGATTAATGTTCCTTCTCTTATTTCCCCAGGTCCAATCCATGGCATCTCTCTACTTGTTTAGAAAATGTGCTGCAATTTTCACTCTACCATATCTCTTATCTATATACTCTTTCTGTTCTCACAAACAACCTTAGTTCAGGCTGCCTTTACCTCCCCAGACGAATAGGAGAGAGGTGGGTAATTACAAAGTCACATTTGAGAAGGTGGAATGACATGTTTAATTGGAAGAGGGATTTTTTATCCAAAGTAACAGTGGAAAAATCAGACAGTGTAGGTGGTTACAAATGATGCAGGTGAGTTTAAAGTTTTGTGATGGAGAGTAAAAAAGGTACATGTTTGCTTATTTCTGATTTTTTTAAAGCTTATTGATTTTGAGAGAGAGAGAGAGAGAGAGAGAGGACAGAAAAAGAGAGAGGGAAAGAGAGAGAATCCCAAGCAGGCTCTGCGCTGAAAGCTCTGCTGAAGGTGCAGAGCCCGACACAGGACTCAAACCCAAAAACCAGTAGATCATGACCCACTATTATTCCTGATTTTTCAATTAAGTACAAAGTTTGGTCATCAGTGGAGGACAAAACAGAGAGGGAGGTAGGAGCAGAACATACAGGGGAAATAATATGATATCAATGCTTGCTGTGAAGCCTACTGGATGTTTTACACAAGGCACACAGCTATGAATCCTATAGATATAAAGCCAACATTTTCTTGTACCCATTCTCACTCAAGTTAGATAACAAATGTTCTGAAAATCCACCCTGACCATCAGATGTCCTTTCAGAAGATGTACAAGGGGAGAAGGAGTAACTGCAGATGATATTGTTATGGAATCATGGTGAAAACATACACATGATTCTCCACTAGTCTTTGTAACAAAAAGTTACCACAAGAAAATTGTATGTCAAACTACTTCCAATTTATCTGTCTCAAATTTGCTCAGTAATTTTATTTCTGGTTCCAAAAGGAAGCATCTGCACTCTGATGCAATCTCTGCCTTCAGTGCCTTGTGACTGCCTTGGCCAGGCTAGATGTGGATGTTCTCATTCTTCACTTGGTCCTTGACAATAAATCTATTTTTCTCATTGGAGAAAGCATAAAAGTCTATTCACAGTCCTATCTGTGGAATATATGTCCTACTTTGGATCCTAGGTGAACAAACCAGCTATATCATCAAAAATTATCATGAATATTTAAATGGTGATTATTGCACTGGAGTACAAGAGGAGAAAAAATCTACTATGTTTCTGGAAAGAAAGTAGAACAATCCTTGGTAAGAGTAAGGGAGTGACCTGTTTACAGAACTGTAGAGTCGTTTTCAAATTAACAATATACACACATAGGCATAAGGGATACTAAAGAAGTTCATTTTTAAAAAAAATGAAGCAGAGGTTGGGGTCGGATTCTCATTAAGTTGAACACAGGCTGAAGACCAGTTTATTAGGAAGCATGATTTGATGCTAAAACCAATAATGCTGATATACAATCCCTTAAGCCTTTCTGTCCTAGGAAATGTGTAGCATTTGAGATACAAACTCTAATTCAGTGGTTCTCAACTGGAAGTGCAGCTGTTCTCCAGAAACATTGTTTTTCTTTGTTATCATAACTAGGGGGTGTGCTACTGTCATCTAGTGGGTAGACCCTATAAATTCTACTAAACATCCTACAATACATAGGACAGCCCGTTACAACAAAGGACTATTTGGTCCAAAATGGCAATATCACTGAGATTGAGGAACTGTTTTAAATAATAATGAAGTAACCACACTTGTAAGAAGACTGAGGAGTGGGTACAGGATTTACCATTCCCATGTATTCAGGGTTATTCTTATTTGATTTATGTTGCATTTTGAATGTCCTCAGATAAATCATGGAGAAACAACCTTGTATTCATGTGGGGTTTTAGTCATTATTTAAAATGTTGTCTCTTTCCTCTTATCTGAGGACTGATAACATTTTTTGGTCATATCATTGGTCTCTCTCTAGAATTCGCTCTGCTCTCTCCCTAAAAAATGTTATAGCCTGCCTCCTACTTTCAACACAGCCTCACCTCCATCTCTTCGTATCTAACTTCACACTTTGTCCCACTGTTGTGCCTTCAGACACAAGCAGATCTGGACACCCTTGTACGATGTTCTTGCTATATCCCAAGGTATAGTGTGCCAATTGCAAACATGTACCTCATTATACAGCTGGGATATTTTACAAAATATTGTTGGAATAATGTATCAATACTTACCAAAGAACTAATGTGAACTGATGAATGCTGAACCATATCTTTTTTAACTCCTCCTGCTTCAGAGCGTAAGACCATTTGTTATAATTGTAGTTTTCATTTGTCAGAGAACAAAAGTACCCTGCCACAGATGCCCACCAGCCCTGGAGAACTGCCAAAAGCTGCAAGTTCTATAGCCACTTTCCTGGAAACACAAAGAACAATGTGTTTATTTAATTATGTCGTGCTAGAAGCTCACAATATTTACCTGCTTCCAACTTATCTGCATAATAATGATTGCATGGAATCAGTCATAATGATAAAAGCACTTTCATACGGAAAGTATTGTTCTTTCGTCTTGAATCATATATCTCTTTATCCGTATACATGCTTTAAATTCAGGACATGTTTAGATAATCCTCTTTGTGACAGCTTCTGCAGCATCTCTGAACAGAAATAAAAATAAAGAGAGCCTGGAACATTTTGTTCCTTTTAGTATATAAAGAATTGAAAATGCAAAGCAATGAAAATTTAAGGATTTAGAACTCCTGATAAGTATAAAATCTTTACCACACTATTTCAAATTTTAGAGGGAAATAAGAATGTAATAATAAATTACTCTGTAGCATGTGGAGTAGCTTTAGAAATGAAGTGTTTTTTTTCTTACAATATGCCATTGAAAGTACCTCTTCCTGATGAACTGTCCTAGTTTTTTTTATTGTACAATGTTAGGTTACTTATTGCTCTTTCAAAATGGGCCAGCTCTCATCATATATTTTCTGCATATTTTATTATGAATGATAAAATTTGTTTATGTGAGTAAAGTAAAAAACGCCCATATTTTTCAGGATGAACTAGTTTTTGGGTAGGGCATGATTCTCTTTTCCTTAAAAAATACTAAATTTGCTTACTTAAATTATGTATCTGCTGTGCTCTATTATCTTTTGACATAAAGCACTGCATCAGTTAGCATATGTATATGTAAGAAATACTATAGGAGAGAATATTTGATGTCCATGGATAAGTTTCCCAAATTCCCACATATCAAAGTAACTAGGGCAATCATTCTAATAAGATGGGGATGCATGGGGAATGTCTCTATCTAGGAATATTTTTAAGCCATCATTTGTCTAAAAAAAATTCATTTGTTCTCAAAATCCCTACTGGCATTTTTATATGACTTTAAGATTGCAAGATACTCTGATTTGATTTGGCCTAAATGCTTTATTTCTTTTCTTAATTTACTCCATTTTTACATTAAATAACTAGGCATGGTAGAATGGTAGTGCAATAGGAAAATCTAGATCCTATGGTTGGAATAAAAATAAGGCAAAATACACATATATTGGTATGAGATGTCACAGCATGAGTGCTGATGATTGTAAATAAACTAGATTTCCATGAGAAAGTATTCAACTTGCCCCAAACTGCTTGCAAACACAGAAGTGAGTATAACATAGGGAGATCAGAAAATCTTACATAACAACTATGCAGATGTTCTATATTCTATGTTGGCATACTCTAGATAGGAAGTTCTGAAGAACAGTTTATAGTTCATTCAAAAATGATCCTTTCTAAAGAGAAAACATAATTTATTTATTCCACAAAAGACCTTCCTAGACATACCCTTCTTCTGACCAAGAAAAGACAATTCTCAAATTTAGGAGGAACTAACCTCTTCACTTCCAAAGAGCTATGAAAGCAAATTATCTGTTTAAGTGTCTTAAAGTCACATCAGCAATTCTGAAACATGACTACCACACTATCTTTAAATTCCTTCTATGAAGACAGGCAAGCTGTGTTTCTATTGTTTTGAGTATCAAATCTATATAGCATAGCAACAAATATACTTAAAAACTGTAGGGTAATGCTGAAAATGATGTAGGGAATAATAACAGCTAAAGTTAAAGCCAACAACAACAACAACAAATGGCAGCAAAGTCAATAATGTCCCCCTCACAAGGAAGAATTTTGTGAATGTCTTAGGTTTAGTGTGAATTAGCCTAATCTGTGAGGTACGGACCAATGAATTTACCAGACGGTGAACGCACAAGAAATGCTTCACTCCATAGTGATAGCATTCCTATCCTGTACAGACGGAACAGAAAAGTTGGCAGATAAAGTTCACACCATTTGTAATAAGGTTTTAAATTAAAAACATGTGTGCATCATTTGGGAATGGAAGAACTAAAAAATCCTATAATTAAAATAATCTCCCTTAAATATTCTAGCCATGATTTATTGCATGCAGCATCTTTCTCTCAAAGCACAAAATACTCCTTAAAACTACTAAAATAGTACAGTATATGGAATAATTCTCTCATTTCATGATTTCAACATTGACAAGTTGTAGTTTGTCTCTGATAAACAACATGGAAAGGAGGAATATTGCTGGAAGTTATTGGTAATAAAAAGACATGTCTTAATCCAATTCAATTCAATAAATATTTTTAAGCACATACATGTTCTTATTATTCTTTCTTTCACAGTGTACAAGCTTCTTAAGAAGCTTACTGTCTAGAGAAGAAGGAGAAATAGGTCTTATAAGAAGAAGACTGGGACAAAGAAAAGGGCATCTGATGATGTCTTCTTAGAGGATAAACAAAGCTTCCTGGCACGAGGTGAAGACATTTGGGGAAGGCAGAATGGACACATGGAAAGGTCTTGATGCTAGAGAAAAGATAGACTAGTGGGAATTTCATAGGCTGGGGTGAATTTACAGACTGCTTTTGTAGTTTATTTCTATCTCTTAAAAATTGTCTTTATATATAACTTCTATTATTTGAGGTATCCATGCAGTTTCAGTAATTAGCTTTAATTACAAAAACGTTGTTACAAAGCCAGCGGTTAGAATTTTTTTATTCAGAACTCCAAAGTAACACTTGCAAATCCTTATTGTAAATCATTGGCCCCAAAAGAATACATAAGCGTACCATGCACTCTACCTAATAGGTAGGGAAAGTAGGTTATATATGTATACTTAATAACATCCATCCAGTTCTAAGGATATCAGTATTCTACATCTAAGTAAACATGCTGCCTATCAGTTCTGAAATGTATATTTATTACTGTCATATTAATCTTACTGCTTCTGTGGACTGACAGAAAGCAGTTATGACATCTTTTTATAGTACACATTTTACATGTGGATGGCACAGCACATTTTACAGGCTGACAGTGCAGAGCCTACTTGGGATTCTCTCTCTCCCTCTCTTTCGCTCTGTCCCTTCCCTGCTTATGCGTGTGTGCTCTCTCTCTCTCTCCCTGAAATAAACTTTAAAAAAAAAGTTTTGAGAAAATAAGATTTGCATGCAATACCTGGAAAATCCTCAACTGTACCAAGATGGTGACCAGTGCTTTATCTAACAACATCAACTCCCTGCTAAAAGATCCTTAAACATCTGACTCTCCATCACCTTCACAATACTCAGAAAGGCACACATCACAATCTATTGTCACTTCCAACCTCACCTCTTGTTTGGCTTTCATCATCCTTTGCTTTGACCATATTGAATTATTTCATTTTTGTGTTACAAGCCCAGGTTCTCACCTCCCATCTGTGCACCTGTTAATTTGTCTGCTTGATGCTCTTACACCACTTCATCAGATTAATGCAGTCTCAACTTCAACAGTTTAACACAGATGTCACCTTTTCAAAGAATTCTTTCCTAGGCCCCCAAGCTAGATTAGGTCCCTGTTAAAAGTGTTTCCCATGTACCATATCCTTTATCAAAACCTTTGTCACACTGTATTTGCTCATATGTTTGCACTTCTGGTAAAATAGAAGCCACATATTGGAGGTAGCTCTGTTTTTCAAACGCCCGATACTATTTCTAGCCATTAAGAGTTGCTTAATAAATGTCTATTGAATAAATAAATAAAGACATGCAAATGAACACTGTTTCTGCCTCTCTTTATATGGGTATTTTGAGGTTGGGTTAGGAATGTTGGGTTATTTTTCCTCTGTCTTCATATTGAGTTTTTATTCATTTAATTCATGTGTTAGAGAAAATTGATTTTCTTGCCTGACTTCTTAACTCAACAGTACAGTTTTGACAATGCTGGAGCCTGGTGTTTTGTTTATTTGTTTTTCTGTGCTCTGAATGGATTTCAGTGGTTTGTTCTATACTATTTACTATTAAAATCTGAATTTCAATGAGAATTTTGAAGTGTCACAAGCTCTGTTGCGTGTGTGTTGCTTGTGAGGGGAGAAAGCCCAACGTTGGTGGGTTTAATATCCATTATTCTTTAGTTTGTTTTACTGGACTAGTTTATGTGCATTATCACAGATACGTCTGTCTTTATGATATCTGACATTATTATAAAATGATCCTATAAATCCAAGGAGTTTCAGTTACACATTTGGTTTCTTCATATGAGAAAGCAAAACTACAAAACATCCGTTAAGTTATTCTGAACAATCTAAAATTGTCTTCATTAACAAAGTCTTACTTTTATATAGCACTTAAAAATCCAATCATAAAATATCTTATTTAAATAAAAACAATATTTAACAATTATGATCTCTACCTTGCAATGATATGATTGAGTCAAAGAGGCATTAGAATATTTTTTCAGAGATTAAATTGATATTGAATGGACACATTTCTCCTGAATCTCAGCCCGGGTCTCTATTCAAATGAACAAGGTAGAATAAAAAACTGGTATCTCCTCAATTAATAATTCTAATGCTATTTCACAGACTATCTTTTCAAGGAAAACTTTGATTTTTAAAATGTCTTTACATTGGTTCTGTTAGTTCTTTCCCTGAGTGATTTGGGTAATCCAGAGAAAGAGTGGTGTGATAATGGAAAGACACTAGCAGACATAATTAAGGGATTTACATTTTTTAAAGAAAAATATAAAGAAACTTAGAGAGATGATTAAATAGATAAGGAGGTGATGTAGCATATTGCCACCTGAAAGTACAAGTTTCCTAGTTCTCCCAAAGTTCCTCAAAAAAGCTTAGAACTATTTTTGTTTTTAAGCATAGAGCTACTCAAAAAAAGGACACTTTCTGCTGGATGTGAAGAGGTGTAGCTCTGCCATTGCCAAAAGATTTTATATTCCGCTCCCAAGTCCTCTCCACCTTTACATCTGTCCTGATCACTGGCTATGTGCTTGCTTGCTTATCACTACATGTAACTGGAATAAAACTTGCCACTATTGTTTTTTTTCCTTGAATTACTAAGGGAAGCAAAAGTCAGTTGCTAAGGTGGACATCCCTGAAGGTGTTTCTTAATGGGTGGGGTGGCACTATTAGCATTGGGAACAGGATATTCAGCATCCCTGGCTCCTACCCAATAAATTCTAGTGCTAACTTTTGGTCATTGCACAACCAAAAGTGCCTTCTTCACATTTACAAATGCCCAAGTTTCCACCCATAGAGTGGGGAGCCTGAGAATTCTTCCTGCATCGAATGTTTTGGGGAAGAAAAGGGGAAAAATTCAGTTTTTGTGTCTTCAAGTTTTATTGAAAAGATGTTATAGTATTTCCTGTAATCATCTTTTTCCATTTTTCCCATCTACAAAATTATGTAAAATACAAATATCTAGAGGATTAATGTATATCATCATATATGTATAACATATGACATATTGTATATGATATAAATATACATATCATATATATGATATGTATGAAATATAATTATGATTATATATAACAATGAACAGTGTATGACAGATATCAGACAAATGGGATGGGATAGCTATATTTCCTATGATTTACAGTTAAAAGAATATACACTTACCACCATTTCCACTTATCAGTACATTCAGATACACTTTACAGAGGGCTTTATTTTTGTTCTAACTCTTTTCTTGATAGGAAGTAATGTTACACTTCTGAACAATAATAATTATAAAGTTGTTAGAATTGTTTTTGTTATATGAGTCATTTATCTGCTTACTTATAAACTATGGTTTTAATTTTGACATCCAAGGGACATAGGATACAAATAATATACTGCATATTTTCCAGGAAAATCCTTGAAAATGTTAAAACAGTAAGATTTTTACATACTAAATGTTCTTGGTCCTATCTATCATTCTACATATAATATAATAACCAAATATCTCTCAATTCTGATCCCTTTAGTCCAGACACATTACAGGCAGTTAAGGTGTCTCTTAATATGCAGACTCTCAAAGTGAATGCAATAGGCCAAGTTATGTGACTGACACAGATTATTATGAGTACATTAACCCCCTGTTTTGGATAGTATCGGGGTTTCTACAGATAACATTTGCAAAAGCTTCTGTTATTTTTCGCAAGTACAATCATTACCTGAGTAGTCAACTGATTTTAAAAAGTATACTTTTTTTTTCGCACAATACATATCTCAAAATCCTATTGCAGTAAGATCTTTGACATAAAGATCATTATATAAATGTACTGTCTTATTTAATTATCTACCTAAATTCATATACTACTTTCAGTTCATAATTCTGATTACACATCCAATATTTTGGCTATTTTAAACTTTGTTTTCCATAGATTCATAAAACTTAATTTTTATGCCAGTTATGTAGTCACCTTTACCTATAAAATTGTGATAATAACATTTGTCTGCCTTTAATAGTAAAATTTAATAAATTATATGTGTAATAGCTTATATTACACATTTAAATTTCAGCAGTGCCTACACAGCAGACCCTTAATATCTATCGTTCACTTTTCTCTCCCCACCTCATCTTCACCTCTGCAACATTTATTAAATAATTCAAGATGAAACTTTATAAGATACCGTCAATAATTGCCCTCTAGATTCAGTATGATCTAGTAATAATATACTTGGGAATAGTGATTAATTAACTCTTAATATGCCAACCTACAATTCATTTGGACAATATTCCCATATTGTTTTAAATCTATTGTTTAATGCCTTCCAGAAATTCAGATTATTATGTTCACTCCTTCAATCACTTTAGTAATGAAAAGCAACAACCAAAGTATATTAGATAGCAAGATACATTCTTACTAAATTAATTCAGATCCCTAAATGATTAACAAAATGTTTATCTTTTCTAGTTTTAAATTTCAAACATAAGGAAAATTGAGACAAATAACATACAACACAGCATAATAACATGTAATGTAAAAGACATTCATTATGGGAATAATTGATTTTCCCCTAGATTTCATTCTGACCTTTCTTTTTATAATTGATACCAAGTCCTGTTCTCAGACCTTTAGCAGTGCACATATAGCTAGCTGCCCAGCCAAAGATCACATTTGATAATCTGCTAGTACTGCATGGGGACAAGGACTCATTCTTCACAAATAGAATATAAATAAAAGTGTTATGTACAACTTCCTTTTAATTTCCTTAAAATAAAATTGCCTGCTTTCCACTGCCCCTCTAGTTGTCTTCTCCTCGGCTAGAGATGGAAGTTGATATTGATGTGCCAGCTCAAACAACGCAATTTATGCAAGCGACCATTTAAATGGTAGAACTTAAAACATAATAAAGTCAGGTTATCTCTTGATCTTGTTTGTAAAGCAGAACTGTCTACCTCTACACTATCATGTAGTGTAGTGAAAATAATTTTCCATCTTGTTTTTGAGCTTCTGTCTTCAGGATCCATTTGCCACATTTTTAGCTTATATCCTAATTTTTACCCTTAAAAAAACCAACACTAAATTGTTAAACATTAACTTTTACCATATTTGCTTCAGATTTTTTAAACAAAATAAATGCTATAGAGACTACTGAATTATTCTTCTCTCATCTTATTCTCTTTAATCGTATTTTCCTTTCTTCTTCTCCAAAGGTAATCACCATTCTGAAGACTAGCAGGAAAGATTACTTATGATTTTCACTCTGATTTGCTATTGAACCAGAAAACAGGCTCTGAAAAAGCTACACTACAAAAGGCTATAAATGAGTAAATAAACATAGCTTCTCATTGTCTAGTTGCTTATGGTTATGGAGGTGTGATAATAGTTTGGTAACAAATGTAGTCTGTGCAAAATAAGAGTTGCCATGCTGTAGGATCCCAGTGTGTTTTATACCATTAGGCATGGGAAGGGAAATGTAAGTCCTTAAGGTCTACCTGACACACACACACACACTCTCTCTCTCTCTCTCTCTCTCTCTCTCACTCTCTCTCTCTTTATATATAATATGTGTAATATTAATATGTATATATCATATATATTATATATATAATCTGTGTTGTGATACTCTCTTGTTATTGCATTAACAGACTAAAAAACCAGGTCCTGGTCTGCTAGAGCTTTATGCTTTTCATATATTCAATGGTGTTTTTAAATCAGATGCTCAGTCTCCATAAACCAGATATTGAGTTCAGGGATAAAGAATTGTTGAAGTAGGGGAATCCAGTTACATTGCACTGTCACTCCATAAATATTTGTTAAATTACACTGAATGCATATTAGAAAGTAATCCAGTCAAAACTAGCAAAAATGTGGTATAAATTCCAAAAGAGTAACATTTTATTATGGATTTTTTTTGCTGTGATTTAGAGCACTCTGCTTTTTAGTGTGTATAAAAATTCATACAGTAATGTAAAATGTGTGCCACATAATAAATGAAATCATATAAAACTGGCTTGATACCACCACAAATTAGATATTTCTAAATGAAACAACTATATTTATGTCAACAGAAATAAACATTAACATCCAATACCAAAGTATTCCATCATTTACCTGGTAAAGTTGCACACTGAGTTTTATATCTTTACTACCTTTACCTTTACCAGAGTCAATACCATTACATATAGACATATAGTTTTTATTTTCTCCTAGTCCCAAACATTGGTAATAAATATTGATAAAATGTTGGTTATAAAAGTTTAAGGAACAAGAAATGCTTTTTGCAGAACAGTGAAATATTAGCTTTAGCATTTCTCAGACTCTATGTGTTAGTGACTAGAGCTTGATCTTTACCTTACAACTAAAAAATCTTTTGACCACATTATCCAAAAACGAATCCCAATATTTTGTGTTAGTTTGGGATTGCCTTGACAAAAGAGCCTGAAATAAGTGTTCAGATACAAAGTGTTTCTTTGGGAAAGTGATCAAATATAGATGAGTGGAAATATAGAATAGCAAAACAGACAAAAGGAAAAGCCAGTTCAAGAGTTCTTTATTGAGCTGGTTTTCATTGTGGACAACTGTGGCTCAATTCCACTGGAGAGGTACTATGTAACTCTATAGGATGTGTCCCAGAATTGGATAGTATTTTTTGAAATAGGAGAGTATTATTTACTTTTCCTTTCCCTCTGACATATCTTTAATTAAAAGCTAAAGAATTTATATTTTATAAATAATAATATATTATTCCCTGAGTATTGTATATGACACAACAATTCTAGAAAATTACTTAATCCACATTTCAGATGATGAAGTAAGACTCAGAGACGTTAAATAAATTCCACAAGTTTGTCCAATAGTAAGTGGCAAGGCCAGGACTTAAAGACAATTTCCAGTCAGGAAAAAGATGGCACATACGATTAGTATAATACAGAAGAGTTCAATGGAGGAATTATCTATAAAGATATCATGTAGGAAAACTACTAGGGATAGAGCAATGCCCTAATGATAGGATGGAGGGAGAAATAGTTCTATTCCTCTATCTAAAGGCATACAGGAAAGAAACTGTTACCAGAAACTGAAAGGAGGGCAATACATGAAGACCACACTGATAGGAGCTGTGGTTTTTTGGCAGAACACAGCCAGCCCAAGACTACAAGGACAAGACAGGTTGAATAAACAATCTACAAGAAGCTGAAGAGCAGGAGGAATATGACAGCTCATGACACGTCAGCCTCTTGCAGCAGGCTAAAACAAAGTGGAAATGAATAGAGAGTGGATCTGAATAGACCAGGAAACAAATAGAAGATATTTAGTACAAGAAGATCATCAGATTCCAAAGCCATATACTTAATCACTATGGTATTAAGTCATTTTTAAAGAGACATTATATAACTATTTGTTAAGAAAGTTTTATCTGCAAGCTAATATATAAAAAGCATAGGATGGAGTTGATGCTGGAAGTGGGGAAATCAAGTTAATTTGCAATTATCAAACAGAGAAGACTGAGCACCTTCAACAGTTGTTGCAGTGGGTATGGACCAATCACAATTACACCATAAAGGTAGAATCAGCAGCACTTGACAACTAAATTGCAAATACAAATATAAAACAAGGGATAGTGAAAAGGTCATGTATAAGCATGAGTGCCTTGCAAAAAGTTCCACTATTAAAAGAAACAGATAAAACAGAAAGAGGAGTAGGTTTAAGAGGAACATGGTTATTTATTTGGGGGCAGATCATACTTGAAATTCTAATGGAATGTTCTATTGAAAACATCTAGCTAATTGTTGGAATTACAGCAATACATCTCTGCTAGGAGGTCAGAATTTAGAATACAGATAAGGGAAATCATCTGCAAAAAGGTAATATTTATAGTCATGAGGTAGGATAAGAAAATATACATAGAGAGAAGTGCCTTCTATAGTATGTAACATCTAGGTGAAAGGTTAAATTCACTTGAAAGATGACAAATGTAATTTTGTATCTAATAACGTAAATTCAAAATGTATGAAGCAAAAAACTAACCAAACTAAAAACATAACATTAGAAATTTACTTTTAGAGACACATTTTAATGTATTTTAGCAATTAATAGATTAAGCAGTCAAGTAATCTGTAAATATACAGATGATTAGAATGATGCAGTTTAACAAATTTAACCTAAATGGATATAAAGAAAAATAATGCACACAAAACTATTCTATGGATTCTTTTCAACAACAGTTCAGAGGGGAAAAAAAGAAAACTGAATATGCATGTTTTCTGTATTAGTCAGAGAAACTGACTTCAGAGACACAGAATAGGGTATATAAAGGTATATATAAGAACAGATTTATTATAGAAATTTGCTTACACTGTTGCTGTCTGCAAGCTAAAGAACCAGAAAAGCCAGTCTATAATTCACTCCAAGTCCAAAGGCCTGAGAGTGACGGGGCTGCTGTTTTAAGTCCCAGAGTTCAAAGGCCCTAGAACCAGGAGCTCAAGTGACCAATGTCAAGAAAAGATGAATGTTCTGGCTCAAGAAAAGAAAGCAAATTTGTCCTTCTTTCATGTTTTTGTTCCAATAGGGCCCTCAGTGGATTGGATAATGTCCACGCACATTGGTGAGTGTGTCTCTTTATTCACTCAACTGAATCAAATGCTAATGTCTTCCAGAAACACCCTCATAAACACATGCAGGATTAATGTTTTACCAGCTATCTGGCTATCCCTTAGCCCATCAAGTTAATAAATGAAATTAACTACTATATTTATAGTATTTAATTATTAAGTTTTATACTATTTAAGTATATTAAGTACCATATAGCATTATATTTTAAAAAAAACTCCCATCTCCATAAATTTGACAATTTAAGGAGAAAGATTTTGAAACCTTGAGAGATACAATGTGACAATATCTTTAAGTGTTTAGGACCAGGAAATATTTTTTTAAGGTGCCATAAGCACAAACTATTAAAAAAAGGTGATTAGATTAAACTGGAATTGGAATTATGTGATTGTATATATCAACAACATATCAAGAAAATGAAAAGACAGGTCGATAAGATATTCATCACACTTATACTAACAAAAAATCAACATGTAAAATAAGTATTTAAAAATTCCTATCTGTCAATTAAGATCAATAATACATAAGAAATATATAAGAGACACACATACACAGATTACAAGGAAAATATATAGAAAGACACTCAAAATCATCACATTTTGAGATGCTTATCATTGAGATACATTTACCATATATATATAACAACCTAGGACACATGTAGATGTTTAGCTGTAGCTAAAGTCCCAGCCACCACCATCATCAACCACCAGACATGCAAATGAACAAGCCTTGACCTGACTCCAGCCTTTAAGCTGCCCATCTCTCATTAAATGAAACAGGGATAAACTATCCCAGTCCTTTCCAAACTATAAATCCACGAGTAAAACAAATGCTGTCATTGCTTGGAGGCATTAAGTTATGGGGTTGCTTGTTATGAAGAAATGTATAATTGGAACAGATTCTGAAACTTGTATGTATAATGTCACTAAAACAAAATCTAGAACATGTGGCTTCAGAACTGGGGGGCAGGGCGGTGGTGCATGGGAATGACACTAAAGAAGGTTACTAGTAGAAACCCAATAGCCTTCAAGGAGTTTGTAGGTTAGCATTTAAAGGAGAGTGAGGATTACTGGAAACCAGAGGAAAGGATGTCTTTTACTTAGTAGAGAAAGGCTTGCCAACACTCTTTTCTTAACTAATGTGAATAATGGGAAACATACCTAATGAACTGAATGATCTAGTGAAAGGTACAGAATTGGACATACAGCTGCCTATAGTAAAAAGTGACAAAGAGATAAGTGAATATGAAGTGGCCAAGACTTGTGGGCTTGGAAACAAAACTGCTTCTCATTTTCAACCTCTCCAAAATTCTCAAATTAAGAAGGGGCTTCCAAGCAAAGGTCAATTCAGAGAGAGACCATAAAATTATTAGTTTTGACCACACAAAGACATAAAACAGTGTTTCACAAAACTATTCACTCAAATAAAAGGTCCCCTAAAGATTTTAAACGCATGCCTCTCAGATGTCCTCCTTTAAAACACGGGATGGGGAAAATTTGATGGTGTCCTGGAACCTAATCAAGAAATAATGAACTTTCTTTTTCTAACATTTGTAATTCCTCGCTTAAAATATCATTAGAATACATCCATCCCGTAATACAGTTGTAGTTATTTCTTTTGCTATTTATGCATGTTTTTATTTACCTCTGGAAATGGCCATGAAAAGTTACAGAAACCTGTAAAATATATAATCAGTGTCGATCAAGAAATATGCAAATTATGATCATCTAAAACAGAATGGCAGCTAAAGGGCTTTACTCTGAAGATCAGATTTTCTAAAAAACTATGTTGGAGATATCCCCAGTGAGAATTTGACCAGAATTTTTAATCCATCATTCATTACATTATGACACTGTGAATTTATCAGCCCTGGGTGACAAAGTGTCCTTAGTAAAGGGATTATTAACAAATGATTGGAAATATGGGGATTCTTTTTGTACTTCACACACTTTTGTATTACTTGGATTAAAAAAAAACAAGAATATATCAGCTCAGTTTGACTGGAGTTCCTTCATCTCTCAGGTATGATGTGACACTTTAAAGTTACTGTCATGCCTAAGCATTGTTAATTGTTGAAATTGAGTGATGGATACATATGGGTTTGTTAATACTAATCTCTCTAGATTTATAAATTATGGATTATTTGAGATTACCCATAAAATTTTTAAGAATGTATCATGTTGGTAATTTAAAATATGCAGTTCTAGGGAAATAGGTTTTCTACAATCAGTACAAATTTATATATATCATTATATTATATATAATTGTTAATTGCAATTCTTTATTTCATTTTAGAACCTGCAGCTTACATGAAATGCTTCCTTTCACATACTCCATAGGGAAGGAAAAATCGATAATGCAATAATGAAATTAAACTCCAAATAAAGTTGTTTACAAATTTAAGAAAGAGGAAGGGTGTTTATAAGAATCTTGAAGATATCCCACAGTTAACTTAAAAGAAGGGCTTATCTCAATGAGATCTGCACATACAAGTTTCGACTAATGAACTGAATACCACTAACATTCATAGGAAAACCACTGAATTTTAAAGATAATTGTATGAGGAAAAACATTACTCTGGTCTGAATTGGACAGACACTATAAAACGAGAAGAAATCTGTTTCCTTAACTTCTGTGAAAAGACAGCAGACTGAGGAAACTACTCAGCTGCAACACATAGGCTTTCTACTAAAAAGAAAGGCAGACTCAGAGGGCAAAACAAGAGCCTAGAAGTCAGAGCCAAGAGTAACCCATTATTTAATGAGAAATTACATAATGGTTATTCTTGCTTCAGCATTATATGTTAAGTTTATCCCACCACTGTATTTGAGTGACATAGTATAGATAACATATCTCTTTATTTCCTACAACCTCAAATAGAAAGGAAGTAACAGAAAAACTGTGATCAAAGAGTCACACCTGAAATTCCTTATTTCCACATACACTTTATCTAGATGATGAGATCCTAGACCTTCAGATTGAGGCTGCAATGGTTTGAAAATCTGGGAGGCCTTGAGAGAGAGGGAAAGTGAGTTTTTCATGTGGCAGAGGTATGCACTTTTATAGTCATAGGAATGTCCATGGCAACACATAGTATTTTTCAAAAATGGTTCAAACAATATATCTTGTTCCTAATTTCCTGATGATTCGTGATGTTGAGTACCTTTTCATGTACCTACTGGCCATTTGTATGTCTTCTTTGGAAAAATGTCTATTCAGTTCCTCTACCCATTTTGTTTATTGGAATGCTTTTTTGTTTTATTTTGTTTTTTTGCTATTGATTGGTATGTGTTTAATATATTTGGATATTTATCCCTTTTCAAATACATGATATGAAAATATTTTCTCACATTCCTTAGGTTGCCTTTTCATTTTGTTAATGGTTACCTTTGCTATGCAGAAGTTTTTAATTTGATGCAGCCCATTTGTTTATCTTTGCTTTTGTTGCCTTTGCTTTATATGTCAAATGCAAAAAATCATCTGGGTGGCTCAGTCGGTTAATTGTCCAACTCTTGATTTTGGCTCAGATCATGATCTCACAGTTTGCGAGTTCGAACTCCACATTGGGCTCCATGATGGTAGTGCAGAGACTCCTCGGAGTCTCTGTCTCTCCCTCTCTCTCTCTGCCCCTACCCCACTTGCACGTGCTCTCTCTCTCTCTCAAAATAAATAAATAAACTTTAAAAAAAAAGACTGATGTCAAGGAGCTTACCATATATGTTTTAGATTATACATGCAAATCTTTAATTTTGCATTGCTTTTTGTGTATAAGACAGTGGTCCAGTTTCATTTGTTTTGCCTATGGCTGTCCAATTTTCCAAACACCATTTATTGAAGAGATGGTCCTTTCCTCATTGTAGATTCTTGGCTCTTTTGTCCTAAATTAATTAAACAAATATGGGTGGGTTTATCTCTGGACTCTACTCAGTTCCATTGATCTATGTATCTGTTTCTAGGTCAATACCACGCTGTTTTGATTACTACAGTTTTATAATATATTTTGAAATCATTAAGTGTGACTCTGCTAGCTTCATTCTTTTTCAAGACTGCTTTGGCCATTTGGGGTCTTTTGTGATTCTATACAAATTTTGGGGTTTTTTCCCATTTCCTTAAAAATGCCTTTGGAATTTTGATAAAGGGAGCATTGAATCTGTAGACTGCTCTAGGTTGGATGGATATTTTAATAATACTTATTCCAATCCATGACCATAAGATATCTTTCTATTTATTTGTGTCTTCTTCAATTTCTTTCATCAATGTCTTAGCTTTCAGTGTATAGATCTTTTATTTCAGTATTACTGATAACACGAACAGTCAATTAACACATATTTTGTATGTTATATATACTATATCCTTATAATAAAGTAAACTAGAGAAAAGAAAATGTTAAGAAAACAATAAGAAAGGGAAAATACACTTGCAGTATTGTACCATATTTATTTTAAAAATCCACACATAACTAAATGCATGTAGTTCAAACCTATGTTGGTCAAGAGTCAGCTGTAATGAAAATTAAATACATAAAAATTCCAGAAAGCAGAAAACTGTTCAGAAGTGGACTGATACTCAGCAATGGTTTTCCAGTTGTTTCTGTTTTTATTTTAATTTCTCCCCATCTTGGGTGGAAGATGGGCTGGGGCATGGGCACCCATCTGTAATTTTGAATGCAGACTGAAGATCTAAGCCTGACCAGGCAGAGGACACCTTCTGGGGAAGAGACATCCAGCAAAGCTTTTAACAGCTTCCAGAGACTTGAGTGAATGGGAGACTTGGAGAGACTCTAGAACATAGACAGATTTCCCCTCACTCTGAATTCAGCAGTTTGCCTAAAACCTTTTGCAAGGCAGAATGAAATGTGCCCCACTCATGGGATCCTGAGAAATAACTGCCAGAGAAAGAGAACCTGAAAAAAATAGGCAAAAAATGAAAGCCCCAATAGGGTGCTGGATTGACCCCGAGTCTGAACAGCTTCTTTGCATACACAGTGTGTTCCAATGCTAGGTTCAGTTTGGGGGGAAGAATCCAAAATTGGTCCTGTCAGGTGGTTGATGAGGACAGGGAAAGCAGCAATCATTTTAGCATTCAGAAGCTGTAGTGATACAATTGACAACTTCAAGAACTTCAAACACACATTCAGTTTTTACTTCAAAACATTATCCAAATTATGAAGTCCTATGAAATGTTAAGCTAAAACCATAATTAAAAAGCTCTGAAGGTCAGTTGTTAATATACTGAGCTGAGCAGACAAAGATCTGTCAAGTTCCTAAATCAAATACACAAGAATACAAGGGCAACTCAGATACATAATCAGTCTTACTCAAATTGTTTTCCAGTTATATTTCAGCCTAATCCTTAGAAGAACTGAGGTACCCAGAACATTACTCTTTTTGCCCAAAATAAGAAATAGCCCTTTCTATTAGAAGATAATATCATCTGCAGTTTCCAGTATTACTTTATAGACACCCTTTATTACAAAATAAAAATTATAAACATGAAAATAGGCAAGGTTATTTGAGCAATAATCAAATATCATACTTAGTGGAGAAATTTTGGCAGCTTTACCTTTGTGATTAGGAATGAGAAAACAAAGTCTGCTGCCATCATTTCTATTCAAAATTGTAATGGGAAGTAATAGGTCAATAAAGCAAATACAAAATATGTAGGAATTATGAAGAAATAAAAATTCACAGGAAATCTATGGATAAATTTTTAAAAATACATGTTTCAAAAAATTAATTAATTAATTAAATAGATACATGTTGCAGGGGGCCTGGGTGGCTCAGTTAAGTGTCCAATTTAGACTCAAGCCATAATCTCACTGTTCCTGAGTTAGAGCCCAGAGTACATTGGGCTCTGTACTGACAGCTCAGAGCCTGCTTCAGATTCTGTCTCGCTCTCTTACTCTCTCTCTGCCCCTCCCCTGCTTTTGCTGTCAAAAATAAACATTAAAAATAATAATAGATAATAAAAAATAAATACACATTGCAAGATTACAAAATATATGTTCAGTATGCAAAACCATTTTAATTACTATATGCCAGCAATAGAAAATGAAATTTTAAATAATATCCTGAAAAATATTAATTATCAGAAATAAATTTAATAAATGATGTAATGGACCTAAACACTAGAAAATATAAAACATTACCAAGAGAAATTAAACAATACCTGAATAAATGGAGAGATCTTCCATGTTCATGAATTAGAATATTTAATATTAAAATAAAAATATATGCAAAATAAGAAAAAAATATTTTTAAATTTTTTCATTAGTTACTTTTTGAAAAATAAAATTATTTTAAAATTCACAGAAAATACAAATGGTCAAGTTTATATACATCATTCCATAAGACGATAACACAATGTATAGTCTCACAATTCTGTTGTAGAGGCCATTAAGTCTAAAATCAAGGGGTAAGCAGAACCATGATTCCATGCTCTGGAGAATAACTCTTCCTTTGTGCTATCACCCTTTGGCAGGTCCTAGCATTGCTTAGTTTGTAGATATATCACCTCAATCTCTACTGCTATCTTCACTTGTCTTCCCCTGCATGTCTGTGTCCTTAATTTTTTTTAATGTTTATTTATTTTTGAGAAAGAGAGAGTGAGCAGGGGAGAGGCAGAGAGAGATGAAACAGAGGATCCAAAGAGGGCTCTGCCCTGAAAGCAACAAGCCCATTGTGAAGCTCAAACTCACGAACCGTGAGATCATGACCAAGCCAAAGTTGGATGCTAAACTGATTGAGCTACCCAGGTGCCCCCTCACCTCTTCTTTAAGGGACACTAGTTATCAGATTAGAGACTGTCCTAAATCCACAATGATTTCATATTTAGTTCCGTAATTAATTATATCTTCAAAGACCCTATTTCCAAATAAAGTCATATTCTGAGATCAGATGGACATGAAATTTTGGGGATCATTATTTAAGTCACTACACTTAAATTTGCTTTAGGTGCTTTAACAAATAACAGATGAAGAGCCTTACCCGAATTTTTAAAATATCTTATAAAAGTGTTTATTGGGCTAGAAGTCTCAATCGGTTAGAACACCAGAAACATATAAAAATTAGTAAAATAGAAAAAAATCGCAAATAAGTTACAAGGTACACAGTTAGGATAGTGTTCAGCAAAATTTTGTTTCTGGTTTCATATGTATATGTGTGTGGTCTGGAACTAAAATGTATTTCTTATGGTGAGTTGTTCTTTAAGTGGCTTTAAGGTAATTACTCTAGAGCAGAACTTCCTAACCATCTCCAAAGTGGCCCAAGCTCGTTTTCAAAGTACACGTCTGAATCTCACTAACATTTGTAGAGTTTTCTGGGTTTTTTGTCTTATTTGTCTTTTTTATTTTGGAGAGAGAGGGAGGGTACGAGTTGGGGAGAGGGGCAGAGGTAGAGAGAGAGAGAATACCAAGCAGGCTCCATATTTAGCACACAGCCTCATGAAGGGCTTGATACCACAACCCTGGGATCATGACCTGAGCTGAAATCAAGAGTAAGACACCCAAATGACTGAGCCCCCCCATATTTGTCTTTTTCTGTCTCATTTATTTCATTTAGCATAATCCCTATAAGGTCCATCCATATTGTCACAAATGGCAAGATTTCATTCTTTTCTTATGACTGAATAATATTCCTACACACACACACACACACACACGCATGCACACACAATTTCTTTTTCCCATTCATTCAATGGACAATATCCCATCAATGTACACCTACATTGTTACCTTATCTTGGTTATTATAAATAATGTTGCAATGAACATGGAAATGCATATATCTTTTCAAGTTAGTGTTTTGATTATCTGTGAATGAATACCCAGAAGTGGAATTGGTGTATCATATGATATCTCTATTTTTAATTTTTGAAGAACATCCATACTATTTTGCATAGTGGCTGCACAAAATTACATTCTCACCAACAGTGTACAAGGGTCCTGTTTCTCTGTATCTTTGTCAACACTTGTTATTTCTTTTATTTTTGGCAATAGCCTTGGAGCTACAGCCTGAAGGACAGGCTTTAGATTTGATGAACATCTAGTGGCCTATCGAGCTGCTTAAAAGAATATAGGCTGTGGATATCATCTTGGTGCTGTCCTTCTGCCTTGCTCCCACTCACCAGCATCTCCCAGAAAAGAGCTTAATATACTTATCTGGAGCCCTGATTTATAAAACTTTTGTCCAGGGGACACTGTCAGATTGCCTGACTTTGGTGGCCATCAGGGCTTATGCTTGTGGTCCCACAGCATAGGACATATTGAAATACTTATAAAGCTGCTGCTTGAGAGTCTGGCTTCCAAACAGACTCACTCTAGATGCTTAGATCTTCCCCTTATGACACTGACAGGTCTTGGCACATCCTTAAGTACTGGGAGCAGTTAAAAATATATTAGGCTATTTGTAAAAACATAAAAATTTGAGAGATGACAAAGATATGAGGCAGGATTGAACAGCAAGATCCAGCTCCTACAGTAGGCTACTTTTTCAAGACTGGGAGAGGTGGCTGTTTCACCTACTATATAGAAACCAACACAGAAAGTCAAGCAATATGAAGAAACAAGGAGCATGTTTCAAATGAAAAAGATAAAACCTCAGAAAAAATTAATGAAATGGAGATAAGAAATTTACCTGAAAAAGAGTTCAAAGTAATAGTCATAATGATGCTTACCAAACTAGGAAGAATGGACAGTGGAAGTTCAACACAGAGATAGAAAATAAAATAAAGTACCAAATAGACGTCATAGAGCTGAAGAATTCAAAAACCAAACTGAAAAATACACTAGAGGGCCAACATAAGATTAGATGAAGCAGACGAAAGGATTGGCCAACTCAAAGATGAGGCAGTGGAAATCACTCAATTAGATTAGCAGAAAGTAAAAAGAGTAATAAAGTGAAGATAACTTCAGGAACTTATTGGACAACATCAAATGGACTAACATTCATATTGTAGGGCTCCCAGAGAAGAATGATAGATAGAGGCAGAAAACTTATTTAAAGTAATAATGGCTGAAAACTTGCCTAACCTGTGGAAGAAAACAAACCTCCAGATCCAGGAGGCTCAAAGAGTTCCCAATAAGATGGACCCAAAGAGGGTCACATCAAGACACAAGTTAAAAACAAGGAAAGAATATTAAAAGCAGCAAGAGAAAAACAACTTGTGACATACAAAAGAATCCCCATAAGACTATGCAGATTTTTCAGCAGAAATTTTACAGGCCAGAAGGGAATGGCATAATACATTCAAAGTGCTTGAAAGAAAATCACTTATAAAAAAATCACTTATAAAGGTAGTAAGGAGGTTAAAAGACAAAATGAGTAAAAAATAACCATGATGACAATAAATAGTTAAGGAACACACAAGATAATAAGATGTAAAATGTGACATCAAAAACAAAATGTTGTTGGGGAGAGTAAAAAGTTGACTTTTAGAATGGGATCAAATTTAAATTGTTATCAATTTAAAACAGATTGTTACAGATTAAAGATAAGCCTAATTATAAGCAAAAACCTATAGTAAATACATAAAAGAGAAAGATACAGGAATATAAGCATGCCACTTAAAAAGTCATCAAGCCATAAAGGAAGAAAGTAGGATAAGAAAGGAACAGAAAAGGGACGCCTGGGTGGCTCAGTCAGTTGAGTGGCCAACTTCGGCTCAGGTCATGATCTGGAGGTTCGTGGGTTCGAGTTTCGCATCAGGCTCTGTGCTGACAGCTCAGAGCCTGGAGCCAGCTTCTGATTCTGTGTCTCTCTCTCTTCTCCTCCCCTACTCCTGCTCTGTCACTCTCTCTCTCAAAATTAAATAAACATTAAAAAAATTTTTAAAAAGAAAGAATCACAGAAGAGTCAGAAAACAATGAACAAAATGGCAAAAAGTACATACCTATCCATAATTACTTTTAATGTAAATGAATTGAATTCTCCAATCAAAAGACATAGAGTGGTTGAATGGATACAAAGGAAAAAACAAAACATGACACAGCTATATGCTGCCTACAAGAGATTCACTTTAGATGTAAAGACAGACTGAAAATGAAAGGATGGAAAAAGATATTCCTTGCAAATGGAAACCGAAAGAAAGCTAGGGCAGCTATACTTTTATCAGACAAAATTGACTTTAAAACAAAAACTATAGTAATAAATTAAGATGGGTGAAATATAATGAATGATAAAGAGTTCAATCCAAGAAGAGGATATGGCATTTATAACTATTTATGCACTCGACATAGAAGCACCTAAGTATATAAAGCAAATACTAACAGACCTAAATGGAGAAACAGACAGCAATATAATAATAACAGGGGCATGTAATATACCATTTACATCAATTGATACATCATCCAGACAGAAAACCAATAAGGAAACATTGGACTTAAGTGACACATTTGACCAGAGAGACTTAAAATATATACAGAACATTCCATCCAAAAGTAAAAAAATACATTCTTCTCAAGTGCATATGGAACATTTTCCAAGATACATTACATATTAATCCACAAGTCTTAATAAATTTAAGAGGACTGTAATTCTATCAAGCATCTTTTCCAACCACATTGGTTTGAAACTAGAAATTACCTAGGGGAAAATGGAAAATTCATAAAAATATGGATATGAAACAACATGCTACTGAAAAAGAAATCAATGAAAAAACTTTAAAAACCTTGATACAAATGAAAATTAGAATATACTAAATTTTGAGTGATGTAGCAAAAGCAGTTCTAAGAGAGATGTTCAGAGCAATAAATGCCTACCTCAAGAAACAGTCTCAAATAAGTAACCTAACTTTATACCTCAATGAACTAGAAAAATAACAAAGTCCATAGCTACTAGAAGGAAGGAAATAATAAAGATTAGGGCAAAAATAAATGAAATGGAAACTGAAAAGATAGTAAAGACAATCAGTGAAACTAAGAGCTATTTCTTTGAAAAGATAAACAAATTTGTCAAGTCTTTAGCTAGACTAAGAAAATAAGAGAGAGAACTCAAATAAAATCAGAAATGAAAGAGGGGCACCTGGGTGGCTCAGTCAGTTTAGTGTTCAACTTTGGCTCAGGTCATGATCTCTCAATTCGTGAGTTCAAGCCCCACATCAGGCTCACTGCTGTAGGTGCAGAGCCCGCTTCAGATCCTCTGTCCCCTCTCTCTGCCCACTCCCACTTGCACTCTCTCAAAAATCAATAAAAAACATGTAATAAGAAAGTCATAAATGAAAGAGAAATTACAACTGATACCACAGCAATACAAAGGATCATAAAAGACTGCTAGGAACAATAACATGCCTTGCTCCTCATTCTGTAAACACACAAGAAAACTAAACGAAGGAGTCTGTTACTTAGACACCATTCCAAGGTATCTAACCAAGGAGAGATACAATGGACTGTAACTACAAGAGGAATACAGAGTGATCAGCCAGGACATGCAAATTACTAATTCACTGAACTGAAAGGCTACACTCCAAAGGGTTGTCAGATGAACAGAGCAAGAATGCAATGGAGCAATCAAGACTGGTTTTGAAATGCATTTGGGTAAAAGGTAAATGTGGGATAAAATGAGCACAGGCTCTGTGCCCTTACTTTTTGCTAGGTGTGGCTTGTCTTCAGTGGAGTTGCAACATGTTTTTACAGAAATCGAAACTTTGGCGTGTAAAACCAACTCATGCTTACTCATAAGGAGCTTGAATTCTCAAAGGAAAATATGTAATCTTTGCAATTCAAAGATTGTTTAATGTCTCAAAATTCCATGAGCATTTTTCAAATAAAGAAATCTCATCCCATCCCCAAATTTCCGAATTAGAATGTCTAGAGGGTGAGAACCAGCCATATACACTTTAGAAAGCTTCACAGATAACCTAGAGAGCAAGTTTAGAAGAAAAGATTATTAAGAAAAATTCTGTTCATATCAATTCTATCTTTATTAGAGTATTTGCCTTGGGATTTTGTGTCCATTCCACAAATAAAAATAGTCTTGAGAAAGAAGTATATATTCTTAGGAAAGTCAATTCAAGTAACATTGGTAACGGTGACTGGGATTATATAAATACAACCCACCACTTCTGGTCCAGGAGCCCTCACTCCAGACTTTGCCAAAAGGAAAGGTATAGGGGCGCCTGGATGGCTCAGTCAGTTAAGCATCTGGCTTTTGATTTAGGCTCAGGTCATGATCTCACAGTCTATGGGATAGAGCTGTAATCATAGAGCCTGCTTGGGACTATCTCTCCCTCTCTCTCTGCTTGTCTCTTGCTTGCATTCTCTCTCTCAAGATAAACAAATAAACATTAAAAAAAGGTATAATACTTGCCTTTGAGTACTCTCCATTTGAGATCATATTCTTAGCTTTCTTTCAGATGTTTCTATAGGAAAGATAATATTTCCTCCATATTTAAATGCCTCCATTTTTCCCATTCTTTGAAATTTCTTTCAATGAGTAACCAAATGCCTTATTAGATTTGGCCATCTATATGTTTTGTTTTATTTTATTTTTTAAGTCTCTGGAATACTGTCAGCATGACCTCTGGATCTTATTAGTATTTTATGGGAGGTCATTAAGTCTCCTTCTCAGAGAGGAAATATAACTTCATATAGGCTCCAGATTTTCTGAACTTTCATGTTGATGTCTCCTAGTGGTTTCCTAGTTTTTGGATTTTATTATGTTAAAATAATGTATTTCAGGCACTAATGATGTTATCTTTGAGAACCACATTTAGATCACAGGAGAACTCCCTTAAAGAAGGCATTTTATGAAAATATCACCGCTGCTTTCACCTAGGATGCTCTCTTCCTCCACATCATCTTAAATCCTTAAGGAAATATTAACAAACCTTCTCATAGGGAAGACTTTGCCATGGACAAATAGTTAAAAAGATGCCAACTCTTCCAAAGCCAGTGCTTGTTGATGCTTGCTCCCTGGCTGGCAAAAGAACCTCTTGCACAAATGCTAAGAGGTTTCTTGGCTCCACTATGTACTATAATTCACCCTGTTATGGAGGAAAACAGCTGTTTTGTGATCATGGTCTGGACATTTGCCATATTGTCATACTGAGTTAAATCCCAACTTGCCTCTCAGTGCTGCAATTCAGTCTCTAGGCTATTGGATAATGAATGGAGAGAATCCCTTGAACTTTCTCTTTTAATTCATTGACTTTGATTGTCCTAACTTAATAGTATTTGTTATTTATCAATAGCCACATTTTAGCAATATATAGCAATAAAAACATCCCTTGAAATTTAATGTTTCCAAATTGAGATGTTCAAGGATAACCACAGCCATTATAAGCATATCCCCTTGAATGCAGTTCATGGTGACATGTAACTTCACTGGCCCATGACACCTTCTTCCCAAACAATGTACATAAACTCACTGGCCGGTGTCAGCACTTGATTTGTATACAATCTGATATCAACAGATGGCCTTCAATACTAGTTACAAATCATATATTTGTAATGTACCAAATACAGATTGTTGCTGGAGAAACATCACTGCATGCTTCTGGAGAATTCCGTTACCCCCACAAATGTAAAACCTTATAAAGTGAAACTGCATTTTAAAATTCTAATCTTAAGGGGTTTTAATACCAAGTACACAAGACAGTTGAGAATTTTGTATAATTATTCTCCAGGATACCATAAGCATATCCTGAAACAATTCACATGGAGTAACCAACTTGAAATTCAGGTAATACATTCATATTTTGTTAATAATGGTAGGTACATATAAAAAGGAAAAGAACATAATGAGACACATTGGGAGGAATAAAGATAAAACTTCCTTTCATAGAACTGCATCAATTTCCAGGTTCTCTTGGATACAGTGACTATACCATTAGGAGATTTCACTAATCTAACCATTGTCCCATGCAACAATTCACTAATAACTCTCAAAGGATCATTAAACTTCATTTAATGCAGTTAGTGGTTTATCAAAGGGACAAAAATGTTAATTCCATTTTCAAATGGACTCGCAGGGCATGGAGATTCTCAAATCTGTCATTCAGAGGACGAACACATGTATATACATATGCATTTTGATCACTGAACGTAAGTAATGGTCATTCCATTTAAAGGGCACCATTTACGTTATGCTCTTGTTTCATTAGTACTCAAAGTCTGGGTTTGTTTGTAGGTAGATAATAGTAAGAAGCCATTATCAGTAAATCATGATGCAATTAAGATTATCTAAAAATTTTAAGAGTATGAAATACTTCCCCAAACGCTGGGATTACTTTCAGATATCGACAAGGAAACACTCCACATATTTCTTGCAAATTACAAATCATAATTTTTTCACAGGAAGTCAAAGTCAAA
>CM053560.1:65838066-65857445 GCA_028646485.1 Cryptoprocta ferox | reverse complement strand
TCTGGGTTTGTTTGTAGGTAGATAATAGTAAGAAGCCATTATCAGTAAATCATGATGCAATTAAGATTATCTAAAAATTTTAAGAGTATGAAATACTTCCCCAAACGCTGGGATTACTTTCAGATATCGACAAGGAAACACTCCACATATTTCTTGCAAATTACAAATCATAATTTTTTCACAGGAAGTCAAAGTCAAAGTCATAATACTGAGTAGTAGTAATGAAAGGATGATTTCTAGGAAATGACATCTACAGAAACTATTGGAACAGATCATAACTAATCCAGAACCAGAGTGGGTCCCAGGGATGCCATACAGTTGAGGGACATAAGTATTTCCTTGTGTATGTGCCTAACAGACAATTCCAGGCACACATCCTAAATCACATTGGGCACTTGGAAAAAAAGATTCTGAATAAAGAGATGGGTATTGGGGTGCCTGGGTGGCTCATTCAGTTAAGCGTCTGACTCTGGATTTTGGCTCAGGTCATGATCTCATGGTTCCTAAGTTCAAGCCCTGCATTAGGCTCTGTGCTGACAGTGCAGTGTGCTTAGGATCCTCTCTCACTCTCCCTCCCTCTCTGCCCTTCCCCCACGCATGCTCTCTGTCTCCCTCTCTCAAAATAAATATTAAAAAAAATAAAGAGATGGGTATAAATCTGGTATAATGCCACTAATTCTTAAAGAAAGCACAGGATGAGACATAGTTCACTAGGTATAATTTTTTAAACAATTTTCAGAAAATATCTTGATATTTATTTGACAAGGGAAGACTTTTCCTTTATTTGAAAGTCTGCTTCATGTACATGTAATAAATATTAAAGGACAAGTATTTCATGAGAAATATTTATAAAATACCTCATATTCATTAATAAAACACTTTAGAACAAAATAAATATTTTGTGTCATGGCAATATCAGTCGAAATAGAGCCACTAATTATAGTATATAAGGTCTTTGTGGCCTATTCTGAAAACATATCATTCTAAAAGAGGCCCTGAAAATGCATACATGTGTAACTTAAAATGCCTACTGCTGAGGGGGGAAAAAAAAGTACTTGTAGTTCTTCAGCTCCCAACATGAGCCAATGTTTGAGAAAAGAAATGTGTTTGCTTTATACAATACTATTCACAACCAAATTATCCCAAAGTGTTTTACAAAGTAATTAGTTGGAGACTAGTATGAGAGTATGTAGGCAAACATAGGAGCCATTAAGACACTCAGCAATAGCTCACACACTGCTTTGGACATTAGAACCTGTTTTATTGAGAGTGGAGATGTTAGTTCAATTATAGAGTAATTTAATAGAATAATTGGAATTCCTCTGGGTTTAGTAAGTTTTACAGATCATCAAAAATGATAAGCTAACTCCATATACATTTTGTTAATTTCTAAAAATATCCAAGTGTGAATTAAAACATATATTTTCCCTCAGGTAATTTATTTACAGGAAATTATTGCTGCGAGGTTAAATTATAACAAAAAAACCTCTATGTAATTCTTTCCAAAAGATCCTTAATAGACTTGGTAAGGAGGTACTATTTCACAAATTCTTTTCTTTACCTTCCCCATTGATAAACACTTTACTTTTTCCCCCCTGAGCTTTGTTTATGCAAGGATTCAACAAGAAATCCTGTCTTCTCAGCAAATTTAATTCTTACCCTTCCTTTAAGTCACAATTTAGATCTAACTTCTTTCACAATAAATCTCTCAATAGAAACATCCACTTTCCAGTTTCTATAGCACATTTTTCCTGTATCTCTCACTCAATTTTGGATCAGGTTATTTTGGATTATCATTTATATTTCAAGAATAAGACCCATGAGGACAGCAGTAATGTCTGCCATTTCATTTATCCTCAACACATGATCAGACACATGGTTTACAAAGTTCGTGAGGCAGCTAGCAGTCTGGAGTATGTATTGTTAGGAGCTTCTCCAAGAAAGCACTGCCCCACCATGCAACAGTTAAACAGCCAGGCTTCTGGCTTCTCCTCTTTGACCCGCCTGAGGTTTCTTCCTTATCTGCCCATGTTCCAAATTCCTTTGATCAAGGGGCACTCTCTAGACACCATTTCACACATAAACAGCCACTTACAGGCAGACAGGGTGGCCTAACTGCTGTCTTCATCTTTTCACCATTTTGAGTGGTAAAGACAGCTGACTAGGATTAGCTCAGCAGCTGTCACACAATTTCTTACCTTCCTCTGGTCCTCATGTCACAGTATGGACTGCCCCCAGGTGGTCCCTCTTTATCTACAAGAGCAATGAAAATGTTTAACAGATAAAATAATAAAGGGAAGAATAATTAGAGAATAAAAAGGGGGTTGCATTTCTACCTAAAAAATCATCATAAAATGTTAAATTTCTTTTGCTTTAATATCTATCTCTGTTTCTCACATGGTTGTTGAATGTGAATAGAGCCCCTACTTTGAGTATTGACTCAATAAAAGTCATACAATCAATGGTTGCCATTAATCAATATGCTTTGTTGGTTTGGATTTTTCAGTCACTTTTTTTGTCTTAGGCTTCACTTTGGAAGTCTTTTTGGCCATAAATGCTTCTTAGTAACAGGTGCAGCCTATTATCAGTGAAACTAGATAAGTGCCACTGCACAGTCTGTAAGGCAGAGGCCAGTTACACTTCGTTAGCCAATCTGACTCACTAAGAAACCTTGTCCCAGGCCAGAAGACAATCTATCACATTTCAAGGCTGAGGCCAGTTGCCTCAAATGACCTGATACATCGCAGCCAATAGGGAATATAGAAGGTTGTGCTATTATCAGTTTGGGCCCTCTTGTTTATCAGTGACAGAAAACCAACCCAAACAAGTTTTTTCAAAAAGAACTTGGTTAGCTCACATACAGAACAGTCCAAGTTCCAGTTTGCCTTGATCCTGGGGCTCACATAATGTTACCAGGATCTGATATCTCTCAAAAATTTAGCTCCACTTTCTTTGTGTTGGCCCCATTCTTTGATAGGAATCCCCTTTTGGTGCCAAAATGGATGCAATGGTTTCAGCTTCATATCCTGTGAGTACAAGTTCTGCAGTCCCAGGAGATATCTGATTACAACTCATTAGCTCTGACTGTGTCAGGTGACCCCTCCCTGAAACAATTACTCTGGCCAAGAGAATGCAGTGCTTAATTTCAGAAGTTGGAAAGGAGTCAAATTCTGTCAAATAAGGGCTAAAAGCAGAAGAAGGGTGGTTCACTCAGGGAGGTCAGGGTGCTCTTTGGAAGGCAAAAGGGGGAATAAATAACAAATGGCCAAACTGCAAATAACTGCTACACTATAAATACAAAAGCTGCTTTTTTTTTTTGTTTGTTTGTTTCACTAGGGATTTAATGCAGTACCAATGACATTCTTTGTGACATAAATTTCACCTATTTCACTTTAGGTGGACTTTGTATAAAATTTGCATAAACATTTATGTAGAAAATATTGCCCTCCCAGACTTACCTACAAATTGACATATCCATAAAATAAGTATATATGCTAGGACACATTATGAGCCATTAATGGGATTTTGTCAGCTAAGTTCTAGAAGCCTCTTGTGTCAATATCCTCTAGGATGAGCACACTAGTCTCTTTCAATTTAAGTTTCATGATACTGAAAACTCTTTCATCAAACTATTTCCTCCAACTTTACTATTTGTTTGTTTACTGAAATTACTTATTATGTATTTTGTGTCTAATACTATATTAGCTGCTAGGGATATAATGAACTGCAGAAACAAATTCTTTGCCTTCATGAAGCTTAATCAGAGGGATATGACCAATCTGCATTTTGAAAAGATCACTCTTATTGAAGCTTATGTAGGGAAACTAATTAGGTTGATACTACAATAGTAGGTGAGAAATGAACCTGTTTAACTTGGGCAGAAACACATGAGATGGAGTAAAGTCATAAGAATAGAAAGAAAATTTGAATATAAATTGTTGATTACTTGCCAATGGCTAAGAGTTGAGGTTGAGATGCAGTGGGACATTAATGTTGTTTCCTATGTATCTGACATACAAAATTCAATGGATGGTTCCCAATTCTCTCTAATAAGGAACACCCAAAGAGGACCAGGTTTGAGAGATGCTGAGTATTTTTACCTCTCTCATGACACTAACAATGTATCTTGCATGTTACTTAGCTCTGAGCCTACATTATTCCCAATCACAACATTATTGCTCCATTCAGTGAGAGATCAAGTCTTTAGAGTTTCATCTTACCCTAGAGCCATCACCATGCCTGGCTCATAGTAGTACCAATTTATTGTGTTCTACCCACTTTTGCAGACTGGCTAACTTAATGAATAAGCAATTAAAAAGTCATATTGCACCTAAAATATATTATCACATTATATTCTTTTCTATTAACCAATATCTTTTCCAGGAGTCCACTTTAAAAACAAGAGGGGAAAGGAAATTATATTGGTAAATATAATAAACAAAAAGGCAACCACATGTATCTTTTCTCTTGTATAAAGCTAGGGAAGGCTAGGTCAGAAAGACCAGTTTCAATACTTCTTGTCTTTTCTTTCCCACAGCCCCAGCATTAAGAGCTACATTGAGAAGTGATGAACAAGAAGACTGAAAGAGCAGGCATGGGAAAAGTAAATTAGGACCTATATTCTCCATGTTAAGGTATTTAGATTTTATCTGAAAGATGGTCATTTAGGAACATTTGTTCTCTTTGCCTCTGAACTCCTGAAAGTACTTATTTTTTTAAACAATCATTTGACTATATAAGTGCTTTATAACCGACAGTCTATTTTAGCATCAGATTGTCAATTATCTCTTCTTTTGCTATTTAACTTTTCAAACATTTGTCATATTTGAGTCACATCTAAGCCTTTGAGTTTGAGGACTACTTTGAACTTCTTTGTAGTCTGATTCCATCTGTTACACTGTCTTAATTATAGTTGGCACTTGTTTGATTACTAGGCTTTCCATTAGTTGTTATATTAATTTATTAGGTGCTTCTTATTCTTCCAGTGGCAAATGGTTAGCCTTTAGAATGTGAATAAAGAACATATTCTGACAATGTTCCTTCCACCATTTCGACTTTAATGTTCTTCATGGGTTGGAGTTATTTCCAATCAAAAATGATTTCAACTCAATCATAAATCTCCCATATATCTTCAGAGGGAATGGTTCCTAAAGCACACCCTCAGGGTTATTTTTTTAATCTTCTGATCTTGTAATCACTAGAGCTCAAATAGTTCCCAAGTTACTCTATAACCTTTAGACAAGCATTGATTTATTTTCCGAGTTTCATCTTTCCAGACCTCTCATTTTAAAGACTGCTTCAAAAATGAGGTCCATGTTACCTTAACACTGGCTCTTTCCTTGATACATGCCCTGCTGTTAACCGAATACACGTCAGAAACATTAAAGGCATACATAGGGCACTTTCTATGCTAAACATTAAATAGACCCTTCTATGTGTTTACCCTCAAAATTACCTTGGGTAAAACAGCACTGTAGTCCTGGGCTAAAGGAATTGCACCATTTTCTAATGGAATATCCAAATTGCCCAGTTGTTTCTCAGCCCTGGCTTTGCATTAACATCACTTGAGAAGAGTTATAAAAATATGTATGGTGTACCTTACCCCCAGATATTGTCCAGGAGTAATGCCTGGACATTAGTGATACCAACAATCAGTCAGGCTTAAAAAGTATGCTGCACAAGTCAATAAACTTGTTTTTGTTTGTTTGGGTGGAGGCTTGGTTTGGTTTTTAACAAAACAAGAATCTAAAGGCCCTGGGTTCAAGTGGATCTTCCAGTAATTACCTTGTGAATTTGGGCAAGTCATTTATCCTTCCAAATCTCAGATTTGGAGGTTATATGAGACATTTTAATCCTTTATTATGCCAACAAATTTTATATACTAAATTCCAGACACACAAGTCCAGATTGGATACAATAAATAGAAACCAGTCACTGACCCTGGTCCATGACTTTTTAAGAAGTAGCTATCATAACCAGTAGTGCATTTTCATTTACAATTAAATACTTACTAAAATAAAATTTTAATTGCACAAAATTTTATTAACGGCTATTCCAAACACTCATTCTTTCACCTTTCTGCTTATAGTTAATTGCTTAATTAAGTAATTAAGTTGTTATATTACTCCAAAGGATTTTTGTAGTTAGAGGCCAGTGTTGGTTTCTTATATTTTAATCACCCTATAGTCTCACCATATTTGGGCAGAACAAAGTGGATCACAAGAAGCTTATTTTAGTTGCAGAAATGAATAATAAGGCAGGAGACAGGAGGTTAGGCAAGTGGGTGGGTAATATTTAGGCCAAGATGAGGAACTACATCAGCATGTCTGTTTCTAGTCCAGGAAAAGCTGTAAGTACGATTACCCAAATCTTGAAACTCAGGTCTTTGGTGCTATAATAGAACATGATATCTACCCAAAACCTGATTACCCAGATCTGGTGGGCCTTCTGCATACACAATATCCACTCTCTCTTTACATGTACTCATAAAAGGAACAGAATCATTCATAATCCCAGTACCCTACTTTTTGAGAACCTATCATTTTATCTTCTAGCTCATTTCTTAATCTTGATAGTATTCCCAGAAACCACTCAACTTCCTTTTAAGTTTTAATGTCATCCAAAATAGGCAATATTTTACTTTTCTCTTTCATTTGCCTTTTTCTATTATTTCTTCCAAACAGATAATGTGGACCTCTGTGATTTATTAGATAAAATATTCCATATGTCCTGATTTATAAATTATGAACTTTATTATATACAGTAGTGTCCAGATATTTGGACACTACTGCTTTGGATCAGTTGCCCATTTTGAGCCTCAGTAACTGTCCTCCACCCTGTCTTGCTTTATTATTTAACTCTTTTGATTTGGTTTGGGGTCTGAGTGTAATTTGAAGTAAAAGAAAATTAGCAATTTGGGGCGATCCTATATTGCATTCACTCTGCAGAGAAGACTGAATATATTTTTAGGCACTGCATGTTTATAACCTAATTTTCCCTCATTACTTTACAGAGGTGACCTTGTTCTAATACCTTCGGCACCTGATGTTATAAAAGTGAAATTCTTTTCAAACCTGCTCTGTTAATGTGTTCCTGCTCAGAAACAAATGCAAGATAACATTAACATTCCTGCCACAAAATACCTGCTAATTTGCTTGCAGTGAAGATAGAAAGCTTTTCATTACATATCACAAACTTCATTTATGTAGAATGAGTCACCAGGCTTGCTGAAAAGCCAATGAGCATCTAATCTCTAATGGTGCCTTCAGCTCTAACATCAATCCTCCTAGTTCAACTCATCTTTTATCAGCTATTCAGTCTTTTTTTTTAAAATTTCTATCCTGTTACAAAATTGTGTTGTTCATCTGTCAAAACAGCTTTGATTTATGCTTTTTTTAATATTACAGCCTCAGAGAAGAAAACACACACACACAGAGGAATATGCTATTTTCTCATTAAGGTCAGAATAAAATCTATGCAACAGAAAATGAACAACTTGGTTTCAAACAAATGATGACATTACTAAATTCATAAAAGTTGCATTCCTGATCTTAAATTCTGCTCAATATGTGCCCCTCCATGTTGTTTCTTTTGAAAATGATCTGCAGAGGCCTGTGCAGATTTACATGCCATCTCTAGGCACAAGAGAAAAATAGAAAGAAGGTTTCAATGCCTTGGTATGTCCTAAACATACTAAGACAACTGCATTTCAATTATGGTTATTCTATTAAAGTCATATCCTAATGGCATACTATCAGTGATGAAGTCCGCTCTTAGTCTCTCAGAGCTTCCCTAAAGATTAACCCTGGGGAGCTACTTTGTGTCAATCTTAGATCATTTCCTGAAGACAGAAAAAATTGTGTTTTATCTATCATACTGTAACTATTGACTTTTATTAAATACACTTAATGGATATTCTTACTTATTAGATATAAAATTCCCTAAGAGTTTTAGGGACTCAGAAAACCTCACTGAGAAGGAACTCTTTGGCACTGGCAGAATTAGGTAGCAACTTAAGTTGAATTTGATAATATTGAAGGTACAAAGTCAATAAAAGTCAAGCAAAGAATATGTGTATAGAAGATTGAAGATATTCTATCACTCTGTTTCAGTGCCATATTATGCAAACTTAAGAGGGTTTTTTTTTCCTTTTCAACACGAAAGATCCTTCCCAACAGGTGAACACAGAGGCATTTCCTTGCTATAGAGAGCAGAGCCTGAAGTCATTATGCCCAAGTTGTTGTATCCTAAACCCCTAATAGGTCTTCATAGCATCCTGATAAAAAACACAAAGTTCAATGAAGCTCCAGAGAGAAATCTCCCTAGAATGAAGTTTAGTCTTATTTGACTGTTCATAGAGTGACTGTTTCATGTGATTAAAAATGAGAAAGACAAAATAAAACATGTAGTAACCAGCTGGTTCCAAGTGACAATGAAGTTACTAATACCAAAGGTCTTGTAATTCTAATCCAGACCTTCTTCACAAGTTTCGCACCTCAAATTATGCCTTCTGTAGCTCAGAATTCAGGAATGTGTACACACAAAGATTATATGGAAATATACCCTTAGCATGAAGGTTTTCTGTTTCTCAAATGTCAGCTCCAGTAAATATACTAAAACCATCTCATCCTCAATTTTTCTAAATCTCCTTCTTCCTTAAGACTGCAAATTTCCCCAACATTAAGTCATTTATTTCTTCAACATCACCAAATTATTAGAACAAAAAACTTATGAATCATTAATTTTATTGACTACTTATTATTTACATCAGATATTTTTATGCCTAAATGAACACTACTTCAGTACATTTGATGCTGGCAGAAATAGAATCTATTCTGAAACAATCTACAATGATTTTTATGTTGAGGATTTTGCCCTTCTTTTCTTGTCAAACACCATCATTTCTTTCTGGGAAAATTTTCAACCCTGGGAAATTTACATTAAAATTACCATAATGATAGTATGCATCCTATATCACTACACACTTCCCAATGTATGTATGCATATGCCTTTTCAGGTCCCTATAACAATACTATGAAGAAGAAAAGTTATGTGGTCAATTGATAAATTGTCAGCACTTGGGTAAATCAGAAGGAATTTTTGGTTCATAATTCAAAAGACCGCAGTACTAGTTTTAGTTTCAATAATTTTAAACATAGCACATAACCTCTATGAACCTCAGTTTCTTCAGTCACTGTTCAAAGTTCAAAGTATTATTGTCAGACATCATTGTAGTAAACAGTCCCAGGTGCAGAAGGCAAAGTCATGACCCCCAAAGATGCCCACATCCTAATCCCTGGAACCTATGAATATGTTACCTACATTATAAAAGGAGCTTTGAAGGTATGTTTAAATTAAGGAGTATGGAATGGAGAGAGAATCTCGGATTCTCTGAGTTATTCCAATCTATGAGTCCCTCATAAAAGGAGAAGGAAGCAGAAGAAATCACCGTGATGAGATGTGAGAGGGGCTCACCCACTAATGCTGGCTTTCAAGGTGGAGAAAAGCAGCTATGAGTCATTGAGTCTATGGATGACCTCTAGAAGCTACAAAGTACAGAAACAGACTCCCTAGAAGCTCTATGAGGGAATGTAGTCTTTACCTTGGTTTTAGCCCAGTGAGACTCACATTGGACTTCTAACCTCAAGAACTATAAGATAAAAAGAGGATTGTTTAAAGTCCCTAAACTTATAGTAATTTGCCACAGCAACCATATAAAACTAATATTTCTGGCATTAAGCTATTTAATGTTAAACTGAAGTTAATCCTAGGAATTCAGTGTCAAAGAATGAAAGGCAGACCAGGTCAGTCACTACCTACCTGCCTTCCAGAGAAGGCATTTTGAGGCCAAGAACATAAGGGAGAGAATGGGTGGTGAAAAAGACTCAGGGTGACTCTAAGAACAGAAAACAGACATGAAGCATAACTGATCTATTGTTCGCATATTATTAGGCATCTGTCGTAAACATTGTATGCTAGAAGTTTTAATGAACATACAAAAGGTAAATCCCATGTATGTTCTTAAATGCAGAGTCTAGTTTTTGTTTGCTTTTAATTTTTTTAAATTTTTTTTCTTTTTTTTGCCAAGGGCCACCCTACTCCACAACACATTTACTTTTCCACTGAAGACAGATCTCATGGAACTCCTTAGTTAGTAAGTCTGCTGATGAGGGACACCTGGGGACCTGTTTCCCACAGAGGCTATGAGTCTCTTCCTAGCACAGATCCACAAAGGAACTAGGGGACACTTTTTCCTCACTGCATCACACATGCAGTTTAAGAAAACTGTACTCCAGGAAGAGAGCCTGCTGGGCTAGAGCCTCCCATCCACACACAGGCCTCGAATCGAACAAGAATGAGGGCAGGAAATGCACAGGGAAGAAAGAGTGCTTGCAGGGTGCTCTGAATCAATAGCCTGGCTCCCTGGGCTTCTCCCCAGTGTGGGGAAGTGGGGGTGTACTGAGAGTTTGGGACACAGGCAGGGGCTTGTGGTACACACACAGGGATAAAAGAGCCCATCCTGCTCCAAAACAGTCTAGCTCATTTCTCTGACTTCAGCTCTCATGAGATAAGGGAGCCAGATCTCCAAGGATCTTGGACTGGGAATTATGACTGAGAGATAGGACCTTAGTCCAATAAAAACAAGAGGTCCAGAGGTGCCTGGGTGGCTTAGTCGGTTAAGCGACCAGCTTTGACTCAGGTCATGATCTCACGGTTCCTGAGTTAGAGCCCCACGTCAGGCTCTGTGCTGACAGCTTAGATCCTGGAGCCTACTTCAGATTCTGGGTCTCCCTCTCTCTCTGCCCCTACCCACTCTCAAAAATAAACTTTAAAAACATTTTTTTAATCTTTAAAAAAAAAAGAGGTCCAAAGATAACCATCATTCAAATCCCTTCACCAATGGATCAGTGTGAGAAACGCTGCCTCAGGGAGATAGCTTGGTGAACAAAAGCCACAGCAGTTGTGGGCCAAAAGAGGCACGTGGCAAGAACGAAAAGCACATGTGTGAGCCTCTGTGACTCCACATCTAGGCACCGTGCCATCAACCCTCAGGTTCAGTAATTGGGATGAGCAGTGCCCACAGTGGACATTTCTGGGGGATTCACAGGAACACCAAGGTCCACCCCTCACCAAAACCCAAGTTACCAGTTCCCCTAAAGTCACGTCTTGCAGAAACTCCTCAGCCTTATAGTCCCAGTATGGCCAGGAAGTTTGCTGATGAGGGATAACTTGAAAATCGGAATCCCACAGGTTCCCTTACTTTCCCCACACACAGGGTTGCCTGGGGTCTCACACAAACCTCCTGCTCTTCTCGGCCTCATAAGTGCAGTGCAGGTAACTCCTAACTACACGAAAAGGGGCAGATGGACTGGGTGGCCTGCATGCACACAAACCTAGAGGTCCTGGAATTCCCTCCACCGGAGGTTGGTGAGAAGCTGGCCTCACAGAAACCACAAGGTTTCCTTTGATTGATCCCAGGGTCTCACCTTTTAGGGCTACTTGGGGCCACTGGCGATGTGTGGAGGAAACAAGTGGCAGCCAGTGTGCAGCCAGCTCCAAATCTCTGGGCCAGAATCTCGCGCGCACCTTAAAGTCCTGGGAACTCCTTAGCTTTGCCATCCTGGGCAAGTGGGCTGATGAGAGACACCTGAGGCAAGTGGGCTGATGAGAGACACCTGGGAGGCCTGACTCCCTGAGGTCCTGCGTGTTGAACTAGCAGGCAGCTACAATAGGTCTAACTCAAATGACCATTCCCTCTCCTAATCACTAGTGCAGTGCTAGGAACAACTGGCACCATGAAGATGGCCTCCAGATTCCAGTTAAAGAAAGACTAGCAATACGGGATACCAGTGATTAAATTTTAAACATTTAAATAGTATAAATTATACATAGAATGAGTTCTGTCAGTCCACAGATAAGATTATTTGACAAAGGGAGTAGTGAGGATGGGGATGTGAATAGCTACAAAGGTTACAAAGCCTAATAAGCAACTAGGAGACCAAAAAAAAAAAAAAAAGGGTAAAATATAGTGAATGAGATGATTACTGCCTTAATTTCCCACTGCAACTAGGGGATTTCATTGCTTATCTTTTTGTATATATTGGACACCCATGAAAGATTTCCCTTGTATAAAGATGTAAATAAAACTTTTTGAATAATTTGACAACCACTGCAGTAATTAACTGGAAACAAGGGAACAGATTTAAGCTTGGACATCCCACCAATACTTTACCAGGAATGTAACAGTGGAACAGAGACATCAGTTGTAAGAGCCCAAGTTTAAGGGTAATGAGGAAGCCATGAAAAATACAAATCTAATAGATTAAAAAAAGGTGGGGAGGAGAATGAAAGAAAGGAAGAAAGAAAAGAATTTAGTACTACTTGATCATGATTTGATAAGGGAGGGAGATAGAAGGCCCTAAGTCATTGGCTTGAAGAACAAGGTACATACCACTGCCATTATTCCCTCAGTAGCAACACTGGTTTGGATATATTAACTAAATCCTCATACCAGTTGTAGGAGATGGCTTGCATCAGTATTCCTGTTTTACTGGTAAGAAAACCGAGGTTGCAAGAGGCCAAATAATTTGCCCAAGGTCGCCTGGTTAGCTCTTGGAGAGGCCAACCTTCAAATCCAGGCTGTGTGGCTCGAGCCTGGGGCCATGTTCTCAGCCACTGCGCTACAGAGGATGGAGTAACTGAGAAAGAGAGCAACTTTTATTTTGAATATGTGAGATTTGAGGCAAGGGAAACAATCTCTGTGGTATATTTTGCTATCATTACAGGAAGATCTCAGAACACTGCTGCTGTGTAGAGCAAGGTTGACCCTGACAAATGATAAATCTAGATACAACTAAATTATTGTTTGACTCAATAGGACATCTTGACTTTTGCTGAATGCACTGAGAACTGTAATATTATTTCATTATCACTAAACTATAGCAATTCATAAAGGAATTAGAGAAAGAACTACTTCCCTAGGGACAGTCATGCCATATGGCTGTTATAGAAATATAGTTTTAAACCGCATCAAATCTAAGCACTGTTATTGAAATCTCTTCATATCACACGATGTATAATTCCTAAGGGGTCAATAGAAACACTAAATAAACCCCTGTAACAAGAAAATTATCTGATTATGTATTACTTGGCTGTTATTAAAAACAACAACTTCAACAATTGTTATTTCACTTTTTAAAATGTAGGTTAAATCCTCCTTAAGATTTAGTTACCGAACTATCACTGATAACAAGGAAAATAACAGATATTAGTTCCAATTTAGGTACAGAATTTCTGGCATATAATTAGAGATCTGCAAATTCATATGTAGGCGAGAGATGCTTCATTACCCACAGGTAGTTGACAAAATGCTTTACCACCTGCATATTGCCTGTTAAATTTAGATCAAGATTGACAAAATCTTTTTTTCCTGTGGTGCTTGTAATTCAAAAGCCAAAACTTCTAAGACTCCCTTGCCCTAGTTTCACTTTTTATTTCTTTATTTTTATTTTTTTATTTTATTTTATTTTTTTTCTTTTTGAAAAGTCTTCCTTCATAGAAGCCTTTAGAACTCTGTGAAACTTTTTTTCCCCTATTCCTTTACTGTTTGGAATTCCACTTCTGAGTTACAACTATGTGAAAGCTTTAAGATAACCACGAAAACAAAAGTGTGGCATCAAATTGAACCTGACCTTCTGGCAGGCAGAATGGAACAAAATCTCTCCTTTAAATCCCTCCAGTATTTGGTGAATCTTCTAATCCTAAAGAGCTGACTCTTATTGATTCTTTTTGTGTTATAAAAGAAATATCATATCTGAAGAACTTTCTTTTATAAAAAGTCTGGAGATTCTCAGCTACTTCGTTGAGAAGAATTCTAATGCTGAATAAAGAGTTGATAATAAGTACCAAAAGAAGGAATCTGACCATTTGGAGAAAAACATGTAGAGGCATCTTTCATTTCCTTTGAATTTCATCTTTAAGCAACTTCTGGCTTTCCAAAATATACTATATTTAGTTGTAGAATCTGAGTTTATATCATAAAAAGATTGAGAGAATTCTCAAGTACTGAGAATATACTGAGATTAACTCACAGGTAAATTGATCTAAACACATTAGGATGTCTGTCTATCTATAGAGGTATACATGCATATATACATATGTATATGATTGCTCTTCTTACAGTAATTGTTTTAATTTTACAAACCTGTATATAATAACATTCATTATGCATCCATTCCTTATGTGATTTGCCAATATTTCAGCATTTTCCACACATGTAAACTATGATTTTCTGATATTGAAGTCCCAGCTGCCATTCACTCTGGAAGTAAGGAATTGTTTTGGGAGTTCTAAGGTCACTCAGCTGCATCTGGGTCACTGAGCTCAGATCCAGGAAGAACAGACTGTTGCTCTTCTCCCAATGGACTTCTTTTTTAGTGCATGCTGCTTTTAATATTCACATTCTCCCTGGGGTCTAACTGGGTTACACTTAAAGTCCAGCTCAGCACAGTGGCCAGATTTCTTATACTCTTGATGCTATTGTGGACTACATTAATGTTTAAAGTATGGGTACTGAGCCACATATAGATCACAGAAATAAATCATATAACTTCACAATTTAAAAAAAGCCTTTCTATAAACATATCCTCTAAGTAAACCATTTAAATAACTTGAAGTAATTCAAGTGACTTAGTTATGAGAATATAGTTATTGTTTTCCATTCTTGCCTACAATGTGGGCCCATGGCAAGGATACAGTGCAATAAGGAATCTATAATGTAATCACTTAGTGTCTAGTGAAATATTGTTTGATAGAGCTCAATTGGAAGATAAAATATCTTTATAAATTTTCTTCTAAACACTGGCATTTACACCCAGCCTAGAGATATCTCCAAAGTAATTAGTTACACCAAAAAATACAATTAGTTCTAAAATAGTAAGCTCTATAGCAGAAATAAAAAGGTCCCGGTTGTCATTCCATTTCATCAACAACAATACATTTTTAAACCCCCTATTTAAAACTGAAATTAAAAAAAAAAGTATTTGGGGGAGGAGCAATGTTAAGTATTTGTTAAAGAAGTGATGGAATGTAAAATGTTATGAACAACAATAAGAATATGAGTCTCTGGATTGCACTTAACAACCAAAAGTGCCACATGTCAGGTAATTCTTGGAGAAATATTGAAAAATCCAAAAACCTTAATTTTCTGTCTTTTTGTGAAACAATACCTAAATTGACTTAGGAGGAATTCTGTTCTCTTATGAGAGAATTATGTAATCACTTTTAAGAATTTTATAAAGTAAGAAAAAAAGAAACCCATTTAGTTTTTTCATACAGAGGAAATTTAACATAGAGAATTAATTAAACAAGTGATTAAAAAAAAAAGTTGAGAGCCACATTGAGTACCATGAAACACAACAAATACTAGCAACAGCAAGAAGACACCAACTATTCCTAGGGCAAAAGGGGACAATGAGAAGGGGAATGGTACAAGAAGAGCAGGGAGGTAGGGTTGTCTAATGGGCATTACAATCCACTGCTTGGCAGGCAGAAGCAGGAACCATGGAACGCTGGCTGTCTGTCTACCAGGAGCAGAAACCCAAATGGATACATAGTCACTGCTGTAAAGCTACTATAGGCAGAGAAAGAGTGGGGAAAATACTCTGATTTATTCTCTTTCACACCTATCAATGCCTGCACCTTGCTGAATGTGACCACAAGCCAATAGACATGAAATCTGTGATACACAGCAAAGCAAGAGAATAGGAGAAAGAGACTAGCAACTAAACAGGCAAATAACTAGCACAGAAATGATAAGAAATGAAAAAATTTTAAATCCACAAATATCAGCTCATCCACCTTCTTACTTGTTCCAAAGCATTCATAGCCAGGAACAGTTCTGAAAGATGTCTATGCTTAGGATGAAAACAAAATCCTTTACTTATAGTCTGATCACATTTTCTAATGTTCACTGATTTGGCCATCATCTTTTTTACAGTATCTCTTCAGTTGTAAAGTACATTTGGTGACCTTAATTATTATTTTATTTGATTGGCTATAGAAGCTAAATACTCTTTAAGTTCATTCTTGAGCGATTATCATAAAAAATGAACAAAAAGACTGATATTGAGATGCCATGGCAGAAACCTAGAGAACATATAGTTTCAACATCCTTTAAGTATCTGTCAAGTGCTCTATAGACTTTCATGTTTCTCCTTAGTGTGGAAGAGTAAAGAATATTTAATCAAAGCTGTTCTCAATACAGTAAGCTTCAAGTCATAAAACCCAGTCCATATCCATTCTGCTTAGAACACCACCTTCCATTTTGCATAAACATTTCCAGGATTCCAACTATTTATCTCTGAAATCATGTTGAAAGGATTTATTACCTCCCTTCCTGAGAGCTAATATCAGATTTTACTCATATAAAAATACCATTGACTTTCAGTCTCTTTTCTGTTCTAAATGTTCTAATTCTCTGTATCTAACTCATTAAGAGTATATTGTGATGGGTATTTCCTGCTTTGAATTATGGTCTTAAGCCAGTTTTTTAGCACTGATAATGTGGTTGTTTTTCATCCCAGCCAAATCCAATTAATTTTTCAAGTAAAATTTCAAGGCATATTATATCAAAGCTTTTACTCCAGTTAAAAACAAAATTCGGGAATGGAAAACAGCTGTCTGCCTTTCTCCACTGTTTCTTTTATTCCCTCTAAAGTTCTGTTATTTGCTCTTATGCTAGCATGGTTAGCATAAATTCTATAGAATTTAGTGCTTGTTTGTTTGTTTTGGGGGTGGGTATGGGTGGGTGTTTTCTGGATTAGTCAGGGTTCTGCAAGTAGAACCAAGAAGATATGTGCATGTGTGTATATCAATGTGTGTGTGTTTAAGGAGTTGACTTACACGATTTGGGGAGCCGGCAAGTTGGAAATGTGCAGGGCAGGCTGGCAGGCTAGAAATTCTGATAAGGGTTGATGTTTCAGTCTCAAGTCCAGGGTGATCTCCACGCAAATTCCTTCTTCTTCAGTGGACCTCAGCTTTTTCTCTTAAGGCCTTTATTTGACTGCATAAAGCCCACTCACATAATGGATGGTAATCCATTGAATCTTTCCAGTAAATTTTTCCCTAGTACTTTATGTAGCAGTATAGTTTTAGAAAATATGCTTTTTCTTTTTATATAATTACTGCTTTATAACTTTTTTGCAAATCTACTTATAAAAAGGCATAGTCTTTATAAAATTAATGTTCCTGAGAAGACTAATTTCTTAGTCACTGTATGTTAATTAAAAAGAAGGAGGGGTGCCTGGGTGGCTCAGTCGTTAAGAGTCAGGTTAAGAGTCCGACTCTTGGTTTCAGCTCCCATTATGTTCTCAGGGTTCGGTTCGTGAATTTGAGCCACTGTACCGGGCTCTGTGCTGATAGTGCAGAACCTGCTCTGGATTCTCCTTCTCCCTTTCTCTCCACCCCTCCTTTGCTCAAGTGCTTTCTCTTTCTCTCTCAAAATAAATAAATAAACTTAAAAAAGGGAAAATACAGTTTTTGTTAATTGTCATTTCTCATATATTAACAATCTTTTTTAACCTTACAATTTCTCTACCTAAGATTGGAAATGAAATAATTCACTTTTGTTTAAAGAGAAAAAAGTGACCAAAAAATAGTTCTCTTGTAATTTTTTGTCCAATGTTATTTTAAATTTTCTTCCTGATATCTTTTAGAACTTTCTTTCAAAAGTTCAACTGCCACAGAGTTTGAGAACTAGAGCTTCCTAATTTTTTTCAGTCTCCTAGTAGTAGAATGGACAGTCTACAAATCAGAGCTCCATTGGAAAATGTTTGTCCTTCCTTTTTTTTTTTAAGAACTTAAGCAATATTTAGATTATCAAGTTGTACACTACTTTTTAAATGATAATGTTTCAAAGTGAGAACTAAACAGTCATGGATTTTCTTTCACAAAGTCATATGCTAAGCTTATGTATAAAAGTGTGGATTAATAATAGTTCATTTTCTGAAGATAATGCTTTTCTCTATATAATTTAAAGATTTTTCATAAATATAGTCTGATTAATCTTCTCTGTGTCTCCAAAGGCAATTGTGTATGCATGATTTCCATTTTACAGATTATAAACTAACCTGAGGAAACTGACTGTCATGGGATTCATTTTGTTTCTCATGCCACAGCTTTGACCACAAAGATTTCAATTTTATTATAGGCATAGATATTTTACCCTTCTATTGTATTCCCCAAAGTCCAAAGAGAATTCAGTCTTGTGTGACTAAAGGAAAAAAAAACTTTCAAAGTCAGAAAGCCAGGCTTTGAGACATAGCTTTCCCATTTGGGCAAATTATTTAACCTCTCCAAGTTTACATCTGTGAAACACCTGCTCTCTCCACAGCACAGTGTTGTTTGTGAGGCTCAAATGAAAGAAATATGTAAATGTGTTTTGTAAATTGTAACTCCTATATAAATGTTAGTTGTTATGTTATACTTACAACCCAACTAGACACTTTCTTTGAAGCAAATATTGAATCTTATCAATGTTGGTATTCTTCAAACCATAGTATTAGTGTATCAGAAATCTTTACCAATCATCTACTGAATATATTAAAGAATGAATGCTATTGAGCATTTACTGTGTGTGTCAGGCCCTGTTCTAGATGTTGGTGTTGAGAGGTTGCATTTTTAAATGTCGTTATCAGGCAAGCCTGAAGACCCTAAATGCTTGAAGGAAGTAAAAGTGTAAGCTTGTGGCTAACTGGGGAAAAACCATCTAGAAAAAGGATATGGCAGGTGCCAAGAATGTTTGAGATACAGATAGAGGACAACTGGGCCATTGTACTATAAATAGGGAGAAGGCAATAGGACATGAAGATCTGAGATAGTAGGGAAGGGGTAGATCAAGAAAGACATTGTGGATTCTTATAAATATTGGTTTTTACTCTGAACAATTTGGCAAGTACTGGAGTGTTTTCTACAAGGTGACATGTGCCACCGTAGTTCCTATAATAAGAATAGAATGCTGAACAAGAGCAGAAGGGACAAGACCAGCTGAAGGAGTCAATGAAGCAGCCTACGCAAAATATAATGGTGGACTCAACTAAGATGTACTAGCAGAGCAAGTGGTAAAAAGAAGGCAGATTATAGATACGTTTTAAAGGAAGAGTTGATAAAAATCTGTGGATGGTATTATAGTTAAACTATATACAGATTTTGGAAAAATTGACATCTTTATAAAATTGTATCTATCATCTCTTCAATTATTTACATCTTCTTTAATTTCCCTTAATTAGCTTTGTGGTTTCCAATGTAGAATTCCAAAACTTACTTTCCTGTATTTTCTCTAGATATGTAATGATTTTTGTTGCTATTTTAAGTTCACCTTT